>OZ024908.1:44052194-44738382 GCA_964017125.1 Flabesymbios commensalis | reverse complement strand
CATACACATACATATATATATATATATATATATATATATATATATTTGAAACATGGATGAACAACCCTACTAGCAGATGAAAAATAAGTAAAATAAAAATAGTAATATTAAAAAAGCAATAGAAATATGTATTTTAATTAAACATAACGTTCTGTCTAATTTGCCAAGCTCCATATATAAAATTTATTGTCAGTTTTACAAATCTGTCGTCCATCAAAATTCTAAATTTCTCAGTATCCGTATATTGAGGGAAAAGGCAGTCTAAAGATAGAACATTCTGATATAGTTCAGTTCTCAATTCCTGATACCTAGGGCAAAAACATAGGAAGTGAATTTCATCTTCTACTAGATTCAAATCACATATTTCACACATCCGTTCATCTGCAGGTACATTGCGATACCTGCCCGTCTCTATTGCTAAAGGAAGAATACCGCTTCTAAATTGACAAAAAATAGATCGTTTATACTTTGGGATTAGTAAACTAACATACAATTCTGTTTTGAGATTTATTTTAAATAGAGCATATGTTCGTAACTTGGGTTTAGATGCCACGCTTAGTTTCCATTGATGGGTATCCTTTTTGACTAGATGTTCTTTAACAGTTTGCAACGGTATATGTGAAATGTCATTTGAGGTTATATCTAAATCTAGCTCTAGAAATATAGACTTCACTCTTTTTACCCAACCCAAATTATTGTTTCTCATGTACTTTAACACTTTTAAAGGTAACCTCTGCTCATTCATCATTATTGTTCTGTTCCATAATTTTGTAATACATGCGACATGTCTCGAGAAGGGAGAAACCCAATTTACTTCACCATGTAGTGCTGGGATTGGAGTTTTCGGTCCAACTCCTAAAAAATACCTCAACGCACGGTTTTGTAATTTAGAGCAATCATCATGCTTAGTATGACCCCAGACACCAGCAAAATAGTCAATAATGGGTACAACAGTACAATCAAACAATTTTTTATAAGTAATGTATCCTACATCTTTCAACGTCTTAAATTTTGATATGCATGCTCCTAATGCTCTCCCTCCTTTAGAACATAGCTCATTGATACTTGCTTTGAAATCCAGGTGTTCCTCTAAAATTAAACCGAAATATTTATATTTCTGTACAATATCAACAGTTTTATTTTGAAAAGTGAATGAAAAATCTGTAATCGACACGCGCACTTTGCGAAAGTGTACAATTTTAGATTTAAGATGATTTACACTCATGCGCCATTTATTGCACCAATTTTCAACACAGTTTATTAAAGTCTGAAGGTCATTTTCATTTTCTGCCATCAGAGTTAAATCATCAGCGTACAACAGATGCGAAATTCTATCATCACCAAGGGTAATACCTATTCTCAGCGAGTTTAATTCTGTGGACAAATCGTTTATAAAGATATTAAAAAGCGTCGGAGAAAGCACATCTCCTTGGCGCACACCACATTCAGTTTCAAACCAGTTTGACAAATCATCATTAACTTTTACTGATGACCTAGTTTTAGTGTACATGGATTTAATTGCAAAATAGAAGGGACCGTCTACAGAAGATCGAAGCAATTTATACAATAGAAGCTCTCGATCGACCCAGTCGAATGCTTTTGCAAAGTCTATGAATGCAACAAAGGTATGTTTATTTTGATTCATACGGCTGCTAATAACACTTGATAAAACAAAAGCGTGGTCTTCACACGAGCGGTGTTTTCGAAACCCGTTTTGCTCTTCTGTTAAAAAGTCAACGTTATCCAGATAAGCTACTAGTCGGTGATTTAAAATAGATGAGTACAGTTTATATACATTAGATAACAGGCTGATACCTCTGTAATTAAGAGGGACAAATTTATCTTTTGTTGAACATTTTGGAATGGGTGATATAATGGCTTCTTGCCATACGGAAGGAATAATGCCCCAGTCAAAACATTTATTAAAAAGTGACCACAATGGAATCAGAAGGGAAGGATCAGTAAGAACCTCGTTTGGCAAGCCATCAATGCCAGGGGATTTCTTTGGTTTTAACCTTTTAACTGCATTTTCTATTTCATGATAACCAATGGGTTCATTCAGCATAACCACTCCAGTATAATGTGTATCCATTGTATTTTCTAATAATAATTTGTGTTCCAGGCACGCATTATAGAAATTCAAACTATATGTATAGAAATTAATCCCTACAACAACAAGTAGTCGCTGCAGCTCAAAGGTGTAGACGCCGAGTCGCGCCATAGTCAGGCAATTAACCCTGCGAGTACCGATCCTATAGTTTTATAATTAAACCCTTTTAAAATATCTCAAAAATCCTGGCTGAATACACATTGCATTAAAAACAAATAAACATACACATGTAAGATGATAAAAACCGTTTAAATATTTTAAATAACAAATTTCTACTAGCATAATACTTCAGAAATATATAAATATATTACAGATTAAGCTAGAGTGTCAAATCGTAGGTAGGCCTACAACATTAAATCAACATTAAGACAATATCGGATTGATAACTACATGTATCACGTATTGACCCTAATGCTTGACTATATGCTTGACTCCTTAATCAGCCGAATAAGAAAATGATTACTCGACTAATCCCACGGAACGTGATCATGGCTAAAATCAGCTAATACCAACACGCTGCACCAATGATGAGTTAATGCTAGCATGCTGTGTGGGACATCGGCCCATAATTAACCCCCCAAAAATGTGTTATTGACCCGTGGGTGAGTTATTCCATTCATTTCAAGGCCTAATTATTTATAAATATAGGTACATGTGTACATGTATATAATTCTGGCAACTCATCTAGCATACAAAGTATAAAAAAATTATATCATACAAATTATAAAAAGCTCATTCGATATTATGTGTTTTTATGAAATTTCAATTCTTAAAAAACACTGTAGGCCTAATTGAAGTGTAATTGATTCAATTACGACCATGAAATTTTCAATTACAAATACAATTACAATTACACTGCCACATATTTTTTCAATTACAAATACAATTACACTGTGATTGTAATTAATTACTCAAATACTCAATTACAATTATAATTGACCCCAACCCTGCTCCATATCCTCCACACAAGCAGCTTGCCTCCCAGTTAATCTTCTTTGCTACCCCATCTGAAATATATCAGACATAATTTAACATCAAGAAATATCCAGGATATCGATAGTTGTAAACTGGGGCTTACATCTATTCAAATGGTTGTTATTTTATATTTTGAGAATATAATTTATTAGATCTCACCTTTGAGGATGCAATCATCTGGTGATGACTGAGGCTGTAGATCTAAAGAACTCTTCATTTTCGAATCTCAATAATATATAAGGCATACATGTGCAAAGAAAGGCTCGATCCACGTCGAGCCAAGACTAGCCGTACTGTATGTTGAAAATTTGTAATGTTGTGTTCTTTTAAAAGTGATCACACTCCATATTTAAATAGTGACGTCATACAGACGCTAATATTTTTGTGACGTCATATTTAAAAAACAAGTAGACTTAAAAAATGAGGGATACTCAAATTTTTATACTTACCATAAAAATATTGTAAAATTTTAACATTTGGGTAATTTTTAATCTGTCCATTCGAGTTCGCTTTTTAAAGCAATTCATTTGACCTTGATCTTCTTATTTGACAACTTGATATTTGAAAATTGCAGCTGTATGACTTTTATGCTTATATATTTTAACTCTGTAGATCGATAAAGATACGTCTGACAAAACTCACATGATATATAAATACAATATCGATATCAGTTAGTTGTTTATAAAATTTTGAACTGAGACAGGACATGTTGGTGATCATCTGCACCAAAATTGGTGATTTCTTCCAAAAGTGCCCTATATGTTCCATTACAGCCCGGACTACTAGTCCCATTCATTTTGGTAAAATTTGGATCTGAGAAAGTATGACGTCAATAAGCTACAAAGACTAACACAGATCACAAACAAAAAAATGACCACATTAACTTGCATATATATTACACTAACTTATCATTACATCCGTATCTTCTTGTCTTTTTACTTCATTACTATAGTAGGCTTACTCTGGGCTCACTATGTCCCACAGTCGCAAATTATCACAGCGACAGACGACAGTAGATCTATCGATCGTAGGCCTCCTTAATTGATACCATGGTCATACTCAATATCTATTAGACTATAATAGATTGAGTTTATAATGAGAGTATGGCTAGCTGTACATGTCTCCTCTCAGGCGTCTGAACTAAACTGAAAAACTGTTCAGATTTGAACTTATGGTGTGATATTCAAGATTCACATGATTGGTCTATGCTAAATTAATTTCCACGTCATAATGGAACTGTTTATTTGTTATTTATTTTGTTGTTCTAATTAGAACTCTGTTCCCCCACGGAGCCGTTCTCATATATTTAGTTGACTGCAAGAACGTTCAAGTACCAAGAACGACGTTCAAACATCCGTTCCATCTTCTTGTAATGAACGAACGTCGTTCAGAACGATGACGGGGTTTCAGTTTTGGAATAAGAACGTCGTTCAGGCCGTTCGAACGATTTTGCAGCGTTTGAACGCCCAGAACGGCGCTCGAACGGCCGTTCCATTTAATTATTTTAACAGGGGTATAAAAAGCCTCGTGTGCTAAAAAGGTTAAATATTGTCCAAAATTGCATGAGAGTAATATAAATGGATTCACTATCCACTAAACTGGTTGAAATGGTGCATTACAAAAGACAATTAAGCTAGAATTAACGGAATTACACTATATATTTTCCAAAGTATTACTATAATCCGACCTTAAAAGTGAAAAGCGAGACTGACATCTACCCTGCTGATGAAAGAGGTCCTAGTGTGCAGTGTCAGCTTGTAATATAAAATGCCATGTGAATTTAAAATATTTGAATGTGGCCGGCCGCCTTTTAGCCCTATCCCTGCATGATTGAATTCCACTCCAATGGCAATACTTCACCTACCTTCACCCTCATGTTCCATTTTAGTCCATGTCTATCGTTTTTACCACGTTGATGTTTGGACCTAGCCTACCATGATCATGATAAAAAAAACTATTTATAAAATTTGTCACACAATCAATATGCTAGTGATGGGAATGATAGGCCCTACACAGTAACATATCAATTTAGAAAACCGGATGAAAAACTCAAAATTTCCCGATTTACCATTCCAATGTACCGTAACTTAGGCCTACTATTTTTTCATAAGGCATTATTTATCACCTTCTCAAATTATATTCATTGTTATATTGTGTTGTTAGGCACACGAGCTACATGTATGACCTGGAGGTGTCATTTTAGGCAAATCTAGCCTACATGTAATAGTCTTATTTTATAAACAATGTTTTGTAGTAGGCTTAGCCTACAAGATTATGCATGACGTTAGAATATTCTGGTCTGTCACCCATGCATTTTTTTGTATGAGAAACATGATTGAATTTTAATAATTGATTAGATCCTAGTCGCCTTATTATAAAGATATCGATTTGGGAAATAAACTCAGTGAGGGCTACGTAATGACAGTGGTAAGGATACATAGCCTATCGGTACACAACAACACTGTAACTTTATTGACGTTGCTGACAATAAATTGAGCATGACGGGATGTTGCAGCAAAACATATCATATATTTTGTAGCTGAAAAATAAAATGAAATCTCATTAATTTATATACATCGAAATTATAGTAAGTCGCCGTTTTCGGTCTAAGTGTAGTTATCGACACCCATTCAACGAAAAGACAATGTTTTACGTCACCTGGTGGTGAATTGTCAATCAGCACACGTCATTAAGTTTTGGTGTTGAGTACTACACTTAGGCCCTGTTTCTTAAAAAGAAAGTTACCAACATCTTAATATAGTAGTTACCGTCTTCATCGCTCAACTATGGTACAATAGCTACCGTCATCCCACTCACTTTTCTACATAGAGTTACCGTTTCCCACTATGGAAGTTACGGTCTCTCGCATCAATATTTTACACTGTTCTTACTATGAAGTCTAATACACTAAAGAAGCCAGTTATGTACCAAAATAAACTTCAGCTGCTGGTGACTAACATCGCTGAACATTTTTTTTAGCATTTGTAAAATAAAATAAAAATAACAGTAAACATAGGCCTACCGACCTTTCTCAACGTTTGCTGTGTCCGCCATGTATTGGGACTACGGTAATTAATTCAAGTTACCGTCATCAGTGGTTTAGGTGTGCTCAGGTAGATTCTGGTATTTCTCGAAATTTTTATCCCCTGGGGGCGGGGTTATGGCATCGCCTCGGATGTGCTGAACTCTGTTGCATGTCTGTCCGCATTTTTCTTTTCCGGAGCAGATCTCGGATTTTCTTCCTATTGCACATACACATCTATTTGTGTCTTTTGGGGGTTATAACCTTTGACCTACTTTTTGACCTAGGCCTACATCTCTCGGTCAAAAAAGGTAATTTTTTTTCAATATTGCTGATATCTGAGGATCTGCCTACATAGGCAAGATATAAAGACGAAATTCCCGTATTTCTAATTTTGGACATGCATGTCCGAGATAAGAAATCGGGAATTTCGTCTTTATATCTGGCTTAAATTATAAATGCGCAACACAAAAATAAAAAAACCTTTAGCAGTTCTAGTCTATGGACATGCTCAGCAAACACGACACATCGATACAATGTCGGACCAATGTTAGGCCAACGTCGTGGACGGTGGGCCAACATTGGATTGATGTACGTGTCGTGTTTGCTGGTTGTTTACATCATAGGCCTACGGTAGGTAGATTTAATAAATTTTAAAATTGTCCAATAAAATTATGCTGAGCCTTTTTTCGTAACTGCCGAAATGCTGGAAAAAATATTTGACCACATTCCATAGTTTTCACTGAGCAGGAAAAATGCTGTGCCTGATCAAAATCTGAGCTAATTGTAAAAATGTCCAAAAGCTGTGACCCTAATTTTGCAATTTCCGGCAGGGATACAGAAGCCAAAACATCACTGAGACACTTGAACTTTTTGAAGCAGCTGAATAAATCTACTGAGATGTGCTATCTGTAGATGTCAGGTTTTAAGATAGGCCTACATCAGGGCACTCAATGAGTGCCCCGCAATACTGTAACAGAGCAAATATACCACATAACACATTTGGGCATAGGCCTAGCCTTCGGCCCCATTTTTTTTTTTATATCCACGAGGGGTTCATGGAAGAAGAAATTTTTTGATGGATTCTCATCCTTATAGCCATGAAACTTCCATTTTTACCCTCGGTGCCCCATGAGGAAGTGCAGAGTGAGCAAACAAAACTTCACCCAAGTTTTACACTGGGCAAACTATAGTGCAGCCCTCCCCAGGTATAGGCCCCGTATCTCAATTCTTCGAGATTCCCACTTTGTTCTGTCCAAACGGCCTTAATGATGTCCTCCAGAACTTCCTCATGGGGCAGTGGACATAGGCCTATAGGCTATTTTCATTTTTTGCATTTTTTTACAAAAATTAAAAAAATGGCACCTGCGTAAAAAAAAATTATCAGAAGGGGCCACAGCATGCCTGTTCCACTTACCTTTCCAAGCAATTGTTGCAACAATTACGGAACTAAAGGCGAGAGCTGGCATCATTTTTCGGAATTGCGAGAAATGTAATGATGGGAACACCCGGAAAAGGTGATAAAAGTGCCATTCAAAACAAATAACTTTTCAAATTCTACAATGATGGCTCCATTTCTACCAGTCATAGTGAGCAAATAAACAAACAAACAAAGAAAAATATATGTCTTTTATTGCAGTGTCTCACAAATTCACATAAATCCTGAAAAAAACACGAAAACCCCCATCAGAATGACTGTTTGAATGTAGGGGCCTATCTAGTCCTACATATGGTCATAGGCCCCTATTAAGAAGCCAAAATTAAAATACTGATTTTTTTAGGATTTTAGCCCGATTGTGTCGCTTTTTTAAGACGTTCACCAGAAAGTTACATCTAGCCTAATAATTGACTGGCTGAAGTTAGAATAAGTTAGTTTATAGAATAAGTTTATTTTGTTGGTGACATAGGCTACGTACCTAGGCCTACCCAGGCCTACCCTGAGACCTAAAAGTGCGGACCATGGAGTGTTTCTGAATTATTAAAAATAAGAGTAATTCATATTGACTTTAGTGTAAGGCAACTTGTGGCATGAGACCTGCACAGTGTCGACCTTTCCCACGGGTGCACTAGTAGTAAAGCCTGGGCAAAAGCGTGTACACAAGAAAAAATTGTAGGCCTATGTCTTGCCCTACTTTCAAAAGCGACGCACTGTTGTGTATCATCTGTATTAAACATGTACACTGACACACTTTATTGCACTCTCATATCTTTTACCTGTCCGGGTTTGGAAAACCACCAGTGGTTCTCACAACATGCTGCATGTATTATGATATGTTTCAAAGTAGGCTATTGTATGCCACTCGACTTCCCGAGCTAACGTGAAATCTTAGACATTATTAGTCTATAGCTTAACATAATTGTGGTTTAATTACAATAAATATTATTCAATTAACACAAAAAATTTAACACAAACAAGAAGATTATGTTACACGTTTTTCATATCCATTTAGCACTTTTCTTACGCAATGGCAATATAGAAGAAAATGCAAATTTTAGTGCAGCATTAAACCGTGGCATCTTAGTTCTTTCAATCTACAATATAGCTGTGCCATGCCATGCATGAGTAGGCCTATAAGTAACGTAGGCCTACGTTAGGCCCCCTTAGGGCCTTACAATAAATTTGATAGTGAAAATAGGCTGTCAATTACAATGTTTTGATTGTGTAAGTTGTAGCCTACCATTCTCTAAATAAGTGTTCACTAACGGTAGTTAATATACGGTAACACACTTGACTACTGGGTTTATGTTAGCGCATGTGCTAGGCCTATAGCTGAGTTACGAGTAGGCCTCTGAATAGAAAACAACAAAGCTTCAAAGGGTGAGCGTTAGACCTATACGTAGGCCTACAATGTGTCAAAGACGTTAGCCGTTACGTTCACTGGTGTCTTCTTAGGCCTATATATTATATATACTGCCTTTGACAGTACGGATACAATAGGCCTATAATTATATGATTATAGCCTATATATTTTTTAGGGGCCTACGCGGTACCAGGTAGTCATATTTATTGAATTATATAGGCCTACACCATCAAAATCACTCTACTATCTCCCCTCGGTATGTGGAATCGTCAGCATCAAATCAAATATTGCTAAAGAATTAGAACAACATAGGCCGCCTATAGATCTACACGAAATTGAAATTATGCCAACGTTATAATTGTGGTTTACATTACTAATGTAGGCCTAACAGGGGTGGGCAGGTGAAATGAGTCCTGTCGCCACAAATGGCTACTTTTAGGTGCTTTGAATGGTCATTTTTAAATATTTACATTACAGATATTTTGCTTCTGTCGCCACATATGGCGATGTGGCGACCACTTGCCAAGGGTGGGCAGGCGAAATGAGTCCTGTCGCCACAAATGGCTATTTTTAGGTGCTCTGAATGGTCATTTTTTAATATTTACATTACAGATAATTTTCTTCTGTCGCCACATGTGGCGATGTGGCGACCACTTGCCCACCTCTGCAAGTTGCCCACCTCTGCCTACCGTACTGCATGTACTGTGAAACATCTCATGTTTGCTGTCAAGCCCAGGCTTAGGGAAATGACTTGATCACAATTATCCATACGAGCCTCATATTGGCGGTGTAGTGTGTACGCCATGCGCCATTTTGAGGGATCTAGACGCTGGATATAACTTATAAGAATAAGTCGGACTGTTTTGGTTTTGAATATGCTTGAAAAGCTCACATTTGAATTAGACTCTATCAGTTACGCTCATCTCATTAACCAACTGTTATTCTGGCTTTAGTGGCTTCTACAAAATTTAATAGATTTTAAGATGTTAAAATACATTTGAAAGTGAAGGTAACGTTATCAATATCAACCAGTGCCACTGCCAGTGGGTTATTCACTTATTATTATTGCCTATATTTAGATAACAGTCTAGGCTAGTTTAAAATCATCTATCAATTTCTTTCATTAGGCCTATAATTATTTTCTTTCAATAGGCCTATTTGTATATTATTTCAGCAATAGTATTACTATTAGGCTAGGTACAATACTCACTATTAGTATTACTAGTATTAGGCCTAGTCTAGTAACGTTAATACTAATACTAGGCCTAGTAATAGTACTGCAGCCTGTAGCCTAGGCCTAATGATAGCCTAAAAGCTAAATAGGCTAGTAGGCCTAATATACTACCCGGGGCCTAATAATTATACTAATTACTGTCTATAGACTATATATAGTCTTATCTAATCATAGGCTAGATGCCATAAGTTTCACATAAGGAAAATTCATAGACTGATGCTTATTTATATCGGAGTGGCTATTCATATGGGAAAGTCATAATAGGATATCATATGGGAGCCCGTCATTTCGTAAACGAGGCTGCCCATAGAGTTACATTATGAAGAATCATGTAAGATAAGCCACTGCCTATTTATATAAATTGTCTTTTAACGTTAATCATGATCAGCAATATGTTGAACAGTTTGAAGTTTGCGTGATTCACTGCTTGACAATATTATTCTTGCCAACTTATTTTGTATGAAGTGACTTGCATGCCGGCATACCGGCGTGCTAGATAATAGACTGGTGCGCCGGCATGTGCGAATGTATAGCCGTATAGAGCGCCTTCGGGTATTTCCAAACACCTAAGCCTGTGCACTTGATCTGGGTGTCCTTATTTGTCTCTCAGCTCCCCACGTGACATCAGTTCATGAATGAAACTATGATTGATGGCGTGATGTACCAAGTGAATGGCCCTTCTGCCCATTCATGAATCTGAAATTTGTACGGGAAG
Source organism: Flabesymbios commensalis (assembly GCA_964017125.1). Classification (NCBI taxonomy): domain Eukaryota; kingdom Metazoa; phylum Annelida; class Polychaeta; order Terebellida; family Flabelligeridae; genus Flabesymbios; species Flabesymbios commensalis. The sequence continues at coordinate 44,727,525 of OZ024908.1, read as the reverse complement.
TTGTAGTACCCAAGGTAACTAGTAGTAAAGCCTGGGCAAAAGCGTGTACACAAGAAAAAAATTGTAGGCCTATGTCTTGCCCTACTTTCAAAAGCAACGCACTGTTGTGTATTATCTGTAATAAACATGTACACTGACACATTTTATTGCACTCTCATATCTTTCACCTGTCAGGGTTTGGAAAACCACCACAACATGCTGCATGTATTATGATATGTTTCAAAGTAATGTATGCCACTCAACTTCCCGAGCTAACGTGAAATCTTAGACATTATTAGTCCATAACATAATTGTGGCTTAATCACAATAAATATTATTTAAATAACACAAAAAATTTAACGCAAACAAGAAGATTATGTTACACGTTTTTCATATTCATTTATCAATTTTAGTGCAGCATTAAACCGTGGCATCTTAGTTCTTTCAATCTACAATATAGCTGTGCCATGCATGAGTAGGCCTAGTAACGTACGTTAGGCCCCATTACAATAAATTTGATAGTGAAAATAGGCTGTCTAGTGTATCCCCCAAATCATGATTTTATTTTTTTCAGAGTTTTTAGATTTAAAAAAATATTTTTTATCAACATTCCTATGAATCCGCTTAAAACCCAAACAAACTTTTTGTATACCGATACCTAAACAATTGCTAAAGGACGGTTGAATGTTCCTACAGCATTGGGCCACATGTTGATGCCGTCGGCCCAGCGTTAGGCAGACAATCAGTGTTGCAGGTGTATCCCCCATGTCCTGACTATAAGACACCAATTAGCGACGATTGCTTTGATCTCACCGTCCAAGACGTGGGAATATGTGGTGTAAAGTGCTGTATATTGCTGACTTGTGTTTACATGGCAATATCAGGGTTTCCCCCAGAAAAATGAGAAAGCATCATAGTACTTGACAGTTCGGTTTCAGCACAACGCTGCGCACAATTTGCGCGCAGTGCACAATTCGCGCGCGGCGCACAATTTATGGCACGCACAGTCTGGGGGGGGGGAGGGGGCAAGCTCCCCCTTGAAATTTTAATCACAAAACCTCTTTATATGCCTTTTGGTGGCTTTTAGAAGTAATTTGTATCCACTGTTTGTGCTGGTGAAAAATTTAACACTGATTCTGCATGTAGACTGATATATAAAAACTAAATGCCAGTTTGGCATTTAAAACCCTTGTGGTATATTTTCTCATATGTACAGAGCAAATTATTTTCAAATAGGACTAGGGGCCCATGCAGTGACAAATGATATACAGCTGTATGTAGTGTCTACTTTGTCTAGTGGTCCATTATGCCCCTGTAACAAACTATGATAACAGAGAAATACCATGAGATGGGGGCCTGAGATGGGTCTTGTGACAAGACTATTGGATTAAATCGCATTGTGAATAATTAAAAACAATAAACTAGCCTACACTTTTTATTAACGACAGGCCTTCAGATTTAGCGTGCGCATTCGCGCACGCGCACCATAACTCACGCAAAGTGAGGTCAGGCGAGTGAAATACAGCGCACTTCACGTCGTCAGGCCTAAAAAAATATTGTTTGTTTCCGATTTTTGACAGACCTCATCAAAACATATGCGATTCAAACTTATTTTATTGATTTCCTAAAGTAAAATATTGCTTAATTCCAACCGATCCTATCAAAACATATGTGACCTAAACTTATTTTATAGCTTTGCTCCCGACATAGGCGATGTTTAATAGATTTATCTTTAACTTTATCAAGCGCCAGCGATCCGACTCCATGTCTGTTTGATAGCTAGCCCTGGAAGCTGGCTGCCCGACCAGGCATTCCAACCTCCCAAATGCATTTTATAGGCCCATTTGAGTTGCTTTTTTCATTGTAGTCGGTCGATACTTTTGTGTCAACTTGGTCAAACAACTTTTTAAATCTTTTTTCATCTTAAAAAAAAAATCTCAATGATAGATGAATATAGGACTTATTAATAGACGTTTGTCTGTGGCATAACAAAACAACGCAAAAGCGTCAATGACGAAAACAGCCATTCGATTGTCCTGTGTTTGTTTGGAAGTTCCAGTATTACACTGATGCGCATGGGCGGCGGATGTGCATTGCACGCATGCGCACGTGCTATCTGACTGCTTGTGGTGTAAGCTACATGTGTGTGAATGGTTATTTTTAGAACGACGTAGGCCTATTCTCAACAAAAAACACGAGGCGCTGTTGAGCCAGATTCGCAAACGGCCCACATAAATCTAATTGGTATATCAGTCCAGGGCGAAACATTTGCCTGTGCATAACCCATCCTGTTATTGGCATGTGTAGTTCCCACTGTATTAGCAGGTGTAGTGGGAAATACACCTGCTAATGACAGGATGTGCATAACCAGGTATTTAGCTCAGTTTGTATGAATGTTGCTTTGACAGTAAGTTACAGAGAGCAAACCCCTATAGTCTTATGCCGACCAACACTAGAATTAATGTCATATCTGTACCTAAATGGGCTAAGATCTACAAAGTGCTAGACTATTGCTAGTCTATGCAGTGTGCTAATATTTTAAATTGAGGAAATACGGTATGTCAAAATAATAGATTTAGGAGGTTGTATTGGCTTTTTTTCATTTTTTTATGTCCCAAAATTTATGTCCCAAAATCTTGCGGCCAACCTGAAAAGTTGACCTGGTGGTCCGGCGGACAACCAGGCCAACAATCCTCATTTCGTGCCCTGGATTGGTTAAAGTGACACAAAATAAAATAAATGACAACAAATCGGCAACACACATAATGATAATGTTCTGGCCTTAGATGTTGTTAGTTTATTGAAACTACAAATCCCTTTTTTAAATTTTATTAACCCGTTTGGCATTGTGGTAATTGTGGTGAGTGATCACTCACCTCACCACTTTTAGGTGAGCTTTTTTTCACTCGCCACCGATTTTCAAATCTGAAGGCCTGTAACAAGAATGAATTCGAAAAAATCTTTACACCATTAGACACTAGGCATAACGTAATGATTCAGAAATTGATCAATACGAGATCTGTTCAATAGCATGCTGTTTTTAGTGGTTGAAATAGAAATAAATTTATTTGGCCATAATAGATCAGTTACACGCCGATGGTTTATCATCAGAACTTGCTAATACTAGAAAATAAGTTGGTTTAAATACAAGCATCTGGTGACATCGGCCCAGCCTTTATTGAACACAAACAAGGTCGGCATCACTTGTTTTGCTTTCTGAGAATATCATAAGTTACACACGAACTTATCTATGCCAGAGCGCTTCATTGCCTAACCTACGCTGTGTTGACGTTGGGTTCGTGTAGACACGGTAGAGGATTGTGACACATCAGGCGTATGCTCAGTTATCGCGGCAAACACAGCAGGTGGAACAACGCGCTTTAATGTTGAGCCAGCATCGCAGACGATGGACCAACATTAAGTCAACATTACGTCAACGTACTACACGTACTATACTGTATCATGTTTGCTGGGCGCATGCAGCCAGCTTCACGCTGATAGACCCGCCAACAGTGCCTGACCACGTGACATCATATGACCACTGGGCATGCGCACAGACGAGCCACGCACTGCAATGCGGCAATACAGGAGGCCTATGTAATGCTGTAAGATGTAATCTGTATCGCTGGACATCGCAACACGATGCCAATGTTGTACGGTACGGAAGCATCAAGGCATTGTTAAAAACGTCACGGTATTTCCTAAAGCGTCACGGCACTTCCTAAAGTGTCACGGCACTTACTGAAGCGTCAGGGTGAAAAATTACAGCGTCATGGTGCCGTGACGCTTTGGGGGAAACCCTGAATATACGACCTGGAATATAACTATTTCACTCTTTTTCTGTGCTTAAAATTGTTTTTTGACTTTTTTGTATTTTCAGTTAAGATCAGTAGGCTATTTAGCCTTATATAAATTAAATTTTCAAAATTGACAAAATTAGAAATGTCTCATCCCACAGGGTCCCTTTAATCAGTTTTTTAAATGAACAATTAAAAGCACCAAAAGACACACACAGAATACGTTACATTATTTTATAGTTTAAACATCTTCCAAAATATCTGGTATGCATTGAGCATTTTTGTACAATGTTCCTAAGTGTAAATAGTCTTGATACATTGCAGTATATCAAAATATTAGTGGTTTTTCATTTTATTTTTTCCTGATAAGAATAGTATTGTGTACATGTTCAATACCCATTCAGTATTGTTTAAAATAAACCTAGGCAACAAAATGAATTGTGTGTGTCATCAATACCAGATTATTTGTATCTACTATTTCACTATACTTCACCAGGCACAAAATCATTATCAGGATTGAAAGTAATGTATTCTATAATTTGTTTGTATAATCAGCGTTCGAAATAAGGCCTTTCTGGTTGTCCAAAACAACCAAAATTTGTGGCGGAGAATCAATAGTTACCATGACAACCAACTTTTGAAAAGGATATTTTTACATTACATTAATTATTATTTAGAGGCATTTATAAGTCAAGTGACTGTCAGGGTTGAAAATTTTGCTTACAGTGGTGAGCTTCCATTTGTTGGTTAACTAATGTTTTCAGAAAGTTGTGGGAACAGGCTGGGTCGTAGTTATGTATATATATAAATTACTTGCGGACAATCTGAAATTTCAGTGGACAACCTGAAAATCTGACCATCAGACAACCTCATTTGAACCCTTATTTCGAACGCTGATAATGGAAGTTATTACACACTGCCACATTGAATAGTTTAGGTGTTTTTTGTCTAAGCACATTTTTTATTATTTCTATACCGATATATACTGAGTTTCTGTCATTTCGAGCCTGTTGGTTAAAATTTCAAATAAAAATAACCAACAAAAGTCATGTTATGATAATGCAATATTAAATGTCATTATATCCAGTATATAGTTGTATTATACAAAGTGTGAGTGTTTTGTACTTATAAAAACAACTAACTAACTCAAATGTAACGTATCCTGTTATTTTGTGGCGACATGAACATTAAGGCCAAAAAAACATATGTTTGTTTCCGATTTGTTGTCATTTTAACCAGTGGGTAGGTAGGAATTTATTTTTATTTTTTATTTTATTTTTTGTCACTTTAACCAATTAACAATTTTTTTTTTTAAGCTATTTGATCCCCCTTTCCTTTACGTATGAGTTACTTTGATTACAGTCGGTAACTCATCCTTTAACTTATGGTTTTCCTGAAAAAAAAAAAAAAATTTTTTTTTTTTGGAAAACTTCATAAAATAAATTTGTTTCGCACTTGATTTGATAGGGTGTTTGTCAAATTCAAATAATTCATCTTTCAAAAACTGCACCCACTCATGAGCAGTGACCTGTCAAAGACAAAAATTTAAGCTGGCCACATGCCAAAAATGTCATTTTTATGGCAGGGCTGGAAATTACATTTTTTTTCTTGAAGCCAGTGGGGCTGGTAACAAAATATTTCCACCTGCCTGCAAATAAATTGACCTGCACATATTTTTATTATTACGCCTTAAACCCTTACACTGCTGCATAAATTTTGCAGCCTTTGTGGTTTCCCACTAAGTAATATCTGGCACGTTTTTTCTTCAAAAAAACATCTGATGAACAACTGATATTAAAAGCCAAATGTTATATGACAAAATCAGTCAGTTAGTTATCTTTAACCCTTTCACCACTGAAGCCCGTTTTTATGTGCTGAATGCTATGGCATTCAGCACATAAAAACGGGCTTCAGTGGTGAAAGGGTTAAAGCGCAAATAGAAAGACACCACAAAACGTAAGTAAATTTACTCTGCGACTATAGTTGCCCACAGCAGGCTGCGCTTGGTTTCTATAGTCGCCCATAGCAGTGTAAGGGTTAAGGCTTATTCCAATAACTTTTCAGTGTTTTTTTTTTGTAAGGTGAAAAAAACACTCTACATTTACAATGCAACAAATTTGATCATATGAGCGAGAAAGTAAAATATTATATTCTACTGTTAAATTCCACCTGCCATTTGGGCAGGTTACAGGTCATATTTACCGGCCCTAAGCCAAAATCACCAGCCATTGGTTGGCGGGCCGGTGTTAATTTCCACCCCTGTTATGGCATTCCAGTGGTCAGAAGCACAATTTTTCTTTTCTAGGCTATTGATAACTATACATTTTCTGAAAGGTCTATGCATAAAATAAATGATAAAACTGATTAAACAAAAGTGGAGGTCACTACAAACGAGAACACTGCTGGGGTCACATGATTCTTGGATTTACGGGCTTGGCCCATATATACAAATAATAGACCGGGGTGGGGTATTTTCGAACACTTACGAAGTGAACTTCTGATGTCCCCATTTGTCTGTCAGCACCCCACGAGACATCAGTTGATGAATGAAACTATGACTGATGACTCAACTTACCTTGTGCACAACCATTCGTGAATCTGAAAGTTGTACAGGAAGTTGTTGTACCCATGGTAATGAGGGGTATTTTCGGAATAGAGGGGGCAGGGTTTCACCCAGAAATAAATGAATGCGTTGTGGCTTTCCAAAATAATATGAAAATTTTAGAGGGCGAATTACGCTCTTTGCCCGAAGGGCGAACACAAAGTAGGGGGGTTTGGGCATGCCTCACTCCCCCCCCAATATTTTTTTTAATATAAGGTGTCTTTTGGTGCTTTCTGGGGATATCTAGAATAGATTTTACCTATTTGATTTGTTGAAAATGTCTATAAATTGAAAATATTTCATGTATGATTTCATGAATTATAATTTTTAGCTCCTGCCGTCACCATAGGTGAGACAGAGGGAGCTATGGATTCCGCCTCTGTTCTGTTTTTTACCTCTTCTTTTACCTATAACTTTGGAAGAAAATAAGCTAGGATAAAAATTTTTGATATGTGGGATACTTCAGGTGGATAATAGGCAGATTAAAATATTTTTAATCGAAATTCAATATGCAAGGTCGCAGAGGAGAAAATGATGTTATGGCGTTGGGCCGTTGGGCCGTCCGTGAACATTTCGTTTCCGGAGCATATCTCTGAAAGTACTTGTCTGATTGCCTTTTAAGGTATATGAACTTTCACCTACTTTTGGTTCAGAACTATGACCTATTTAGACGTTTTGACACACACTTGGTTTTCGAAGCAGATCTAGAAAAGTACTGGACCAATTACAGTCATATTGCACATATATACATGTTCTCTAAGGTCCCTAGTTGTGCCTAGTTTCAGGTTTTTGGACCTTGACCTTAAAGTTGACCCAGCACTTTGACCTAATTTATAACATCAGTAAATACGACTGAAATATTTTTTTGCGGAATATCATGAAAACCGCTCAAGATAGCTACACCATTACTATAAAACAAATTGTAAGGTTACAGGAGAAGATACATCTTGAAAAATTTTAAGTTGATAAAATTAAAAATGGCCGCCCATCGGCCATTATTCACCTCGACAGGCCTGATATTGCGGGATATCATGAATACGCTTAAGATAGCTACACCATCACTATAAAACAAATTGTAAGGTTTCAGGAGAGGATGCATCTTGCAAAATTTCGGGTCGATAAAATTCAAAATGGCCGCCTATCGGCCATTATTCACCTCGACAGGCCTGATATTGCGGAATATCATGAAAACCGGTCAAGATAGCTACACCGTTACTATAAAACAAATTGTAAGGTTTCAAGAGAGGATGCATTTTGAAAAATTTCCACTCAGTCAAGTTCAAAATGGCCGCCTATTGGCCATTATTCACCTCGACAGGCCTGATATTGGGTAAACCATGCTAGATAGCTAAACTATTACTAAAAAACGAAATGTGACATTTCAGGAGAGGATGCATCTTGAAAAAATTTGACTTGAACAAATTCAAAATAGCTGCCTTTCGGCCATTATTCACTTTCACATGGCCGTTATTTGGTAAACCGTGCTAGATGGCTAGACCATTACTATAAAACGAAATGTGAGATTTCAGATGAGGATGCACCTTGAAAAATGTTGACTTGATCAAATTCAAAATGGCCTGCAAATGGTTCATGCAATATATAAACCTCAACAGACAAATACAGTAATTATCGGTTACAGCACGAATCGTTACTACACGAATCGGATATAACACATGCAACCATGGATCCCAAAATTTTACACTATCTTTTTTACCATTTTTCTGGAAAAATTGTGTTATAAATATTTGAGCATCCAATTAAGCATGAAATTGTACGCCAACGTCACATGTTAATGTGCCGTAGCGGTAGGCCTAATCCTTCACGCATGACGCTCACGCATGACGCTCACGCAATGTCTCCGGCTAGTGCTATTGCACAGCACATAACGGCACCCTTTTAGAGCAAGAGTATCTCATTTCGTATTTGAGCTTAAATTCAATTCAAACACGAATCGTGTAATAGATAATATAAACGAATATGACGTGCACGATTTGATCTCAGAAAATGTATTTACTTAATCAAATTAACTTAATGTGGCGTGTTTAGCAAAAGAACATGTTTATTTAAATCGTGTAATGAAATATTATAACACGAATATGATGTGTTTTATACCGTGTTATAAAATATTATAACACGAATATGGTGCATTTTATATCGTGTTATAAAATATTATAACACGAATATGACGTGCACGATTTAATGTCAGTAATCCTAGCTATTAAATACAATTAACTTAATTCAGCAGGTTTAACTGAAAAAATGGTTATTTCTAAATCACGTATTAAAATAGGTCGCCAGAGGTGATGACACGCCGATCGTTTGATGAATGACACTTCTTCACAACTCACATTGTGCAATGTCAAGCAGCGTTCTCGTTTGTATTGCAAGGTGTTATGTTCGCGAAATTTTGTGAAGCACATCATGTTTCTTGACGTGTAGTATACTGTTAAGTACTACATGGGTCACTCTTGAATTATTTATCGCCATCTTATTCCATTTCTAATTATTTAAAATAAACAAATTTTATATGAACTTGATCTCCTGGGACCAAAACGTTTATCGACCATTGGCGGGCAGTTACACAATCTCCGGCGCCGTCAGTGAAATGAAAGCAGTGGCTAGATGATGCTTAAATATTGGCCCAGCTTTACAGATGCCGGCCCGTCATTGAAACAACATTGTCCGCTCGCTTGGCCACGTAAACCTTTTTACACCCATCAAACCCGATTCATGTAAATTTCAAACCCAGTTTTTGTCAGAACAATACCAAGTACGGCTACAAAATTGTTACACCATGCAGCACGTTATTTTATGCAATAGATATATTTATATTACAATGAGGACTACGTTGTTCTAATTGTGAATGATTATTATTTTAGTTTTGATGACTTAGTGACCACAAGGTTAGTGTCTGCAGTACGGCAATGTGTATTGGCGCTGGTTATATTTTCATATAGACTGTTGTATTGCAGATGTAAAATACACGGATTAGCTCTGTGTTTTATCAAGTGTGTGGAATCAACCGTGACAAGTGATCAGTACATGTATTGTTCAGTTTATTTTGGAGTCAGTTACCCCCCCCCCCCCCCCCGTTGCTAGTAAAAGTCTAGCCATGGTCGGGATATAGTTTATTGAAGCGTTTTACAAGCCCATGCAGGCTTGGTAGTTATCCTATTGATATTATAATATCAGGGATATAATACTTTATTACATGATTTAGAAGAGCAACATATTCGTGTTATAATAAATTATTATCGATTTAAAAACATACAAAAAAACTGGTGTTAGATTAGTTTATTAATCAATTTAAAAGAAAATATAAAGAACATTTCGTGTTAAGTTAAACATGCCATTTTGTTAAATAATTTATAAATTAAGTTATTTTATTAGATTTAATGGTTATGCCGATATGATCTGTCACAAATCACACAGCTCACCGACAAGTTTGATTGACAAGCGTGTTCTAACGCTGATTGGGTAATATCTCCCTCCCATCTCACCTGACCAAGACGCTGGACAAGCATTAAATCAGCACTGGTTCATTTGCGGGCAGTTACGCATGATCGACACCGTCAGTAAACGTGAGCGTGTCAAACCATTTCAAGCCTACAGGCTTGGTAGTTATCCTATGAATAATATAACATCAGTGATATGCTGTTTTATTACACGATTCGGAAAAACATAATATTCGTGTTGTAGTAATTGATTGCATGATACAAAAAATGCAAAGACATCGTGTTTGTTGTGTTCAGACGCTGATTGGTCAACACTCGCCTCCCATCGCGACGGGCCGTGTCCGGATGATTGACAGTCTCGTATGATCTCACGTTGAGAGTGATAGTTCACGAGATTTTGACACCTCTACCCTCAAAACGATGACGTCATTAAACACTGTACATGACACGGACTTGTATACACAGCGTCACTCTGTTCGCGAGTCTTTTATTCCTGATTCAACTAATTTTACTTCTACTGTTTATATTAGACACATTCAACCAATTTACATTTTTATTATTTGAAAATAATATTTAATATAACTTCTAAAACTTCGATATTTGTACAGTAAATAAGGCCGGGAAATAACGTTATGCTACAAGCTGGTATAGCGTCCCGTGTCAGTTATTTATATTACCGCATCCCGTGTATCTCCAGTCATATCGACCTAATAGTACTAGATAACATAGGGCCATTTCGTATAACACAATTGGCTTATAACACGATTCGTGCTTATGGACCCCACCGATCGTGTTATAACGAATAACTACTGTAGTCCTAGTTGAAATGACGCCAGCTCTGCTGCAACCCACGTATAGGCCTATATTATAATATGTTGTCCCTGAAATTTGGCAATCAGCCGAAAGCGGTTGCGGCATTAGCGCTGTGCAAGTGCGGGAAAAGAGCTTCGTGAATTTTTTAACTAGCCCACTAGAGTTCTACTAGTCCTGTATATATCCATTAAAAAAAAGTGCAAACATGAGAGGGTGCACCATTGTTGTGGTTATGCTGGCCTGCCATCTGCGAAGTCCACCCATCATTAACACAGCATTGGGTCGTGTTTGTTGTGTAGGGTATGCCAGCATCAGTTGTTTGTAACTGCTTAATATTTTTAAGCTATGGAATTTGACTTATAAATATAATGTTATCTGAAGACTGTACGCCTAATATCAAGAACTAAATATTTGCTCAATACATTTTTTAGAGAGTAAACATTTTTTTAAATGACAGAAATGTGGTTCGCGATATTGGGCGTATGACATTAGGCCTACTACTAATGTCACTTTTGTATGTTAAGGGTTTTGGAACAATTTGCTCTCGCAAGATTGAAATAAAACAATGTATTTTTCATATTTTCTACATTATTATAATTTCACTGATGCATGGTCTAAAAAAAAATCCTAAGACGGGACTCAACACTAAAACAGCCCCGCAATTTTCATGTGAATTAAAAAAGAACAAAATTTTCTTTCTAGAATATCGCTAGCGTGTTACTCTTTAAATATTCAACGTATCGGCACCGTGTTGATGATAATAGTAGCATAACGGCAGGCAAGGGCCTGGCTAGAACCCTGCTACGTATTATCTTGTTCCACTATTGCTATTAGTGCAGCGGCACAGAACACATGCTTAATGAGTCGATGACCCAACCAGGGCATTGCTCCATTGTTGTATTAATGTTTTGTTTTTATAACAGAGCTACTTCTTTTTATTGGGAAACTCTAGATTGTGTTATCAGATGTATTTAATTTACTGTTGTAGGAGTTTGGCCATTGTCTGCATTTACTTCCTCTACCTGGATGGCTTGGATATTTGTGCCATGGGCCATGCTGGAACTGTAGCTGGTGGACCCTGCTTTTTATTGCAGGTTTTGCAAAATGTCGCAACAGCCGCTGAAGAAATCTTCATTTCCTCGTGATGCCTCACAATGTTCATTAATGAAGCCCTCTGGGAGTAATGTCACTAAAACACTTCCAGTCTGTATTGACAATTATGGTGCTAAATCTGATGAATTGGATAATGATGGTTCATTGGAGGAACAGACAGCTGCTGTGGCTGAAAAATTAGCAGAAGCATTGCTTGCAAACTCCACTGTTGTTGATACTTCATTACAGGTTAGTCATTAAGCATGAAAAAACACAAAAAAACACTAAAAACGTCTTCCTTGATCTAAAATATGCCAGAAACAATGTATTACACATTTATTGTTGGTCTCCTGAATAAAAAGATATATATTTTATCCTCACATTTTTCAAGCTACCTTTCTGCAAGGGCCATCATATTTTTAGCCCCGTGATATATGTATATGTATCTGAGAGAAAAACACAAACAAGTCTTAGGTCACTCCACATGGTAGGCCTACTTAATCGTAAAAAGAGTAGAAAATAACAAGTTTCATTAAAACCAGCGACCATCTTGGATTTGTTAGCCGAATATTGTTATTATTGATCCTAAAAACGTAACAAAAATATGAATTTCTTGAACCAAGATATGCCTAAAACCAATGTACTATACTATACAATGTTGTTGGTCGTGTGCATTAGATAAAAATATATTTTACCTTTATAGTTTGTTATTGAGACTCTCCTCCCTAAAATGGGCATACTGGCCTTTTTTAGATCTGAATGAAGAACACAAACAAGTTTCGATTATATAGTGAACATGACCGTGGAATTTATTTCCAAACAAGGGGGTTGGCAGTCTTTCCCAATAACGTCGGACCTACCATATATGTCGGGTAAGACAGAGGAAGGTCCGATAAAATACTTACCGATAATCAGACCTACATGTATTATCCGGTTATTTTTTGGATCTTTTTTTTGTGGTCAGTTTTTTGTGATCACAAGGTAAGAACTGGCCATTTACTACCTACTGTCTGGTGAACATATTTTTGGTCTGTTAAAAGTTTCCAAGTTTACAGGACCTACTGTCCAATGAAAAAATTTTGGGGGTTATTGGGAAAGTCTGGCTGGGTATTTATTGGAATATGGATGTTTATTAGAATAAATATATGGTTTATGGCTTTTGGAATATTTGAGGTCAAGGGATACATTTGTTGTTTTCAGGATGATTTAACAAATATATGACTGAACAAATCCAAGATGGAAAGTTGTTCTTAAAAATATATTAATTTTGGACGCAGTTTACATTTTGGTTTTGAACCCCTCCCTCCCTCAAAAATGGGTATACTGGCCTTAACCCTTTCACCACTGAAGCCCGTTTTTATGTGCTGAATGCCATAGCATTCAGCACATAAAAACGGGCTTCAGTGGTGAAAGGGTTAAGGTCACTTTGTTTAATATCTCTGTTTTAGATCAGAAAAAATCCAGAATCTAATGAGGGAGGGCGGAAAAAAAACATTTAAGAAAAAAAAAAACATTGAACATATTTTAGAAACATTGGTCATATTTCTGGAAAAGTTAACGAGGGCGACAAAATAAAAAAAACTTCTGACCTATTTAAAAAAAAGTTAATGAGGACGACGAAAAACAAGCAAAAAAAACATAGCCGGAAAATATTTTTTTAATCTCTTGAAATGAACTTGTTTTTTTCGAAATGTTTTTCTTATCTCCCGAAATTGACCATTTTTTCCCGAAATCGGCAACAATCTAATGCGCGCGCTGGGCAGAAAAAAAACACATGTTTTTTTTTGGTAATGCGCGGCCTAAATCTAATGTGCACGCTCATCTAAAACGGAGAAAAAAACCATAGTGGCCTAACCTACAGCTCTGAAACGGCCACCGTGTGTTTTTTAGACCCCTGATATGTATAGATCTAAGTGAAAAACACAAAGTTTATTTAGTCACCCCAAATGGTAAGGCGATGTTGCTCATTGTGATTACATTACATGTATGTTCACAAATCCCTGTCTGAAGTCCTTTGAAGATTATCTTTTTAGCTCTCGCCGTCACTGTAGGTGAGACGGAGGGAGCTACATGGATTCCGCCTTCGTCCCTTTTTTTATCCCCCGCCCGTAGGGGAAGGGGGATTTTAGTCACGCCAGGATTCCGTCCAGCGTCACGTTTTTTTTGTGGGCGCAAAAACTAGAAAACTACTGGTTATTTTTTTTGAAATTTTACCATAACATTCCTAGCAACATGGGGATGTACAACTACAAGTGATTTTTTAAAGATGCTACCAAAATTCAAAATTGCCACCAGAGGTCAACTCCAAAAAATTTTGTGGGCACAAAAACTCAAAAATTTGGAAGTCAGAAATTATTCAAATTTAGCTATCACATTCCCCACTACATGGAGATGTGCAGGTGACATTTTCAAGGCTTTACTTAAATTCAAAATGGCCGCCATGGACCAACTTCAATTTTTTGGGGGGTGCAAAAACTCAAAAAAATAGTTTGGTCATTTTTTTTAATTTTAACATCACATTCCTAGGAACATGTGGATGTGCAATGGATTTTTTAAAGATGCTAGCAAAATTCAAAATGGCCGCCAGACACTCCAAAATTTTTTGTGGGCGCAAAAACTTTAAAACTTAACTCTTCCTTTACCAATATCACATTTATGCAAAAACTACCTTCCTTTACCAAATTTGCATTTATGAAAAATCCAGATGTGTAAATGCATTAATTGCAGTGGAGATATTTAATTACATGCGTGTTTGAAAATCGCCAAGCAGAGTGGTCAGTGACATGGATTTTCTGTGGCATTTTTAATTTGTGCGATATTCGCATGCGCATAGCTATAACCTGTATTGTGACCAGGGGCTACCTCAAGGGTCCTCCTTGAAAAAGAAGTCTGTTTCTGGGAGTGATTTTATCAGGGGGAAGCCGGTAAAGGAAGAGTTAAAATTAGAAACTAATCAAATTTTAGTATAGCATTCCCCACCATATGAAGATGTGCAGGTGACCTTTTCAAGGTTTTACTGAAATTCAAAATGGCCACCACGGATCAACTTCAATTTTTTGGTGGGCGCTAAAAACTCAAAAATGATATTGGTAAATCTTTTAAGATTTGAACGTCACATTCCCATGTGGATGTGCAACTTGTGATTTTTTAAAAGATACTACTAAAATTCAAAATGGCCGCCTGAAGTAAACTCCAAAATTTTTGTGGGCGCAAAACTTTAAAACTGAACGTCTGAAATTATTTAAATTTCACTATCACATTCCCTACAATATAGAGATGTGCAGGTAATTTTTTTAAGGTTTTGCTGAAATTCATAATGGCCGCCACGAATCAATTTCAATTTTCTTGAGGTCGCAAAAACTTGAGTCATAAATTATTCTAATTTTACAATCATATTCCCCACGATATGGAGATGTGCATGTGATTTTTTCAAGGTTTTACAGAAATTCAAAATGGCTGCCATGATGCATGTACTTCATAATTGTTTGTGGGCACAAAAACTAAAAAATTAAAGTCAAAAATGAGGTGTAGGTGATTTCACTGAAATATAAAATTGCCAGCACAAGTCGACTTTTAAATATTTGTGACCGCAAAAAACTCGGCGGGGGATGATATAGGACTTCAGTCCTCTTGTTATTTCTTCTTTTGCCTATAACTTTGTAAGAAAAAAAGCCTTGATAACAATTTTTGGTATGTGGGTTACTTCCAGGTGGATAATGGACAGGTTAAAATATTTTTAATCTGAATTCAATACGCAAGATCGCAGAGGAGAAAATAATGTTACGGCGTTGGGCCGTCCGTGAACATTTCGTTTCCCGAGCATATCTCAGAATATACTTGTCCGATTGTCTTCAAATTTTACACACAACACCTCTAGGGGGTCTAGCTGTGCCTTTTGAAGTACATGAACTTTGACCTACTTTTGGTTTGGAACTATGACCTATTTAGACGTTTTGACGCACACTTCGTTCCCGGAGCAGATCTTGAAATGCACTGGGCCTATTACAGTCATATTGCACATAATCCACAATGTATACATGTATATACATGATCTCTAAGGACCCTAGTTGTGCCTTTTCAGGTTTTTGGACCTTGACCTTGAAGTTGACGTAGCACTTTGACCTAATTTATAACATCAGTACATCCGACTGAAATATTTTGCGGAATATCATGAGATATTTGGTAAACCGTGCTGGATGGCTAGACCATTAGGTTAAAAGAAATTGTAAGGTTTTAGGAGAGCTCAGAATATACTTGTCCGATTGTCTTCAAATTTTACACACAACACCTCTAGGAGGTCTAGCTGTGCCTTTTGGGGTATATGAACTTTCACCTTCTTTTGGTTCAGAACTATGACCTATTTAGACTTTTGACACACACTTCTTTTCCGGAGCAGATGTTGAAAGCTACTGGGCCCATTACAGTCATATTGCACATAATCCACGATGTATACATGATCTCTAAGGTCCCTAGTTGTGCCTTTTCAGGTTTTTGGACCTTGACCTTGAAGTTGACGTAGCACTTTGACCTAATTTATAATATCAGTAAATCCGACTGAAATATTTTGCGAAATATCATGAGAGCCGCTCAAGATAGCTACACCATTACTGTAGAGCAAATTGTAAGGTTTCAGGAGAGAATGCATCTTGAAAATTTTTTGACTTGATCAAATTCGAAATAGCTGCCTTTCGGCCATTATTCACTTTCACATGGCTGATGTTTGGTAAACCGTGCTAGATGGCTAGACCATTACCATTAAACAAAATGTGAGTTTTTGGGGGAGGATGCTATCTAATTCAAAATGGCCGACAATCGGCATTATTTACCTCGATAGCCCTCATATCAGATAAACCGTGCTAGATAGCTAGACAAGTCCATACCAAAGTGGACACAAGAGACAAAAAAAAAATGCAACTATATGTGTGTGATTTTATGATATTGTGATATAACAGGTCTGGAATGGATAATTTTGAGTTTTTTTGCTGTTAGAAATATAATACTGTATATCCCCGTGTATAATGCGATGTTTTTTCTTAGCTATTCATGTCGCAAAAAGGCACCTCGTATTATACATAGATGTAGAATTTAAACAAATTTTTAGCTCTCTAGCGGTAAGTTCAGCGGTAAGTTCTCTAGCGGTAGAACGTATAGGCCAGTCAGCGTGTTTGGTAAGCAGGCCTATACACACGATACAACAAGACTGTGCCTTTCCAACTAGTAGCAAACAAGAGACGTTCACCCAATGCTGGTACATTGTTGGGCCACCGTCGTCGACGCTGACACAACAATGTTCCAGCATTGGGTGAATGTGCCGTGTTTGCTGGGAGCCACCGTCTTACATTCCCGCCGACGCGCGTGGCACCTTTGACAACCACGGGCAGAAAAATGACGCCGTTAGTCTGCAACCAATTCACACTCCTGACCTGCTCATTTATATTAATAATGATTTAATCTAAGATCGCCTTTTTATATGGGAGTGTTTTATTGTGTACGACAAATCTGAACATGATATTTTTATATTGGAATGAGAGAATGCGTTGACGAAATATAACAAGATATCACTGATTATATCTCTTATCGCAAATTCTATACATGTAGGCCTCAGAATGTCCATATTGCTGGGATAACATTAACGCCTACCGCTGTTGCCGCGGCTGATGCGGTATTGAGCAAATGGTGGTATCTGTTAGCTGTAGTTCATGGAGCGCTGCTGTGTTATTGCACCCTGACACCTTATACAACCAAACACCTCTTGTGTCTAGCATGGTCTAGACAGTGCGGCTAGTCTGCAAATGTTTTACAATCACATTTCATTATGGAATGTTCTTATTTGAGCACGACGATATTAAAATATGGTCTTTGTAATAGATAAATTAAAAAAATATAAATTTGTCGGCGAAATATAAATACGGGTATTTTAAAATCTGTGTGTATATATATGTAGCCTATGCAGGCCTCAGAATGTCTGCCAATCGAGACAGTCCCGATGACATCCACTCTGCCGTGGAAAATGAAAATACAGTATCTGCTTACTTTATAAGTAAGCAGATATTGCCCTTTGGTTTTGCAGAGCTGTACTGTTGCCGCTGTTCCCGTCATTGAGCATCGTCTATACAGGTGTCACGGCGCTATTTAGTAGAATAAGATAATATCCATGCCTCACATTTAGATGGCCCGGAACGCTGCCGACCGGGACGCTGCCGACATCCAAAATTTAAGGTCGTATTATACAGAGGGGTAGACGTTTTTCAGGTCATCCGAGGCCTCAAATCTCAACTCGTATTATGGCGTCGCACTATACGCGGGGATATACGGTATTAAGATTTCTACTTCGAAGGGAATTTAAGTGATAATTTCTGGGTTTTTGACAGGTTAATTACCAGAATTGTTGAAGTGGTATTTTCTAACTAGTGATACCCCAGTCAACTATCTTTTATTTCAATCATGTATAAAATAGACCTTGGCAAAATAAACAGAGATGAAAAAATGAATTTTGTATTTTATTTATTGATAAATGATGTAATTATTTCATGTGATGGACGTACGTACGTCCATCACATGAGAGATCCTAAAGTTTCCCCCTCTTCTTAGGTTTCGGCTATCCCCAACTTAAAGCCTATCAAAAGTCTCTGATAAATCTTTCCTTTTATCACTATCGAAAAAAAACAACTTGTGCAAGGGTTATCATACTTTAATCCAAAGGAATATCTGCCGTGATGGCCGTACACATTTCGTGATGGACGTACAAACTACTTTAATGACACTGCTTACTTTCAGGTATACACAGAAAATCTGTACTTATATGGATGTCAGTGTGCAAAATATTAATTGTCTTTATTATATATAAATGTATATATGTATACATGATTTCATAATTAACCGTATCAGTAGGGGGTGAATCAAACTAAAATGTGTATAAATGTATGTACACACATGGCTGATTAGCTATTTCAAACGGCGGTTATACAAAAGAGATGGCCTTAAAGCACGCATCTTTACGTTGTGATAATCTTTATCATTTTGGCCTTTGTCTCCAAACTTCTTTTGTATGTATACATATTCGGATATCCCGGCTAATGGCTTTTTTGTTAGTTTTTGTTACAAAAGTATGGTATATTTTAATAGTATTTATAAGCAGATTGTCTTATATTGTTACATTTATCAGCAGCATGATGTTCATAATAAATAGGATCCAACATTTTTATGTACTTCAATCAATGCTGAAAAAAACTGATTTTGGCATAAAGCATGTAAGTTGGTACCACTTTGTTTCACCAATATTGACAAAACAGCCCAAAATCAACTTTATCTTAGAAAATTAAAAATGTTTGTATCATATACTGTATTATTCCTAAAAAATGACGCAAAAAACCGCAAGGCCTAAACATTAATAGTTTTTTTCCAATGAAAGACTGAACTTAGCATGTAAAGGGTGTGAATGAGTGGCTTTAAGGTGTATTTTCCTATACAAACATGATATAAAGTACAAAACAGAAGATAAACACTGTTTCAAACAATATATTATATGATTAACACTACTAAAGTAATTAGAAAAAAACCATTTTCAGTTTGTAATGTGCAAGTGGTAAGTGTAAGGAGTGAAAATATGCGAGGTGGGAGGAAATCGAATGACCAATTATTAAATTATTGAGAAATTTTATGAAAAGGATAACCACAATTGTGCATGAAGAGTACCCTAATTCAGGGGGTTCAAGCTTGGCTTCTATCTAGTGCTGTGGCAGCGTCAAGGATCTTTTGATAATGCAAATATTTGAAAGAAACGAAAAGTGTTAGAATTTAATACATTTAGCAAAAACAGAAATTTCTAAGTCTGCACCCAGATTCAGTTTGTTATCCGATATATTTGGGTCAAGTGTACAGTAACTCATTTTCTCTGACTACAGACCAGATAAATTCACATAAACTATCATGAAATATCAGGTTACTGGTGACTATATAAGTAAGCCTACTGCAAGGTATTTGACAAATTATGATCTTGCCACCTATCAGAGAATATAAAAAATGTTGAGCTCAACATTATCTGAAACATAGAAAATCCTTTTTGTGAATTTTTGGGATTTTATGACCGGTATGCAAACTATATACGAATGCCCATCACTATAAGGTTGTTTCTGTTACTGTAGGCCAATCATATCAATGTAGTATGCCGACAAAGAATGTAACTGTTACTGTGTTACGACAAAATTTATGTGAATTTATATTGATCTAATAACTTCATAGCACCATTTCAACATAAGTGTGTTGTGATTTCTGGCGGATTTCTTCATCTGTAGCACACAATTCTAAAGCCTGAGCAAAAAAATATCTGCAGAATATTATGATTTCCTGTTAATTTGTTGTTATCCCTCTCTAATATTCCTGAGCTATTTAAAAGCATTCAAATTATTGTTTAGAAGACATGAGGTAAGTAAATTAAATCTACGCTTGACATTTTCTCAGATTTTCAACCTTTTCAAAAACGTGACGTACAGTCGGACAAAATATAAATGGCTATAATTTGTAAATAATTCGGATAAAATTCACAATTTTTTCCAAATGACACCTTTTGACATGTTATTAAATATGTGAAATATCTGAGGCACTTGCTTCATCATAACTTCATAAAATTATCGAAAATAAAAGCGTGACGTACAGTCGGACAAAAAATCTGAAAATCATCCATTATTTGCCACGCAGCCAAAAGCCATGTGATTTACCCAGACAATGTACCATATCTTAACTGACACCAGGGTATAATCTTGGAAATGTATTTTTTGTTATTCATACCAACTTGTCATTTAAAAATATGTGTGCAAACTTTAATTATCATTTTTACAATAAAAATGTCAAAAAATGCTTTTCGCTCTTTTATGGTCATATTTAGGTTTTTTGTTATTCTGTAATGGGAGATCGCTGAAATGAAATATCACCATATATTTTGCGCATTTAATTTTTTTAAATCTTAAAAAACACCATCTTTTTTTACTATGTTATTATGTCTTTCTTTGCTCAAAATACCAGTGAAACAGGAAAAATGGTCTTTTTTTACCTTTTCAAATGTTTGGCAGGCTATAGGACCAAAAATATTGAGCAAAGTGCACTAAAAGTGCACATTTTAAGCTTCTGCAAGGCTTCCTCTATAACTTAGTTTCATTTATAATTCTCTTAGACCATTCAAATTGATGTATGATGAAGCAGAATATGGGAATACGTTGAAATCATGGGTGGTTCCAACTTACATGCTTTGTGCCTTTTGCAATTTTTTTTTTATACTTTTTATAAAACTTTTTGTTTAAATAATAACAAGTAATATACATCTACCACCGATGTATAGTTATATGGCTAATTTAAAAAAATTGGGGTGGGTTGCGCTCGTTTTTTCAAATATGACTGTACAGTACAGTGAATACGAGTCGTTTCAAAAGGTTTAAAGAAGCACAAATTTGGACAACAGACTGACCAGCTGACCAGTGATCCAGCTATATTAACAGTCTATAAGTCTGCTAGATTATTGCATTCATTGGGCAAAGCTTTTATGGTCAATTTGGTTTTTAGGCAATTTTGTTGGTCATTTTTATTATGAAAGATAGATTTTAATTCAGACTTGGGACATCAGACTTCAAACTTCGGGCATCAGGCTTTTGCCATCAGACTTCAAACATCGGGTATCAGACTTTGGGCATCAGATTTTAGGCATCAGACTTCAAACTTCGGGCATCAGACTTTGGGCATCAGACTTAGGGCATCAGATTTTTGCTATCAGACTTTGGACATCAGACTTTGGACATCAGACTTTGGACTGGGCATCAGACTTTGGGCATCAGACTTTGGGCATCAGACTTTGGGCATCAGACTTTGGTCATCAGACTTTGGTCATCAGACTTCAGGCATTAGACTTCAGGCATCAGAATTGATACATCAGACTTGGTACAGCAGACTTGCTACATCAGATTTGGGACAGCAGACTTTGAACAGCAGATTTGGGACAGCAGACTTGGGACAGCAGACTTGGGACAGCGGACTTGGGACAGCAGACTTGGGACAGCAGTCTTGGGACAAAAGACTTCGGAGAGCAGATTTGTGACAGAAGATTTGTGACAGCAGACTTGGGACAGCAGACTTGTAACATCAGACTCTGGACAGCAGACTCTGGACAGCAGACTTGGGACAGCAGACTTGGGACAGCAGACTCGTAACAGCAGACTCGGGACAGCAGACTCGGGACAGCTGCAGACTCGGAACAGCAGACTCGGGACAGCAGACTCAGAACAGCAGACTCGGAACAGCAGACTTGGGACAGCAGACTCAGAACAGCAGACTCGGAACAGCAGAATCGACACAGCAGAATCGACACAGCAGACTTGGGATAGCAGACTCGGAACA
Source organism: Flabesymbios commensalis (assembly GCA_964017125.1). Taxonomy (NCBI): domain Eukaryota; kingdom Metazoa; phylum Annelida; class Polychaeta; order Terebellida; family Flabelligeridae; genus Flabesymbios; species Flabesymbios commensalis. Next base: position 44,705,404 of record OZ024908.1, on the reverse strand, counting down.
GCAGACTCTGGACAGCAGACTTGGAACAGCAGACTTGGGACAGCAGACTTGGGACAGCAGACTTGGGACAGCAGACTTGGGACAACAGACTTTTAGTCCTCTGACTTCGGGATTTCGGGTCTTGAGACTTTGGACAATCAGATTTGCCAATATCGGACTTTAGACTTTGCACTTTGAACATCAGACTTTGAAATTTAGAACTTAAACTTCAGAGTATAAAAGTCCCAAATAGGCTTTTGACTGGATAAATATTTGTTTGTCAAATAGAGGTACATCCAGAGGGCCCAGTAAACTCATTGACTTTACTCTATTAAAACAAAATTGGGTCAACGTTTTGTGTTTGATGGAATTATATCTGCTATTTTAATTGTCAAATGTAGCATTGAAAACATTTCTACTGTCAATATCAAACACTCAATGTTGGTCCAATGCTGGGCCACTATCTGAGACACTGGCCTGGCATTGAAACACTATATTCTGGACAAATATAATTTTAATCAAATTTTAGGGGTGCTTAAAAGGTCGGAACTTCCAGTCGCCTATTACAAAGGACCCTTATTGAGTATCGACTTTTGTGATTCCATTCAAGCAATAACTCATGCATCACCCAACATGTACATCAACATGAAAAACATGGATTTGATTCAGATCAACTATCCTGATCGACTATAAAAGTCATAGTACACATTCTCAATATCTATGGGATATTGTGTGAATATTTGAAGTGATCCTCATGAAAACTGGAGGAGAAAAAGCTGTCCTATTTTTGTTCATAAAATTATTATTATTATTAATAATAAAACATAGCAAAATCAGTTACAACATCAATAAGCTTGGATGAAGGTATTCGTGCAAACTTCATAATCTTCTTGTTATTGGTTACTTAGGTTTCCATTTAAATCCTAATTTGAAAATGAAAAAAATTGTTTTCGGTGTTGGACAAATTTGTTCTGGTGTTGGACGGAATATTTCTTTTCTTCCCTATGTTCTCAAGATACCATTTTTTTATGTGAAATATATTCCATGCTAGTACATGTTCTTTTAAATAAAATTTAGCTTCATTATGAGGTGTTGCTAAAAAAAAATCATTTTTCCCTCCAACACCATGAAATAATTCCGTCCAACACTTTGAAATAATGTTTAAAAAACAATCTTTGTAGGAAGAATGACATTCTTTCTCACATACTGTTATTTACATCCAAATGAAAACACTTCCAAGTTTCTATTTTTTTAATTTATACAGCAATATATTGTTTTTTTCTGAGATAATAATCATTGTCAAGCACAGGTGAAGAAAAAACACTATTTTATCATTCCGTCCAACACTTTTACACATTTCAGTTTTATGAAGCACTTAAGTTGAATATACAAGCACTATTTGCATAGTTGTGCAGTATGGGCAAATACCTGTTTCTAGCACACATGTATGTACATCAAACGGTTTTCGTTTGGCTAATTTTTTATTTTAGATCTTGTTATCTAATTCCGTCCAACACCGAAAGTGACTTTTGAAACAGACCCTTATTTTTTCCAACTAAACAGGACATTTTCTTCAATATTCATGAGTTTTTTTTGAGTACGCAGCAATATGCTAGATCATTCATGCTATTTTGTCTAAAGGACCCACGTTTTTTTGTGGTTTAATTATTAATGTTAGTCCGTCCACTGACCACCTGAACAGCAAATACTTAGTAGGTTTATATCTAGCTTTGCCATTGCTGGGCACCTGGCAAAGCCAGTTATTCTATTTTTCGTGATGGATGTACACAAAATCTGAAATATTTGTAATATATTCAATGCATTATTCCAATCGCCTTCTAAATATGCACTGTTAATTTTTGTATACATATTATCAGAGGAAATGAACCCTGGGTTGGAAATTATCAAAAATACTCACTATAAAAATTGAAAGTTGAGACTATGTACGTCCATCACGCCTCGTGTACGTCCATCACAGCACAAGATACACTTTTTTATGAAGTTTAGAAAATAATTAAGCTAAAAATAATATTACCTAATAAAAATATCCATATTTAGCTATAATTTTAAACTACTACTGCTTTCATAACTCATGAAACGGAACAGAAAATCGCCAGCAAAGTATATACGGCCGAAACAATGTCTTTTTCTTGTACGTCCATCACGCCCTCATAATTGACCTGCCCTTCTTGACAGAATTTTCCAATAAAATATTTTATTTTTTCCTAGTTATGTTGCAATAAACTTGTTGTTCATAATTTAAAAAAAATGTATGTAGCTGTGAAATTAAAAAAAATACAGCCAGATTAGTATTGCAAAAATAGTCTCAGTGTACGTCCATCACGCTGGATGAATGGTACAATATTCATCTAATTTTCGTGTGTTTTTTTTTGAACCCTCTTTGGTTGATTGTCCTTTTTGATTTTGAAAATTTGCTAATTTGCATATATATCCAAGATGGCCACAAAGGCACTTCTGTTATATAGCCCCATCGTTACCGCAATGGCAATAAGCGTCTAATTGTGGAATGTGGAGACTTTCATATTTGCTATGCAAATATAAGATCTAGGCCTAGTTATTATTATTATTATTTAAAAAAAGACTAAACAATTACATTTCCCATGATAGACTAAATTTCAAACGTTAAGGCCCCAGAATGTCTTCCGACACGAGACAGACGAGACGAGGTCTATGACGTCACCTGCTGCCGGCATTTCTGCGCCATTCAGCGAAGGTGTTATATCGTCTCATGATGTGGGGTATCCTAGCAAACACAAGACCTGAACCAATGTCGTTGTTTTGATGCTGGTCCACCATCTACGACGCTGATCCAACTTCAAACCAACAGTGGGTAGACATATCATGTTTTTTTGGGATGTGTATAGGCAATGGCATTGTATACAACGGCGGGAGAACTACAATACACAGTGATGTGTGACAACACAAGGTCTGACTCTGATGACAGGCACACGTACATTCGCTGTAATTATATGCTAATGTATAGATCTTTATCTCACCAGCCAACATGGCTTACAATCGGCCAATAATAGCCCCCAACATATTGTTTAATAATAGTATACAATGTCGTCTCAAGTACTATTTAAAACATAGATCACAGGGTTCGTAATAAGGGCTGAAAGTCTGGTTGTCCAACGGACAACCACATTTTCGAAATGTAGTTGTCCGCCCAATTTTCTTGTTGTCCACATGATTTTGCTTGGTGTAGCTCCTAGCTAAGCCTAATCCTGGAATGAGTGATATTTTGCCATCAACAGACTACTTTTCTGTACGGATCAGTTTTAGTGCCTCAGTTTTAGTGCCTCGGCCTATATTGTTATTGACCTGTGACGACCAACTTTCTGTTTAACACGTATTAAGACCTTCAAAATTTGGCAGCGTTAACAGACTTCGAGCTATTTTTTATTACATATTTTATTTTTGTGCAGTAAATTAGTGTCATTAATTAATATTATGTAGGCATTATGTTTGTAAAACAATTTCGTAGCCTAATATAGATCGCTTAAGGTATTCAAACTAGGCTGATTCTTAGCAGTGCTATATTTGACGCGATAACGGCGGCACTGTTGACATAGATAGACCTGTCATGCACTGTTGTGAGAAACTGGCCCAGCGTTGGGTCAATACAGACAACGTGCGACCACTACTGAATCAGCATTGGACTGGCACTCCTTACTGGGATAAGATCGGTTAGAACATGCTTAAAAGTAGTGAAATACAATTTTCATAAACTAATTGCGAATAACAATGCTTATCAGTATCTCACGATCTATCATACCCACCATATGAATGTACCGGTGCAGCAGCTGCTTACCACGTGCATGGCTGTTCCTTTTTGTTGCAATTCCCCCTATCAAACGTTGATTATCAAGACATACCTGCAAGTCTAACACACAAGTCATAATGACAGGGAAGGGGAGGGAAGGCGATAAGGAAACAGCCCCAGGAAGCGGAAACCTGGGGATTCCCCACTGACTTGAGGAATGTGTGTAGGCATTGCGATATCAGCAAGTTTACATGTGACTTCAGCACTGATTCATTGCAAATGTCGCATGTTAAGCTTTTTTCAAAAAAACTAATTGTTCTGTTCAGTCCTAAAATTTAAATACTCTGCTTTTACCATGTTTTACCACACGGCATTCAGAGCTCCAGATAATTTTTTGGTTTGAGGAGTATTTCACTCATTGAAATGGGTGATGAGGAGTGAAATATGAGAAAAAATAAACGAGGAGTATTTTTCATACAACAACATGAAAGCTTTATTTACATCATTTTTTTCTTACAGTCACATTGTTCTCTTCACGTAAAAAATACAACAATCGCTTCATTTTTCTGGGTTTTTTTTTACTTTGATGGGTATTTTAATAGTTTTTATGAGTAATATCACTCCTCAGATTTTCTATCAATGAGTATTTGCTGTTTTTACATGCGTATTTTACTCATATACGCATGTTATCTGGAGCCCTGGGCATTGTCAACGGTCAGACACACATGACAGCAGACATGATTCAAGTTAACTCTTTATCTCTGATATGACGCTGTGTGCTGCGTGTCACGGTACAGCGCATGTCAGCGTGTTCAGTGGCAAAATTGTTTCGGAGGTGAACGTGGTTGTCCGTACGGACAACCAAAGTGTACCAAAGATTCATATTTGGTTGTCCGTGACTAATTTTTGGTTGTCTTGGACAACCGGACAACCACTATTACGAACCCTGGATCAGATTTTATATTGCTAGGAAGCAGTATGTTGGTCACAACTGTAGTGTTGTGAGTGGATCACAGATCGGCGGCGTGAGCAGGGAACACACGGGGTATGCATACACCGATGCTGGGTATTTATTATCAATGCCGCATTAGCAGCAGTTGTTGGCTAATTTAACCCTCTCTGGGCTATACTCCAGAAAATACATCAGCGGGCAATACATCAGAAAATTTGGTGCATAAAAACATATCAATTTGTAATCATCATAAATGTTTTAGCTCTTTCCGCTTCATTTGAATACCTCATTTAAATATTTTGCTCTTTCAGTGCGGGGATCGACTTGGCGATTGACGTCTAAAGATGAATGCAACTGATTGTCACTATTTCATAAAATACCATAGTATAAATAAAATCTTGTAACCTCCTTTCTTAAAAGCCTGGCATACACCTTGAGACACGACTCCACTCAATAGCTTAGAAAACACCAATGCTGGTTTAATGCTGGTCCATCTTTTGCGACGCTGTATTATCAATAAACCAACATTGGGTCAACCTTGTGCTTACTGGTAGTCGAATGACAACCAAGCAAGCAAGAAATTGCTCCAACACTTTGTTAAAAAAAATTGTAGACAGACACATTGGCTCTTCTGTCAATGTGGTCCAGGGCTGTGGTACATGTGATCACCTACTCTGCTGCACCACTGCTCCAATAAGTTAGGGCTCCTGGGCATAATATTATTTTGATAATCAGGCCTGATTCTGCTCAAACATCCTTTGAGAAATGGCAACGATACACATGAAATAGTGAAATTAGTATTATACCACTGTGATTCCAGGAACTCGTTGCAAATATGTGTCTGATTGATTATACAACTGAGCCCACCAGGGAAAAGTGGAGATAATTATCTCCAATTAGACATTTTAATAATTAAAATCGGCCCACAGGCAGCAAAATTTACTTTTAATTCATGTATGCAAAAAATCGATATATCAGTATAATTTACGTTACGCTACATTCTCTTTGTCTTTACAGTATATTCTTGATAACACTCACTAACACATTTGATAAATTTGAATTAAATGTTTTTGATGGCCTCATTCTAATTCAATTTCAATTAAAATAATAATTGTAATATTTCAAACTAATTAACTAATTCAAACAATTTCTTTTTGATAGACATGCCAAGGCTAGTGTGCTACTACTAATTTTGAGCCCTGTTGATGTGCCTTTTTGGGGGTTATGACCTCTGCCCTACTTTATGACATATCTCTGAGCCAAAATAGCTTGGGAACTTACATTTCTCTAGCTTTTAAGGGTTATATGACCTCCGACCTACTTTCTCAGTTACTATGAATAAAACTTTACGCACGTACACATTTTATAACTTTTGTGTGTTTCCATCACGAGGGCAGGGCAGGGGATCAAGGCGTTTTTTGGCCTCTCATTTTAGTATGATCAGCTATTTCCATAAATGACCATGAGACCTGGTGTCAGCGTCATTGACTGCCACACTATTTATAGTATGCTGACCATAGACTGTGCCTTAATGTGAATAGCTATAATATCAATGTATCATGGCAGATGACAAACAGTTGAAATGGTTTATAGTACTGGGTCATATTGGACATTTATATATATATCATAATATCTCAAGAATTCACTTTAAATTGAATTATGTTCCAGATTGTTGACAAAGGGCCACAGAACACTGATTCATCATCATCTTCAGAATGCTCCAGTACAAGTGATGATGATACTGATAATGAGAGTGATGAAGAAGACAATCAAGGTCATGTGACCCCAGACAGCACTTCTTTCCAAAGGTCCCCCAGTAGCACTTACTCTAGAGGCATGGGAAACAGTCCTTCTCGTAAATCTGTGAAGAATGATAGTAACAATGGACGAGATATTTTGGCAGGCCATGATGTTCCTGATACTGATTCTCTTACAGTCTCTCTTGCTAAAAATGGCAAAAGCATTGAGAGAAAGATATCTGAGTCTGAAACACATGATAGCTTGCAAGAGCTTGATCAGGAAGATTTGGCAGCCTTATTGCCAGATGTGCCTCCTGACACAAGCTGTGAACAAACAGCTAGCTTTGAAGCCTCAACTGAATCTCATACTCCCACATCTTCAGCTCGTAATGGATACAAAGAAATGGATCGAGTATTTCCAGAACAGTTAGTGAAGGAGACCTTGGCAGAGCTGGTTCAGATGGATAAATCAATAACCAATCAGAAATGTTCTGAGAAGTCATTACCACATGGGTTGTCACAAAAGAAATCTTTACAAGCTATTTCTGAAAATACATGTCGATCTGTGGACAATTGTATTTCTGGTAGGAAATATAATTCATCCATGAAGCCACCTGAACACATGATTTTAAAAAATGCTAAAGGTGTTTCAAGAAATCAAAAAACAACCTGTGTCTTTACTCCTAAGCAATCATTTTCAAATCAAAACAATAGTGATAAAAGAATAATAAAGCAACTTTCATCAGTAAAGATTCAAGCTAAAAAGAAGCATAGTCTCACTAGATTTTCACATTTAAAAAAACAGGAGTCTTCTACGTGTAGCTCATTACCAAGGGATGGAATTTGTAAATTAAAGTCCGATAAAATGCGTATGAGCATGCTTGGAACAGAAAAACAAATCAACATTGTTACAAACTCTCCATCTGGAGATTCAGTTGAATCAGCTGAGCCTTATGTTGAGACGTGGGCTCCTCCCCCTGAATCTCTTTTGCGTATTGATGCTGCTTCAAGTGTTTCTCCTGACAGTGGAATCCATGATCAGTCATTTGCCGGTTCTCCATTGCGGAGTGAATCACCTAGCCCTTTGCATCATCCTAGTCATACAGATCTGGAAGGTCCACCAGTGTTGGAAAATATGAAAGATACTGAACCAATGCCATTGTTAGTAGTGGATGAATCCTCGCTTCATGCCCCAGTTCTAACTGAACAATTCAGAGATCCCAAGCTTTGTGATAAATCACTTCCCTGTAGTGTAAATCAAATTAGTACTAGCTCCCTTACAGTGGATTATGAAACATTTTTATCAACAGAAATAGCTCCTTATAATAAAACCATGAAGAGAGTGAGTGTTCAGCCAAAGGTAAAGAGAAAATCATGGGGATCCTCACCCAAAAGGGCAGGCACCCTTGAAAGCAAGATTCAGAACTATGAAAGTACTGATAAAATATCTGAGGATAAAATGCTGAGTAGTCAAAAGATTGGTAAAAATATATCAAAACAACTACAAAATTTAAATCAAATTTCAACCACCAAAATTGATGACAATATAAAGATGGGCAAACAAAAAGATTTTTCTCCTCATAAATCTTATCAGTCTTTACACTGTTCATCTGCTGAATCTATGAATAACATTGAGAGGCAGGCCTGTGATAATGAAAATAGGAATCACATGATAGAAGCAGGAACTGGTATTAAAAAAATTGTCAGCGAGAGACAGCTTGATGTGCAACAAAAAAATGGTAAATCATCAAATAAAACAGATATTAAAAAGAAAAGTAATTATGGTAATCAAGCTCTTCAAAGCAAAAGCTGTCATGTTTCTAAAGGACATGATCTAACTAGTGGTATGAAAATTAAAAGGCATAAAATGAAGTCTACTTCAGATCATCTACCAATTTCAAATAACAGCATTGGAGATCAGGATCAAAATCATTTTCATTCCTTAGAACAAAAGACATCTCATGAACAAATACAAAATGAAACTACAAGACCTAAAAAATTGTGTGAAAACAAATACACTGACAAGTACAGTAGATGTAAATCAAATGGAGGAAAAGATATAGATAACAAGACATCAGTTCCACTTAAAAAACGTAGTCCAGGTCGACCAAAGGGTTCATTAAACAAAAAACCCAAACTTTGTTTAATGCGCTCTCATAAATGTGGTGCTAGAAATCTTTCAAGAAAGAAGGAAAGATCAAGTAATGCCTCTTTACAGTGTATTAGCATTTCACCGTCATTACACTCAAGTAACACAAAAAACAATGCTGTTGATTGTGCTTCTGCTGTTGACCATTATCAGAACAAAAAAATCCCAAAATCAGCAAATACTCATGGAAAATTGCTCCATAACAAAAATAATCTCGAGAAATCAAGCACAAATGGATCACACAGTTCAGTGAAATGTTGCAGGGGACCTGGCCGACCTCCAGGCTCATGCTCGCCTCCTAAATCACACCATAGAAAGCTGCCTCAAGAATTGAAACAAGTAAGTGGTGAGTCATTGAAGAATATTGCTGTGGCTGTGAACGATTCAGGTGTGCCTGTTGATGCCAAGGGTCATCCTGTGAAAAGAGGACGAGGTCGACCACCAAAGCAAGCAGGTTTGCCACTTTTATTGCCAGCAATGCCACCTGTACCTAAATGTCCAGCGGGGCTGCCAAAGCTGATACCACATAACACTCTTATAAAACGAAGCGTTGGTCGCCCCCGCACACGACCACCTTGCCTGTCTCCCACAAGACGACCTGGCCGTCCTCGAAAACACTACAGTCAGCGAGAAAAACATGATTTGGATTCACTTATGCAAAGTGTGAAGAAATCCATCTGCTCTCAGTTTGAGGATACATCAGATGATTTATCTGAAAGTGCAACAGAAGTAACCAGTGGCACTCAATCAGACTCTGTTAGTTCTCCTGCACACATACCTAAGGACCATGACCTCTGTGCCTCAAGGATCCGTTATGTGCCAAAAATACATAAGCCCAAGCTCACTGTGATGACTACAAAGAAAATAGGACTGAAAATGCGCAGTGAACTATTCCCACAAACTGGTTTGCCTAATATGAGCCGAACATTCAGTGCATTGGGCAGTTTTATGCCACCTCCAGTTGGGCTGGTTTCATTACAAGATGGATCTCAAACAGCTTCTCTGCTCCAGCACAATTTTGATGATGGAAATAAGTTTTCTCTGCCTTTTGCGAGTTCTTCATCACCTCAATTTCATAAGCACTTCACATTCCCTTCCCCACACGCAACTCAATCTACAGAATCTAAAAGTGAAGATGGCAGTTATCGATATAGAAGACGAAAGAAACACAAGTTTAAAAGTAAACATAAAAATATAATAGATCCCATGTTTATGACTGAAGTGGAAAGGCTAACATCAGATTTAAGTAGGCTCTGTCTCTTGGATACATCCCAATCTAGTAGTACAAACCCCATAATAAAAATGGGTATATTTGGCAATAAAGACAGAAGGAGGCAGGAATTGCATTTGAGCAACCTAAAGAGACTAAAATCACATAAAGCTTATGAATTGGATTCCCAGTCAAGTAACAAAATAAAAGACAGGGGTAAACGAAATCGAAAAAAGAAAATTGATCAGTGTGACACAGAGGGTGAAAACGTTTCTTCTAGAGAGCAATGCCTTCCTTTGAAAAAAAGACATACACTTATTGCAGCTAGTCAAGTAGATCCATTAGCTTTGCATAAACAAACAGAACCAAATATGGAAATGATTTCAGTTGAAAAACGCAGACCAGGTAGACCAAGAAAATATCCTCCCAAAGAAATACAGGGAAGTAGTTGTCTTCCTAGGTTAAGTAAGAAACAAAGCTTTAAGGGAACAACTGATGATGACGTGCATTCAGACCTAACATTGCAAGAGATAACATCTGGGAAAAGTGTAGCAAATTTACCAAAAGAATGTGAAGAAAATGGACAACTCATTGAGGATTCTATTGGTATGTATCAAAAATTTTGTTACCATCCTTTTCTCTGCAAGTGACACTGCTTCAAGGCATTTTTGGCATTTTTTTCTCATTACAAAATATTAACTGAAATTTATCAATTCTGAAGATGTGGATGTCAATAAAGCACTGATTAGAAATTTTATTAGGTCTAGTTCCCAATTGAATTTTTTTTATTACCAGCTTGTGACACATTATGTCATCTAGCATCAAAACTGATCAGTAATATTAATTCCTGATAAGTAATAACAAATTCCACTTTCAACTGAAATCTCACTTTTGGAATTTAAACTTGATATTTCATTTGAATATTTTATGAAATTGAGTAATTTTCATTAGCTAATGGTGTAGCAATTATATAAGCTGACTGCCTAGCAAACACGAGATGTATGTTTTGCAGATGGCGGGACATTGAGTCAGCACCTCTTGGGGGTGTGGGTGTAAGTAGGCCTATAGTTCGTAATAAGGCATTTCCGGTTGCCTGAGAAAAACAAAATTTGTGAAAAACAATCAAGGGATTGGTGGGATTGTCCTAATTTATCTAAATTTACAGCATTTTTACAATCTTGAGCTTCGTCTGCATTGGTACCTCCTTTTTAATAGTGGGATTATGTGAAGATGGGCTGAGAATACCCAAATAATTTCTTTAGCCTTGCAATGGACATAAAAATGGTATTTGACTTTTGTACAATTCATGAGAATTGATAAATTACAGGAGTGTTAAAGCTGACTAAAAATAGTTTAAATTATAATGCACTATGTACAATTTTTGGCAACTGTTGTTCAGCTACATTCAATTTTACTGCAGAATTGTTACCGCACTAATGTAGGCCTACTCTCTGCATCAAAGTTTTAATAATGATATATGATGCCAAATTTACTGCTGTATAGTCCAGTGTATAATGCGATGTTTTTTCTTGGTTAGGTGCAATGTCGGGATTCAGAATAAAATTAAAATTCAGATATATCTTAAAAATATGTTGAATAGCACAACTCTTTGGGAGGGGTGAATCAGCCAAATGTAATAAGCAGTTTCTGGGAATAACCTCAGCATCTGGTAGGCATGCGGGACAGCTTTATAGGCCATGGATAGTTGTGTGTGTCGGTTCTCAGGACCGCAAAACATGGTAAATCAGATAGTTTTCGCGAGAATAAAAATCATTGCGGTATGTGGTATAACACGTTGGGGTATGGAAAAAAAAAATTATTAAAAAAAACAATAAATATTGAAAATGACAATTTTTTTTTTTGGTTAAATCAATGTGGCAAGCCTGTAAAACATATACTAAAAAGTATGGCCTCACTGCTGAGCTCTAGCGGTAATTTAGTCGACGTGTGTACAACGTCTCTGTGGTCAGCACTAGCTGTAAGCAAGGATTTAGCCAGGAAAAGATAAAAGGGAGTCTAAATTTACTTATTGTTGGGCCAGGACGGGATCTCAGCCTGGGATTCTCTCACAATGCAATTTGGTGAAATCTGGCGATATTTTCCTATGTCCAGGCTGAAAATTATGGGGTCCAAAAGACGGCTGGATGGGTCTCTAGCTAAGTCCTTGGCTGTAAGTTAAAGTAGGCCTGCCTATGCAACACTATACTGCAGATATTTTTTTTTTTAAATGTTAAACTATATATTTGACGAACGATGTATTGGCAGCCACACGACAATAACGCACTCCTCAGTCAACACAATATGTACATGTACGCCTGTACTAACCCAATGCTGGTTTGATGTTGCACTACTCTCTTAGACGCTTACCAGTCAATCAGCATTGGTCAGTGTGTTGTGTTTGCTGGTAGTGCAGCCCCCTCCCTCTCACTTCCCCGCCACTCGACTAAGCACGTCGCAGGTTTTGTCACCTTTTACAGCCACGGGTTATAGACGACGCAGTTAGTCTACTTGTTATTCACACTCTGCTCATCTTTAATTCAAGTTCTTATGGGAGTGTTTCGCGACGTTTCTAGTTAGAAACTGTTGTTAGTAACCGGCATAATACAGTATATACCATATTTATTAGCTCCCGCCGTCACCGTAGGTGAGACGGAGGGAGCTATGGATTCTACCTCCGTTTTTTTTTGGCCTCTTCTTTTGCCTATAACTTTGTAAGAAAATAAGCTAGGATAACAATTTTTGGTGTGTGGGCTACTTCCAGGTGGCTAATGGACAGGTTAAAATATTTTTAATCTGAATTCAATACGCAAGGTTGCAGAGGAGAAATGATGATGTGACGGCGTTAGGCCGTTGGGCCGTCCGTAAACAATTCGTTTCCGGAGCATATCTCTGAAAGTACTTGTCCGATTGTCTTCAAATTTTACACACAACACCCCTAGGGGGTCTAGTTGTGCCTTTTGGGGTATTTGAACTTTGACCTACTTCTGGTTCAGAACTATGACCTATTTAGACGTTTTGACGCGCACTTCGTTTCCGGAGCAGATCTCGAAAAGTACTGGGCCGATGACAGTCATATTGCACATACATGTTCTCTAAGGTCCCTAGTTGTGCCTTTTCAGGTTTTTGGACCTTGACCTTGAAGTTGACCCAGCACTTTGACCTAATTTATAACATCGGTAAATCCGACTGAAAGATTTTGCGGAATATCATAAAAACCGCTCAAGATAGCTACACCATTACTATAAAACAAATTGTGAGGTTTCAGGAGAGGATGCATCTTGAAAAATTTCAAATCGATAAAATTAAAAATGGCCGCCTATCGGCCATTATTCACCTCGACAGGCCTGATATCGCGGAATATCATGAAAACCGCTCAAGATAGCTACACCATTAATATCAAATAAATTGTAAGGTTTCAGGAGAGGATGCATCTTGAAAAATTTGATGTTGATAAAATTCAAAATGGCCGCCTATCAGCCATTATTCACCTCGGCAGGCCTGATATTGTGGAATATCATGAAAACCGCTCAAAATATCTACACCATTAATATAAAACAAATTGTAAGGCTTCAGGAGAGGATGCATTTTGTAAAAAATCAACTCGTCCAAGTTCAAAATGGCCGCCAATCGGCCATTATTCACTTTCACATGGCCGTTATTTGGTCAACCGTGCTAGATGGCTAGACCATTACTGTAAAACAAAATGTGAGATTTCAGATGAGGATGCACCCTGAAAATTTTTAACTTACGAATTCAAAATGGCCGACAATCAGCATTATTTACCTCGATAGGCCTGATATCAGGTAAACCGTGCTAGATAGCTAGACCATTACTATAAAACAAAATGTGACGTTTCGAGAGAGGATGCCTTTTAAAAACTTTCGACTCAATCGAATTCAAAATGGCCGCCTATCGGCCACTATTTACTTTCACATTGCTGATATTTGGTAAACCGTGTTAGATAGCTGGACCATTACTATAAAACAAAATGTGAGATTACAAGAGAGGATGCATCTTGAAAAAAATTGACTCTATCAAATTCAAAATGGCCGCCTATCGGCCATTATTCACTTTCACATAGCCGGTTTTTGGTAACCGTACTAGATGGCTAGACCATTACTATAAAACAAAATGTGAGATTTCAGGAGAGGATGCATCTTGAAAATTTTTGACTTGATCAAATTCAAAATGGCCTCCTATCGGCCATTATTCACTTTCACATGGGCGATATTTGGTAAACCGTGCTCGATGGCTAGACCATTACTATAGAATGAAATGTGAGATTTCAGCTGAGGATGCATCTTGGAAAATTTTGACTTGATCAAATTCAAAATGGCCGCCTTTAGGCCATTATTCACTTTCACATGGCCGATATTTGGTAAACCGTGCTAGATAGCTAGACGATTACTATAGAATGAAATGTGAGATTTCAGCTGAGGATGCATCTTGAAAAATTCTGATTCGTTCAAATTTAAAATGGCCCGCTATCGGCCATTATTAATTTTCACATGCCGAATATTTTGCAAACTGTGTTAGATGTTAGTCCAATACTATAAAACAAAATTTGAGGTTTCGGGGGAGAATGCACCCTAAGTTTTCAACTAATTTATATCGAATTTAAAATGACCGTAAATCAGCTATTAGTTAACTCGATTGGCCTGATATCGGGTAAACCGAGCCAGATAGGTAGACCATTACTGGGATACTGATTAGGATCATTAATTTCAATGGAGGTTTGCAATCTCTGACAGACTGTCTAGTTCTTATCTTACTCTTAGACTGGGCTTTTTAGACCTAGTTGTCTTGCGTCTTGATTTTTGACCTAGACTAGGACTACATTAATAACCCTATACAAAATTGCTTAAATCAAATTCTAATTTCGGAGCGGGAGCTCCTGGACTTATGTAGTCTTGTTTATTTTCAAATCATAGGGGTTAGGCGTTTATTGAAATATGGGCGTTTATTAGAATAAATTACAGTATAGCGTAATTATGATGTTTATATATGAACATACACAATACTGCAGATGTCTGTATCAGATAATATCATATAGCTACATATAATTAATAAGTGTTCATTTGCACTGGTTTTGCTTTCAGTTCCATGGGATAGCATTGATGAAACTATTGAAGCAACTGTCCAGAAATATTCAAGCTGTTCAACTTCTGGAACAGATGAAAATCTTTCTAGTATGAATAAAGAAAGTGGTGAATCAATATCGCTCCCTGCAACAGTTTCTCATAAAAAGAAAGAACTTGACTTAGCAATATCAGGGAAGGTATTGGCCTCATACACATTATTGAGTGAGCCAATCCCCAGCTGTAATGATGGCTCAAAAGACAATCTTATGACTGAAAAACATACAATTCTTTCATCTTCCAATTTAACCCAAGTTTTTTCTACACTCCCCAATAATTCAACTTCCATGTCAAACCCCTTTTTACACAGAGATATGAATACTTGCCATGAAGAACCCATGGATTACACACCAGCTTTGGATGACATAACACCAGAACAGAGTGAAGAGGAAGGACACTTGCCACCACAAGTGCCTGTGATACAGCCACATTCAGATACACAAACTGCAAATCAGCAGAAAATTGAGATAGTAGAACTAGAAGAACGTGTTTCTCTCCAAAAGTATTCTGAACAGAAGAACAATGAACTGAAAGAAAATGTCCATGAAAAAGTGTCTATTAATGAGGTGAGACATGTATCTCATGTGACTGATGCTGGAACTGAAATATCACGTTCAGAAATGGCTATTCAGACTGAAGCAGAAGTTTCATTGAGCACACCAAATCCCATGACCCTCTCTTCGCTTCCTGTTAAGCGGGTAACTATGGATATTGGTATTCAAGTGGATCCTGTTGAAATGAACTTAATGTTAACCAATATAGTTACATGTTCTGCTACGACATCAGTTGCTGTGCAGGCAGATGAACACACACCTGCACCTCAACATGAACAACCAGTAAGTGTCAGTGATAGTTTAGCTCCCCCGAAAGAAGACCTTGAGACAGTCCCCATCTCACCAACGGAGACCCATGACCAGTTCCCATGTAAAATGACTTCAAAAGGGTCTCAACATATGCATGTAACAGAAAATGTAACTGCTGTGATTAACCAGTGCGATACTAGTTCTAATCAATTATTTGAAGAATCAGCTGATTCAGCAAATAGTCCCCACAGCTGTGAACCAACAGCTAAAGTACTTGTAAGAGGGAGTGCAGGGTTAATTGATGATAAAACTTCTAAATCTGCACCGCCTGTGCTACGTGTGATAAATCAGCAAGAAACTGTCCATGTCAGTAATGATCATCGTGTTGTAAAACAGTTTGAGGAATTTGAACAGCAATTTCATCATTTTGTGAATTCTAATCCTACGTCTGGTCCACACACAAGTAGCCCACGTCCACCACATTTCTTAGAAATTCACCCTAGTTTACAACAGGTTGTTTCTGTCAGTCAAGACTTGCCTGTTATTGTCCCAGTTATCCAAGTTGCAGTTCCTATCAGTCATCAGACATCTAATGAACAATCAAACTGCATGGCTATGGGTGTTTTCCCTACAACTGATCAGGTGGTTGTGTCTTCTATAGGCTGCCAAGAAAATCTGAACACAACAACTTCATCTGTCTCATTATCTAATGATGTGCAAGGACAAGAACAGCACATTGTTAGTGAAGACCATGTACAGTTAAATGAATCAGATATATGTGTCATTGATGATTCTGATCGTGATGTTATTGTTATAGATGAGGATATTGATGTGGATGACAATGAAAAGGATGAAGGTTGTGCAAAGTGTGCTGAATTACAGTCACAAAAACAATCAAATGGAAAACGAAAGCGGGGTAGACCACCAAAATCTAGTCACAAGAAACATACATGTCACCATGGAGAAACTGTTGTTGATCTAGAAAAGCCACCTCCTGAAACTATTTTATCATCAGTGCGCGCTTACAAGTCACATACATCACTGTTAGTTTCCTTGCCACGTGATCCAAATGAACCATGCAAGAACAAAGTTTCAACATTGAAAAATTCATTGCTAGAGCGGAACAAAGATCTGCATGTATCTGAACAGTCTTTAGGAAATGTGGATAATCTTAATACTGAGGATTCACATGATTATTCTACACAAATGTCAGATATTGATTACCAAGCATCATTGCATTCATGTTCCCATTCATTATCTGAAAATGAACAAGATTCTTTTTCTGTCAGATCAGAGTATGAACCATTACCACTTAAAAAGAGGAAACGAAAACGTTATGAAGATGACATGGGATACTCAAAACCTAAGAAAAGACGTCGCAAGAGGAAAACTCATGATGATAGTGATTATCAGTGGTAAAGTATACTTTTTTATAGTATTAAATAATGTTTATATATTTATATATTGTAACTTTACCCCAAAAATATGTCTTACATTGTCCCTCTTGTTGTTGAAATCCTCGACACAAAAAATAATTTTGCACTCTCGGTCTTATTGAGGGTAAATCTCTATTAATAATTGACAATACACTGGTTTGAAGCTAGTAAAAGTAGATACTGGAAATGAAATGAATCGGGCTTTAGGCCACCTTTGTGCACATATAGGCTAAACTGGGCCAGGAGAACCTCCTGAGGATGGTGAGATGATTGAGATGACACTGTCCTCCAGACACAGGATTCGAAATTCGAGCCCTGGCGGTCTGAGGCCGAGCACGCTACCTCTCGGTCACGGAGGCTCCCCACAATACTAACTTTCACACGTGGATGGGGAAGAAACAATTTTGTTTCTTTCAAACCGCCGAGACCGGGAACCGAACCCCGGACTCTGGCGTGAAAGGCAGCGGTGCTAACCACTACCCTAGGGCCCCCGCCCAGTAGATACTGGGGGCATAAGAAAAATACCAGATGTGCCGCTATTAAAATTTTCAAACCCCTTTATTTATGGCTAAATTTACAAATGAGCCTGTGTTACTAAAGGGGTTGAGTATTAAAATTAGATGTAGATTCTGTACCATACTGTTGCATGTTTGGTGATAAAAGTGCATCACATACGGCTATAAAGGGCCAGTAATTATCTGAAGTTACTGGCCCTTTGGGGTACTACCTCAGAGTCTTAAAGTCTTTAATTTTTGAGGATTTGTTCTTTTGTGGTTCAATGGTTTCTCTGTTCATTGTTTATGTCATTCATATTTATGTCAATTTATATTGTGTACATGCATACATACATACATACATACATTCAGTACATACATACAGTAATTTTATTTCGAGTGGATACAGTGCTGGTTTGCTGTTGATCGTCCGGTTTATGTATTCAATTGCAGCTTCAATGGCCTCAGACTATTAAGTCGAGCCACTCCGGATATGATCGGCACTGAACCGGCATTGGTCCTATTCTCAAAATATTTTTACACAGCTATGTTTGTTTTTGTTGAAAAAGATATTAAGCATTATTTAGTTCTATTATTATTTTATATTTGTTTTGACCAAGATACTGTTTTGTGATTTTCACAATACTGATTATTTTTGTCATTTTTTGTCATTGTGTATTGGCGCTGGTGCTGTCTCAGGTTTTTAGGCCTCAGCCAAAATTTTTGCGGGTGCCCATTGTCGTCATTAGGCGCGTCCGTCGGTCCGTCTGTCCGCCAGTTTTAGCACTATTACTTGTTGCGCGTAAGTGGAATGCACATTAAACTTCACATACAGGTTTATCATGACTAAGGCTTGACTAATTTCACATCTAACCTTTAATTACTATGACCACTAACGAAGAAAAGCTTGTAAGCGCATTTCGGGAGAAAAGTTTCCATCAGATTTTCTTTTAATTTGGCAAATATGTTCAGTTATGTCAGCCAATGACCTGATTAACTTTTGGGAGCAAACAATTTAAAAATGACGGTTTGGTGGTCATTTTTAATTTTAATAATTTTGTGATATTTACGTAAAAAATGCAAAATAGCTGGACCATGAATATAAAACAAAATGTAATGTCTCACACAAGGATAACCCTTGACAGATTTCGCACTAATAAAATCCAAAATGGCCACCAGTTGGCCATTTTTAATTTTTTTTCTCATTATCTTGGAAATCTTGCATGATAGCTGATTTATGAGCTTCTGCTTCCTCATAACGTAATTACCGGACGATATCGCGCTACTCCTGCGCGATATAGAACAGGTGCGCAATATATAATTCTTGATCACTCATTAATCTGTTTGACATGTCTGATCACTCAGACGAGAGCACTGAGCTGTGAAAGGTCAGTAGTTTTGTCATCGCGTTGGCGCCGTTATGACCTATGCCGTGAGTGTAGCCTCGTTGACACGTGAATGAACACGGCTCATTAGGCAAGGTATAGTACAAACGGACTAGTTATGTCATGTCACTGTTACTCTCTGTACGTATACACCACACGGGACGATACCACATGCTTGTAGGCCTACTGGCGCGCGATTTACGGGAGTCTAGACGACATTCTGGGGCTTGCAGTTTTGAAATTTCGCCCACTACACGAAATTTATTTGTTATGTTTTTATACCGGTAATAACTTAGGTCTATCTATATTTCGCCGACTCATTTCCATCAACGTTCATTGTATATAACGTCGTAACGACGATATTTACAATGAACGTTGACGTACTCACATAAAAACATTCGAAGATGATATGCATTATTTGCAGGTTAACCACGGCCCGTGGCTGTAAAATGTCACACCTTCAATGCAGCAATCACCTGATTACCGTCTGGCGGGGGTATGTGTACTGGCTACTAGCTAGTTCTCGCGTGGCTGAATGACGATCCCTGACGTACACAAACGTAGGCCTATAATCGTGTTAATTACGTGACTATTGAACCGCAACACGTTTAACTAAACATGAAAGAATTATTATTTATTATTATTACATATTATGATAATACTAAACACAATCTAATATATAGGCCTATCCAGGACTCAACCGTCATAGATCAATCTTACTAACACACCATTAGCATTGGCGACTGTCGAGTCACAGCGATATTTTGAAATGCGCTGTAAATAACGAGTGCGCAGTGTGTAAGGCTCAAGCACTAAGAAAGGCCTATTTTGACCTTTTGCGCGGTATAGACCAGTGTGTGATATTGTCCAGCAAGTACGATACTTGACATAGCCATCAGATACCACCAGGGGATTTTTGGTGACATTTTGATTCCCATATTATCAACCCTTTAATTATTAGGGCAACTAACAAAGAAATACTTGTTAGCGCATTTCAGGAAAAAGTTTCCAGCAGATCTTTTTATTTGGCAAATATGCATAGCGATGTCAGTCAATGACCTGATTAACTTCTGGGAGCAAACAATTTTTAAATAGAGTAATTTCGTTATATTTACGCAACTCAAAATCAAAGCAAAATAGCTGGGCCATGCATATAGAACAAATGTAAGGACTCGCACAGGGATAACTAATGAGAAAATTTGGCAGAAATAAAACCCAAAATGGTCCGACTGACGGTCAATTTCAATTGTTTTTTCTCGATATCTCGTAGATGTTGCATAATATCTAAAGCGGTAATATAAAATAAACCTTGAGAACGTTTGCTGATCTATATCAAATTTGAAAGGGCCGACTGGCAATAACGGAGGGCTGCTTTCGTGTTCGTTTTTGAACAACTCTTTCTTGTTTAGATTGTAATATGCGTAATATCTGGAAACCAGGCCTGATAGCTAGATCATTACTAATGGGCAAAATGTGCAGTTTCTGGTAGGGATATACCATGAAAAAATTCAACTTGATCAAATTTAAAAAGTCCGACCTGCGGCTACTTTTGACTTCAATATGCGTAATAACTGGAAAACCAGATAGCTACATAGCTACACCTTACTATTGAACAAAATGTGCGGTTTTTGTACTGCATGCTGCTATTAGCCAGTTTTCGGACAATTTCAACAAAGGGGGTGAGCTATTGTCGAGTGTGCTCTTGTTTCAAATGTTTTTTACTTTTAAACGATGATTAAAGGCTGAGGTTAGAATGTATAGTATTCAATACAAAACCCGCTACATATAGGTGTCAGAGGCAGTATCATGTTATCATCAATCGTCTTCATCTGAATGCCTTAGTGGGGACCTACTGTTATCAGTTTGGTATTTTTACTTTATCACTTCTACTGTTCAAGCTATGATATTATTTTAGTCTGAATTGTCATTTTAATGGCCATACTGGCAGAAAATGACGTAAAAAAAGATATTTTACTTACTATCTCATAGCAGTTAGTGTCGATCCTTGTAGTGGTTATGGCTTCGCCTCGAATGCCTGGCTGTCAATCTGTTTTTCTTTTTTTCTTTCTGGAGCAGATTTTAGAAACCGATGGAGGGATTTTCTTTGTATTGCACACACACTTCCCTTAAGGGGTTTAGATGTGCCTTTTGCGGTTATTACCTTTGACCTTTGATTTTAATCGCAATACAGGCCGAAAAATGAAGTAAAAAATACATTTTACTTACTTACTATCTCATAGCAGTTAGTGTCGATCCTTGTAGTAGGGTTATGGCTTCGCCTCGAATGCCTGGCTGTCAATCTGTTTTTATTTTTTTTTTTGGAGCAGATTTTAGAAACCCATGGGGGGATTTTCTTTCTATTGCACACACACATCCCTTAAGGTGTGTAGATGTGCCTTTTGGGGTTATTACCTTTGACCTACTTTTTTACTTACAGTACATCTCTCGGCCAAAATATCTTCATTTGTTTCAATATTGTTGCTATCTGGCAAACCGTGCTATATAGCTGGACCATTACTTCTAAAACAGAATGTATAGTTTCAGGTAGGGATATGCCTTGAAAAATGTGAACTTGATCAAATTAAAAGTGGCCATGAAAAACTTTAATCTGCCTGATATCTGGAAAACCTTGCCAGATAGCTAAGCAAACATTTTTAGGTGGCAGACATTTTTCAAACCTATTTTTGGGTCAATTTTCTTCATCTATAGAGTGACCGGGGATTATGCAGGGCCTAATGGGGATGCTTTTAATGTTTTTCGAAAACAGTCGCATCTAGTTTTCAATTTTAAACTTTGCTGCCCCAGATAATGTGTCGCCACTAATACATGTATGAGCCTTATCCTCTCTACTTTATTTTGTGTAGTATCGTGAGTGATGGTCCTTCAACTGCTGACAAAGAAAGTACCACACCATATATGAGAACTGCATCTATCGAATCCTCTTCAAGTGTGCGAAAATTAAAGGATGGAGCTATGCTTCCCAAGAAGAAATATCAGAGAGCAGGACTTTTCTCGAATTTGTACAAACAAAAACAGTATGTATATTATTATTAGTAGGTATAATTTTAGTTTGTCGACTCGACAAACTTTTAAGCTGGTTTTCCACACAAACGTCTGTCGTTAACTTCCGTTACTATCTGTTCTGTCTGTGCAATGTCAGAAGGCAATATCTGCTCCCTGGTATACTAGGCATTTACTGCTTTTTAACTTGCGTCCCGTCTCTTCCTGCCATAGCGCTGCCAAAAGGCCGTATTTGTTCACTTGTAAATCAAGTATATACTTCCTTTCCGCTGATGTCACTGCCTCCTTTTGGCTTGCACTGACCCAATGTTGGTTAAATGTTGTGTCATCATCTATGACACTCTTCCAACATTGAACCAACATTGTGTCAGGGTATTGAGTTGCCGGTGTTCCCTGCAAAAATGAGACCTTTAGCCAATGCTGTTTTACAGCTGAGCCATGGTCGTAGACGATGGGCCAACAGTAAGCTAGCATTGGGTCAACGTTTATCTTGTTAAGGCCTATATGGGTTGTTTTACAATCAGGGTACCCACTGTACTTTATATTTGTTATCACTTTTTAAAAATATGAAAATCACTAACATTTACAATGTTTACACACTCCAAGATACTATCAAGGTAGAATAACCTGAAAGAAAAGCAAAAAGTTCTCGTTTTTCATGATATTTGTAAAAAAAAAAAAAATATTAGCATTTTTTAAAGAAAAGTAATGTTGCATACAAAATCTATTAAATTTTACAGGCTAATTACTTGGAGAATACTCGAAGAAAACTTAATCCCGGGTATGTGGTATTCAGTGATATACTTTCTCAGTTCTAAACAACAAAAATAGAACAGATTTCTAATTTTAGTGCTGAATTACGGAGACCTACAAAACGTGTGAAATGTCCGTCAAAAAATGTCCTTTCCGAGACAATAAGTCTGTCTGTGTTAATAAAAAATCTTTAGATAAATATAATATGGCAAATGAGACATCTTTGTATTGTATATTGAGATATGCAATATTGTTTTTCTGAGGTAAATATTATGGGAGAAAATTTTATTCAAAGTTCGAAAAATTGATGTCCGTCAAAAAATGTCCTTTCCGAGAATGGTAAGAAAGCTCATTCAAGCCGGCTATAGGAATATATTTTTTTATAGGTATGTTTTTCATAGCTCGTACACATATTGTTTATTAATTTGAAAAACATTATATATTTTTCAGATGCATATTCTTAGAAAATTTCCAGTTGCTGGGTATGTCAAAAAAATGTCCTTTCCGAGACTAAACGCTTGATAGACATTTTCCAGGGTGCATCTTTCTCTGAAATCTCACATTTTGTTATGCAGTAAATGTCAACCTATCTAGCACAGTTTGCCATGTATATTACAGATATTAAAGTCAATGATGGTCGCAAGTCGGCCATTTTGAATTTGATCAAGCTGTAATTTGTCAGGGCATATTACTTCCTGAAGCCGCACATTTTGTTTCATAATAATGGTCTAGACGTCTTGCACCTTTTCCCAGATATTACGCTGATCAAAGTCAATAATAGTCGGCCATTTCGCATTTGATTGAGTTGACAGGAATATTAATGTTAATTATTGCAGATAGTCAGCCATTTTGAATTTGATCAAGTTGAATTTTTTTAGGGCATATCCCTACCTGAAACCGCACAAATTGTTTCATAGTACTAATGGTCTAGCCGTCTTGCACATTTTTCCAGATATTACGCTGATCAAAGTCAATAATAGTCGGCCATTTTGCATTTGATTGATTTGACATTTTTCAGATTATATTCCTCCCTGAAAAGGCACGTTTTGTTTTATAGTAACGGTCTAGCTATCTGGCACGATTTTCCAGAAATTAAGTATATAAAAGTCAATAATGGCGGCCAGTCAGCCATTTTTAATTTCACTGATTTGAATTTTTCAGGGCATATCACTCTCTGAAACCGCACATTTTGTTTCATAGTAAGCCTAATGGTCTAGCTATCTGGCACAGATCAGGCATATTAAAGTTATTTATGGCTGATAGTCAGACGTTTTTAATTTGTTAAAGTTGAAATTTTTCAGGGAATATCCCCCCTACTGGAACCGCCAATTTTTTTTATATATTAATGGTCTAGCTGTCTGTCTAGGTTTCCAGATATCACGCTTATCAAAGTCAATAATGACCGACAGTCGGCCATTTTGCATACAATTTGATTTAGTTGATATTTTTCAGGGCATATCCCTCCCTGAAACGTTTTATTTCATAGTAGTGGTTTAGCTATCTGGCACGGTTTGCCAGACATCAGGCATAATAAAGATAATTGTGGCCGATGGTCAGCCATTTTGAATTTGATCAAGTTGAATTTTTTTAGCGCATATCCAACCGCACATTTTGTATTACTAGTATAGTTATGGTCTGGCAATCTGGCATTGTTTGTCCGATATCAGGCATATTTAGTTTAATAACGTCCGATACTCTGCCATTAATGATTTTGAATTTGATCAAGTTATTCAGGGCATATCTCTTCCTGAAACCACACATTTTGTTTCAAATTTTATAGTTTGGCTATCTGGCAGGGTTTGCCAGATATCAGCAGGGGTGGAATTACACTAAATTAATCCACTAGCCAGCAGGGCTAGTTGAGTTCAAAATTCACTAGCCCTGCATCAGATCAACTAGCCAGCGGGGCTAGTAAAAAAAAAAATTCACTAGCCCCACTTCGCGGTGTAACGTCAATATTATATCTCGAGTGAATCGCGGAAATCAAACACAATTAAATTTCAGCACTTTATTATGTGTTATATTTTATTCATATTGAGGCCAAATCATCCCTTCCAAATACAAGATAAATATGGACAGTGATGTTTGGGATAGCAGCTACTCGCAATCAAATTAAAAATGATCAACCAGGATCGCATGATTTTCGGCGATTTCCCCGTCAATTTTGAACAGATTATCTTGAAATTTTGCAGAGGCCATTTTCTATTAAAATCTTAACAGGGGTAAAATTTTCGCAAAATAATATTCAATATTTCAAAAGTTAGACCATTGGCCATGTAATAAAATTGTAAAATTAGTTTAATGGGGTTAAAGAGGAACGTCGTAATTTCAATTTATTACATGTCAAATAGTCTAACTTTTGAAATACGCTATAGAATTTTACGAAATTCTCAGGGCTGTTAAGATTTGAATAGAAAATGACCTTTGCAAAATTTGAAGAAAATCGGTTCAGAATTGACGGAGAAATCGCCGAAAATCATGCGATCCTGGTTAATTTGACGGCGAGTAACGTTAGTCTATACTATAGGCCTACGTCAATCACTGACACTGGACATTCATAAACCAGCCACGGGAATTCAGCCTCCCACCTGGTTAGGTACGGTCTGTTGCGTCTTGTTTCTTCATAAACCCTTTGTTTTTCGATTTTCTCTTTCTTGCTCTCTTTTTGTAAAGACGTGGCTGGTCGTTTTATACCGGGTTTCGCACCCTCTCTGTATTTTAAAGCCAGATACATTTTTGCTAAAATGGCGTGGATCCCTTAAGAGAGGCGCAACGTAATTGGCCAACACCAATCCCGACAGCCAATGAGAACGCGCCTACTTTAACGAGTCAACAGAGCTGCAGAGCCTCACAGACAATCGCCGTTTTGAATCCAGGAAATAGGCTAGCAAAGCACGTGCACTCGATTATTGATTTTCCACCCTGTTATTAATTTCAATAAATATGACGTCACAATTAATATATATTAGCAGGCAGATTAGTTTTTGCCAGCTAGGCCTAGGTGTCTGTTTTTCATGGCTTACCTAGAACGATTTTAGGTTGGACCTGAATAGCAAACGAGTGAATGACTTGTTCTGACTGTAATTTTCAGCCAGGCGAGCTGAGATTTAAAATTAATCGCCCGTCAATTTTAGACCCATCGCCAGCAGGGCGATTTCGCGGCACACTGCACCTCGCCCGCCCCTAGTTTTACTCGCCGCGGGCGAGCGGGCCAGCGTGAAAGTCCACCCCTGTATCAGGCATATAAAAGTTAATTTAAATGCTCAATAGTCGAGCATTTTGTATTTAATTGATTTGAAATATTTCAGAGCATATCCCTCCCTTAAACAAAATGGCTAACAGAAAGCCATTTCAAATTTTACAGGCCTATCTGCAAAATTTGTCATGTGTTGTCCTTGTGTAACACCGAACATTTTTTTTCATATTACCATTTTATCCATCTGTATGCAATATTTCAGAGATAATTAGTGAAACCGATCAAAAAATTTTGCTTCCAAACATTAATCAGGTCACTGAGTGACATAGCTAACATATTTGCCAAATTAAAAGAAGATTTGGTGAGAAATTTTCCCTCAAATGAGTTAACGGTCCTTTCTTTGTTAGTGCAGGTAGGAATTTAAATTAAAGGGTTAATGACATGGGCATCAAAAATGTCACCAGAACATTCCCCAGTGATATACATGATATATGATGGCTAAGAGGAAGAGTAAGAGGAAGCAGAAGTTGATACATAAGCTATCATGCAAGATTTTATAAATAATGAGAAAAAACGAATAATAATGGCTGTCAGTCGGCTATTTTGGATTTTATTCCTGCAAAATCTGTCATGAGGTAACCTAACATTTGTTTTATATGCATGGCCCAGCCATTTTGCATTGTTTTTCAGTTAGTTAAATATCACAAAATTACTCAAATTCAAAATATTTCTCTCACACAGTAAACTTTTTTTCTTGAAATGCGCTAATGAACATTTCTTCGTTAGTGGCCCTAGTAATTGGGGATCAAAATGTCACCAAAACAATTCCCCAGTGGTATGTGAAGGCTATGTGAAGTATGAGGAAGCAGAAGTTAATAGTTTAGTAGCTATATTTTGCAAACGAATAACTGCGGCGGCGGACCGTGTGGAACATAGTAAGCAGCCCGCCTTGGTGAGGGTCGTCGATTAAAATTGTTATTAAAAATGTATTTATTCATCGTTCAATATGAATGTCATTTAAAAAATTTAAAAACCAACACCTTTAAACAATAATTAGTTATTTCAGGTATATTAAAAAGAAAATCGTAAACATTTCCCCCATAAGTTAAGAATAAATAAGATGTCAAAAAAATTGTCCTTTCCGAGACTCAATCGTGATTTTGTTAACAAAGGGGCAATTTGGCATTACTGAATACTTAGCGGGTTCTTTATAATAATGTTCATTTAGTTTGATTGTCTAATGAAAACCCTTCAATAAAAACTATTTTCTCAGTTGTTTTTAACATATAAAGGGTGGAAAATTACAAATAAAAAAGGACAACGTTCTTTATTAGCATTTTCTAACATTAAAATTAACAGTAATTTTCCAATATCGACAGGTATAAAGTTTAATTGTAGCCAAATCAATCCGTAATGAAATCATCTTGTCAGAGACTCCTCAAAAGTGGAAAAAATAACAAAAAGGTTTATTTAAAGACTCACTAGAATATTATAAATTTTGCATAAAAAAATAAATTTATCAACTTTTCCGCGATGCTCCACGTCATCGCCTAAACAAAGCAGCTCAACATTAATTAATAATGCACTCTGTGGGGTATTTTTTATTAAAAAAAGTTGTTATAATGTATCGAATCTGACATTTATTTTTTCACCTTGTTGCAACACAGTGGGGTACCCTGATTGTAAAACAACCCATATACTGGTTTGCCAATGCTGGGCTAATGCCGGCCCAGTGTTGTAAACGGTGGGCCACTATCAGGCTAACATTGTGTCAATGACTAGAGTTTGCTGATCAGCTGTGACCGCAACTCAGCAGACACGATGTTGTTCTAATGCTGGCCCGCCGTCTTCGACGTCGGCACAGCATTAAAACAACATTGGGTCAATGCCTGGTGATAGCTGGGTAGGTGTTCATGAATGCCAGCAGTCTGTCGCGGGAGGGCTAGCCACCTTCCCCCACCCCTCTCTGCCTCACTAGACACAACCGTGTTATGTTACGCAATATAACAATTAGGTCTTGGCTAAGATATTTCTCTCCAAAAATTGCAAATTTTGTATCATTAAAATCAGATTTTTGGACTTTTTGGCATTGCACATTGATATAATTTATACACTTCTGGTGTGAAAAATGACCGAATAATGTAATTTATTGCAATGCCCGATCATGTGGTAAGTTAACCCTTTCATTACGACCATCTGACATGAAAAGGGGACAAAGTATGGTGAACTATACATTTTTATTTATTAAGTTTATTTTGCCTGAGTTTGTGTCCTATTTAGGGGAAATAGGGGTGCTGTGCTGTGCTGTGCTGTGTGTGAGAAACGGTTGACATTTCTGTACACCAGTCCTTGTGAATATGTCCAATATAACGTTTGGGGTCCCTAGGTTAGGTAGGCCTACTTTCGTCTTTAAGAAGTGTTCAGATAAAATATATGTTCATGATTAAATATAGTGATTAGACCGTAAAGGGTTTTGATCGGAATGATATTGGCCAAGCGTCGCAGACAGTGGCCCAGCATTACATCAGCATTGGGCCAATGTATCGTGTTATCTGGTGTTTCTGGCACCTGATGTGAAGAATACCCAGTGCCTGACTTATAAAGAGTAGGCCTAATTGTGACGCAACAAGTTAATTTTAGTGGGCCATAGGATTTTTGAAGATAAGGCCCTGCCTGCTGAATTAAAGGGACTGGCTCAGGCTAAAATCATAAAAAAATCAGTGATTCTATTTTGGCTTATTAATATGACCATATAATGTAAACATGTCCATAGAATAGAACTGCAAAAGTTTTTTTTAAATTTTTGTGCTGTGCAAATTGTGAGCTGTGTATCGCTGTAGGCTATTAGTTTCAGTATTAGTATTCAGCGTTGTTAGAACAGAGTCAAGGTTCGGCATCCCATGATCCAAAACATAGGCCTATATGCTTACCAATACAATTTAAATGAAGTATGGCAGAAAACGAGCTACTGAAACCAAAATGCTGATTCCAACGAAATATTGGACTGTAACCTGACTGTAACCTCGCCACAAGGTAACCTCGCCACAGGTAATCTCGCCACATATTTGGTAACCTCGCCACAGAAGGCTGAGTAGCCTCGCCACAGCTTTGGTAACCTCGCCACATGGGGCTAAGTAACCTCGCCACACCTGTTGTATCCGCATTTATCAATGTATTTTCAAAGGGAAATCTCTACCTTGAACGTGGTGTAGATGTCTATATAGACTCAGACTATATGTGCCATTAAAATCAAAAGCAGAAAAAATTCTAAAAAAATGGACCAATATATAACGAATAATAATAGGCCTACAAATTTATCTTGTACAGCAAATATTGTAGACAATTTGTTCATTGTGACTAATAATAATAATATATTAACCCTTAAACCGCTGAATTAAATAATTTAAATTTTCACTCACTTGGAGTTGTGTCTCACTACCTTGACCCACAACTTTAAGTGAGAGAAAACAACTCGTATTTGATTAATTTGTAATTTAATACTAAGCAATTTACAAATCTTGATGTTTAAATGGCTAATAAAACGGATTAAAGCGACTACAGTCGCGCTTAGCGGTTTAAGGTGAATAGGTTTAGGCCTAGCGGCAACAACAGAGGAAGTTGATGACACTGCCCCAAGAAGAGATTCGACAGCACCCGAGGAAGACAATGAGTAGCACTCAAGCTATGTGATCGACTCCAATAACACTCGATATTGTTGACGCAATTGATTGACACAAGTGATATTAACTCATGTGAGTGCGTGGTGACGTGAAGTCGATTGGGCCTACTTACAAACGCTGAATGTTAAACCATTTTTAGCCCGCCTTTTGATTTTAATTAAAAAAGGTGGGCTATTGCAATTGAAGTTCGGCGTCGGCGTCGGCGTTAACATTTACTTGTGGGCGCGATAACTTGAAAAGTTTTTCATGTTTCTTTCCCAAATTTGTTTTGCATGTTACTAATGACCACTTCTCGGACAAGTTCAATAATGGCTGAAAAAAAATTCAAAATGGCCGACTTATTGCGATTTTTCACCTTTTACGTCAATAATTTGACCTTGTGGGCGCGATAACTTGAAAAGTTTTTCACGTATCCTTTTCAAATTTGTTATGCGTGTTACTAATGACCAGTTCTCGGACAAGTTCAATAATGGCCGAAAAAAAAAAAAAAATGGCCGATTTATGGCGATTTTTCACATTTTACGTCAATAGTTTGACCTTGTGGGCGCGATAACTTGAAAAGTTTTTCACATATCCTTTTCAAATTTGTTATGCATGTTACTAATGACAAGTTCTCGGACAAGTTCAATAATGGCCTAAAAAAAAAAAAATGGCCGATTTATTGCGATTTTTCACATTTTACGTCAATAATTTGACCTTGTGGGCGCGATAAGTTGAAAAGTTTTTCACATATCCTCTTCAAATTGGTTATGCATGTTGCTAATAAGTAGTTCTTGGACAAGTTCAATAATGGCAGAAAAAAAAAAAAATGGCCGATTTATTGCGATTTTTCTCATTTTACGTCAATAATTTGACCCTGTGGGCGCGATAACTTGAAAAGTTTTTCACATATCCTCTTCAAATTTGTTATGCATGTTACTAATAAGTAGTTCTTGGACAAGTTCAATAATGGCTGAAAAAAAATTCAAAATGGCCGATTTATTGCGATTTTTCTCATTTTACGTCAATAATTTGACCTTGTAGTCTATGCAAGTATTATATAGCATATCATATTATACATGTATCTATCTTATTTAACATACCATTTATATCTTGGGTTGTTATTTACGTGATGACATTCGTCTTTACTTTCTTTATCATAATTCGGCGGCGGGCTATTATCGAGTGTGCTCTTGTTTCTTCTTCCGGTTTTAATAATAGCATAACTGCCAATATGAATCTTTGATATTTCTATCAGCATGAACACCTGATGAACGTTTAATATATAATATGAGGTGATATGAATGACCCTTAAGTGTTTTATTTGTTGTTGGGAAAATGCCCCCATTTTGAAATAATAATGGGTCACATGCTCCATCGTCTAAGGCCAATGCCCCTCCCCCCTCCTCCGAAAAATATCATGGGCCCCTTGGCCCCCTTTTTCCAATTTATAAATCGGGCACTGAGTATGTAATAGTACCAATCTCATACATATAATTTTAACTATTTATATTGCCCTATATTGACCGTCTGCGTCCCTATGTTTGGGCTATATTCAAGTTAAACTGAACGTAGATTTTAACCTAAGTCTATGCTAAAAACACAAATAGTAGGCCTAATTTATGTTCTTGTATTATGGACCCTATCGATGGAAGCTGGTATTCAACATCACATTGTAATAAAGGCCTAAATATCACGCTGATAGGGATCTAATTAGAAGTTACTAAAATGTGTGGTATCAAAGCCATAACTTTATTTTGAATTGAATTTACAAATAGTAATATTATTAATAAATGATGTTCCTTTAATGCTGGGTAAACGATGTAGAGGGCGGCACAACAGTAAACTAAATATCCAGTTATTCCTGGTTTAATGCTAGTCCACCGTCTGCACTGCTGGCCCAACTTTAAACTAACATTAAGTCGATGTAGCTTCTGTGGAAAGTATAGCGTATATAGCCAGTGTAATATATTATGAGATTATGCTTTGTACGCATCGCGTTGACTACTACAATGAGGCAATACCGCTGGAGTACAATCACACATGTCTTGCCATAGAGTTAAAAGAATCATCCAGCTGCAAAACGCGCATGCCTGGGACGGTCAAGTGTAGGCCAACAGTAGCCTATTGAGTACAGATTGATGGCATTATTATAGCCACTGAACTGATTACAAGATACTACTCAAACGTGACATTGATCCAATGCTGTTTTAATGTTAGGCCAACGTCTGCGACGCTGGCCCAACATTAAACCAACATTAGATAAATGTAGAATGTTTGAGAGAAAGTCCTCCTGCCCAGCAAACACAAGACATTTGTATAACATTTATACAATGTTGGCCCAACGTCTTCAACGTTGGTCCAACATTGCATAAAGTCATACAAATGTTTTGTGTTTACTGGGTGACAATACAAGTTTGGGGGTCAAGCAGTTTCCAAATCCCCGCAGTAATACAGTCAGTTTGTTTGCAAGTAGGCGATCAAGTAGGGGCAAAAGTCAAGGGCTTTGAATTATTAACTCATAGATGTCGCTCAAGTATATATGAACTTGCTGTGATTTAAGAACTTGCTCTTAATGAGGCTTTGAGTATGAAACGCATATTTAGTATTATTATGGAATAGGGCCTTGGCCTACCCACGGGCACTACTGCCTTCTGGGGGACCCTCGTCCCGTGAATTTTGACAGTTGACTACACCTAAAAGTAGGCATACTTTAGAAGTGGATATATGTATAATAAAAACATGCCTCGAAGTAATAATATGTAGGGCTCTAAAGTGTCTATAAAGCAGCTGGGCCAATAGTGTTTTTTTTTTATTACACAGCATCATAGTTGAATTCACGCTTTCCCATTCGTTGATTGTTATCTACCAATTATCTACCAACCGTCAATGATGAAGACAAGGACCAGCCGTGCATGTGGATTATAAAACTTTTAAATATATATTTTTCATTTTTGCAATAAATGAAAATCAAAGTGGAACAGGGAACACTATTATGGCAGAACCAAAGTAAAAACATACCTGTCAATTATAACAGGTAAGGGATAGCAATGACATGACCAATATATATTATGCACATTTAATATGTTGTGCAGAATAAAATATGAAAAATGTCTGGCAGCGCCCCTGACGGTGAACCAATATTAAATCCACAGGTAATGTGTTTGTATATATGTAATAACAATACCGAAGGGCGGGGGGGGGGGTCCTGGTGCCTGCTAGGAAAGTCAGATATCGCTGATTCGTCTCCTGCTCTGGCATTCAAGTTTCAAAGAAACAAAATGTTTCCTCCCTGTTCAATTGTAAATATTGAATATTGTGGGCAGCCTCCGTGACCGAGAGTTAGTGTGCTCGGCCGTAGACCAACAGGGCTCAATTTCGAATACTGTGTCTGGAGGGCAGTGACACCTCATTCATCTCACCATCCTCAGGTTCTCCTTACCCAGTTTAGCCTATATGTGTACAAATGTGGTGTATAACCCCATTTATTTCATTTCATAGCATTTGATACAGCCAACTAACAAGACTCAACGTTGGCCTGACAACATTACAGCAACATTTCAGCAAAGCTCGTGTGAGTTGAGAAAGCCTTCATGGGTCTTTATCCTTAGGTCTACTGTGTGTATTGTGATTTCCATAATTGGCATTACGTAAGAGGGTGCAGTGAAAGTGCATTATGTCCACATGTGATAATGATGGATTAGGGCTACTGTATATTTCATGGCTGAGTAAGAAAGATTAAAAGCTGATAATTTACAACTTTGTTAGGCCTATTTTAGACAGAAGAATTAAAATTGAAAATTGAAGATTTCGTGAAAATTTCTGGCTTACTGGGGCATTATAAAAGTCCCAGAAGAAGTAATAATTGCACTTTTGTAATATTAACATTGTAGTCCTGTGAAATGATTCTTTGTCAAGCATATTTCATTAGGTGCAGTGCTTCAGAGCGTGTGTAAAATCAGCAAAATGTATTATGGGAACCGAACATAATAATATAAATGCCAATGATCGATATAAAGGATATACATCTTTTCATGATAATGCATCTTAGAGTATAGATATACATTCCCTGACACATTTATAGCTGATTTTTTGCAATGCTGTTGACAAACGTCAAGGCCCCTGGGCCTCTTGTTATCTCTTCGTTTGCTATAACTTTGTAAGAAAATAACCTAGGATATGATCAAGTTTTGGTATGTGGGTTACTTCTAGGTGGATAATGGAAAGGTTAAAACATTTTAAATCTGAATTCAATACGCAAGGTCGCAGAGGAGAAAATGATGTTACAGCGTTAGGCCATCTGTGAACATTTCGTTTCTGGAGCATATCTCAGGATGTACTTGTCCAATTGTCTTCAAATTTTACCCACAACACCTCTAGAAGGCCTTGTTGTGCCTTTTGGGGTACAGTCATGAACTTCGACATACTTTTGGTTCAGTACTATGACCTATTTAGACGTTTTGACACACACTTCGTTTCCGGAGCATATCTCGAAAACTACTGTGCCGATTACAGTCATATTGCACATACATTCATGATCTCTAAGGCCCTGCCTTTTCATGTTTTTGAACCTTGACCTTGAAGTTGACCCAGCACTTTGACCAAATTTATAACATCAGTATATCAGACTGAGATATTTTGAGGAATATCATTAAAACCCCTCAAGATAGCTACACCATTACTATAAAACAAATTGTAAAGTTTCAGGAGAAGATGCACTTGGAAAATTTTCAACTCAAAAAAATTCAAAATGGCTGATAATCGGCCATTATTTAATTTGACAGGCCTGATATCGGGTAAACCATGCTAGATAGCTAGACCATTACTATAAAATAAAAGATTTCAGGAGAGGATGCATCTTGAAAAATTTTTGACTTCATCAAATTCAAAATGGGCTCCTATCGCCCATTATTTATTTTTACATGGCCAATATTTGGTAAGCCCTGCTAGATGGCTAGACCATTACTATCAAATAAAATGTGAGATTTCAGGAGAGGATGCATCTTAAAAAAGTTTCGAATTGATCAGAATCAAAATAGCCGCCTATCGGTCATTGTTTATTTTCACATGGCCAATATTTGGTAAACCGTGCTAGATGGCTAGACCATTACTATAAAACAAAATGTGATTTTTCGGGGGAGGATGCACCCTGGAAATTTTTAACTCCAAAAATTCAAAATGGCAGACAATCCGACATAAATTACTTCGGCAGGCCCGATATCAGATAAACCGTGCTATATAGCTAGACCATTACTATAAAATAAAATGTGATGTTTCAGGAGAGGACGCATCTTAAAACATTTCAATCAAATTGTAAATGGCCGCCTATCGGCCATTATTTACTTTCACATGACCGATATTTGGTAAACCCTGCTAGATGGCTAGACCATTACTATAAAACGAAATGTGAGGTTTCGGTTGTGGATGCACCCTGGAAATTTTTAGCTCTATGGAATTCAAAATGGCTGACAATCGGCCATTATTTACCTCAACAGGCCTTATATCGGATAAACCGTGCTAGATGTCTAGACCATTACTATAAAACAAAATGTGAGGTTTCATGAGAGGATGCATCCTGAAAAATTTCGGGTTGATCAAATTCAAAATGGCTGCCTATCGACCATCATTCACTTTCACATGTCCGATATTTGCTAAACCGTGCTAGATGGCTGGACCATTATCATAAAACGAAATGTGAGGTTTTGGGTGAGGATGCACCCTGAATTTTTTTAGCTAGATCAAATTCAAAATGGCCGTCAATCATCAGCCATTATTTACCTCGATAGGCCTGATATCGGGTAAACCGTGCCAGATACCGTACTGTGCAATTGAAACTGGTCGGGGGGGGGAAGGGGAAATGAAATGAAAGGGAAAGTGAATTCGCGTTTCCCTGCGAATTCCCTTTCACTTTTTTTCCCCGGAATTTTCACCAGTTTTCACCGTAGCCACTGGAGAAATCAGGGGAATTAGATTTCTCCAAAAGGGAAATGTATTTCTCACCTGGGAAGACGAATGAAAACTAGTGAAAAGCTTTTGGTCTGATTTCCCCAGAATTCCCCTGAATTTCTCCAGAACTCCACTGAATTTCCCCAGAATTCGCCAGAAATACCCGGAATTTCACCAGAATTCCCTGGAATTTCCCCAGAATTCACTGGCTCCAATAACGCATTTTCAAAGATACCGTAGTCTAAATGCAATATTCATAAAATATGCCTAATGCTCAGAGACGCTGTAGGCTACACTTGTGAAGTGAAAACTGCACAGGAAACTGGGGAGGGGAAAATTGGTGAATTTCGGGAAATTGGGGGAAAATTGGTGAATTGTGTTTCCCCAATGGTGAAACAGAATTCACAGACTGTGAAATTAATTTCCCCCACATCAGAGAAAAAGGGGGGAAAATGAGGGAAAACTCAGGGGAATTTGTGTGAAACAGGTGGGGGAAATGAAAGGGAATTTCGTTTTCACAACAAGTTTCAATAGCACAGTACTGTAGCTAGACCATAACTGGGATACTGATTAAAATCATTAATTGCAATGGAGGTTTGCAATCTCTGACTGACTGTCTAGTTCTTATCTTACTCTTAGACTGAGCCTCTTAGACCTGGTTGTCTTGCATCTTGATTTTTGACCTAGGCTAGGTAAGGACTACATTAATAACACTACACAAAATCCCTTCAATAAAATTCTAATTAGGAGCGGGAGCACCTGGACGTATGTAGTCTTGTTGCTTTTTGAATTTACCACTGACTACCCTGCTTACATTATAACCACCATGCTGAGAAACATAATGCTTCTAGTACACATTGTTGTTTAGGTGCAGAATATATTTTTTTTGAAAACATGTTTAGATTCTGTAACACATGTGTAGATTGTAGTGATGTCAGGGCTGTCATGTTTGCCGCAAGATGAGTTACACAGCCTTGTCATGCTGTGTAAACCTTCACCAATTTCAGATACATTTGACAATGGTCACAATGATATAATCTAAATGATGTACTTTTCATTTTCTATGTACTGGATAATATCACCTTGTTAAAATCATTTTGGCATAGTCTATTGATAGGTATAATCTTGTTTGATAATATGGACCATAGAATTCACGAATTGAACTTGTGTTTTTCCATTGTATTTTTAGAACCCCCAATAAGATGTTGAAGAAGAAAACGGACACAAAACCGCCTAAATACCAACCAAATGAGCATGAATTTGGTCTCATTACACCTCCCATACATGTTGGAAAATATTTACGTGAGAGGAGAGTTGCATTTCAGTTACCTTATGATATTTGGTGGATGCATGAAAACAACATGGTGAGAATAAAGCATCCCCCTTACCAAAGGGAGGCTTTTATTTAGCATTTGCTTGGTCCACTTGCGGCTTCTATTGGAGATTTTATATGAAAAATTCAATCATCGCTATCGCTCTGGACTGCCCCGTAAGAATCACCCAACCCTTCATGACTGATGGTCAAATAAAGATATGCCCTATGAGTCAATTTAATGCTCACATTAGTTTTAGAAAATAAGTTATTTTGTATAACGCTAATTAAACATTTTTTACAATACAATAGTATTAAATTGTTCAGAGAATGTGATACGCCATGATCAATTATATAAATAATAATGTTTATAGCACACGGGAATGTCAGGCGGTAAATAGCGTGTTGGATGGCAGACATATTGGCACCGTCATAATTGTGTTATGCAGCCCTGTCACTCAGCTACCACACCACTCTCCAGACCAGTCATATGAAGACCGTGGTCACTGACTGTAACGTTACAGCTGGCAGAGGCGTTGACGCATGGCAGGGATGGCTAGATGTTAATCAGTCAATCAGCTGCCCACCAAATAAGCATACCTAGCAAACACAGTCTGCGATGATGGCCCAGCATTAAACCAGCGTCAGGTCAACGTCTCGTGTTTGCTGGGAAGGGCCACGAGCCCACCTCCCTCCCCTAATCAATGCTAATGGTGATCACTGTCTGGGAAAAAGTCCACTTTTGTGTGCACTGTACCCCTATGACTGGTCCACAGACTGTGATATTGGGTTGACGTTGAAACAACATTCAGTCACCTCCTGTTTGCCTGTATGAGTCCCGTGGGTTGTGAAACCTGTCACCAATGACCTTGTTGTTGCCAGGTAAAAAAAGTTTTTGGTGACAAAAAATCGTTGACAAGAGGGTTTAATTTTTAGTATTGTGACCGTGTCTGTGTATATGAATTTGTTATAAAATTCAGAGAGTTATGGTCATTGTACTCCAGCGGTATTGCGTGATGCGCATGTGTAGTTATAGAGCTGCAGCTAATTATAATATATATTATTATAATAATATATTATTTCAAACTCTAAAATTAATTGAAGATAACAGAAAAACTAATGCACATTATCAGTTGAATGTATGGCTGGGCTATGCGACATTTGACGCCTGCTCTGAGGCCACGTGCAAACTTCACTTGTAGTTGACGGTCATCATTACCCCAGCGAACACAACGTCAGTTGAAGGTTTGGCCAGCGGCCTAGACAGTGGGCCAACATTGAAACAGCAGTGGTTCAACGTATTATCTGGAGGCTGGGCCTGAGACGCCATACCCAACAAACATGAGACATCGACCCAATGCTGGACACCGTCTACAACGCTGGCCTAACATTGGTCCAACATTATTATGACGCTGTAGTGCAAATGCAAACAGCAGTAAAGGCTCATGCTGTGTGGCTTCATTGTTCCCAGGCACACATTAAATATATTTGAGCCCCACGGCGTGTGATTATACATGTAGATAAGTAGGCCTATATTTACAATGCATGTACTAATAAATCAATCAATCAATAATATATCAATAAATATAATATCAGAACTAAATATTGTAATTGAATTACTAATGTCGTATATATCCCGCCTACATTCGATGTTTTTTCTGTACTTCACTGAAGGGCACATGGTAGCTAGGGGCAGATAGCTAGTACACATAAACCCCCACCCGCCAGACGGGTAATCAGGCAGTTGCGTCATTGAAGGTGTGACATTTTATTGCCACGGGCCAAGGTTAACCTACAAATATTTTACCAATGCATATATCATCTTCGAATGGTGA
Organism: Flabesymbios commensalis; assembly: GCA_964017125.1. Lineage (NCBI taxonomy): Eukaryota > Metazoa > Annelida > Polychaeta > Terebellida > Flabelligeridae > Flabesymbios > Flabesymbios commensalis. The sequence goes on along the minus strand of OZ024908.1, from coordinate 44,666,613 downwards.
GCACGACGATATATAAAATGAACATGGTATTTAGATGCATTGGAATGATGGAAATGAGTTGGCGAAATATGAGAAATACCGGTATCAAAAAACTTTTAAAAATACGTTTCACATAGTAGGCCAAATTTCAAACGTGCAAGCCCCAGAATGTCCTTAAGCGAGACGGTACACCAGGCCCGGTCTATGACGTCACCTGCATTCTCTCGCCGTTACAGCACTTGGCTGTGATGTGTGATGACGGACAGGCATATACATGCTCTTCAGTGCACTGATCGCCTGCGCCAGCATCTGGGATCAGCCAGCTTGATTGTACACTTTGAAACCCTTCAGTCCCCAAATAAAAACAGGGTAATGACGCGCCATGGACATCAGTGAAACTATCACTTAAACAAACCATAAAACATGTCCTATACATCTGGAAATGAGCATGTTACTCTCATGCAATAACTGTGGGATGGTTCACCGGCGGTCCAGACATTAGCCCAGCACTCAGCTAACCTGCCACTACAGCCTCTGGTATGGCAGACAGTCACTATGCCCATACTGTGCCGACCCAACGCTGTTTCATGACACACTGGCGGGGGGTCGCAAGTAACTTTGTTGAAAATTATAGCCACCTTTTTAATGACAGCAGTCAAAAAAAAAATCGAAGTCGTTTAACACAGGTGGGACATGCCCTCCTTCCAAATTATGAAGGTGGTACGTCACGTTGGACAGAAAGTCATTGGTCTCAGATCGTTAACAACATAAAACGTATCCGTGCCAAAAATAAAAGTCGTTGGTGACAAAAAGTCGTTTCTCTCAGGAGTCGTTGAACTCAGGTTTCACTGTACATAGATTGATTAATGACGAAATGTAATTGTCATTTGTATTTTACAATGAATATTTATTTTAGCCTAAATATATGTAAGCACATAGTTTGAAGTCGATTTTAATCTGTCAGATCAAGTAAGTATACAGCTTAACTTTACAGAACTTACTTATATGCCCTGAAATTATATGTGAATTATTGTACCTGTTTTTTTATGTACCATGTTTCGTTTAATTCTAAATGATACAGCAGCATATTTTTACTTTGCAGCTAAGAACAGATAAACCACCTTCTTCAAATTACAAGAAAATTAGACACAGTAAGTTTTTATTGCATGCACATGTGATAGTGATTTACATCCCTCTTTAGTCTTAATCTCCTTGGTCAGCATATCTAGGTTATCAAGCAAGTTTCAAACCGAATAAAAACCCACTCCTCCACAACTACTGTGCACCTGCGCATATATACCTGGCACTGACTTGACATCCCGATTCTAATATAGGTGGACATTATTATAACACGATTGTTGGGGTCCAATTAATTTAATTGTGCTGTACGTGAATCGTGCTATAGGATCAAATCAACCAGATAAAAGAAACCAACAGAATTTGAGCAATAATAGAAGGAAGACCATAATTATGATAAGAGGTCTTATTTGCATGTTGTAACACATGTTACGGCATTCGCATCGACTACTACCGGGTAATAGACATGAATACCGGTAGTTTATTGCACACAAATATATTAAAATGTGGACGATATTCGTGTATTATTTGTATCATTGCTGTCGAGTAAGCCAATTTCACTGTTGAGGATTGTCAGCTATGAGCATGTATACGCTGATTGATCAATAGACCCCCTCTCCCTCTAACTCCTCCCACATCAAAGGCTGGGCTGACCCACTCACAGGTCATGTGCGGATGATTGAAAGCTCACGCAAACTCTTGTAGAATCTTGTCAGATAATATTTCACAAGATAATGTCAGATTTGCTCCAGCACGTTAGGTGCGACTCTTAGCAAAATGTGAAGACCCAGTGGTTTGTCAAAAATTGGTATGATGTTGAAATGAAATAGGATGCACAATGCGGAGCCTATGGTATCAAATAGAAATCTGCCATTTTGTCTACCGTATTTGCTATACGGACTATACCAAGCACTGGTCTATACCGCGCAGAAGGTCAAAATAGGCCTTTCTTGGTGCTAGAGCCTTACATATCGCACACACGATTTTCACCCGCAATTCAAAATAGCGCGGTGACACGGCAGTCGCCAATGCTAATTGTGTGTTAGTAAGATTGATCTGTGACGGCTCGGGTCCTAGATATATTTGATTGTGTTTTGTATTATTGTAATATATAATAATAATAATAATAATTAACAAAATTTTAATACTTTCATGTTTAGTTAAACGTGTTGCGTTTCAATAGAGTCACGTAATTTACACAATTATTGGCACAATTCTGTCATTCGGCCACACGGGAAATAGCTAGTGGTGGATAGCCAGTGCCCACATATAGCACCCGTCTGATGGTAATCAGGTGATTGCATCATTGAAGGTGTGACATTTTACTGCCACAGGCCGCCGGTAAACCTTCCCATAATTTACTCCGACAGGGCTCGAAGATGGACAAAATTCCCACTTGTCCAGTCGGACAGCTAGCTAGAAAATTGACAAGTCCTTGCCAAAAAATCACTTGTCCTTCCTAATAATTGTCAAGCAGGGCCACTCGTCTGGTTGGACAAGCTCATTGAAACTGAACTCGTACTTCCCAGATTGTTGGTCGTCTCGGATGGGGCCAATTTGGAGCCCTGTTCGAATGTTTTTTTGTTAGCACGATGATATTTAGAATGAATGTCGATGAAAATGAGTCTGTGAAATATAGGCCTACGTCAATACCGGTATAAAAAAAATTAACAAATAAATTACACACAGTAGGCGAAATTTCAAAAGTGCAAGCCCCAGAAGGTCATCTAGACTCCCGCCGTTGGCGCGCCACTAAAGCATGTGGTATCGTCACGTGTGGGGTATGCGTATAAGCATGCATAGATGTGCAGTCCGCAGACATGGATGTATCTGTATTACAGGCTAACGCTTAGCTCTATCAGTCATCATGGCATGCGATCAGCCGTTAATAGACCCCCAACATGTTTATATTAATGTATTGTACAATTTCTGCATAAGACAGATAATTGTAATTAATTACTATATAAAACCTATCAGGTTTTACAATATTTATAAAGGCCTAGAACGCAAAATCTTTGTTACAAGTTTAATAGGGTTGTGAGTGAACCAAATGGATCGGCGATATGAGCGGGAAGGCGCTGGGTATCTGTGGTCAAATCAGTAGGTGTTAGTTAATTTAACCCTCTGCGGGCTACACGTCCATATAGCTTGGCCTCTTAATGCGTGGCATGTTGAGCTTTGTCAGAATAACAGTGGCGTGTCAGTTTTTATTTGTTTAGCAGTTAATCCTTCTGACAAGAGAGTAACAGTGATAAGTGACATAACATAACTAATCAGCTCCTACTTATTTCCCTGCCGAATGAGCTGTGCTCATTCACGCGTCAACGCGATGACAAAACTTATGACCTTTCATGGCTCAATGCTCTCGCCTGAGCGATCAGACATGTCAGACAGGTTAGACAGTTGTCTAGCCGCACATATCGCACACTTGTTCTATACAGCGCACAAAATTCGACTGCATATTATAGACAGGTGTTGACGTTTTTCTTGAGGCTTCAAATCTTGACTCACATTATACTTATGACTCATATTATTCTCTTGTCTCAGACAAGTTCGAAGATGAGGGCTGTTCCATAGTAATTGTAGAGGGGGATATACAGTAGATATGTAGGATTTGTTTCGACCTAAACTTTAATTTATTTTATCATATGAAAACTGTTGTTTTTATTGCAAAAATGTTATCTTAATCTCCAAATGTTTGAACAGATGTTTATGTGGATGCAAAGCCCATTTGCAAATATCATGAGCCACATACTTGCAATTGTAAACGTCCTGATGATGTGGCAGAAATGGGGTGTGGAGAAGATTGCCTTAATAGGTATGATATAATTATCAATTTTGATGAGTAAGCTACTCTCACAGCTAGCCATATGTAGCAATATATTCAATAAGCGATTAAGTATGCTCCGGTTATGTTTTTACTTGACATTAATTTGAAATGGATGTATCCGGGGCTTCAGCAATATCACCAATAGCAGAACCAAATTCTTCTTGAAAAATGAATACTCTGGATTTATTTGCAAATCTAGTATGACAAAATAATCAATCTATAAATTTTCAAAGTCTCAGTGAAGTCTGACGTAGCTATTTGTAGGCTTGATCTAACTACCAGGTCACGGAAACAAACAGAATTTTTTAATTGTTGTGTTGATTGACAATAGCTACAACTGAGGGCTCCTGTCATCAATTGCTGGATATTTTTTTAAGTACATGTATATGGTACCCCAGTCCCTCCATATAAGGAAATAGCTGGACCATTGATATTGAACAAAATGTGCAGTTTCAAAAGAAAATATGCCCTGAACCTGTTATCTAATTTTTAGCTGCTTGTATGATTGTAGATCCTGGCAATCTTTCTGTGCAATGTATGATTACTGATATATATATATATATAATATCAATTTACAGGTTGGTTTTCACAGAATGTAATCCAAGCACCTGTCCATGTGGAGATTCCTGCAGTAACCGCCGCATCCAACGCCTTGAATGGGCTGACCACTTGAGAATTTTCTTGACAGATGACAGGGGGTATGGTGTGCAGACTACAAAAACATTGCAAAGCGGTATGAAATTTTTATTCTCATATGTACATATGATGTGACAACACAGTACCCTGGGGTACCCAATAGAAATTTGTCTAATTATTCATTTCCTTCTCAGGGCTGTGTCCGGGGGTACCAAAAAAATGTAAAATAACTTTAAAAGATGGCAAAAAAGAAACGTTCTTATTTTGCAAAATATTTTTGTTTTGGGGGGCATTTTTTTCATCACTAGGACAAAGAAAATAACTACAATCTGATTTGTAAAAATTGATTGTTCAGCATTGCATGTGTAAATGAATGCTATCGGTAAAACATTGCTGCATGTTGGTAACTGATGCAACGCAAATTTCCGCTTCATTCACCAGGTGGCCCTGCAAATCATGCGGTACCCCAGGGTTCAGTTCCAGAGTCCCATGTGTTGCATCAAATTCAGACTGCATCAAATTCAGCTGTGTTTGCTACTACATTTAACAATGTATTTAAAAGGTTTCTAAATTAATTGAATTCCTAGAACAGCACAATTTATGGTAAAGTGTGATCACAGTCCAAAAAAAAATTGAACTTGTGTTTGGTCTCATATTTATTTATTCTTATAATCTTAGTTTTCAAGCAGCCCATGAATTGATTTAGCTTTAACTAAAAGATTAACTAATTCTGTTGTTTTTCAGTTTTACGTATTTCTTTTACTTAACCTTTTATGGGTCCAGTATTTTTTGGTGGCATCCACCCATAAAATGTATTTTCCAAAATAACCACCCATTAATTTTGTGAAAGTGATCTATGGAAATAGCCACCCATTACCTTTGTGAAAATGATCTATCGCCTCAATTTTATTTACTTAGAATGGTTGAAGTAGCCTATGCAGCTTTAAAAAAGATTTTTTTGTGGGAGAGAAGGCAATTTTTTTGAGGAGGAGGGGGGTAATTTTTTAAAAATAAAAATAACTAGAAAAGGAGTTCCTGAACTCCGAAGCCCAGCTTTAGTCTGTTTGAGTGCTATAGACAAACAACAAATACAGTGTATTGGTCTTCCTCATGGGCCAGAATCCTAAATGTCCAGGATATAATTAAGGAAAGAACCAAGGAGACGAGTTCAAATATACCTTGACGTGCATTATGCTGGTGATGCTTTACCATCCTGGCACCAGAGAACATGATACATTGGCCCAATGCTGATGTAATGCTGGGCCACCGTCTGCGACGCTGGGCCAACATTATTCCAACCAAAACCCTTTTAGCTCTTAACCACAAATATAGTCGTGAATATTTTTTTTTTCTGAACACTTGTTAAAGACAAAAGAACTTAACCTAAGGACCTGAAACGTTATATTGCACGTGTTCATAAGTACTGGTGTAATGTGAACCGTTTCCCACACACAGTACCACTCTTTCCCATAAATAGGACAAAATAGGCAAAATAAACTTAATAGGATACCGTCCGTAGGCCGGTTCTAATTACCTAAATGTATGAATAGCAGCTTTAGTTTAGTTGAAGAATCTATCCAAATACAATGCAGTATATAGCTTTATTTTGTTAAACAGGGCAATTTGTCTGTGAGTATGTTGGTGAAGTAGTGAGTGAACATGAGTTTAGACGTCGAATGTCCGAGGAGTACAACAATGAAAGACACCATTACTGTTTAAACCTTGATGGTGGTATGGTAATTGATGGCTACCGCATGGGCTCAATCAGTCGCTTTATCAATCATTCATGTGAGCCTAATTGTGAGATGCAAAAATGGTGAGAATCAGATACACACTTCACTGCAGATATATATATTTATTTGAAAGATTGCATATATTTTATGCAGCTTTTAATAATAAAACATAAAGAATTTGCACTTAAAATATATATTTATTAGTTAATTATTTCAATAAATTTAAATGAAAGACTTTTTATACAGTAATTATCTTATTCAATGGAGTGTATTAATGCAAACTTAACTGTATCTGTTATTTATATTTTGACAATTATATTTATTGTACCTTAATATGCGGAGAATAACGTGATCTGTTGGATAACGTGCAGGGTTTGTAGGGTGAATTCCTTAAAGCGACACAATCAAAATCATAAAAAAATCTGTGATTTCATTTTGGCTTCTTAATATGACCATATGATGTAAACATGTCCATAGGCTAGAGTTGCAAAAGTTTTTTTTGTCATATTAAGAAGCCAAAATAAAATCACTGATTTTTAAAAGATTTTAGCCTGATTGTGTGGCTGATTGTGTAAGCTTTTCTAGGAAACTCGGCCACCGTATGCGTCAAACTACTGTAAATCACATTAGTTGGTCGGCATCATGATATTTTGCAGGGTCAGTCCCATGCAATTTTAGCTTCCATAAAATTGATCAAATGAACAGTCACTAAGTAGTGAGTGGGCATAAACAGTGATGAATAATGTTAAAAGTTGCCAAATTATATAGGACTGGAAAATAAAATGGTTTACAGAATTTAATGTTCGTTTGACACTGCTAGGAATTCCCCTACTCATGCGTGGGAGTTGTTATCTTGACTACAGTCTTAGGTATACTGACAACTGGCTTAGTGTGAGGATATGTGCATAGATCTGCACAGTATATATATACACGCTTAACCCTTAAGACGCTCAGATATTTTTGTATAAACCGTGGAAGGTTGTTTTCAAATTTGAAATCATCATGCAAATCTTTGTAAAGTTAGCTCTTTCTGATTCTTTTGAATACCTATGGTATGGGTCTACGGCAAGTAGCCTATAAATATTTTTACTCTTACAGCGCGAGGAGCGTATTTCTGATGTCTACAGACGGCAGATTCTGACATCTAAAGCTGGTCCCCGTGCTGTAAGGGTTATGGTAAAGCATGCTAGCTACAATACGTCTTCCATGCTGCATGCTAGCTCTACTGGCAACCCCCTGAGGCTATATGTGCATCTGCGCAGACAGTATACATACAGGCTTACTGTTATTATGGCACCGCCCACTTAACTAGTGTTGACTTCTTACGGGCGAGTGCACACCAGTTAGCAGTCATCTAGGCCAGTTCACTCCACCCATATGTTATTCTCCGCTTTTTTCGGTACCGTACATTTTTTTAATGGATATATGTTGTGTAACCCATCTACACATAATCATCTACATGTAATAGAACACATTTTCGATTAAATCAACCTTTTGTTTGTAAGTTTGTTACATTTTTTACCAAATTTACCACCTCTCCCCACAATTGTTCAATTGTATGATGACTAATATATGTTGATGAATTTCAGGAATGTTAATGGAGTGTACAGAATTGCTTTGTTTGCTTTGCAAGTTATTACACCCGTATCTGAATTGAGCTATGACTACAACTTTCATTCATACAACCTAGATTGTCAGGTGAGTTATTAAATATTGTTTCAAGTAATTCAATAAAAAAAATCCATTGAATCCAGCAGTTGTTATATACCGAAGAAAATGATAAAAAATGCTGATGTAGATGGTGACGACTGGTTTCGTTTATTAAGCCTCCACCTTCGATGTGGTCTCCATAGATTTATTTATTTAGTGCTATTTATTATAGCTATATATTATTATTCTTCAACAATTTGACGACGTGAACACTCTCCAGTAGACAATATTTTTACGATCTTCGCGATTTTTTTCTGAACACCCTCTGATAGATAATCCTGCTAAGTTTGAAAATTAGCTAATTTGCATATCCATGGGCTAATTTGCATTTTTAAGATCGACGTCTGATGTGAACGCTCTTCAGTCGCCAATATTCATCCGATCTTCTAATACGGATCTGCCCAATGAATTTTTGCTTCTATGTTCCGTCATTCCGATGTCCGCCTCTCTCATCAAATTTCTTGGATGAAAGGGTTAAATCAATGCATAAAGTGTCCCGTAGTTCTGTCACTTTGTCTTGTTCACCTCAGTCATTAAATCTTGGTGACAAAAAGGTTAAATCAATGCATGACTCAAGCGTCTCATTGTTCTGTCACCAGATGACGGTCAGTCACGCCACTTGTTTGTATAGTGATTGTGGCATTGCGTATGTCCTTTTCAAAACCTTTCCACAATGCTGGCTAAATGCACCTAACGTGTAAGGGATTAGTGGATTGCTAATTAGCAAATAAAACCCGGCGAACACATGTTCACGATGTGAACATTGGTTTCATGCTGGGCCACTGCCTTTGACACCGTAGGTTAAATCAATGCATAAAGTGTCCCGTAGTTCTGTCACTTTGTCTTGTCTGCCTCTTGGTGACAAATCTTGGTGACAAAAAGGTTAAATCAATGCATGACTCAAGCGTCTCATTGTTCTGTCACCAGATGACGGTCATAGTACGATCATATTAAAATTGTGGGTTGAAAAAATTGATACAAAAGGTTTCTCAGCGGTTTTAGTATCTACAGGCACCCCCGAATCTTGTAATAAAATGCTAACAGAATCCACCATTGGAATATACATAAAATTCAAGATGGCCGCCTAGACCCATTGAACGCCATGTTAAAAACTAACTTTGTTGTGCTTTGGACTAGAATGGTACAAAATAGTTGATGGGGATAAAAATATTCTTGTGTAAAATCATATACATGTGTGGTTAATATCTGCTCAAAATCGGATTATGAAACAAGCTGTTATACATGTATTTGGTTAATTGAAGTGAACAATGCAATTAGGCTTATTTGGCTCATTCATCACCAATCTGTGCATCATTGTCTCTTATGTTTTCACATCATCGGATTGTGGTGGATTACAGCAGCAAATTATATTACAATTACCTCATGCTAGCTTTGTAATACCATACTTCATTTTCTTATATGACTGCGTGCTGCACGTACTATTACAGCCGCACCTGATATCACCTTCAGCAGGTAATCTGGAGCAGCTGCGTACAACCATGCGTACAACCCTCAGATGACCACTTTCAAGCTCATAATATCCCTTTTCGTTAAGGTTAACAGTGCTGTTGCCGAGATAGGTCTGCACTGGAAGTAGGGCCTACTCACTACGTTTGACCACCTAATTTACTGCTGAACCTATCACCCTCTCTAAAGCAAGACTAATCCCTACATGTTTTTTTATACAGAACTGAAGGTGACTTCCACCGGGCTTTTTCAATAGCTTCTATATTAAATAAGTAATTCATAAACACTTGGGTGTCTTCATGCATGTGATCAAACAATTAAACTAGACATCAATCAATAAATTATACAAAACATAGCCCTGGCCAATATGTGAGTGAGTGAATATTGCTTCTCAACCAGGATCGATGTGGGAACGAGCTGCCCGCGAGATTGCTATTACCATTCAGCATCCTATCCACACTTCCTATATAGACAGTTGTAATAGATTATTTGAGGCCAGCTTTATCCATTGTAGATCCTAATGGTTTCAAGAAAACAGGCTGCTGCATGGGACCCACCTAGTAACAATACAATGTGGTGGATGGGGTGCGTGGATGGCTCTGACTCTTAAGATTATGTGGGCCTGCGCTGGCCACCAAACACGTTATAACCGTAGAGGTATTAGAATTGTGAACTTGCAATTACATAATTCAATGTAGATCTGATACAAACAGGGTCGGCGAGTTCTAGGTCCAGCATAGGGTGAAAATATTCAAAGGAACACCCTCCCCTGGTTTGAATGTACTTTTATGTGGTTGATCAGCATTTGACCAGACTATGATGGCTATGTGAAAGTGGCGTTGAGTAGAGGGTGTTGATTCTTGTCTTGTCTTAAAGATCTTGTGAACTTGCCTAAGCTGGATCTGTTAATAAACAGATGTTGGACCAATTTGAAAATTAATCTCCCTTATTTAATGGCTCTCATTGTCATTTATATGTCTTTTTTCAGTAGTGATAAGTGCGAACACCAGGAGTAACTGTTCCCGTTATACCCAGCATGTGAACAGTATTGTTGCCTGGATGGGTTTCGTTATCATGATCAACATTGTCAGCAATCCATTGCAAGAAAGAATCAATGTTGTCGTTCAGTTCCAGATCAACCCCTTGTGTGCCCACTGCTTTATTTTCAAGGTTCCTTGTACCCAACTTGTTAAGCAAATCGCCCAATGATGGATGACCATACTTGTGCTGAATTGTAATACATAATCCAAGACATATGGGTGGCAAGACTTAGTATGGATATGTCGCGAGCATGATAGCCAGTCTAATAGAAGCAATATGGAGGTATGCATGTTCTGCTTTAAGAATAGTAGAAATATAAGATCTCGATGATGAGGGGCTAGTAATTCAACATAGCGTTAAGTGAAGACATAATCGTCTGCCTTCCTAAATAATTATTAGGTTGTGCTTTCATTTCAGATCTTATTATTTTTCCAACTTCCTCAATCAGATCTTGTTCAGTGAATTATTATTTCCGTAACTTCACATTTGTCTAGTGGAATGTCATTATTACAGTTTCTCAAAGTGTTACAACATTTGGTTTTGAGCCGACTCTTGTGAAATAAATAGTTAGTATAATATATCCTAATTTGGGCAAATCTTTCATGCTGATGGTTTCATCATCAAAAATTTCTAAATTACTTGGCTGCAGTATTATTCTGATATGCATAATGCTTCTTTTTATCCTTGAGCTGAAAATAGCAAACTTGCTGTACTGGCAGTGGAATACAGAATAAAAATACTGTCAGAATAAAAATACAGGAACACCAATACGATGTCCCAAGTGACCTGATCTGACAAAATGAGTCGTAAGTCGCAGATTTAAATACTAGAGCGTGGACTCCGCAAACTCAGAGAAATGTGAAGTCTAACATTGCGTGATTTTGAGAAAATGACCTTTGAAATTCAAAAACGTAATGTGTACACTTTTTAAAAATAGCACACACTCGGATTAAAATTAACTAAATAAAATAAATATTCCTTTCGATCAGATTTTTTAAATAATAAATGTAGGGCCTATAGTTCTATGTTTTGTAAAATTAAACAGTATAATGTACTATCCCAGATGTATAATATACTATTCCAGAGGTTGTGATCATCAGAATTTTTAAACTGCATGTATAAAATCCTACTTGTTAGCGACTGTTACCATGGTAACATGTAAACAGAAACAAATATCACTAATTTGTGTATAAATGAGATTAAAATAACATATATATTTGAAAAAAAAATCAGCATGTTGGCTTACATTTATTTCTATGTCATACCATTTCAGGAATCGAAAGTAATCCTATGAAAATAAAAACTGATGTATAAATTAGAAATAGTTGAAATAAAGGCCTAAATAAAGCCCTAGCATCGTTTATCAAACTGCGACTTACGACTCATTTTACCAAATCGGGTCACATATACAAGACGTAGAAGCAGTAGTAAATGATTGCTTTACGTCACTTTTCGGCACTACATAATATTAATCTAGGTAATATTATAATACGATAAAAACAGTCCATTGATGAGATGAATATACAAGAAAGTGTCAGCGACATGTCAGCGAAAGCAAGTTTCATGCACGATAGCCAGTGGATAGAAAATCTTTCTTTTTTTCCTTTTTTTTTTCTTAAAGCAGGTCTTCATTTAAAAGTGAGACTTTAATCTAATCACTAAATTAAGTCCAAAAATAGATTCATTGACCCAAATTCTATTAGAAATGTGGTATCACATATAATTATAGGCCTAAAAGTGAATGATTTTATTTTTTATATGAAGTGTGAGGACGCTTGGCGGCCATCTTGAATTTCGGATAGATTCCATTGATGGATTCTGTTAGCATTTTACTGAGTGATCAGACAGTCTATTTATACTCTAAATCCGTTGAGAAACCTTTTATATCAATTTTTTCCAGTATCACATAGAACAGGATTTTAGGATGATCGTACTATCAGTCACGCTAATTGTGTGAACGCCACTTGTTTGTATAGTGATTGTGGCATTGCGTATGTCCTTTTCAAAACCTTTCCACAATGCTGGCTAAATGCACCTAACGTGTAAACCTTTCCACAATGCATGCTAAATGCACCTAACGTGTAAGGGATTAGTGGATTGCTAATTAGCAAATAAAACCCGGCGAACACATGTTAACGATGTGAACATTGGTTTCATGCTGGGCCACTGCCTTTGACACCGTAACCCGGCGAACACATGTTCACGATGTGAACATTGGTTTCATGCTGGGCCACTGCCTTTGACACCGTAACCCCCCCCCACCCCCCCCCCCCCCAACAAAGGAGGAACCGCTTGTTCTACATAACACTTTTTGATGGCAGTAATATGACACAACCCAGAAAACACGAGACGTTCACCCAATGTTGGGCCAGTGTCTAAGACGATGGGCTCACATTGTACCAACATTGGGTGAATGTTTCCTGGGTCAAAGCCGACGACTCGCACGTTGAAACAATGTTCAATCATACTTGGCACAATGTTCAATTTCGTGCGTAGCGGCTAGTTGAGCCGATAAAGATTAATTCATTTGACCTTTAATATGTCTGGTGTTAATATCAGTACAAAATGGTTGATTTTGTTATCTAAATCTATAGTTATCTAACAATTTCTGTGAACTATTCATGCCGTCATCTACGCTGAGAACATCAATTTCATAGATTATACTCTAAGCCGTGAATACCTTGTGTTTCGGTTAGCAGGAAGTGTCAACACATATTTGAGCGTTGAATGGTTTACCATTGTAAAAAGAAGAGTATGTAAAGCACTACAATAACAGTAAGACAATAGTCGCACGTTCAGCAACATGAAAGTCGGAGCAATAAGCCACCCGCCCCAGTAATGACTTGCATGGTGCTATACACAGTGAAATGTGTTAGATTTGATCACTGCGATCTGTCAAGACCTAAGTTGAGTGATATTGCTTGGAGTCTTCGCGACTACCAAATGTAAACATTATTATTCGGTTAAATTAGCAATTGAAACAGATTGAAGCAATTAATACTCCTTTGTTCTTTTACTATGATAAACAGATTAAGTGTATAAAAGACACAATTGGCTTATAGTAGTCATTCATTCTTGAACAATAGTTGTCCACCCTTCGTGCACTAGACACTACCTCTACCATATATAGAAAACAGAAATAAAGTCAGAATGTACAAATATTATTTAAAAAAATAATGTAATTATATATTTGAAATAATAAAATCATGTAATTAATTATTATATATTTGAAATAATAAAATTATACTTGTGTTATTTTGTTCGCACAACCAATACATGTACTAATATAATATAATAACATTACAGTATGATTATTTAGATATATATATCCTCGGTTCCAACACAGCTTGGAGGGGGGTGGAGAGCTGCTCCGAAACTCTGCCATATTCAAAGTTCCATCATATTTTTTTTAGAACATATGATGACAGGACATTGAGGTCTCTCTGTAGTTAAATGATAATAATAATAATAATAAATAAGACTCGCTTTTTATCCCCCGCCCACGAAGTAGGGGCGTGGGGATACATGTATTGTCATCACCATGTCTGGCCGTGCGGGCCGATGGCCGTGCGTCCGTGTTTCGTTTCAGGACGATATTTCTGAAACCGTTAGCCGGATTGCTTTCATATTGCATACAGACATCCCTTAGGGGGTGTAGATGTGCCTTTTGGGGGTTATGACCATTGACCTAGTTTTTTACCTTTGATTTTGTGGCGATTATCGACTTTAATTGATTGTGGATAATAAGTTCCGTTTCCGTACGATACCTGGCAAAGCGTTTCCTGGATTGTTTTCATACTGCACACACAAATTCCTCAGGGGGTGTATATGTGCCTTTTGGGGGTTATGACTTTGACCTAATTTTTTACCTTTGATTTCAAGGCGAATATTGACTTCAATTGATTGCGGATGAAAAGTTCAGTTTCCGGTCGATCTCTTGCAAACCGTTTGCTGAATTTTTTTCATACTGCACACACACATCCCTGAGGGGGTGTACATGTGCCTTTTGGGGTTTTGAGTTTTGACCTAACTTTTTTACCTTTGATTTTTAGGCGATTATTGACTTTATTTGATTTTGGATGACAAGTTCAGTTTCCGGACGATATTTTATGAAACGTTTGCTGGATTCTTTTCATACTGCACACACACATCCCTCAGGGGGTGTAGATGTGCCTTTTGGGGTTATGACCTTTGACCTAATTGTTGACCGTCAATTTTGAGGCCATTATCGACTTTAATTGATGGCGGATGATAAGTTCAGTTTCCAGATGATATCTCAGAAAGAATTTGCTTGATTGTTTTCATATTGCATACACATATCCCTCAGGGGGTGTAGATGTGCCTTTTGGGGGTTGTGACCTTTGACCTAATTTTTTTACGTTTGATTTTGAGGCCATTATTGACTTTAATTGAAGGCAGAAGATAAGTTTATTTTCCGGATGAGAGCTCGGAAAGCGTTTGCTGGATTCATATTGCCACACACATCCCTTAGGGGGTGTAGATGTGCTTTTGGGGTTGTGACCTTTAACCCATTTTTTAACCTTTGACTTTGAGGCCATTATTGACTTTAATTAATGGCGGGGGATATCGTTAGCGTCAGGGTTTTTGTTTTAATTTAAATATGTCGTAGTTCAAGTTCAGGACATGTTTGATGATGTAGATGTAGGCTCATTATCGCATTATGACAACAAAGGTAAACTAGTAACACAGTGTATGGATGCACGTGCCGCCACCTTAAAAAAGTAACACCAACAAGGAGGTACATGTGTAAGTACAGGTATGTGTAGTAGGCGTCAGATCTGTGAAATAATTGACAACAACAAGAGTGATCGATAATAACATTTTTTAATAATCTCTTATAGCACATAACATATTATCAGCACTTTGTGTATAGCATTCCATCATTTTAATTGGCATATATATAGTTCACAACATATACTATTGTCATTTTTGTAATCTTATCATATTTGAATTGTCACATGTTTTTTTTAGCTCCCGCCGTCACCGTAGGTGAGACGGAGGGAGCTATGGATTCGCCTCAGTTTTCTTCTTTTGCCTATAACTTTGTAAGAAAATAAGCCAGGATAAAAAAATTTGGTATGTAGGTTACTTCGAGGTGGATAATGGACAGGTTAAAATATTTTTAATCTGAAATAAATACGCAAGGTCGCAAAGGAGAAATGATGATGTTACGGCGTTGGGCTGTCCGTGAACATTTCGTTTCCAGAGCATATCTCTAAAAGTACTTGTCCGATTGTCTTCAAATTCTACACACAACACCTCTGGGGTCTAGTTGTGCCTTTTGGGGTATATGAACTTTGACCTACTTTTGGTTCAGAACTATGACCTATTTAGACGTTTTGACGCACACTTCGTTTGCGGAGCAGATCTCAAAAAGTACTGGGCCGATTACAGTCATATTGCACATACATGTTCTCTAAGGTTCCTAGTTGTGCCTTTTCAGGTTTTTGGACCTTGACCTTGAAGTTGACCCAGCACTTTTACATAATTTATGACCTCTGTAAATCCGACTGAAATATTTTGCAGAATATGAAAACCGCTCAAGATAGCTACACCATTACTATAAAACGAATTGTGAGGTTTCAGGAGAGGATGGATCTTGAAAAATTTCAAGTTGATAAAATTTAAAATGGCCGCCCATTGACCATTATTCACCTCGACAGGCCTGATATTGCGGAATATCACGAAAACCCCTCAAGATAGCTACACCATTACTATAAAACAAACTGTAAGGTTTCAGGAGAGGATGCATCTTGAAAAATTACAAGTCAATCAAATTAATAATGGCCGCCTATCGGCCATTATTCACCTCGCCAGGTCGGATATTGGGTAAACCGTGCTAGATAGCTAAACCATTACTATAAAACAAAATGTGAGATTTCAGGAGAGGATGTATCTTGGAAAAATTTGACTCTATCAAACTCAAAATGGCCGCCAATCGGCCATTATTCACTTTCGCATGGCCGTTATTTGGTAAACTGTGCAAGATGGCTAGACCATTACTATAAAACAAAATGTGAGATTTCAGGAGAGGATGCATCTTGAAAAATTTGGACTCGATCAAATTCAAAATGGCAGCCTTTAGGTTATTATTCACTTTCACATCCTGGGCATTATTTGGTAAACCATGCAAGATTGCTAGACCATTACTATAAAACAAAATGTGAGATTTCAGGAGAGGATGCATCTTGAAAAATTTGGACTCGATCAAATTCAAAATGGCAGCCTTTAGGCCATTATTCACTTTCACATCCTGGGCGTTATTTGGTAAACCATGCAAGATTGCTAGACCATTACTATAAAACAAAATGTGAGATTTCAGGAGAGGATGCATCTTGAAAAATTACAAGTCAATCAAATTAATAATGGCCGCCTATCGGCCATTATTCACCTCGCCAGGTCTGATATTGGGTAAACCGTGCTAGATAGCTAAACCATTACTATAAAACAAAATGTGAGATTTCAGGAGAGGATGTATCTTGAAAAAATTTGACTCGATCAAATTCAAAATGGCCGCCTACCAGCCATTATTCACTTTCACATGGCCGATATTTGGTATTAACCGTGCTAGATGGCTAGACCATTACTATAAAACAAAATAAGATTTTTCGGGGGAGGATGCACCCTTGAAATTTTTAACTCCTATTGAATTTAAAATGGCCAACAATCGGCATTATTTACCCCGATAGGCCTGATATCAGGTAAACTGTGCTAGATAGCTAGACCATTACGATAAAACAAATAATTACTATAAAGCAAAATGTGACGTTTCAGGGGAGGATGCACCCTGAAATTTTTTAACTAGTCTCTTCGAATTCAAAATGACCGTAAATCAGCCATTTTTTACCTCGATTGGCCTGACATCGGGTAAACCGTGCCAAACAGGTAGACTATTACTGGGATACTGATTAGGATCATTAATTTCAATGGAGGTTTGCAATCTCTGACAGACTGTCTATTTCTTATCTTACTTTTAGACTGAGCCTCTTAGACCTAGTTGTCTTGCGTGACCTAGCCTAGGACTACATTAATAACCTTCCACAAAATTGCTTTAATCAAATTCTAATTCGGAGCGGGAGCTCCTGGACTTATGTAGTCTAGTTGAAATTGTTGTTTCACATATTAGTCAGATGCCACAAAATCATCAGTGAAACCGTCAAACTCTTCAATCTTGTTATCACTGTTAAATAGTGCCGCAAGCTGAGGTGTAAGTCTATAATAATCCGATTTGTCCATCGGCTCATCTTCATTTATATTAATGTCAGCATCAGGTGAGTCCTTCGTGCTTTCTGCCTTGTTAAATCCCGATGTGACGTTTTTCGTCGGGACTTGTTTCCAGGCTGTGGCTACCCACTGGCAAACATCAGCATAGGTGGCTCTTCTCATTCGACCAGTCTTCGTGGAGTGCTCGCCTGTCTGCATCCATTCTTCCCACAACTCCCTTAGTGGGCAATTCAGTCTTGTATCCTGCCATGTAGCTGGTAGCATTTTGATTAAAGTATGAGGCTATAATGTTGATCAGAGCAATATGTCACGACGTCTACACACAATCAGGATTAATGATCATTATGCCTGTTTATATCCCGTTAATTCTCACACCGCTTCTACTCAGGTGACTAAATGAAAATCTCGCGTAATTATTTAATCCAATGAGCAGTTGACTGATTGACACCCTTTCACGGTTGGCTGCACAGCCAATTTGACAAGGAGACTGTACACATCAGATAATCCTTCAGGATAAGACTGCAGACTATATTACAGTAGGCCTGGGCTTCACTATTATTTAACTATAGTTTGTACATACGTAGGCATACATGTATGTAATTATATAGTAAAAGCTTATTATTTTATAATTTAAGGATTTATAAAAATTTAAGCGGACGTATAGAATTATGGTTATCTGATTATAATTAAAATATTAGACTATTTCAATACGAGAACGCTAAGCCTATCTGGTTAACGACGAGGCAATTTCTGGTGATTAATAGAACAGTTTTGCCACATGAATTCAGAAACTGTAGTGAGAAGCGAGGCCAACTGTTTCCACCAAGTTCTGTAAACTGCATCGTAACGTGAGCGATCCAAATTAAAAAAACATAACATTTTGGTAACGATTGTTTTAGCGATGTGTGGGGTGATTTTTTTCATGCTATTGCTTGCTGGTACAAAATTATTCACAGCAACTGAACATACACCGGATGACAATGATATTGCCTACAACTCATTACCGAATGCAGTATGACAGTATGCCTAGATGTTAGAGCGTGATGTCGGCGTTTTTATTATCATGTTTGCTATTACAACTTCACAAGCTGATAAAATATAATAATAGTGACATAATGTTAAGCTTATTTCAAATAACTTACCATGCCGAAGCCTATTAAATATTGGTGAAAACAAGTGTACCGCTGACTAGTTCTCCCATGACGATTCCGGCAGAGAGATTGACTGGTAGGAAAATTCCCTAAGGAAACATACATATGTCGCACCTGTGGATAAGTCACCCCAGGCCAAAAGAAGAAAAAAAGTCCTGACTTATACACAGCACAATACTCTTATCAAACTCAACAAAATTAAACATGGATAAGCAGATACAGGACAGCTATTAACCTTATAACACCTGAACAGGCTGAGCAAGTACAGCCTTATTTCCCTGGGAATTTACAGTATATTTTCATAATTTTACACCATTCACAATATTGGTTTCAGCTGTTTAATAAAAAGTTTGATGACATAATATTTGTTAACAAAATAGAACAGACTTTTATAAAAAAAAAAAATGATGTCATGTGAAGTCATAAAAATCCAAGATGGCCGCCAAAATCCATAATTTCTTTAAAAAATTAGCTTTTCTCCCTATTTCTAAGACTAAAATTAAAAAAACACACTATTATCACAAATGATAATAAAAATATTGAAAAATTTGTATCTTTCTATACAAATTTGACATCTTTAGGTGTCATGACCTTCAAGATATGGCCCAAAATATTGTTGCTAGATTACACATAATTTTGATTTTTTACAACATTCTGACTTGTGATAAGTGGTGTGTAGGCATGGCATAGGCCCCCATAATGTTGAACAAAAATGATTCTATTTGTGAATGCAAATCATCAATATATGTGATTGTGTCAGACTGAGACTGTGGAGATACTGCACTGCCGTGTAACGGTAAAGTGTAACGTTAGCCAAATGAACTGTCAGGGACATTGTCACTGTCAGTCTCACTGACATTGAGATTCAGTCTTCAGAAGGCATGATTCATGAATGACCATCGATGTCAACGACGACGGACCACACACACAGCACGACATTAACACTGTATTTTGATATGTCCCGCTACTGTGGGACTCGCACAGCCAAACAGTCCCTGTCAGAACTCGGTCACATGACCATGGCATTGTCACGTGATCAAAATAATCAGCCATGTCCGATAATTTCGTCATTCCACGCAAAATAAACCAACAGTTTTAAAATTATTTAACCCTATACCTGAACAGACTGAGCAAGTACAGCCTTATTTCCCTGGGGATTTACAATATATTTTCATAATTTTACACCATTCATAATTTATTGGTTTGAGCTGTTTAATAAAAAGTGTGATGTAAACAAATCTATACATATTTGTTAACAAAATAGAACAAGCTTTTGTTGAAAAAAAAAATCCAAATGTCGTCATGTGACGTCATTAAAATCCAAGATGGCCGTCAAAATCTCTAATTTTTGCAAAAAATTAGCATTTCTCCTTATTTTTAAAACTAAAATTTAAAAAACCCACTGTTATCACAAATGATAATTAAAATATTGAAAAATATGTATCTTTCTATACAAATTTGACATCTCTAGGTGTCATGACCTTCAAGATATGGCCAAAATAGTGTTGCTAGATTACACATTATTTTTTTTTTTTACAACATTCTGACTTGTGACAAGTGGTGTGTAGGCCCTACATGGTATAGGCCCCTATAATGTTGAACAAAAATGATTCTATTTGTGAATGCAAATCATCATATGTGACTGTGTCAGACTGTGACTGTGGAAGTGGTGCACTGCCGTGTAACGGTATTTAGTGTAACGTTAGACCAACTGTCAGTGACATTGTCACTGTCAGTCTCACTGACACTGAGATTCAGTCTTCAGGACAGAAGGCATGATTCATGTCATCGATGTCAACGCCGACGGATCACGCACACAGCACGACATTCACATTGATTGCTGTATTTAAAAAATAATGCATATTATAAATATTGTTAATAATAACTAATTATTCAGATCGTATAGGCCTAATTAAATCCACATGTAAATTAACGTAATGTCCCGCTACTGTGGGACTCATACAGCCAAGCCAAGCAGTCTCTGTCAGAGCTGGGTCACATGACCACGGCCTCTTCACGTAATCAAGACAATCTGTAGTGTCCGATAATTTCGTCATTTCATGCGAGTTGAACCAACAGTTTTAAAATTATTTAAACTAGTATTATATTGATAATATTACACATTTGTATTATCAAATATTATATATTTATGAAAGAGCTACGTTTCAGTGAGACGACCAACCAGATAAATAAACCAATGTGTGTCACATGACCACAGCCAGAGACGCATGGTGTCACGGGATCAGACCACCCTTGCCGCCAATGTTGTCATTTTACCAACATAACAATTTCTTCAAAATGTAATAATATTAATTATAGTATTGGATTAATAAGAAGTCACCTTTGCAATTTGGCGTTACTCCTTATCCTGCTATGGATGGAAGCAAAATTATCGCCTTGGACAAATATTGTGAAGTCATGCTCCGCCGTCAAAAACCGTGCCGCGCACCCAGCAATATGCAAATGAGGTCAGGATTATGCCGCCCCATACGTCTCTCACTGATTCTCGGCTCGACTGTACGAGTGCCTAGGGGATTTTCCACTTGATATATTATACAAATCACCATATTGGAAGCCCTTTGACGGCGGGCGGATATGGGCAGTTCAGGGAAATCGGCCACGGGCGGATTCGCGCGGATTAGGTGTTATAGGGTTAAACTACTGAATAATATTACACATTTGTATTATCAAATATTATATATTTTTGAAAGAGCTACATTGCCGTGAAGCAGACGACCAGACCCATATAAATAAACCAATGTGTGTCACATGACCACAGCCAGAGACGCATGGTGTCTCGTGATCAGACCACCCTTGCCACCAATGTTGTCATTTTACTCGAATTAAACCAACGGAACAATTTCTTTAAATGTAATACTATGAATTATAGTATTGGATTAATAAGAAGTCACCTTTACAATTTGGCATTACTCAATATCATTCTATGGATCAAAGCAAAATTATCGCCTTTGGACAAATATTATGAAGTCATGCTCCGCCGTCAAAAAACGTGCCGTGCACGCAGCAATATGCAAATGACGTCAGAATTATGTCACCCCATACGTCACTTGCTGATTCTCGGCTCGACTGTACGCGTGCCTAGGGGATTTTCCATTAGTATATTATACAAATCACCATATTGAAAGCCCTTTGACTGCTGGCGGATATAGGCGGTTCAGGGAAATCGGCCACGGGCAGATTCGGGTGGATTAGGTGTTATAGGGTTAAGAGTTTAAACAACTAGGCATTTATAATCTTAACACTAGGCATATAATATTAAAGTAGTATTAGTGAAGAGAACAATCTGAGAGCAAACTATGCTCGTAGTCACACTGGTCCCACTGTCTTTGTTATATAATTATCAATGCAGGAGAATGTTATTATGAAGTGAGAAAATCTGGTGAAAAATGTTGATATTGACAAGAAGAAATTACTAGTATGTGAATTTTCAGAGTAAGATAAGTGAGAGAGGCATAATAACTCTATATGTTAGTAACATTGTATTTATAAAACCTGCTATTAGCAGCCACTCTTATGAGCAGCCAACCTCCTATGAGAGACATTTCCTAAACAAATGAACCTCCTATGAGCAGCCACCTGCCTTGAAAGGCCACTTTTCGTGTGTCGCAAGGGTGGCTGCTCCTAGCAGGTTCTGCTGTATATATATATACTGTATTTCGCGGAATATAGTATGCACCTGTGTATAGTACGCACATGCCAAAATTTGTACCAAAAAACATAGATAGTACGCACCGGTGGATAGTAGCCTTTCGGGTACGAGCCAGGGTGGTGAGTATCTATGCAAGTTGTATGGGGGATGTGTGAGGTATCAAGGCATTCAGAATGTGGTTCACCCCAGTTGGTTACACAAGGACATAATTGATTTGTCAGTATAGATTATATAAAATGAACAAAATGATTTGGTGAATATGCAAGTTATGACCAGCACAAAAATATAAAATTAGGTATTTATAACTTATAACGTCTTGAGTGTAATATTTACTTGCGTTTTTCTGTGGAATTGACGACATTGATAATAACGACATAACATATTAGCACCACCTGGTGAAAGCAGTTATAGTTAAGTATATTATTGGAAAAGCGCCACCTGGTGAAAAGCGCCACCTGGGTCTACAGTCCATAATCCGCCATGACAGCAAGCTACATGCAAATGGCAGCGATGTAGATCAAATATATATCTTATCATAGCCTATAGATGTTTCATCTGGCCTAATTAAGACAAATATTAGCATTGTAGCCTGTAGGCCTATAATTTGTAAATATATTTAAACTTTCCATCATGCTTCATTTCATCTGTATTTTAGAATAGGGTCTACCATTGACTTAAGTTTGACAATTATATTAGGAGGATAGCAAAACATATAGGCTATACTGCTGTCAAATATGTCATACTATAATGATAGAGTCTGCTAATAATCAAGCCGTATGTAGGCCTGCAGTGTATATGAATAGCAAATCAAGTTGCCGCCGACAGCGCCATCTGGTGAATGAAATGAAAGCTTCCAGCTATCAAGCTGACAACGCCACGGCCCATGTATCGATCAGAATGGGTCAGCGATAGAAACCTGATGAGATTATTATTCATAATTAAGTCAATAAATGACTTTATCTGATATTTAAAAGACAAATAAATGCTACGACAAATAAATGCTACGTTTTATTGAATGTTATTTCACTTGACATCTTGTGTATTAAAAAACAAACGATTTCTTTATAGCTGCTGAAGTAATTAGCCATGATTGAGCGAAAATACAAGGAATTACGGGACCGCAATTGACGCGGAAGACCGGAGACTGTCTATCTCTTAACATTCTTAATATTTTGAGTGACAAATCTAGGCAAAATCATTATATTGTACGCACCGGTGGATAATACGCACTAGGCCAAATACGGGCCCAAAAAAGAAAAAATGGGTACTATACACCGCAAAATACGGTACATATGACTTCTAATTATGTCAATAAAACATCTATCTATCTACTAAGAGTCAGAAGGTACATTCGACAGTAATTCGGGAGCTATGGAATCGAACTCTATATACTCTTTCTCCTATAACTTTTGAAGACAATAACATAGAATGACAATATTTGGTATGTGGGTCACTTCCAGGTGAATAATGGACAGTTTAAAATATCTCAATTCAATACGCAAGGTCACTGAAGAGATTGAATGATGTTGAATCAGGCCTTCAGATTTAGCGTGCGCGATCGCGCACGCGCATCATAACTCACGCAAAGGTGAGGTCAGGCGAGTGAAATGCAGCGCACCTCACGTCGTCAGACATAAAAAAAATATTCTTTGTTTCCGATTTCTGTCAGACCCTATCAAAACATATGCGATTCAAACTTATTTTATTGATTTCCTAAAGTAAAATATTACCTTATTCCGACCGATCCTATCGAAACATATGTGACTTAAACTTATTTTATAGCTTTGCTGCCGGCATAGGCGATGTCTAATAGATTTATCTTGAACTTTATCAAGCAGCAGCGATCTGACTCCATGTCTGTTTGATAGCTAGCCCTGGAAGCTGGCTGGCTGACCAGACGCTCTAATCTCCCAAATGCATTTTATAGGCCCATTCTAGTGGCTGTTTGCGTTGTCAATACTCTTGTGTCAACTTGGTCAAACAACTTTTTTTACCTTCAAAAAGAAAATCTCAAGGATGCAGGGCTGGCCATTTGTCGCTATGTCGCGCACCAGAGCGACAAGCAGGGTCAAAACACACCAAAAATAGGCATATAAAAAAACTATTATTGACATCATACCTGGGGCTATTTTTAGATTATCGCGTCCCTTGTGCTATAGCGGAATCGTTCCCATGCTTGTCAAATCACCCCCACATGATAGACTGTCATTAGTGGATCTGTATTTACAATGTAAGCCTACTAGTAGGGTTCTCAACCCCACGGAGCGGCAACAGACACTGAACGTGTGATTCGTGTGATTTGTAAGGTGGATCCTTCTGGTGGTATATGATGAGACACTGGTTAATAACCTGTACTACAAGTATCGGGTTGATAAAGTGCTTGATATGGTTTACATGGAGGAATCTAAGGAGTCTGCTGTGGCATTTTTCTCACATTTGTACAACCACAATGAGTACAGTGAGTTTGCCAAACTCTGCATTCATCTGCTCACCATCAGCCCAGACAGTGTTGAATGTGAACGAGCCATATCCAATCTGAACACATTAAAAAACAAATATTGTACATGCTTGACCCCCAGACACAAGATGCCCTACGTCTGGCACTAGATAAGAGACCAGCAAACGAATTTCCTTGGAAAAGGCTTATGAACTTATTAGCACCTTCTTACACAATAACGAGTTTCCGTGCGTTATTTCGCTATCATGGTTATAGAAAAATAAGCTTTTTATCAGAATGCCTGCTTACCAGGCTGAACATTTATGTTGCTCCTTCGAAGCATTTTAGTTTTTTTTACTTTATCTGATCATTTAACGTATATTGCACTACATGCA
Source organism: Flabesymbios commensalis (assembly GCA_964017125.1). Taxonomy (NCBI): domain Eukaryota; kingdom Metazoa; phylum Annelida; class Polychaeta; order Terebellida; family Flabelligeridae; genus Flabesymbios; species Flabesymbios commensalis. Next base: position 44,641,242 of record OZ024908.1, on the reverse strand, counting down.
AGTGACTTTAAATTAGGAAATAAATTGGCCTAATTTATATATATTATTGTATTTAGGTCAGAGCTCCAGAGGTTGTACCGGTATTCACTTTCTCCTTTACTAAAAAATAGCATGGCTAGCTTACACTTTATAATTTTAAAACCTACATATTTTTATCTCTTTTGGGTAAAATAATACCCCTCAAAAGCCCCCAAAACGCATCAAAAAAATTCTGGGGAGGCATGCCCCCAGACCCACCTGGGGCATGCGCACCTGCGGTGCACGCAGCTTCGCCCAGCCCAATCGTGGTGCCCGTATTGGCAAGGTCAGCGCACCAGACAATATCAATTTTGGCCAGCCCTGCGATGGATGAAAAAGGGACCTATTAATAGACGATTGTCTGTGTCATAACAAACCAACGCAAAAGCGTCAGCGACTCAAACAGCCATTCAATTGTCCCGTGTTTGTTTGGAAGTCCCAGTATTACACTGATGCGCATGTACAGCGGATGTAAAAGTCAGCGGAGTAAAAGTCAGCTGGGGTCAAGTTCCATCAGCTAGGTCTTGTCCAACTCCTCCCCAACTGACTTTTAGTTTTACTCATTTGTGATGACATGCTATGGAAAAAATCTGGCCTGATGTTATGTTAATTTAACTCTTTTACCAGACCCCCTTTATCACATTCATTAGTGATCTGATTTTTTTTTTCAGCAAATATGCAAGTGTGGGAGTGATCAATGTCGTGGTATTATGGGTGGACGTGCACAAAGAATAAATGGACAGATTAAAGACAAAAGTCAGAGATCTACAGGAGGGCAAAAACACAGCAAACGCAAACATAAACACAGACATAAAAAGGTACGATCAATTGACGTCTTCTCCTGATATTTTCTGGGAGAAAAATATATTACAGGCCTCAAAACTAAGACCACGCTGTGCATGTGGGTGAGCCTACAACCTGTGCTCAACTAATCGTAGCGACCCAGTCCCCACCTATTACACCGGCGTCGCAGACCAGCATTAGTTGTTTAGTGACACCTCATAATTATACACAACTACGTTCTTTTATTGTCCCAAGTGTGGTGGTCCTTAAAGCGATTTCGATCAATTTAGCTGAATAATCAAGTGGAGTCACAGATTATACAATAGTCTTCCACTAAAAGAAGTACTGATTTTGACAAAATGAAAAAGTCGCCTTCTGAATTTTGTGAAAGAATTTTACAAAGCTGCAGGGTTTTTTTCTACATTGTCATTTAATTTCCAGGCAAATAATTATTTGGAAACTTTTTATATCTAATGTTAAAGACTTCTACCTGTTTCTGGTGTGTAGGCTATTCAGTTCAGACTGCCGTTCCAGAAATATTCCAAGTCAATTTTTAGAGAAATTGATGAAATATATCTAGGTATATGATTTTCTGGCTACATAATAAAACTCTCAATAATGTTCAGCACCGCAGGGTTCTTGTTTCATTTTTCACACAATCAATGTTGGTTTTCAGAAAAGTAAATTTCCAGTTTGAGAAAGAACAATCACACAAATGTTATTTCTAATGCTGTGTAACATCTATTAACATGGCTTGTACTGTAATAGTTTAATATGAAATATCATTTTCTTATTTAATATGTACCCAGCTTGCAGTTATCGTTACATAAATTTATGCTGATTTATTTATATTATGAATAATGATGTCAACATTTTTTTGTTCATTCAGACACGCGAGGAAAAAATGAAGCCACCATGCCAGCAGGAGCAGGAACAGCTATCAGCAACATTGAAACCTTTGTCTCAAAAAGAAAAACTGTTTGCTCAAAAACATTCTATATTTTTGCTGCGCAATTTACAAAAGCTTAAGCAGATACGGTCACAGCCCACAAAGACAACCTTCATGCAACAATTGGATCAAGAACCCCTCAGGGAGACAATCCTCAACAAACAAGGTAATTTAATTTAATAGCTTGACAAACACCTGAACAATCTTTTTAAATAGCAAAAATTTACCTGAAGTTGTAATAATTGAAAAATCAAAGAATTAATTTTATGATGAAATTATTGAATATTATTAATTCATTTAATGTAAAATTGCAGATGCTTTTGTAACCCAATATACTGCACTGAAAACTTGCAGATCTATGAGAACTCGGTAAGTTATGCTTCATCTACTGTCAGATTTTTATATTTCCTATATGAATAAGTTGAACAGTGAACTAGATTGCCTGTTACTGAAGCAACATGATGTGAGTTTGGACAGTTGAAATAGAGAGCCTGGCTGGGCGATAATGGGGATTTTACCTGATTTGACTGGATTTTAGCCAATTTTTTTGCATATCGGCCAATTTTTATTTATTCTAAGCTATTTTGAATTTTGTCGGTCATTTTGGATTTTGCGGCCGTTTCAGATTCTGTTTGGAAAGTGGCTGGCAGCTTTTAAACGGAAATTAAACACTCCGGGTCCAAATTTCACTCCTTTTCTGCCTCAGACGCACCGTTCCCGAGATATTTCATTTTCAAATTTTATAATGCAATCTCACTCCTTTTTAGCCTCAAACCACGGTTTTCGAGATATTGCAGTTTTTAATTCGGCCAATTTGTTAATGTTAAGTCAATGGGATTTTTTTGAACTTTAACCCTGCAGTACTTGGTTGGATCGCTTGGAGAAGTCATAGCATTATTCGGAAGAATTATTGAGGTCAAATTTCAATTCGATTGGAGAAAGACTGAGAGAAAAATAGGGTGGCGAAATTTTGGCCGAAACTCAAAATAGCAACAACAATAGTTTGGACGAAGTCATTCGTCCAAACAAAAGATAAAATAAGGCTTGGAAAGAATGTTGGCTGGGAAAGCTCTCATTTATGCGAGACCAGGATTAATAAAAACCTCTCCAGCCAAACACGACTTCGTTCCAGGCCTTATTTCATCACTCAACATTTGCTTTGACTAATCAGAACACTCTTTTTGTCAATATGCACTTTATGCATGTTAATAATTATGTCTCCCACTGTTAGGTAGGCTACTGAGGAGACCTGTTGTTTCATTTCTGTCGGCGTTGGCGTTATCATGTACACATTTTCATTTCCAGAGCATAATGTCAGGACCTACTTGTCCGGTTTTCTTCTATTTTTGCACACAACACCTCTGGGTTGTCTAGATAACTCCACTTTGCCCCACTTTTGCTTCACTACTATGGCCTACCGTAATTACCAGACTATACTGCGTTACTTTTTTATCTTTGAGCTCCTGCACAGTATACAACAATTGTGGTATACAACAAGTGCGCGATCTATGCGTCTAGATCACTGATTAACCTGTCTGACATGTCTGATCGCTCAGACGAAAGCATTGAGCTATGCAAGGTCAGTATAGTTTTGTCTTCGCATTGGCGCCATTATGACCTATAATGTAGTGTAGCCTCATTGACGCGTGAATGAACACAGCTCATCAGGCACGGTATAGTACAAACGGATTAGTAATGTCATGTCACTGTTACTCTCTGTCAGAACAGTTAACTTCTCAATAAACTGACACTCTGACATTGTACAATACAGCATTATAAACACGTTGGAAATTTTTTAGCGGTCGATAGTATGTCATGTTGTTTGATAAATATCTATGTAATACAGATACCACATGTCTGCAAACTTCACATCCATGCATGCCTATATACGAGATTGTATACGCATACACCACACGGGACGATACCACGTGCTTTACTGGCGCTCCAACGGCGAGCTTCTAGATGACATTCAGGGGAAATTTCGCCCACTATGTGAAATTTATTAGCTCCCGCCGTCACCGTAGGTGAGACGGAGGGAGCTATGGATTCTACCCTGTTTTTAGCTCCCGCCGTCACCGTAGGTGAGCGAAGGGAGCTATGGATTCTACCTCCGGTTTTTTTTGGCCTCTTCTTTTGCCTATAACTTTGTGAGAAAATAAGCTAGGATAACAATTTTTGGTATGTGGGTTACTTCCAGGTGGCTTATGGACGGGTTAAAATATTTTTAATCTGAATTCAATACGCAAGGTTGCAGAGGAGAAAATGATGATGTGACGGCGTTGGGCCGTCCGTAAACAATTCGTTTCCGGAGCATATCTCTGAAAGTACTTGTCTGATTGTCTTCAAATTTTACACACAACACCCCTAGGGGGTCTAGTTGTGCCTTTTGGGGTATTTGAACTTTGACCTACTTCTGGTTCAGAACTATGACCTATTTAGACGTTTTGACGCGCACTTCGTTTCCGGAGCAGATCTCGAAAAGTACTGGGCCGATGACAGTCATATTGCACATACATGTTCTCTAAGGTCCCTAGTTGTGCCTTTTCAGGTTTTTGGACCTTGACCTTGAAGTTGACCCAGCACTTTGACCTAATTTATAACATCGGTAAATCCGACTGAAAGATTTTGCGGAATATCATGAAAACCGCTCAAGATAGCTACACCATTACTATAAAAACAAATTGTGAGGTTTCAGGAGAGGATGCATCTTGAAAAATTTCAAGTCGATAAAATTAAAAATGGCCGCCTAACGGCCATTATTCACCTCGACAGGCCTGATATTGCCGAATATCATGAAAACCGCTCAAGATAGCTACACCATTAATATCAAATAAATTGTAAGGTTTCAGGAGAGGATGCATTCTGAAAAATTTGAAGTTGATAAAATTCAAAATGGCCGCCTATCAGCCATTATTCACCTCGACAGGCCTGATATTGTGGAATATCATGAAAACCGCTCAAGATATCTACACCATTACTATAAAACAAATTGTAAGGCTTCAGGAGAGGATGTATTTTGAAAAATTCATTTTGTCAAAGTTCAAAATGGCCGCCAATCGGCCATTATTCACTTTCACATGGCCGTTATTTGGTAAACCGTGCTAGAAGGCTAGACCATTACTATAAAACAAAATGTGTGATTTCAGGAGAGGATGCATCTTGAAAAAATTCGACTCGATAAAATTCAAAATGGCCGCTTATCGGCCATTATTCACTTTCACATGGCCGTTATTTGGTCAACCGTGCTAGATGGCTAGACCATTACTGTAAAACGAAATGTGAGATTTCAGATGAGGATGCATCTTGAAAAAAATTGACTTGATCAAATATAAAATGGCCGCCTTTTCGGCCATTATTCATTTTCGCATGGCTGATATTTGGTAAACCGTGCTAGATGGCTAGACCATTACCTGATTACTATAAAACAAAGTGTGAGTTTTCGGGGGAGGATGCACCCTGAAAATTTTTAACTTACGAATTCAAAATGGCCGACAATCAGCATTATTTACCTCGATAGGCCTGATATCAGGTAAACCGGTCTAGATAGCTAGACCATTACTATAAAACAAAATGTGACGTTTAGAGAGAGGATGCCTTTAAAAAACTTTCGACTCAATCGAATTCAAAATGGCCGCCTATCGGCCACTATTTACTTTCACATTGCTGATATTTGGTAAACCGTGTTAGATAGCTGGACCATTACTATAAAACAAAATGTAAAATTACAAGAGAGGATGCATCTTGAAAAAAATTGACTCGATCAAATTCAAAATGGCCGCCTATCGGCCATTATTTACTTTCACATAGCCGGTTTTTAGTAACCGTACTAGATGGCTAGACGATTACTATAAAACAAAATGTGAGATTTCAGGAGAGGATGCATCTTGAAAAATTTTGACTTGATCAAATTCAAAATAGCCTCCTATCAGCCATTATTCACTTTCACATGGGCGATATTTGGTAAACTGTGCTAGATGGCTAGACCATTACTATAGAATGAAATGTGAGATTTCAGCTGAGGATGCATCTTGGAAAATTTTGACTTGATCAAATTCAAAATGGCCCTCTATCGGCCATTATTTACTTTCACATGCCCAATATTTTGCAAACTGTGTTAGATGTTAGTCCATTACTATAAAACAAAATTTGAGGTTTCGGGGGAGGATGCACCCTAAGTTTTTAACTAATTTATATCGAATTCAAAATGACCGTAAATCAGCTATTAGTTAACTCGATTGGCCTGATATCGGGTAAACCATGCCAGATAGGTAGACCATTACTGGGATACTGATTAGGATCATTAATTTCAATGGAGGTTTGCAATCTCTGACAGACTGTCTAGTTCTTATCTTACTCTTAGACTGGGCTTCTTAGACCTAGTTGTCTTGCGTCATGATTTTTGACCTAGACTAGGACTACATTAATAATTTACCTCTTCTTTTGCCTATAACTTTGCAAGAAAATAAGCTAGGATAACAATTTTTGGTATGTGGGTTACTTCAAGGTGGATGATAGACAGGTTAAATTATTTTTAATCGAAATTCAATATGCAAGGTCGCAGAGGAGAAAATGATGATGTTACGGCGTTGGGCCGTCCGTGAACATTTCGTTTCCGGAGCATATCTCTGAAAGTACTTGTCTGATTGTCTTTAAATTTGACACACAACATCTCTAGGGGGTCTAGTTGTGCCTTTTGGGGTATATGAACTTTGACCTACTTTTGGTTCAGAACTATGACCTATTTAGACGTTTTGACACACACTTCATTTCCGGAGCAGATTTCGAAAAGTACTGGGCCGATTACAGTCATATTGCACATACATGTTCTCTAAGGTCCCTAGTTGTGCCTTTTCAGGTTTTTGGACCTTGACCTCAAAGTTGACCCAGCACTTTGACCTAATTTATAACATCGGTAAATCCGACTGAAATATTTTGCGGAATATCATGAAAACCGCTCAAGATAGCTACACCATTACTATAAAACAAATTGTAAGGTTTCAGGAGAGGATGCATCTTGAAAATTTCAGGTCGATAAAATTCAAAATGGCCGCCCATCGGCCATTATTCACCTCGACAGGCCTGATATTGCGGAATATCATGAAAACCGCTCAAGATAGCTACACCATTACTATAAAACAAATTGTAAGCTTTCAGGAGAGGATGCATCTTAAAAAAATTCAAGTCGATAAAATTCAAAATGGCCGCCTAATGGCCATTATTCACTTCGACAGGCCTCATATTGCGGAATATCAAGAAAACCGCCCAAGATAGCTACACCATTACTATAAAGGTTTCAAGAGAGAATGCATTTTGAAAAAAATTCAACCATTATTCACCTCGACAGGCCTGATATTGGGTAAACCATGCTAGATACATGTAGCTGAACCATTACTATAAAACAAAATGTGTGATGTCAGGAGATGAGGCATCTTGCAAAAATTCAACTTGAACAAATTCAAAATGGCCGACTTTCAACCATTATTCACTTTCACATGGCCGTTATTTGGTAAACCTTGCTAGATGGCTAGACCATTACTATAAAACGAAATATGAGATTTCAGATGAGGATGCACCTTGAAAAATGTTGACTTATTCAAATGCAAAATGGCCGCCTTTTCGGCCATTATTTATTTTCACATGGCTGATATTTGGTAAACCGTGCTAGATGGCTAGACCATTACTATAAAGCAAAATGTGAGTTTTCGAGGGAAGATGCACCCTGAAATTTTTTAACTTACAAATTCAAAATGGCCGAAAATCAGCATCATTTACCTCGATAGGCCTGATATCAGGTAAATCGTGCTAGATAGCTAGACCATTACTATAAAACAAAATGTGACCTTTCCGGAGAGGATGCCTTTTAAAAACTTTTGACTCGAGCAAATTCAAAATGGCCGCCTATAGGCCACTATTTACTTCACATTGCTGATATTTGGTAAACCGTGCTAGATGGTTAGACCATTACTATAAAACAAAATGTGAGATTTCAGGAGAAAATGCATCTTTAAAAAATTTGACTCGTTCAAATTTAAAATGGCCGCCTATTGGCCATTATTCACTTTCACATGGCCGTTATTTAGTAAACCGTGCTAGATAGCTGGACCATTTCTATAAAATAAAATGTGAAATTTCAGGAGAGGATGTATCTTAAAAATTTAGACTCGATCAAACTCAAAATAGCCGCCTGCCTATCGGCCATTATTACTTTCACATGCCTAATATTTTGCAAACTGTGCTAGATGCTAGTCCATTACTATAAAACAAAATGTGAGGTTTCGGGAGACGATGCACCCTGAAATTTTTAAACTAGTCTATCGAATTCAGAAGGACCGTAAATCAGCCATTATTTACCTCGATTGGCCTGATATCGGGTAAACCGTGCCAGATAGGTAGACCATTACTGGGATACTGATTAGGATCATTAATTTCAATGGAGGTTTGCAATCTCTGACAGACTGTCTAGTTCTTATCTTCCTCTTCGAAGACTGAGTCTCTTAGACCTAGTTGTCTTGCGTCTTGATTTTTGACCTAGCCTAGGACTACATCAATAACCCTACACAAAATTGCTTAAATCAAATTCTAATGCGGAGCGGGAGCCCCTGGACTTATGTAGTCTTGTTTGTTTCGTTATATGCGCTGGTAAATTATTTGTAGGGTAACCGTGGCCCGTGGCAGTAAAATGTCACACCTTCGATGCAGCAATCACCTGATTACCGTCTGGTGGGGGTTTGTGTGTACTGGCTACTCTAGTTCCCACGTGGCCGAATGATGATTCCTGAAGTACAGAAACGTGCGTAGGCCTATTTTCGTGGTAATTACGTGACTCTATTATTGAACCGCAACACATTTAACTAAACATGAAAGTATTAATTGGTTATTATTATAATTATATATTATAATAATGCTAAACACGATCTAATATATCCGGGACCCAAGCTGTCACAAATCAATCTTACAAACACACCATTAGCATTGGCGACTGCCGTGTCACGGCGATATTTTAAACTGTGCGGTTACTAGCAAGTGCGCGTTGTGTAAGGCTCAAGCACTAAGAAAGGCCTATTTTGACCTTTTGCGCGGTATAGTCCAGCAATTATGGTAATTAGATGTTTTGACATTCACTTCCGGACAGGGTTGGCAATATTACTCGGCCCGGGTTTTCCCGGGGTGGGAATACCAGGGAAAACCCCGGACGGGCAATATTATAATGCTTTTTCAGCCCGGTTGGCAATAATGGGCAATAATAACAATTTAAAAAAATGTATGAAACATATATTTTTTTATTGGAAACAAACATTTATCAATAAGTAAATATAACTTATAACTCTCATCTCAAAGTTTGTTTAATTCTTTAAATTTAAATATTTACACGGGATGGGCAGTCATGTTTTCTTAGCCCCGTTGAGCAATAATGGGCGATAATAAAAGTTAAAAAAACATTATCCATTTTAGTAGAGTCAAACATTTATCGTTTATGTAAGTATAACTTATGATTACAACTTTGTGAATTCCGTCAGAATAATTGCGTAGAGCCATTGAAAGCTAAAATATGGTCAATAATAATATCACCAATAGGGTCTACTGCTCCAGCAGGCTCGGTGGGAGAGGCAGTTATCCCCAGGAGGCCCGGGTCCAAAGGGTTAACACTTTGCCAACAAATAGTTCCTGGGGTACTGAATATTCCCCATGCACGACTGCCTATAAACCATGCAAATATTTTTGTTTTAAATGCGCATTTCACAGGTTTTTGTGCTGTAATTGACTGTGTGGTAGCGATTTATAGTGCCTTCAATTAAAATTTACAAATTAATTTACTTAGTCTGAAAAAAAGGGATATTAGATATATATAAAAACAGTCAGCCATGTACTGCACTAAATTACACAATCGGAGAAACGTCCTGTCCGTAGCTGGGGTTTTGGTTACATAATCTGTAGAAACCAGTTGATGTGATTTTTCTATTGACAGCTAATTACTTCGAGCTGTACATCCAATGCAATGTTACAATGCTAGTAAAATGCTGCTTACTGTTTTCGACACTGGCCCAGCAATAAATCAGCACTGGTCTGTCTGTGCTCTCACCTTCCCCCAATGCTTGATCTCCAACGACTATATGTGACACGGAAAAATGAGTGCTTGTGTCCTAGGGTTTGTATTTAATTATTTTAAAAATGTGCAGTAAAATTGTATTTTATCTTCCATCAGTTTATTATAAATTTTCTAAATTTAATTTGGCAAGATAATTTATTAGTGGCGGCTTATTGCTATATCTGATAAGAAATTATATTAGATAGGGATATGTACTACTGTAATAACCAAAAATACCAGCCTCGAAGGGTTCACCAACTACAGCTTATGTGTACACATAAAAACAACATATCGCGGAGTTAATGAGTAATGTTGTTAATATTGATTATGAATATAAAAATCATATGACATTGTGCCAAATAAATGAATATGTTTTATTGTACACAAATCAAATAAAAAAGGATCAGGGGGTTTAAATTAAAAAAGAATAATAAATGGAGAGTATATGCAGATGAGCAATATTGCCCATTAAAACCCGTATTTATTTAATTGCCCATTATTGCCTACTGGGACAGGTAATATTAATATTACCCGGGTTTTTGCCAATTGTCTTTAAATTTTGCACATAACACCTGGGAGAAATAGACCTTTTTGGGGTAACTGTACTTTGACATGCATTTGGTTCAGTACCAGGGCCTAATTAGATGTTTTGACATACACTTTCGCAGCATATCTGTATTTGTCCTTTTGTTTTCAAATTTTGCACAAACACCTTAATTTGATGTTTTGATATCACTATTTATATGTTTTGACATTTCGTTTCTGCAGCAGATCTCAAAAACTACATGTTGGATTATAGTCACACAGCCATATTGCACATAGATGATCCATAGGTCTCTAGTTGTGCCTAAGTTTCATATTTTTGTACCTTGACCTAGAATTTGATCCAGTACTTGGCGTAATTTTTACCAATTAAAAGATTTTGCGTAATGTTATGAAAGCTGCTCAAGATAGCTAGACCATTACTATGAAACAAAATGTTAGGTTTTATGGAAGGATGCCCCCTGAAAATTTTCAACTTGATCAAATTCAAAATGACTGACTCTGCCATCATTTATAATATTATGCCTGATATCTGGCAAACTGTGCTAGATAGATAGACCATTACTATAAAGCAAAATGTGAGGTATTAGTGAGGAATGTGACCTTGACAAATTCAACTTGATCAAATTTAAAATAGACTGCTGCTGGCCATTATTTGCTTTTATATATGCATGATTTTGGAAAATTGTGCTAGATAGCATGACATTAATGTAAAACAAAATGTGTGGTTTTAGGGAAGGATATGGCCTGAAAAATCTCAACTCAATCAGATTCAAAATGGCCGACTTGCGGCCATTATTGTCTTTATTAGCCGATTAAATAATTGTTATTGTGAACGAAATGTGTGTTTAAACATCAAGATTTGCTAATGTTTGGTCTTAAATGAAAAAATGTGAGTAATTTTTACCCACTGCAAGTCGAGGGTGATGGTACCGAGACACAACTTCCAATTTGATCTATTTTTTCTTAATTCAGCGCTTTAAGGGTTAATGCGCGTAATACCTGGCAAACCATACTAGACAGCTATACAGTGAGTAGTAGACCATTACTATGAATCAAAAATGTCAAAAATTTCAGCTCGATCAAATTTCAACCCTGAAAAACTAGATCACATTCTAAATGTCCGATCATCAGTCATTATTTAAATAATTTGCCCAATATCTGGCAAACTGCACCAGATATCAAAATATTAGATTTCAGGGAGGGATTGTATCGTATTTTGAATTCAGTGTTTTGTTGTGTTGACCCTTTGAAATCACACATGATTTCGCATACATGTACCATTTCCACCTGCATAAATGTGCATGCACTTATCTGATGCTAAGATGCACTTAGTGTTCGAAAGTTCAAAACCAGTGCATGTACTTGTAATCGAACATAAAATAATCTTGACAACACTCTTTGAGCATATAAAAAATACATGTACATTTTTACAGCTTTTCTTACACCAATCGTCGTCACAACTGACGTTAATATTATTATCATAGCTGTCAACAGACACGTTCACGTCCTTGTCCATATTGAACTGCAGACGAAAAGGGTAAGCTTCCCCCCCCCCATGACACTCATTATAACTGGTGTAATGTCTCCCTCCTCTTCTCACCCTTTGCAGAGTCTGTTTAGAGTATTGTCAACAGGATTAATGAGAGAGTACCGGGTGATTCCATCTGGGATCAGCTTAATGTCATACACATTTACATTACTTAGGGGGTGTATATGTGCCTTTTGGGGGTGATCACATTAGACCTACTTGTTCATTAATATATATGTATTACAGTATATTTGTTTTCTTATTTACAACTAATATCTACATCTTTTTTATCTGCAGTCGTCTTGCTTTGGCTGAAGAGGACAGCGAATTGACTCGTACTGCAAGACTTGCTCAAATATTTAAGCACATCTACTCAGCCATTGCAAGCTATAAAGGTATGTTATTAACAATATAACATGTTTCCTTTTATGCATGCCACAATATTAGAATTTTAAACTGCTGCAGCTCACTCTCTTATTTTGCCTTTTATGTAAATTTACAAAATAAAAATACAGTTCAATCAATCAATCAATCAATAAAACTTCTATAGCGCCTATATCCTCAGCAGACCTAGCTCAGAGATGCACAAATCCGACAAGTCAAGCAAGGTCAGAACTGTTCACAGGTCAAAACTGTTCAGCAGTTCAGCTGAAATAAACCAGATAGTGTTGATTATTTATTAATCATGAGATGAAATATTTATTTATTTACTGTGATTGTCATACAATGTTCCAAATGTTTGTGGTCAAATTATTTATAAAAACGTTAATATTTGAATGTTTTTTTTAGGTGAAGACGGAAGCATGTTATCAGAGCCACTTATTACCTTGCCTTCTCGGAAGAGGTAAATGTTTTTAAGAGGAAATCACAATAAATATTGAATGGTCAAAAGGCATGCACTAATAACTTCGTTTTGCTATAAATAATAACTATCATAAGAATAATACATTAATATTATTTTTTATTACTTTCAATGGCAATAGTTAGCTATTTTGTAATTTATTCCCTGTTATGCTATTTATGTGTTAAAATTAATGTTTGATAAGCGTATTGGTTAATATTATTGTTAGCTGATCAACAAGCATTGTGTAGATTCCTAACATCAAAATTGGTAATTTAGGCTATGTGTAGGTGTAGTCAGGTGAATATAGTCGACCCTGAAATACCAAGCGAACTGATAATATGAATAAAGTGAACTTTTAATAGAAATAGCTTGACAGTTGAATTTATATTTGACGGCTATTTGCGTTTCTATTCATGATTATTTGAATGGACATAATAAGGCTAACATTAACATGTTTTGATTTTGCATTACTCATGCTTCACAGAAAGATTACAACATTATTCTATTTGATTTCTAGAATATAGTGAGCCAGTATTTTGTTATCAAGTAAATCAAATTGTTGTGCACTGTGAATTACTCAATTATCAGCCATATATGTCAACAATATGGCTGAAATATTTTTCAAATACATGTCAAATACATGTTTGACTTTTTGAGGCCATTATTTACTTTGATTAATGGTGCCTGAATAGGTTCTGTTTCCGGACGATTTGTCAGAAACCAGTTAGTCAGATAGTTTTCATATTGCATACACACATCCTTTAGGGCTGTAGATGTGTTTTCAAGGGGTTATGACTTTGGACCTCATTTCTGACCTCACTTCCCCCCAGGGTTATGACCTTTGACCTAATTTTTAACCTTTGACTTTAAGGCCACTATTGACTTAGGGCAAGTTCGACATTCAGTGACCTTTACCTAATTTCAAGGTCACCAGGTCACAGAAACCAAAATAGCTTGTAAGCGCGATAACTTCATAACGCCTTGACTTCAGGCCTTCATTTCTTTACCTCATGTGCATGACACTAAGTCAAGTTAGACATTCAGTGACCTTGACCTAATTTCAAGGTGATCAGGTAACATAACCCAAAATGGCTTGTCAGCACGATAACTTCATAATGCCTTGACTTAGGGCCTTCATTTTTACCTCATGTATATGACACTAATCTGAAGGTCAAGTTCGACCTTCCGTGACCTTGATCTAATTTCAACGTCACCAGGTCACGGAAACCAAAATGGCTTGTAACCGTGATAACTTCATAGCGCCTTGTCTTAGAGCTTTGATTTTTTTTTATCTCATTTGCTTGCTACAAATCTGAAAGTCAAGTTCGACCTAATTTCAAAGTCACAAGGTCGCAGAATCTGAAATGTCTTGTAAGCGCGATAACTCCATAGCGCCTTGACTTAGGTCCTTCATTTTTTTACCTCATGTGCATGACCCTAATCTGAAGGTCGAGTTCAACATTCAGTGTCCTTGACCTAATTTCAAGGTCACCTGGTCATAAAAACCAAAATGGCTTATAAGCGCTTTTATTTCATAACGCCTTGACTTAGGGCTTTCATTTTTCTACCTCTTGTGCATTACCCTAATCTGAAGGTCAAGTTCAACATTCAGTGACCTTGACCTAATTTCAAGGTCACCAGGTAATGAAAACCAAAATAGCTTGCAAGCGAGTTGATTTTATAACGCCTTAACTTAGAGCCACATGTGCCGAAATTTATTATTCTTGATGTTTATGGCAGAGCCTATACAGCTGAGGGGTCCTGCCATCAATTGATGGCTATTTTAAATTTTTCCAGACCTTGTTGTTACAAGAATCTCTAAACCGAATCACTTGTATTTTTTATTTATTTTGTATATGGTCAATTACTTACATGAACACAAAATGGAAAAGTTTCTATAGCGTATCAATGATTTTTATAAAAATTACTGCCATTTGGATTTCTGGTCACGGTTTAATGATTTTTTGAGAAAATGACGACTGTTTTTGTTTTTTATCAGTGTTATATTGCATCTATTAAAAATCTTGGCAGGGGGATGCATTAATTTCCTCCGAGGGAGAACACATCTCTAGTTAATAAACTGATTTTTATCAATTAAGTCAAATATAAGAAGAGCTTATGGAGTAGAATCATGTTATAACGCAATTTTTTATACTGTGATAACTGTTATTACGCGTTCCAATTATGGACCTCATTTTTTTATTGGAAGATAAGACTTTGGGAGTCCTTCTGTGTGGAATAATTCTAAAAGTTCACCAAAATATGGTGCATGTGAGGATTGCTTTCTTCAAAAAAGTTTGAAGCTAAAAACTAATCAGTTTGTTTTGCCAGCCAATAATAGCTGATGTTTAAATATGAAATTACAACCAATTCCTATTACTAATTATACTCCTCGTGTTTTTAATGTTATCAATTTAGATATCCGGAATACTATCAGCTCATAGCAGATCCAATCGACCTTACAACGATCGAAAAAAACATAATGACTGGCCAGTATGAGACTGTGGATGCATTTGAACATGATGTACTGAAACTCTTTCGGAATGTTGAGGTTTGTGGTGTCATTAAATTATTTACATTTTTAGCTTTGCAGTGCGACGAAGGGAGCTTTAGAACTGGGCTCTGTCTGTCCGGTAAAACTTATTGCGTCTAAAACTTGGAAGAAAGCAGTATAGGGTGACAATATTAGGTATGTGGTTCACTTCTAGGTTGCTGTTGGACAGGTAATATTATTTTTAGGGAGAAGTGCTATAGCAACTCAAAACTAATAAAATGATGGTGGTCTTTCAGTTTTCATTGCTGTTTTTTTTACGACACTAGCAGTTGTTCATATTATGATATATTTAACCTCAAATATTTCTTAAGACACTGATTTTTCAAAGTCGTGTGGTGACACATTTTTCTATTTCAATTTTTCGATAAATGTCATTTAAACTTTATCCTGCTGCTATAAAAATCAAGTTACTTAAAATCAGTGCTATAGAAGAAATTAGTAGAAAATAGTATTGTCACGGTCAACCGATTGTCCCGTCCAACCCGATGGAGTGATAGTGACAGCCGAGCGGTAGAAACTGTATTATCTGGACCAGGGGAAACCGTACTCTCTTTGTAACTTAAATAAATGCCTTATTAGGAATATGCCAGATTTCCCTGGCATATATCTATACGGATAAATCTAACTGCCAGAAACAAATATAATAATAAAGACCTAATTATTTCTCTATATATGGAGCCAGAAAAATATCATCAATAAATAAAATGAGGTAAAAAAATAAGTAAACTAGCAGTCGCTAGAAAATTTACAGCTGATCGATAAGTATTAACTTTACGTAAATCTTTCCTTAGGAAACTGTAAAAAAGCAAATATGGATAAATCGAGAAAAGATATCCCACCCAAAAGTTTATTGAACAACATGAAATTAGAAAAGGTGGCATACACAAACACCACTAGCTTACTGTAAATGACACAATGAAAATTGGATCACAGATTTCTTCAACACATCAGGCACAGGAAAAAATTGGATTTTAATATGATCAGGCTATAGATGCCATATTATTCAGTGATACATATATCCAATGGTATTTAATATGGTCACACAGGGACCAGTAGCCTAAGTGGACTACACCTTATTGGATAAATAATTATCATCCAAGTTATAGCTTTGTTAAGTTATAACCAAAATGTAATGAATGGTCGCATAGGGACCATTCATTGCTACACTTCTTTGGATGGATTATCATCCAAGGTATAGCTTTGCTCGCTTATAACAAAATGTGATATAAACAACACAGTTGACTGTGGGTGAATTAAACAAATAACTTGACTCTCCCTGTTGTGTGTCTATTGGCATCGATTTGATGCCTCAGCTGTTGGTCTGTTTACCCTAGTTTGTAGTAGTCAAACGTGCAGGTCAACTTAGGGTCGACCGCAGAGTCCAGTCAGGTCAGGATGAGAGGGGAGTAATAGCTCCACCAACTCGGCCCGCTGAGCCTGAGTAGGCGAGGTGGGTACCAACTCAGCCGACTGACTGGCGAAGCCTGTATGTCGACACACCTTTATAGGAGGTCCCGGGACGCGAGGGGAACTGTCAGGTGGATGTCGCGAAATGCGATAGACCCCCAAAATTAATATCCACATGGCGATATTTTTATAAAACATTTATTTAACTAGACTAACATTGATTAAGTCAAATTGGCAACATTATTAGGATGTATTCCTCCCGTAAATACAATTATTCACTTGGGGAAACATTCACGCCGACCTGCGGAACATGTCGTCATGGCCTCTGGGCAAAAATGTGGACCAGGTTGCCTGAGTTGTCAACATCGACTGGTCAATCAATCTTGAACATAAAATGTATGCAAAAAGCTACTTCGTACCTTCCATAATTAATTGGCCGAAAAAGTAAAATTTGGTTATTGCCGAAAATGTATATAAAAGGCGATAGAACGTGAATTTGTGAAATCATCGAAGCAGAACTAGTTTGCTAGACCTGCCGTAGACCAGTTCGGAACAATGTACTGACCTCCGGTGCAAGGATAGTCTTAAATAAAAGAAAGAGATGGCGATAATAGAAATAATTACGGGAAAACGAAGTAAATAATCGTAAAACTAATATTAGAAGACTAGCCTTCATTCTAGTTGATACCAGGAGGACTAAATAAAATATTTAATTTTTTTTTAAATATATAAAATGAAATCCTTAGTCGTCAAATCATGTTGGTCATTGATGAATAAAACAGCATAAATTAGTACCTGCAGTAGCGGTATCGCAGCGGTTGTCTCAGTACGCTTGCACCCCAACAAACCCAAGCTGTTGACCCAATGATGATTGATGTTGGTCCAGCTCCGTAGATGGTGGGCCAATATCAAATCAATGTTGAGTCTTGTGTTTGCTGGGACAAGACAGGCGATATGGGGGAGGGGGTTTTATCAAAACTGACACAGCGCCCTGTCAGTGTTGATGCAATATAAGAGAAAGTGGCCCAGCATTGGCATGGTTTCTGGCCGTTGTCACATGCTGTCTAGATCTCTCTGGCACAGTCCTGGCAAACACGAGACCCTAACCCAATGTGTTTTCAATGTGGGCCAGTGTCTGCGACGCTGGCCCAACATTGAAACCACATTGGGTTGAAGTCTCGTGTTTGCTGGGTAATCCCCAGCCGACACAGAAAACGTTATGACGTGTCCCTCCAATGATGGTCTTAGCTCTAATTAATGTTGTCCAAACCTAAAACAACAATGGGTAAACATTGCAATGCTGGCCCAGCATTAAAACCCTTAATGTGTGTACCACTGACACGCTGACTGGCCTTACCTGCATGCACTGTCTGCAAGGCTGGCCGCTGTGTCAGTAAAATTAGTCGCGGGATTTATTTACTTGTACTTGTATCATACAACGTCTGGTAGACCTTTGGCCTGTACGTAGGTTTCCACACATTCATCTTCATCACTTTTTTCAAAGTATTGCATGCGGCGGATGGGTAGTGGTTTGAGTTCATATAAATAGCCATTCCACAAGTTATCTAGACGATTTTTAAAAGAGGTAATTGAGGGGGCTGTTACTACCTTCTCAGAGAGATTGTTCCACAGGTTTACAATTCTCTAACGTTTTTGATATATAGACTATGTCATTGACGTGTAATATCATTGTCTATCGTAAATGGTGTCCCAGATTTGTAAAGCCTGTGGGTGAACTTTAACATTCTATGACATCTCCATGATCTCTTCTGAAATGCATAGTAGGTAGCTTTAAAGCTTTCAATCTGTCAGTGTAATCCTTTTCTTTTAGTACAGTAATCATTTTTGTTTCCCTGTGTTGTACGCCTTCTATAATTTTCTTATTTTTTTCATATCTACAGGGCTAGCCACTAACTGATTAAATCTTCTTGCTGAAGGTCAAGAAAAAGATTTGGGGTACTTGCCCCTAAAATTTATCACTTGCCCGACTTGCCACTGACATGAGTTGTTTGTTGTGAAAGTCGCTGAAATTTAAAATGCTGCAAATCGAAGCTATTGCCACTGGCTGTAATTTTTTACTTGCCCTCACCTAAAATCAGTTGCCCCGGGCAATCGGGCAACTGTTAGTGTCGAGCCCTGATCTATGTGATTGAGTGTTCATATTCCAATAGGGGTTGTATTAGGGACTTGTAGAGCATGCACATTGCTTTGGGATCCAGCTGAGTGTAAGAGCGTCAATTAGTCCTAGAATTTTATTTGCTTTAAATAATAGTTTGTATTTTAGTGTGAGTCGAGAATTTAAGTTTGTGATCAACTCCTAAAGCTCTCTCCACCTCAGTCTTCTCCAAAATACTATCTATTTCATCGTGCTCCATGGTGTAGTCCTGTCTTGGATTATTCCCCCAATGTGCATTACTTTACATTTTTGAACATTAAATGAAAGTTGTCTTATGATGTCTACCTGCAGGGCAATCCTATTGGCCTCGCTCGATGCATCTACAAATATTTTGGTGTCATCTGCAAACATGCGTACCATTGTGTCTATTTCTTCGGGAATGTCATTTATATAGACGACAAAGAGCACTGGCTTTAAGACACTCCCTTGGGGCACCCCTTGTTGGAGGCCTTAGTAAAACCAAGGTATACAACATCTAGATATCCTCCTTTCTCAATGATGTTCGTCCACAAGTCAGTGCATTCTGTCAGTTGTGTTGTACATGATTTCCCTGCAATAAATCCATGCTGACTGGAAGTGAGGAGTTAATTGTTCACTAAATGTTTCATCACCTGGTCTCTGATTATGCTCTCTGTGGCTTTGCAGACTACACATTGATTTTGCTCCTTTCTTGTAAATTGGTGTTACCATAGCATCTTTCCATTCTTGTGGCAGTTCACTTTTCCCCAGTGTTTTGTTCATAAAATCGGCTAAGGGCTCTGCTGCTCCTTCTTTCAGCTCACACAGCACTCTGGGGTGATTACCATCCATTCCTGGAGTTTTGTTGGGTTTAAGCTTTTTAAACTTCTGCTTTACCATGTCTGGAGTGATATGGAGCTGTCTGAACTGCTCTTTAATAGGCCTTGGTGGAAAATCTGGAATATCGTGTAGCCTTTACTCTTGGCATATTTAAAGAAGGCATTAGAATTGTTTTTGGATTCTCTAGCTAATGTCCTCTCAGATCTCGAAGAGCATTTCGGCAAGCCCACCTGGCCTGATTTCTAGTTCTTGCGTATATTGCATAGTCCTCTCCTTCTCTGGTCTCCATGTATCTTTTAAAACTGTGCACTTTCTTTTTTTCTTGAGCTAGAGCTTTTGCGTTCATCCACAAGTGCCTACCTGGTTTTGAGGACCGACCACTCGTTTTAGGAATATGTTTCTTCATGTGGTTTGTCAGTGTCTTAGAGAAATCTCCAGTGTTCTTCTACTGAAAGATCATTGACATTTTCTTTGCAATCATAATCCTTTACGCAAGACCACGTGGCCATCTGGAATCCGAGGCTCCAGAATCAGGAATTATCACAACTGAACTTTTTCGTGAAGGCTTTATTTCAAATCAAGTATATATTTGCTGATAATTAAATTTGATGTAAACATCGCTAGGCCTAACACTGTCAAAGCTTTTTAAAGTGTTGCGCCTATTTTCTTCCAACGTCATAATAAATTATTCCTATGTATTTTAACCCTCTCCAACGATTAAAATTTCCTAGCAGACCTTGTGGACACAAAAATGCACAGATTGTTAACCGTTAAGCCCTGGGAAAGACAGGCCCTCCTCAGGCTGCAGGGAAAACTGGATTTACCCATGGAAAGTCCAGCTTTGATCCTGTCCCTCACAAGAAAAAGTGATAAAGACAAGAGAGTAAGAACCTTTCAAGGGCAGTGGAAGGCAGAGTTCAGTTGGCTGGTGTAAAATGACCAGAAACAGAAAAGACACGTATCTGTGTATGCTATGCCAGAAATTTCCAATGCTGAGAGCAAGGAGAAGTCTACAACAGTAATAGAGTGCGGTATCTTGGCCCTGCATGATATTGATAAACATCTTATGAGGCAACTGTCCCTTGAGCACAGTCTATGCCTATGGTCTAGACCCAAGTACAATGCAGCCATACACAATAGGCTTTCTAGTATTGTACGAGATGCACTGGGAACAAGGCCACCAGTTTTATTCGCGTGCTACCAGCTCATCTCCAGTGCACTTCCTGACTAGATTTGTTGAGCTCTGCCTTGAGAGGAGGTTATACCTTTTATAATAGACCTACCGGTACATGTACAGGCACATTTTTAATTGTCAAGGAGAATAATGTATAATGTGATAAATAATCTCGGCAAGAATGGAGACTGATGAAAGTAACACCATACTTCCAGGTTCTGATACCACTTTCAGTTGGGATAAATGTCCCCTTTGTCAATGTGGTGGGATAATAAAAAAAATAATAAAAAAAATTATAACCCGAAATCTCACAAGAGATTTGATCCATTAACACCATATATTTGTTGGCAAATTTGTTAACATATTCATAGAAACAGGGTATATGTCAAAAGGTATCAAACAGTTTAACATGCATCTGGTCGATGATACAGATACAATAGGGGCATTCCACAGTATTTTGGACATGTACTCATGATTTTTAAACATGTTTTTGTAACGTTACTTCTATTTCATAAAGGTGGGCAAGTATTCCAAATACAATAATCCATACAATTTTTTTTTTAATTTTTATTTTTCTCCAGTGCGGCATCATTTTTCGTTTCAGATTTAAGATTTTAATTGTCGCGGACGGGACAATAGATTTTTCAAGAAAAATGAATCCTCTTTAGCCAAAAACAATTTAGAAAATCAAAATTTATTTTAAGCACATAGTTTATATAACACCACCATCTGATTCTGTGATTATTAATTTGATTGACCTTTATTCCCACCTCAAGGTCATTTGTAAGTTTGAGTGTCCCATCCGCGACACTATTGAAAGTACAGAAAATTCTCTCAACAGCACACTTTTATAAAAAAAAAAATGAATAGCTTGTAAACTATCAATTTATATCACCCTACATTGCTTCATTACATTTTTAACACTATTTTGCTATTTCAATTTATTAGATTGGCTATAAACATGTGTCCCGTCCGTGACAATTTGTGCTGTCCCTTCCGCGACAATATATCTTTTAATATAAACCATTTTAAATAAGTTAGGGGAAAAACACAAGTAATAAATATAAAAACTTTACACACCAGATCATTTTTAAGGGTGAATTATGATTCAGCTTATCTCTTTAAAATGTTAACAGATTTAATCAATTTGCAGCGTATATTTTAGCCCTGTCGGTGACGTCCCGTCTGCCACGTCTCATCCGCGACAAGAGATGATGTACATTGTATAATATTGTGTGATCACCAACAAAATAGTGATTTAAATTAGTTACGTTATCAATCTATAACTAGGGTCACCGTTTTTTTTGTAAACAAAAAACTTGAGATGTTTCCCCTTTCGCAGCATAAAAGTTGTTAACTCAGATGTAGTGTCAATGCCTTTTGTACTTAATATTATTAAATGGCTCCTGTGGACAGTAGAGACTATGTATTTTTATGTGGTGGTACCCATTTTTATACCTACAGTAATATAAACCGTCTTTAGGTTCAATCAGTTGAGCAACAGTTTAATATCTTCACACTGAAATGTGACCTTACAACAACTGTCATTCATTACCCTAAAATTCTGTATTATGCAGAATTTATTATTCTGTTTTGGAACCATGCTGATGGGTGAAACACAATGTGTTCAATAGCACCCTGGTCTGGCAGTGCTTACTGCTGGCGGCGAGTACAAGCTGACACCGACCCAATGTCTGTTAACTGTTGGGCCAGCCTCGCCAGTGCTGGCCAGTATCCATTCAGTCCTAGTCAGTACGTCATAGTTGCAGGTGTGTGTCCACATAGTATACACTGCCCAAATGCCGTTTAAATGTTGGCCAGCGTCATACACATGGCCCGGCATTGGACTAATGCACTTTACACCAACACGTTGCCGATGTGCTTGCGAAGCATATACCAGCATGATGCTTCAAACCAAAGCTGAGTTAATGCTGGCCAGCCGTCTGTGACGCTGGCCGACATTCAGCGTGGTGCCAAACACGACACGCTAACCCAATACTGGGATAATGTTGGCTCAGCGTCTTAGACAGTGAGCCAACAATAGCCCAGCATTGGTTTGACAGTCTGGTATTTGCTGGGCCTCCCTCCCCTCCTCTCCCCTCACTGACGCGGCCACACTGAGCAGACAGACCAATATGTTCTCTACCTCTGTCTACAGAGCAGGGAGAGACATAATTAGTTTGTATAACAGCACCATCTGATTCTGTGCTTTTAATTTGACTGACCTTCATTTACACCGCAAGGTCATTTGTAAGTTTGCGTGTCCCATCTGCGACACTATTAAAGTACAGAAGTTTCTCTCAACAGCACACTTTTATCAGAAAAAATCTAATAGCTTATAAACTATCAATTTATTATATCAACCTTCAATGCTTCATTACATTTTAAACACTACTTTGCTATTTCAAGTTATTAGACTTAGCTATAAACATGTGTCCCATCCGTGACAATTCGTGCTGTCCCGTCCGTGACAATACATTTTTAAATTCAAATTATTTTAAATATGTTAGGGGAAAAAGACATGAAATAAGTATAAAAAAGTTTTACACAGCATCTAATTTTCAGGGGTGGGTTATGATTCACCTTATCTCTTTAAAATGCTATCCGATTGAATCAAATTTGCAGCGCATATCTTGTCCCGTCCGTGACGTCCCGTCCGCGGCAAGAGATGATGTATGATATTGTGCAATCACAAAAAAAATATTTATTAAAATTAGTTATCAAGAATATTATCAATTAGGAAACACTGTAAAGTATCTCTTAATTCATCAAAATATTTTTTTATGTTATTGGATTCACAGGGAATGGGTTCTAAAATTGGATCTTCGGAAAAAGCAATTCTTCCAGTCCCGTCCGGGACAAATCTTACATCCCATAATAACATAATTTATTAATATAATTTAAAAAAAAAATATTTGATCGAAAAAAATCATGTTATGATGTGTATAATTTCTAATAAATTTGGTTGAAAAATATTAAATAGTATCTGAGCAAAATTAATTTAAATGCTCTGAATGTCCCGTCCGCGACAAACGAAATACTGTGAAATGCCCCAATAGCTGAAACAATATTAAAAAGAATAATGGCTTAATGCGCTTCACCATCACTCACATGAGAGAAACTTCACAAATCAAAGAAAGTTTCACCTAAAATACAGCAGCCGAATCTTCTCATTTGTTAAGTCAACCAAAGAAGACTAGATTACACCCAGATACACCTTTGAGGTAGATGTGGCAGATCTAAATTTTCAAAGAGCCAGCACTAAAAACTTACCAGACCATGTAAAAGCATGTGCTCACACTCTGCGACACTCTTCACTCCTCACCAAACTGGCAACTTCTGATATGCTTGCCTTCGGTGCAGTTTTCCATCTTCCTGTCTCACTACACTTTAGAATGAATAACGAGTGTTTGAATTTATAATGATATCTGACGAAAGCGTAAAAGACCTCAATGAGATTATCATTATGAGTATGCTGAAATTATAGCCCTTGTTGAATAAGTGTTTCATATTAAAGAGAGTCAACTCTGACTCTTGTGTTAGAACTTTCCACTTTGTATGACATGTACCGCACACATGTTCATCAAATGAAGTCAAACTCAATACATGTTGGAGACGCATCAGAAAAATGCTACTATATGAAAACACGACAGTTATGGGGGGGGGGGGGGGTTAGTAATCCAATACACATGTTTCACCTAGAACAAGGAGTAGCTGTTCATCTTTTTAACTGAGCACTTGAAAGAAGGATGTACCTTCAAAAGGTGATGTACCCCCAGGAAAGGTTCTGCTAGTCACTATCAAATACAAGGTAGTGTTTATAAAGATCATAGTGAACGAAGTAATTTACATCAGCCCTAAAGTCAGCACATGTATTTCTACACATAAAGCATGCCAGCTCAGTTAGTTACAAAAAGGTATCCATTCGAATTGTTGATTATAATTCTGAGTTGGTGATCATTATTGATTGAAGTGGCGTTATTCCACAAAAAAATAGGACTTGATCAACAGTTTGGTGAGTTTCGAACAACAACAAAGTACATATATTTCCACTGCACAATATTGCTGAGAAGCTTGGCTCTGAGCGTGCATTGACTCTTCACGTTTTACATGCATTTAGTGGATGTGATACGGTTTCCAGCTTCTTTAATATTGGCAAGAAAACAGTGTGGGAAACCATGGAAATATAGGGCATTATGACCCATCTGACAGCTGTTTCCAGTCAACTGAGCACCATGGAAAATGTAAATAATATTTCCATGCAGTTAAATGCTATTTCACAACAAGTAAAGCATACCATCTTACAATTAGTCCTCTACAAAGTTAACAAAGATCCTAATTATCCACCAGCTGATAGTTGAGAAGAATGTTTGGCATTTTGGACTGAGCTTCCAGAAGTTTTGAATGCCTTGCAACAGTTAGTTTTGAGTAAGTGTGTAAAAGGATCACCAGAAACTGCAGCAGCTGTGAGTGGTGATCTGGCTGTTCTGCACTCATTGTGAGCACAAGCTACAGCGCGTCAGAAATATAAATGAAATAAATCTGGCTTCAGGCCACTTTTGTGCACATACAGGCCAAATTGGGCCAGGAGAGCCTCCTGATGATAGTGAGATGAGTGAGATGACACTGCCCTCAAGACACAGGATTCGAAATTAAAACCCTGAAAGTCTAAGGCTGAGCACGCTACCTCTCGGTCATGGAGGCCCCACACAAGCACGTCAGAACAAAATAGGTGAAATGAAATATATTCTATAGCCTATGTCATGTATTAAATAAGGCATGAAAGACCATACTATTGTCTCATTATTTTCAAATAACAATATGAATAATCACATTATAACAAGTTCCATGTAATTACACTAATTTAACCCTTTTTTAGCTCCCGCCGTCTCCGTAGGTGAGACGGAAGGAGCTATGGATTTTACCTCCGGTTTTTTTTGGCCTCTTCTTTTGCCTATAACTTTGTAAGAAAATAAGCTAGGATAACAATTTTTAGCTCCCGCCGTCACCGTAGGTGAGCGAAGGGAGCTATGGATTCTACCTCCGTTTTTTTTTTGCCTCTTCTTTTGCCTATAACTTTGTGAGAAAATAAGCTAGGATAACAATTTTTGGTATGTGGGTTACTTCCAGGTGGCTAATGGACGGGTTAAAATATTTTTAATCTGAATTCAATACGCAAGGTTGCAGAGGAGAAAATGATGATGTGACGGCGTTGGGCCGGCGGTAAACAATTCGTTTCCGGAGCATATCTCTGAAAGTACTTGTCCGATTGTCTTCAAATTTTACACACAACACCCCTAGGGGGTCTAGTTGTGCCTTTTGGGGTATTTGAACTTTGACCTACTTCTGGTTCAGAACTATGACTTATTTAGACGTTTTGACGCGCACTTCGTGCCTTTTCAGGTTTTTGGACTTTGACCTTGAAGTTGACCCAGCACTTTGACAGGTCTAATTTATAACATCGGTAAATCCAACTGAAAGATTTTGCGGAAAATCATGAAAACCGCTCAAGATAGCTACACCATTACTATAAAACAAATTGTGAGGTTTCAGGAGAGGATGCATCTTGAAAAATTTCAAGTCGATAAAATTAAAAATGGCCGCCTATCGGCCATTATTCACCTCGACAGGCCTGATATCGCGGAATATCATGAAAACCGCTCAAGATAGCTACACCATTAATAACAAATAAATTGTAAGGTTTCAGGAGAGGATGCATCTTGAAAAATTTGAAGTTGATAAAATTCAAAATGGCCGCCTATCAGCCATTATTCACCTCGGCAGGCCTGATATTGTGGAATATCATGAAAACCGCTCAAGATATCTACACCATTACTATAAAACAAATTGTAAGGCTTCAGGAGAGGATGCATTTAAAAAAAATTCAACTCGTCCAAGTTCAAAATGGCCGCCAATCGGCCATTATTCACTTTCACATGGCCGTTATTTGGTAAACCGTGCTAGATGGCTAGACCATTACTATAAAACAAAATGTGTGATTTCAGGAGAGGATGCATCTTGAAAAAATTCAAGATGCCGCTCAAGATATCTACACCATTACTATAAAACAAATTGTAAGGCTTCAGGAGAGGATGCATTTAAAAAAAATTCAACTCGTCCAAGTTCAAAATGTAAACCGTGCTAGATGGCTAGACCATTACTATAAAACAAAATGTGTGATTTCAGGAGAGGATGCATCTTGAAAAAATTCGACTCGATAAAATTCAAAATGGCCGCTTATCGGCCATTATTCACTTTCACATGGCCGTTATTTGGTCAACCGTGCTAGATGGCTAGACCATTACTGTAAAACAAAATGTGAGATTTCAGATGAGGATGCATCTTGAAAAAATTTGACTTGATCAAATTTAAAATGGCCGCCTTTTCGGCCATTATTCATTTTCACATGGCTGATATTTGGTAAACCGTGCTAGATGGCTAGACCATTACCTGATTACTATAAAACAAAGTGTGAGTTTTCGGGGGAGGATGCACCCTGAAAATTTTGAACTTACGAATTCAAAATGGCTGACAATCAGCATTATTTACCTCGATAGGCCTGATATCAGGTAAACCGTGCTAGATAGCTAGACCATTACTATAAAACAAAATGTGACGTTTCGAGAGAGGATGCCTTTTAAAAACTTTCGACTCAATCAAATTCAAAATGGCCGCCTATCGGCCACTATTTACTTTCACATTGCTGATATTTGGTAAACCGTGTTAGATAGCTGGACCATTACTATAAAACAAAATGTGAGATTACAAGAGAGGATGCATCTTGAAAAAAATTGACTCGATCAAATTTAAAATGGCCGCCTATCGGCCATTATTCACTTTCACATAGCCGGTTTTTGGTAACCGTACTAGATGGCTAGACCATTACTATAAAACAAAATGTGAGATTTCAGGAGAGGATGCATCTTGAAAAATTTTGACTTGATCAAATTCAAAATGGCCTCCTATCGGCCATTATTCACTTTCACATGGGCGATAATTGGTAAACCGTGCTAGATGGCTGGACCATTACTATAGAATGAAATGTGAGATTTCAGCTGAGGATGCATCTTGGAAAATTTTGACTTTATCAAATTCAAAATGGCAGCCTTTAAGGCCATTATTCACTTTCACATGGCCGATATTTGGTAAACCGTGCTAGATAGCTAGACGATTACTATAGAATGAAATGTGAGATTTCAGCTGAGGATGCATCTTGAAAAATTCTGACTCGATCAAATTCAAAATGGCCCCCTATCGGCCATTATTTACTTTCACATGGCCAATATTTTGCAAACTGTGTTAGATGTTAGTCCATTACTATAAAACAAAATTTGAGGTTTCGGGGGAGAATGCACCCTAAGTTTTTAACTAATTTATATCGAATTCAAAATGACCGTAAATCAGCTATTAGTTAACTCGATTGGCCTGATATTGGGTAAACCGTGCCAGATAGGTAGACCATTACTGGGATACTGATTGGGATCATTCATTTCAATGGAGGTTTGCAATCTCTGACAGACTGTCTAGTTCTTATCTTACTCTTAGACTGGGCTTCTTAGACCTAGTTGTCTTGCGTCTTGATTTTTGACCTAGACTAGGACTACATTAATAACCCTATACAAAATTGCTTAAATCAAATTCTAATTCGGAGCGGGAGCTCCTGGACTTATGTAGTCTTGTTTTCAATTATTTTTGGCGAACCCAATCGTGGTTCATTTTTTATTATATGCAGTGCAAGTGCTGTGCAAAGTGCAGTTTGTATGAGGGTTGACACAGCAGGTCCGTCATTGGTTTGGGACTACATGACAAAGCTGTGAGACCACTTCCTGTCATATGGTCCGTTACATTAATCTGACCAACCACCGAACCTATCCCAGAGTTACCTGGACCCGGCCATCACAAGCACCTGCGCACCCTTGGTAGCTAATCATCCCCAATGGGTCATAGCTTCGAGACACCCCCCAAAGTCTCATTCGTAAGTGGATGAATCTCGGTCAGTGGCTTGACCTACCCTTTGAGCCTGTGTCGAACTCTCCCTGGATTGGCGCAGATTGCAGAAAAAATCTGATGTGGGATTTGAACCCACAACCTCCCGGCTTTGTGACCGCAGCTCTAACCACTAGACTACGGCTGTCGGTATTTTACAATTTTGTTCTACTGTAATCGCTCTGACATTCAATTCGATACTATTATATCCGTTTTCTTATATTATTCCACCTACATAATATTTTTACCAAATAATTCTCATTTATATGACTTGTAAAACAGATTTTATTTGAAAAAATGTGATTATAAACTGAAAAATATAATTTCGATGGCAGTCATATTGGAATTGGCCCAAATTGTGTGTTCCGGTCCAAAATTTCTGGGGGGACTATCAGATAAGTCATGAAGTCAATTTGGTACAAGTCTGTATCCGGAGGGGGAACACATTTCGGTCTTACTTACCCCCCACTATGACTTTAATATCTGTAATATACATGGCAAACTAAGTAGATTGCTAGACTATTTCTATAAAACAAAATTTGACAGTTCGGGGAAGAATGCACCCTGAACAATTTGTATCACGCTGGCAGGGCGGGAGATTATGGTGGGCTCTTTTTTATGCCTGGTGGTAGTGCTTGGACTTAGGTTGTTTAGATGTTTTCTTCTTTCAATAATACTGTAAGCTCAGAATTCACCTTTTTGCAAAATATTCTGTTTAATAGATCATGTTATTTCAGAAATATTGTGGCAAGAAATCGAAAATGGGTTATGGGATTGAGGAACTGAGAAAAATTTATCAAGAAAGTAAAATTGATGCAAGCAGCCAAATAGAAGAAATTATTGGTGAGACAGCATCCACTAGCTCACCCAGTGAATGTGATTCAACAGAAGGTTAGTGACAATATTCTATTTATTTAGTGATTTAGTAACATTTTGATTTAGCTTTGATTTCACAGTTGTTATAAATGTCTAATTGTCAATATTATCTAATTTATCCCCCTTCCCATGAGGGCCAAAATGTCTGAGGATGCACGGTCGATGAAAAAGACGTGTTCTCACTTCTGGTGGCGCTTGAACGTGTGGTCATACGAGAAAACTCGCGATGTATTGACAAGCTTTCGAAAAATATTCAGCGAAGTACCGCCAAAATTTCGCAGAATATTCGGTGATGCATATGGGAAGATTCAGAGATAATTCTACACTACATCGGTAACAGTTAACAAGAGTATTTTGAAAATCATTGATGCTCGGTGATCCTTTGGAGTGCTGCAGACTAATATCAGCGTAATTGTGATGTCTTGACGATGTTGAATGATGTCTTGACGATGTCATGGCCTATGGAGAGACTTAACATGGAATCACTTGCCTTGTGGCTGCGGAAAGAGATGAACACGCAGACAGTTACACAATGGGTTATTATAGTCTTTGCGTGATCATTGTCGACCAATCAGTAATAAGAATTGTAACATTTCTAACTCGCTGATGCTCCGCAGAGCAGCTCGGGAATATTGGCAAGCATCAGCAATGGATCACCCTAACCAGCTGCAATATTATCACATCGAATATATATCGCCTATGTTTACACGAGCATGTTGATTGTATCTTACCGGATGAACGTTCACCGGCTGTTGTTCGCTGTTCAGCAATCTATACCCGATGGTTCTTGGCGAAGAAACATCGGGAGAAACTTCCTGGAGACCTTTTTAAGGAAGAGGGTCTCTCCCCCCCCCCCTAAAACTTGCCACCCTCCTCCCCCCCTAAAAAAAAAAATTGCTCGATCCACTCGCACAACAACTCCTCCCCCCAATCACTTGTAATTCCCCCCCAAAACACAAAACCCTCCAGGAAACCCTCAAAACATTTTAATGCCTGCATTGAAATTTTTACCGATGTACCGATGCATTGGTGAAGCATGGCAATTACTAACATACGTTGCAGTTAAGCACTCTTATATCATATGTGTGTATATACTGTAGATCTGGTAATATTCGCGAAATTTTAATTTTCTCGAGGAGGACAACTTTGCGAATACAATAATCTCGCGAAAAATATTTTTATAATAGCGCTACAAAAGAAAAATGAAAATTCTCAAAATTCTAAACTTCGTGAAAAGTCCCAAAATCAGAAATTCGCGAAAATTTAAGCAGGCGAAAATTACCAGATCTACAGTGTATATAGAAGGTAAACTCGGAAGCTTTTAAACAAATGAGTTTCTGAAGCAAGTAATTTATTTCCTTCACTTTGAGCTGGGTATTGTCAAATCTATTCTCAATGTTTCAACATTTCTTATAGCAAAGTCAGCAGTTTAATAAGGGTTAGTCATAGCTACTAGTCTAAGTCATGACTCATTCTGATTCATTGCTGCTCCAGTCATGTGGCCATTGGTGAGTTAAACTAAGCCGCTTGAACTGTTGGCTGCCAAGTGACCATCACCCAGTGAAATATTTGAGCTGGTGTCAGCTAGTTTCTCAACATTACCTAGGAAACACTTTCTATCCACTGGCCTCCCCTTGACCCGCATCTGCCGGCCTGTTGATGATGCTATTATAATGTAGGTCTGCAGTATGTGTGCCTGCGAGAGAATGATGATGAATCTTTTTGCACTGTACTTCTATTTCTTGTGGCTTCAGTATGTGTCAATATTATTTTATAATGATTCACATTTGTTTGTATATATTGTTGTAGCTGAAAAAAACCTAGATGAGGATGAGGAAGAAGAAGAAATCATAAGATGCATCTGTAATATATACAGAGACGAGGGACTAATGATTCAGTGTGAAAAATGTGAAGTGAGCATGTTTATGTGTCTTCTGTCTTACTTTGTTACTATAACTCAGACAATTTTATTGCATGTCACTGATATTAAGATTAAGGATTCATACTAACATACTAAATCAGTGAATATTTACTATAGAAGATGGATACTTATTATGCACTGTGATGTTGTCCATGACAAGTAAGTTATTTCTCCTTAATATTTAATTATTTGCCGTGATGTAGAGCCTCTGTCCATTTGTCTTGTCAACACAATACACTCAACATTTACACTCATCATTCTGAGATTTATAACACATGTGTATTTCACTAATAGCTACTAATAGGTTGGATAAGTTCAAACATGGGCATATCTAATTGAGATCACAGCGACCATTTTCATTTTGATGCCCGGAGAAAAAATATTATAATTGCTTTGAGGAAGTAATTTTTTCCAAACATTGTGAGATTTAAAGCGTGTGTTCATACTGTGAATTTCATGTGGAAGGATTTAAAAGAACGCAAGTCACAGTCAAAATGGTGGCTAATCACCATTTTCCAGGCTTCAATTGTAATTTTCTCTTATGTCCAGAATGGCTATTATTAAAAATGAATAATTATGTCCCTCTGAAATTTATGCCACATATTTCAACAACAGAGCTTGTCAAATCCTGGGGTTACTTGCTTAGCATGGGGGGCTATCGATTCTCTTACAGTTGGAGCCTGGCGTGCTACCGTCGAATTTTGGTCTATAGATGTACACTTTATCCAACAGGATTACACTGCTACTCCATGGCAGTCATCTACAGGCTACGTCAACCAAACACAGTCATGTATTTCCCTAATTCTACTGTTATAAATATTTAAATAAATATTTACTATAATTTTACACTAGTTTGAATACACTAAGCACAGCGATTCTTTGTTAATTAAACTTCCAAAGCTTTTTAGCCCCTGCCGACAAAGTTGGAGCAGGGGTATTGGCGTCGCCTCAGATTTCCGGCCTTCTGTCAGTCTGTCTGCCTTTAGGTCCTGGAGCAATCCAGGTTCTGTGAATATATCTGGGTTTCCGCCAGGGGGGGGGGGGGGGTGCTGACCCGGTGGGGGCGGGGGGGGTGCTGACCCAGTGGGGGCGGGGGGGTGCTGAACCCCCCTCTCAGCGCCACAGGGGGGGGATATCCCCCCCTTGTTGGCAAAGAAAATGACAATATATTCCAGATTTTGCTATTATAATAATAATTTATTCGAAGCTTCTTAAATTCCCCAATTTGTTCTCTTCGCGAAATTCGCGGAAATTAAAACTTCGCGAAAATTACCAGATCTATATCAGTACAAAAAATATAAAAAAGTAAAAAAAAAATGACTTAAAAGGTAAACAAAACAAACGTACTACAATTTCAATGTGTAGAGCGCATTCAAAACTAGGTGTATTTAATTTATTAAAGTCTTTGGAAACAAAGGGTGTTGTGAATGTTATGCAATAGTCGGTCACCAATGACAACCAGTTTGCAATTGTAAGCCTATATTGCCGTTCAAAGCCAAAAGGCAGGGTCTACCTGCGCTACAAGTGAGCAGATACTGCCTTTCATCTTTGTAGAGCAGTGTAACGTTACATTATGATTTGGCGAGACTGTTAATTACACCTGCTGCCCTACCCTTTCACACCTCTTAGTGACAGCGTTGATCTTAAGATCAATGAAACAACCTAATTGACCAATACCGAAAGATATGCTATCAGTTATGTTTTGGAACCCTGTGATCATAACGGTGACAGGGTTCCAATCCCCGCTAAAAGAAATTAATTGACCGTTTTTTTAGGTCTCAAACCCTGTAATTTGTTAGATTTGAAAACGCTGACAGGGTTCTGGAACCCTGTCAACCCGGTCTAAATCCGCCTCTGGAAGTTTAGCATTTATATGTGTCACAGGACCCATAAGGTTGGCATCAGTATAACATGTATTTTTTATACAGATTTGGCAGCACTGTGATTGTGTTGGGGTTGAAGGTGATGTTGAGCATTACTTGTGTGAAAAATGTGATCCTCGCCCATATGACAAGGAAATAATGATGCAACCACAACCACATGATGCCCTGGATGGCTGTACTTATTATATGACTCTAATAAAAGACACAATGCAGGTGCGAGTTACTAGCTGTGTCTACCTACTGCAAGATTTGTCTGTGGATAACAAAATAACTGAACATTATTCTGCTACAGACCATTGTGCTGATAAGCTTGATATTTTCCTTATTGAACAATTATGGAAAAACGAAAGGTGAGAGGGAAAACCTTTACTTGCCATGATTATGTTTACATATTCTTCATTTCTGCAACTTATTTGATACATTTATTATTGGGCTTATCTTTGTCATTAATTAAACAATTTGACTATTTTCCCACTAATTTAATATTTGACTACATTGATTAATCGGACTGCATGCAATTATTATTTTCTAATGGCATGTACTGTCCTTGAAGTGGGTGAACATGCTTTTGTAAAAAAAATTCATGTTTGGATTAAAATTATGCATTATCTTCTGTACATAGAATTATATCTTAGTCAGTCATTGAGTCAAATTGCCTATTTGTGTACCCACCTTTATGGAGGTACATGATATTTAAGAAGGATGGAGTTTGACTTTTAAAAAGTATGAATTATCTTTAAAAATGTCCTTATAAGCTCTTCATTTTCTTTCTACTGAAACTCTTATCAGCCCTGATATTGCTTCGAGTGGAAGCTTACTGTTTAAACATTTGTGTGAGTTCCCTTGTAAATTTGATTGACTCACAGGTTTTTATTGAGCTGTTCTGAAAGTTGGCTGTGTGTTCATTCAACAAACTTGCCAGACAAGTTTGCAAAAGGCACGGATCAAATTCATACAGATCATATTCGAAATAGCTGTCCCTCAAAAATAGCTATTTTTCCCTTTAAGCATGATTGACTCATTGATTTTTATTCTATTCTAATGTTCTGAAATTTGGTTACTCTGCAAACTCATCAGACGACTTGACCTGCTTTTTGACATGCATCGCTGATCTATATCTTTTAACAAATCTTTTTTTTCACTGAAATAAATCATCACGACATTGAAGGATTTAGAACAAAGAGATATTAGAAAATCTGTTTTTTGTTGCAGTGGGAAGAAATTTGCTTTAGGTCATTACTATTTACGACCACATGAAACATATCATGAGCCAAACCGAAAATTTTTTATTAATGAAGTTTTTCGGATACCTCTTTACCAAGTTGTACCTCTGGAGGCTATAGTAAGGGAATGCTGTGTGATGGATCTCGCTACCTATTGCAAAGGAAAGCCAAAAGGCATAAAGGAAGATGATGTCTATATATGTGAATACAGACTGGATAAGACAGCTCATCTGTTCTACAAAATATCAAGAACAAAGTAAGTTTTAAATAACAGACTCCTTCATTTGATCCATCAAGCCCCGACCTAACACCCAGGTTACGTCGTGATAATGCCGTTTTGAATAACCAGGCTTGGTTATGCCTTGACAGCAGGTTCAATATCTAACTGGCCTCTCATGAAAAATCACAGCTTTTAACAACAGTTTACCACGGTTTACATGCACCATGACAGGAAAATTGACTTTAGAAGCAGGTAACTTTAGCAGTAGGTAAGAATTCTAGTGTATTGTGTAGAGCTTGCTTGCTGTTGGTGGGGGAGGGGGGGATTTTGTGGATTGATTTCAACATAATTAATCTAGTGGTAAACCATTTATGCATAATAATAATTATTTCACATAAGCATTACATACCACCAGGAATTTGTTTTATCCCCATATAATCAACGCTTTAATTAGTAGGGTGCCTATTGAAGCAATGTCTTTATTTACATTTTTAGCTCATCCGGCCTTAATGCTTAGAACGATGAGCTGATGCCATCGTGTGTCGCCCGTCATCTGTCCACAGTTCACAAAAAAATGTTTCTTCTCCCTCAATTCTTATCAGATTTTCGTTTTGTTTAGGTCGTTTAAAAGAGCTCGTGCCTGTGCATGGAAAGTCCTCACAGATTTCAGAAATTTTAATTAATAATTAACTTAAAAAGACCTTATTAGGACACTCTGTCCACAATTCACAAGAAATGCTTCTCCTCTCTCAATTCTGATCCGATTTTAATTTTGTTTGAAAGATCTCCTTCCTGTGCATAAAATCTGCTCACGGATTTCAGAAATTTTAACTATTAATTAACTTATGACCTAATTAACCCTTTCCAGCCAGAGTTTTTTTAATGAAATTTAAATAAAAATAATAACTCAATACAAATATTACGATATCTTTTAAACGGTTATTCCAATGCACATGAAATTTTCTACGCACATGGAGTACACTTAGGGGATCAACACAAGCTTCTTATTATACTCCTCGAAGACGTACCCTTACTCCCTATAAACGGTTTCCATGGAAACAGTACCCAATTTTATGTATTGTGTATTTTCAAGACGTACGAGATCAAATTAATATAGAACAATTATATATTTATATATTAATAGAATTATAAGATGTCCGTGGAACATGGTACACAGCGAATCCTCAATATAAGATTAGTAGCTGTTGTTGCTATGGGTATATACGGCAAAAAACCATTAACCCTTTCCATGCAAAATATTTCAATAGTATGAAATAAAATGTATAAAAGGAGTACTTGCAGTGGCTACTGCTAGGCTTGCAAGACATTTTTATATTATTAAATATCTGGGATGTGGCTAGACTCTTCAGGTACTCATGCAGGGCCCGTTCAAGGTCATTTCCCTTGACATGATTCTGGGGAACTGCACACATATGTTTATATACATTGCGCCTATCCAGAAGTGGACAATATGGCTTGGCTTGTATAATTTTTTTGTATTTGAATTTATGAAACTTTGCCCTTGCAATGACTTTGAGGTGACCTTTGACTGACCCAAATGTTGCATGCTCACAAAGGCCCGCCCCTGCCGAATCCCACACGTGTACATATGGTTAATTAATACACCTTGTGGATCCAGTTACAGCCATTATACCAAAACGCGTGCATTTCCATTAAATGACAACCATTATCCCTGGGTCCTGGCATGAACTTGAGAGTCAAAGGGTTAGTACAATTAAAGTTGAGATATGAATGGGATAGAGGGTAAATATATATTTTTAAATTATTACCGAACTAACTAAGCATTGCACTATGTATTCTGGCCGAAATTAGAATTCTAAATGTATTGTGGCAATCTTAAACGTCATGTGAATGCAAAATACGGGCCTGTGAAAAATGACGTCATATTTCACCGGCCCTCAGGGGCCGTATGGGCGTGAAAGGGTTAAGACCTAATTAGGACATTCACAAGAAATGCTTCTCCCTTAATTTTTATCTGATTTCAATTTTGTTTAAAAGAGCTGGTGCCCGTGCATAAAACTTCCTCATGGATTTCAGAAATTTGTATTATTAATTAACTTACGACCTAATTAGGACACTGTCCACAATTCACAATAAATACTTCTCTTTCAATTCTTATCGGATTTGTTTGAAAGATCTTGTGTTTGTGCAATAAATTTCCTCCCGGATTTCAAA
Source organism: Flabesymbios commensalis (assembly GCA_964017125.1). NCBI lineage: Eukaryota > Metazoa > Annelida > Polychaeta > Terebellida > Flabelligeridae > Flabesymbios > Flabesymbios commensalis. The sequence continues at coordinate 44,604,074 of OZ024908.1, read as the reverse complement.
AATTTTAATTAACTTATGACCTAATTAAGACCCAATTAGGACACTCTGTCCACTATTCACAAGAAATGCTTCTCCTCCCTCAATTCTTATCAGATTTTAAATTTGTTTAAAAGAGCTTGTGCCTGTGGCAGTGCATAAAACTTCCTCGCGAATTTCTGAAAGTGTAATTATTAATTAGGTTAGGACCTAATTAGGACACTCTATCCACAATTCACAAGAAATGCTTCTTCTCCCTCAATTCTTATCCGATTTCAATTTTGTTTGGGTTGTTTGAAAGAGCTTTTTCCTGTGTATAGAACCTCCTCAAGGATTTCAGAAAATCTTTCGTTATTAACCTATGCCCCAAATAAATCCTAATCAAGACCATTCACAAAAAATTCTTCTCCCTCAATTCTAAGCTGACTTCAATTATGTTTAGTTTATTTGAAAGAGCTTGTGCCTGCGCATAGAGCCGCCTCACGGATTTCAGAAATTTTATTTTGTAATTAACTTATGCCCTAGTTAAGGATGCCCTAGTTAAGGATGAGCTTCTGTGTCATTGCCACTCTGGTGTACACATGTTAAGAAAGCCAATTCTCGACTTGAAGATGATTTGATGTTGTTTAAAATTTAAAGAAAATTGCCATGTATTGGTAAACCGGTTTCATGGAAATTTTCGTTCTAAAACCCTTGGTTGTAGGAAAATTAAGTCTGTTTTCAGGAATGTAAAATGATGGTTTAATGCATTGTGAGGGCTTAAACACAAAATTGCCGATTTATTGTGATTTTTTGCAGTTTACATCAATAATTTGACCTTGTGGGCACAATAACTTTAAGTTCAACAATGGCGGCGGGCTATTGTCGAGTGTGCTCTTGTTTGCATTTTACGACAATATTTTGACCTTGTGGGCGCGATAACTTGAAATGTTTTTCATGTATCCTTCCCAAATTTGTTATGCATGTTACTACCAGCATTGGGTCAGTGTATTGTGCTAACTGTGTTGAGCGAGCATGTATACTGTAGGGCCTACAGATGCACATGTTGTCACAGGGAGTTGTGAGTATAGATAGCATACAGCATTGGGGTAGTCTAGATTGTAGGCGGCGTGTTTTCAGTGGGTACGTATACCTGTATAGTATACCTGTATAGGCCTACTGCACAGTGGGCAGATAGTGTCTGCCTAGGCAGTTGTCAGTATACATAGCTATCAATCAGCATTCTTTCTCATGCCACATGCGTGTATACTGTAAATGGACCCCAACACATGAAGCCTTTTCAGCTATAGTCACATAATTAGGGGGATTCCCAGTTCTGGGCAGCATTTATTCAGGACTGTAAACCATATTATTTTGCACTGTTATAATTTAGCGACTCTCGCAATGGGGCATGTTATCTCTATTGTTTGTCACTGTTAATCGTCACATATTATTTAGTGACTTTTCATTTGCTTTATAAGAGCTAAAATTGTCTGGGACTGATTTCGCAAAAAAATATTATGGACGCCAACTTAATGTGGCTCACAGTAGTCTGCCGCATACCCAGCGAACAGGACTCACTCAGCGTTGAGCCAATGTTGTTTTAATGTTGGACCGACGTCAAATGCGGTGGATAAGCATTAAAACAATATTGGCTTAACGCCTCGTGTTTGCTGGGTAGAGTGGGGGTTACCTATGCAAGCTATTAATCCCGACTGACCTGGAACAAGCCTAACACATGTGAGTATACTGTAATGTTCGCTTATTTTTACCCTGCTGCGCGGTATATAACAGGGCGCGTTATTTTTTGCACTTTACAGTGATGACCAGTTTCCGGACAAGTTCAATAATGGCTGAAAAAAAAATTGAAATGACTGATTTATTGTGATTTTTTGTAATTTACTTTTTATTCTTAGCACTGCCACTAAAGCCAATGACCAGATACTTATGGTTAAGATTGTGAGGGTAACTACCACTAGCAATTATAATAATTATCTTCATTGTTTTTCAGATACCCTATCAACTCAAAAACATATTGTTTTGAATCATATGGGAAGAGACTTCAACCCAAGAGGACATATTCTGTAAGTTTTTTGGGAGGCCTAATCAAATTACAGGGTTGCCGTGCACTCTTAAAAAGTCTTTATTTTGGCTTGGTACAATTAAAGGCCTTAAAATTTCTGGAAAACCAAGGTTTTGTCAGTCAAGGTCTTAAAAAGGTTCTAATTTATTGGGCAGTCAACTTTTCTGTTGAAATGTGTGTGGTTTATAAAAGCCTGACACGAATAAGTATCTGCTAACTAGTATTTCCCGGCAAATAATGTATGCACACTCCATACATGCATACTACACTGATCCCAGCTATCAATGGTGTTGACATGGCACTGGTGGCGCAGCATCAGTGATTATGGCACAATGTTAGCGCATTTGATTGGATTACATTGTATTAGAAACAAATTTGAATCCCCGTATATGTCTTAAATTTGTTAATCTGTTGGTCTTAAAAAGTTTCAAAAAGGTCTTAAATTTACTTATCCAAAAGCTGCAGAAACCCTGAATTATTATGTCTCTCCCTCTGTATACAGAGTTGGGGGACATATTGGTTTACCTCTGTCTGCTCAGTGTGTCCGCATCAGTGAGGGGATTTCCCAGCGGTTTCTATCATGCGGGCGGAGGCTGCCCCAGCAAACACAAGGCGTTGACCCGATGCTGGGTTAATGTTGGCCCACCGTCTATGACGCTGAGCCAACATTAGCCCAGTATCGGGTTACTGTGTCTTGTTTAGCGCCACGCTGAATGTGGGATAGCGTCACAGACGGCAGGCCAACATTAACCCAGCTTTGATTCAAAAAGCATCGCGGTGTATATTATGTGCACGCACTCCCTCCGGTATAAAGTACTGACCAGAGCTGATCGGATACTGGCCAGCACCTGCAATGCTGGCCCAACATTTAACAGACATTGGGTCGGTGTCAGCTTGTACTCGCCACCAGCAATAATCACTACCGGACCAAGTGCTATTGAACGCAGTGTTGATAAGCCACATTGTGTTTTGCCCATCGGCGTGGTTCTATAACAGAATCATAAATTCTGCTTAATACAGAATCGTAGGGTAGTCAATGACAGTTGTTGTAAGGTGACATTTCAGTGTGAAGATACTAAAACTGTTGCCCAACTGAGCCTACAGACGATTTAGTTTACTGTATATAAAAAACAGGTTCCACCACATAAAAATACATAGTATCTATGTATCCACAGGAGCCATTTATTAACATTAATTACAAAAATCATTGACACTACATCTAAGTGAATATAGCTATCAACCTTCATGCTGCGGGAGGGGAGACATCTTCAGTTTTTTGTTTACAAAAAACGGTGATCCTTCTAGTTCTTATTGTTTATGCTGAGTTATGCTACATGTTTACCACTGAACGCCATCAACTTTTAAATTAAAGATATCAATTTGAACATAGTGTAGTCAGTTTCATATTCTGCTGTTTCAGTCAGGCTTCTCATGATTTTTCACAATTAATTTTAATTTGTAAACATGACAATTGAACTGGGTAAGCTACCCATGTATCTTGCACAAATTTGTGCATGTTTAGTTGCAATGATCATTTCTTTAAAAAGAATTGATAATGATAAAAAACGAAATTTCTTTGACTTTTTTTGTTGCGTTCATAGTTTACTTGAACACAATAGTATTTTTTCATTTATGCAGTTCAATTTTTATCCCCTGCCCAGGAGGTGGGGGGTTATAATGTTACGTTAAGCCGATAGTTAGCATTATCGTTTCTGGAGAATATTTCGGAAACTCATGGGATGATTTCTTTCAAATTGCATGCAGACACATCTATCATGAGGGGATTATGGTGTCCGCCTGACCTCTTGTATATATGCATGCTGCAAATGACCTGTTCACAATATCCTGTTTTTTACAGATATTACCTTGTTTAAATTTTTCACACTTTGACATTGATCAGGTCATTTTCTAGTGTCTTTTTATCCCCCGCCCTAAAACTTAAAGTCAGAAATTATTCACTATCACATTCCCCACCATATGGAGATGTGCAGGTGACTTTTTCAAGGTTTTACTGAAATTCAAAATGGCCGCCACGGATCAACTTCAATTTTTTGGTGGGCGCAAAAACTAAAAAATTAAAAAACATCACATTCCTTGCAATATGTGGATGTGCAATTGATTTTTTAAAGATGCTACCAAAATTTAAAATGGCTGCCAGAAGTCAACTCCAAAATATTTTGTGGGCGCAAAAACTTTCAAACTTAGGCAGAAATTATTTAAATTATGCTATCACATTCCCCACCATGTTGAGATGTGCAGGTGACTTTTTCAAGGTTTTACTGAAATTCAAAATCGCTGCCACGGATCAACTTCAATTTTTTTAGTGGGCACAAAAACTTAGTTTCTAAATTATTCAAGTTTTACAATCACATCCCAAAATATTTTGTGGGCGCAAAAACTTTCAAACTTAGGCAGAAATTATTTAAATTATGCTATCACATTCCCCACCATGTTGAGATGTGCAGGTGACTTTTTCAAGGTTTTACTGAAATTCAAAATCGCTGCCACGGATCAACTTCAATTTTTTTAGTGGGCACAAAAACTTAGTTTCTAAATTATTCAAGTTTTACAATCACATCCCCCATGATATGGAGATGTGCATGTGATTTTTTCAAGGTTTTACTGAAATTCAAAATGGTCGCCATGCATGAACTTCATAATTTTTTGTGGGCGCAAAAACGCAAAAAATGAAGTCAGAAATAATGTGCAGATGATTTTACTGAAATTTAAAATGGCCACCACAAGTCGACTTTTTAGCTCCCGCCATCACTGTAGGTGAGACGGAAGGAGCTATGGATTCCGCCTCCGTTTTTTTTTTACCTCTTCTTTTGCCTATAACTTTGTAAGAACATAAGCTAGGATAACAATTTTTGGTATGTGGGTTATTTCTAGGTGGATAATGGACAGGTTAAAATATTTTAAATCTGAATTCAATATGCAAGGTCGCAGATGAGAAAATGATGATGTTGCGGCGTTGGGCCGTCTGTGAACAATTCGTTTCCGGAGCATATCTCTGAAAGTACTTGTCCGATTGTCTTCAAATTTTACACAAAACACCTCTAGGGGGTCTAGTTGTGCCTTTCGGGGTATGTGAACTTTGACCTACATTTGGTTCAGAACTATAACCTATTTAGACGTTTTGAAGCACACTTTGTTTCCGGAGCAGATCTCGAAAAGTACTGGACCGATTACAGTCATATTGCACATACATGTTTTCTAAGGTCCCCAGTTGTGCCTTTTCAGGTTTTTGGACCTTGACCTTGAAGTTGACCCAGCACTTTGACCTAATTTATAACATCAGTAAATTTGACTGAAAGATTTTGCGGAATATCATGAAAACAGCTCAAGATTGCTACACTATTACTATAAAACAAATTGTGAGGTTTCAGAAAAAGGATGAATCCTGAAAAATTTCAAATAGATAAAATTAAAAATGGCCGCCTATCGGCCATTATTCACCTCGACAGGCCTGATATTGCGGAATATCATGAAAACTGCTCAAGATAGCTACACCATTACTATTAAACAAATTGTAAGGTTTCAGGAGAGGATGCATTTTGAAAAAGTTCAACTCGATCAAGTTCAAAATGGCTGCGCATCGCCCATTATTCACTTTCACAAGGCCGTTATTTGGTAAACCGTGCTAGATGGCTAGACCATTACTATAAAACAAAATTTGTGTGATTTCAGGAGAGTATGCGTCTTGAAACAATTCAACTCGATAAAATTCAAAACAGCCGCTTATGGGCCATTATTCACTTTCACATGGCCGATATTTGGTAAACCGTGCCAGATGGCTAGTCCATTATTATAAAACGAAATGTGAGATTTCAGATGAGGATGCATCTTGAAAAACTTTGACTTGATCAAATTCCAAATGGCGACCTTCTCGGCCTTTATTCATTTCACATGGCCGTTATTTGGTAAACCGTACTAGATGGCTAGACCATTACTATAGAACAAAATGTGAGATTTTAGGAGAGGATGCACCCTGAATTTTTTTAACTAGTGTATATCGAATTCAGAATGACTATAAATCAGCCATTATTTACCTCGATTGGCCTGATATTGGTTAAACCGTGCCAGATAGGCAGACCATTACAGGGATACTGGTTAGGATCATTAATTTCAATGGAGGTTTGCAATCTCTGACAGACTGTCTAGTTCTTATCTTACTCTTAGACTGAGCCTCTTAGACCTAGTTGTCTTGCGTCTTGATTTTTGACCTAGTCTAGTACATTAATAACCCTACACAAAATTGCTTAAATCAAATTTGAATTCGGAGCGGGAGCTCGTGGACTTATGTAGTCTTGTTACATATTTGTGACCGCAATAACTCTAACCTAATTTATGGCGGGGGATGATATAGGACTTCAGTCCTCTTGTTGTTCAATATTGTAATCAGAAAAAATGATAATTATCTATATTACAAATTATGTATTGTTCAAAGCCACATGAGGTGCCAGCTACCTACAAGAGACGCAGTGGTGGTCGACCAAGTTTGGATGAGCAAGGGAAATCAAAACAACGTAATACTTCATTAAAACTTCCATGCAATGTAGACAGACAGGCTAATACACAACCTCTATTACCAATTTGTGAAGAACCAGAAGGAGGCCAAAATAATAATTCTAATGCACAGGTAAGCTCTGTTCCTATCTCAACAATAACCATGCATATACTGCAGTATTTAAAGACCTAACATCTTTTAAGCTAATGAAATATATAATTTTCAGGTTTTAAGAATTGTTACGAAGCTTTGTTCTGTAATTTTCTGTACATGATGATGTAGTTGTTTTACAAATGTATTCATAATAGGAAACAACACTAACAGGAGATGAATTTTAAAAAGAATCTGATGACTTTAAGTGTCGGTAAAGTAGAACCTGTTAGGCCACACAAATTTATTTAATTGTTTTACCCATTTTTTCCTCTTCGGGGCTATCAGGTGGGGAAAAAAAGCAGATCTGATTGATCAACAATACAGGAAGCGACGTGTTTCCTGGGTGTTGGCCAAGCACGAACGCTGACATAGGTGGTCAGCAGTGCATTTGCTGCATTTGTAGAAGTGTAACAATACAGTATCATGGCGATACGATACGTATCGTGATACCTTAGCAGCGATACAAGCGTGAAACTGTTTCTCAAGCCAGTTGCATGTGGTAATAGGCCCATGGTCTTGTATTCTAGCAAATTTAAATCCACTTGGTAGATCTATCAAAAAGTTGAAGGTTCCAAAATTAAAAGATAATTATATTTCTTAGAGAACTACATTCAGTAAATTTTGTTGATAGATAGAACATGATGAAAATTACTGGCGTCAGGAATGGACACAAAATAGTCTATCAAATCATAATGTTTTATTAGTAGTCAGCTAGCATAATTTGGGAATATTTATTTTGGAAACAGAATTGTATCTGATATATAGACCCGAAATAGCATTTTGTATAGAAATGAACCTCGTATGAGCAGCCACCTGTGTTAAAAGGCCACTTTTCCTGTGTCACAAGAGTGGCTGCTCATCGCAGGTTCTACTATACTGATGTGATGATCAAAACCAGATGGATTTGAGTCCGCATTCAAACGTATCTACTTTACCTTGTTCTATCTAATTGTTTTAACCAAAACCTACTTCACCTACTTTTTCATCCAAAACAGCTACTTTTACCTACTTTATTCTACTTTTTTATTCCCCACTTTTTTATTCCCCACTCGATGAAATTGTGGCGTCTCGGATGTCCGACCGTTCGTCCCTCTGTCCGCATTTCATTTCCGGAGCAGATCTCAGAAACACATGGGTAGATTTCTTTCATATTGCACACACATCCCTTAGTAGGTGTAGATGTGCCTTTTTGGGTCTTTGACCTACTTAAGTGGTCGACTACCGGCCATAATTAACTTTATGTGCGGCTTCAGGGAAGGATATGCCCTGAAAAATGTCAACTCTTTATCAAATTCACAATGGCTCGTTTTGGGTGGGTTTAAAAGATAATAGTTTGCACTAATATTATTGCAATTTAATTTTTCAAATGTCTTTTTTGTCTGGAGAGAGTCTGAGTAGGTGGAGGTAATTTTTTTAATTCTGTGAAACTCAATGACCTTGACCTCCTTTGTTTTCACTGAGCTGGCTAATACAATGAAGTATGGGGGAGGGAGTGTTATATAACCTTCTTTTCACCGAGTGACGTCACTGCTTTTCACAGAATTGGTTACTTTCCATCTCATATTTTTTGTGGGGAGGGGAAATGTTTTTTTTTGGAGGGGTGGGGGGAAGGTGTTGTATTGTGTCATTCACAGTTTTCCTGAGAACCCCTTCATTTAAACATTCATGTATTCTCTCCTTTGTATAACTAAACCTTCAATATACATGTACATCTATTCTGCATTGGTGATCAGTGTCGGATCCAGAGGGGGTACAGCCCCATGCAGGGTCCCCTCCCCCCTAAAAAGCGGCTGAAATATGGTCTAGAATGCGTCATTTGGGGCCTTAGACGTCAAAATTTCTGGGGGAGCATGCCCTTGGACCCCTCTAGATGATATAAGTGGCAGCAATGGTATGTATAAAGTCTTAGAAAAACCGCTCCCCCCCCCCCGTCTGTCAACTCCTGGATCCGCCACTAGTGATAATTAGGCTTTCCCATCGGTGGATTCGCCAACTGTGCCAAGACTCGATGTGCATTCAACTCAGGTGTGCATATGTCGGTTTTATTCCGGGGGTGAGCGCATGGCCACCCACATATGATGCCTGGGTGGTTAACTTGACCCAGGGGATAGCGTAACGATATGCCACAGGGCCATGGACCCAGTCCCCACTTATATCCTGAATAAACCCTGTATGTATTTTGGGACAAATTTGATTTACATATTGCTCCTTCTCATCCAATAGACAATATGAACAGAGTTCGGTAATAACCGCGGTGAATTATTCTCTGTTATACTGTAGCTGAGGCAGAAAAAGCAAAGACTGAATGGTATCATGCTGCAACTACTGGCCACCATTCCTAGCAAAAATCCTGTGGATGTCTCCTGGATCCTTGAAGGTGGTAAACGCCAACGAAGAAAACCAAACTTCATATATTAATGCTTATTAAGTAATTTAGTAATACTAACAAGACAAATTATTTTGTTGTATCCATGTCACCACATGATTGCCAAACATTCATTTTCAGTACCTGTGATGAAATATAAGTGTAGGTTTGTTTAAAAATATAGTGCCACGACAAAACTCTATGAATAATTTACATTTATAAAACTATGACCACATGAAATATTTAAGGTTTTAACGATACACGAGGATATGTTGTTATTACATGAAAGGGTTAGGTGATTTTTTTGAAAACTGTAGGTGTATAATCTCATCTGAGAATAATTCATGAATATGAGCAGCATTATTTACGATGATTATTATTATGTTATCATGCAGTTGTCCTCTAATACGATATGTTTTTTTCTGCTATCACAAACCATTCCTTGTGCTAATAATTTAGCTAGGAGCAGCAACACAATAGTCTGTAAAAGACCATTAATTGCTGTCCTGCTGGTCGGGACGGCTTTACAACATTAATCAATCGTTTTAATATAACACACCACCAACCTGAATAGTATTTCTCATTTACCAATGATATAATGACATTTTATAAATTAACCTGAACGTGACACCCATATAATGGTGTGTATGTATTTTTTGTACATATTTAATGTTTATTATAGTAGTCTACAGAAGTAGTCTACAAAACATCTCTGGTATTGAAAATCCCAGACAGTTATGAATCTCTTTTGGTAGTCATCGATACATGTATACTTATATGACTGCATGAATAATTTTTTAGACCTCAACCGGATTTTGGTTGAGATTTCAATCATGCAGCGCATCCTGTCGTCCGTCCGGCTGTCTGTTTATCTCCTCACCACTATTAGCGACATAACATTACTGGAATGTATATCAAACTTAACATAATATACATTACTAAACCTTGATTTTTTTTTTATCCGAAAAATTTTCTCGTCAAGACACACACATTATTTATTATTCCCAGCTGGTGCCATCCGTCTGTCCTCACCCGCATTTTATACAAATAGCTACCATATCAACATGCCTTATTGTATTTACTTCATATTTACATATATATAACATATGTCTGAGTGATTTTTATTTTTCTGTTGTATTTGGGGCACAGCATATCGCTGGTCTTTTCAACCGTTTGGTAGTCATCCTATTTAGTGTACAGATCACATGACAGATTTTACACATGTAAAAGTGAAAAGGATTAACTTTTTTTGTATTAAACTGTCCTGTGTAACAGAACCTGTGTTACAAGAGGATAACTTACCCAAGTGACAAGGATAACAATTTTGCCACCTGGCTATAGGCTACCTCCATGCAAACACGCGAGGATGGCCCAATGTTGTACAGAAATGCAACATAATCCAGTATTGCATCAATTACTCGTGTTAGCTATGCTACCCACCCTTATATAGACAGGGACCCAACATTAAGCTTACTCAGCAAATACTTGCATAGTTTTTGCTATGATGAGTTGGAGTATGAATAAAATCCAAATCATAATACAAAAACATCTGGCAGGAACTTGTTCAACGTTTAAATCCTTGTTCTGTTATTGAATAGATCACTCTGAATTTTATATCATACAAGTATTTTATTTATTGCTCATACATGTGCCTAAATTTGCATCAAAACAAAAAAATACCTTTTATCCCCGTCTATATTGTGACACAATTTGAAGCCCCGGAATGACCTGTCTATAATACCACCCTAAATTTCCCCCGTCATTGTTACCCTCACGGACGGAACTAACTTCCAAATATGTGATATATGACGCTATCTGCTCTACAAGTATCGCCACGACATGGGCTTTGCAAACCACGGGACGTTGATCCAACCACGTTGTAATATTTCATCACAGACAGTGTTACAAAATATAATCTAGTAGTGTACCACTCTCATAAAACACCAATTATATACCACCATTTGCTCAATACCGGGCCACATGGGCAGCACTAAAGGCATGTCCGCATTATGCACGATTACGAGTACAAATCCAAACGCGGCAAAAATACTTCTTTATGGTATTTTAGTGAGGGTGTTCACATGAACACCAATACGATATCCACCAAAATAACATAAGAACATTTTTGGCCCTGTTCGTATTTGTGCATATGTGGAAGCACCTTTGGCGTTATTCGGACAGTCACCGTCTAGTTTATCACAGCGATATGGACATGTTAGAGCCTGTAGACACTATACTAATTTGAAATAGGGAATGTAATCAGTGATGTCTTGTTATATTTCATTGACGCATTTCTATCATTTCAATGCGTCTTCGCGCTTCGTTTCCGAATGGCAGGGACATGAGAGGAGGCTAGCACTCACAGCAGCCATCATACACTGGCTGAGTAAAGCTGGGTTATCGTCGACAACGAGACAAGTGTATCGTTCCGACTGGGCAGTGCATTATAACTGGCGTTGCGTGGCAGACAATTTTTATACGTCATTCTTTCAAATCGTATTTTTCCCCTATGTGTCCCATTTTTGTTTTTGGTTGTCAACATGACATAGACTCTAAAACTTGTGTAAGACTGTTGTCCGTGTTTTATAGGCTATAATTAGCGCTGTTTGTGAAGGCCACTTACCACTATACCGTGGTATTTGTTGACGATTGGTGTGAAATTCAAGAATCACTGAGCGCTTAGAAAAATTGTTATTTATGGTGACACTAATGCATGTTTAAACCTGAGTTACGTTTTCTTACCTTTTAATACTTACCTGCGTGTTAGACCGGGCCAGGTAGAATTTGTTCTTGCAAAATAAATTTTGAAGACATATCGCCCATGCTTAGCATTGAAGACTATTTACTGGTGTATAGAAATTCAAATGGCCAATCAGCTATGAGGCAAACACTTACTAAATTTGATTCATGATCATTTTCAGCCTACACAGCAGCGTTTTATGCTGTGCAATTTTTTACTGTTTAATTGACTTAATTGGATGCAGCAAGGGGTGGGCGATAAATCAGTTTTTCTAGAGGTATTTTATTCAAGGTTAACAAATTATTACTTGGAAAAATGGACGCAAGACAAAGGTAATAGCAGTAAAGTAGCAAAATATCACACTTTTAAATCGGAATTTGAACCAGAAATATATATATTAATGTCAAATTGGAATTGTATATCAAGTCTGGCTCGTTTCAGAAGTTCAAATCATAAATTAGCTATTGAAGAAGGTAGACAAAATGCTATTAACTTAGAAAATAGGCTATGTCACTTTTGTGATAGTATACATGTATGTGTTATACAAGATGAATTTCACTTTCTCCTAATATGTCTATTGTTTAATGAGTTAAGAGATAATTATCTTAGAAATGTAATTACTGATTGTACCTTCAATACCTTTTTAAAACTTATGTGTTCCAACGATATTGTAGTTTTAGTAAATATATCATTGTTTGTTAAACATGGCATGAAAAAGAGACACGAATGGCGAAATATGTATTATCTATTTTAGATTGTTATAATGTGGTATTTTATTATGTACTTTGGGCTAAGGCCTTGCATACGAAATAAACAACATTACATAAACATACCCGATAATATTGAGATACTTTATTATAATATTGTTTGCCAATTTTTCCGCTGACACGACCACCAATTTAGCAGCAGCAGTAAAAAATAGTAATTGTGAAGTTTAATTTTGGTTACTTTAAAATTGGTTTGAAATTGACTGAGAAATCAGCGAAAATCATTCACCGCAGTTAAGGCTTCACTAATCAATAATATTCACCTCGTGAACTATACCACTCCTTGGCACATTGAGCATGTTGGTAGGCCTACAACGTAGCCAGTTCGTGTTGATAATGAGCTCTTCGAATTGTAAGGACCCACCTACTTTGATGTGGATTTTACTATTTTTAATTCAACTTTCTCAGTTGAGTGTTGTTTTAATGCTGGAACATCACCCACGTGCTGGCACAACACCATGCGGCAAATTATATCATAGGCCTACCCTCTTGCCCAGAGAGACTGATTATTGGGATGTTTTTCATGTTGTTGTGCCTAAGATTCGTCATATCTCATTATTTATAATGACATAGATGTTATCCCTAGAATATATACAAGTTTATTCTCAGTAATATTATTTTTCAAATATTGATGAAATGTTAAAATGTCATTGTCAAGCTTCAGTTTCGAATTATAATAAATGTCACTCCACTGCCAAACTTTTCATGCAGTCAAAATAAATTTGTATTTATATTGCTAGTTACTATTCAATACCCGGGAATAACATATATTATTAGATTAGCCCTGGTGCTAAGTACTTACTTAACAGTTACAAATTGTGATGAAATGTGTTTTTAAAGCATAGACTAGTATAGCGTTATATATAATATAATAATCTATTACATTTATGTACCCTATGCAATAGAGAATTATAGATGTGACTATTTTTTTAGTCCCTTGTTTTGGAGAGCAGTGTACATGCTTATTGTCATTTCTGCACCACTGTGAATAGACGAGTACCTAGTTATCATTCCTCTTGTTTTGTGTTATGTATAATATAATTGTTAGTAAGCAACATTTAGTGCTTTGAAAAAGTCTCATTTTACAATGTTTGCTATTGATGTATATTTTTAATATTACTTGAACAATATATTTAGAAATTTGTTTTTATGCGGCTCATATCTAGCTATTTAATAAGTTGACTAAATATTAGAGTGTGAGCAATATCTAGAACACTTGCCACTCCGCATTCTTACTTTGCCATTTTGAGGTAAGAAACAAATCAAATGACCTGCTGATCTCGGAACAAACGTCCCTGCAATTGGTATCTTTCTTGGGTTTTATTTTGTGAAAAGTTTTCTGGTGAAGTCATCTATTTAGTTGCTATTTAGCGGTTATCATTTGATAAATTTCAGAACCAGTGACATTGTTGTCACGTCGTTATGAACACTGATGAAGGATAGTGCTATGATTGTTGTTGTTTCACAGGATTGTATCTGGCATAATAATATAACAAATCTGCCACCCGTTGTTCATTATTTAAAATATAACTGTACACTTTTTAAATAAACACGTTTGTTATATTATGTTTAGTAATGTAAGGTAGTATTCTATATTTAACCGTATTTATTCTTTATTAGTCGAGTGAGACTGTAGATTTTATGCATTGTATATCTACAGATTATGCATTAATGTATATATGCTTGTAAATTTGCCTGTACAGGTTATAAAGTAAAAATTGCTTTGTGACAAAAACTGTGGTATGATTTGTACAATTACACAAACGCTGTCTACTTAAACATGCAACACAGACAGCTGTAATAAATGATATGTCTTTCCAGACAATGTGTATATTTGTTATTAGTTTATTAAAGCAGCTGGATCGTTTGCTTCACTGAACCATAATATTGTGGCAGACCCTAAGGTTCCCGCGGGTCAATAAAAGGCATTAAATTGAAAAATAACACTTAGTCATTAAAAAGTGATTAACTTTTATTGCTATTCATTACAAGTCATTAAAAATGGGGAAATCAACGATTACATAAAAATAAAATGAATGAATCGGGCTTTAGGCCACCTTTGTGCACATATAGGCTAAACTGGGCCAGGAGAACCTCCTGAGGATGGTGAGATAATTGAGATGACACTGTCCTCCAGACTCGAAATTCGAGCCCTGGCGGTCTGAGGTGGAGCACGCTACCTCTCTGTCACGGATGCTCCCCACAATATTACTGACTTTCACACGTGGCTTAGTGTTGATTTATTCCACGACAATGACGTTAAATTCGTTGAGCTGAGAACATATCTGACGTCATGTGTCTGTTAAAGAGAACTTTCTTGATTGCACTACGAGCTCCAATTTTGAAATTTATATTTATATGCTCAGATAAACACAGTTAAATATCTGTTTTTCTGATAAACCATGTCAGCCTTTAGAGATGACACGTGGCCCAGTAAGCAGCGTACAGGTCAACCCAGTATGTACATGTATATACAGTTCACTGGGTCAACAAGTCCTCCTCTGTCCCCTGCCTCTGTCCAGTTGATTAATCAGGTCAGTTCAGTGACGTCACGCGTGACCCGGCTGTGCGACATTAGCTGTATGCACGGCATGTACATTAGGCCTCAACGCACTGACACCGCCCAGCAAACACAAGGCATTCAACCAATGCTGTTTCAATGTTGGCCAGCGTCGCCATCGTTGGTCCAACATTGAAACAGTAGTGGGTGAATGCCTCGTGTTTGCTGGGAGGACTGCATCATATTTCTACAGATCTATAGAAATACGATGTAGTCTTCCCACCTGCCCTGAGAACACAAGGTAGAACATCATCATGTACATCTGTATCCCGGGATCTGTATCTATGTAGATACAGTCATTTTATAATTATATCTTTATAATATTCTGCCTCCATTCTCTGTCTATGTGAAAAGTGCGTCAAGCAGTTCATGGGTGATATCCTTTTTTTGCTAGGCCAAGCAAACACTTACACAAGACATTCAACCAATGCTGTTTCAATGTTAGGCCAGCGTCGCCGTCATTGGCCCATCATTGATAAACTAACAGCTCCAACAATTTTCATCGTGTTTGTTGGGTACATAGCCAACTGCTCCGGTTATCCTGGAGGTGTCGGTGACGAAATTTTGCTGCATTAGGGAGGGGCTGTCCAATTTAATTCTGATCAATATAATTATAAATAGTATAAATTGTATTAGAGGTAGGCCTAATCCCTTGTATAATAAATACATGTAGGCCTACACGCGTGTTTGCATTTTATATCGTTGAATGTTAGTCCATATAATCTCATTCTGAAATATTATTTCACCTATTTATATATTTTGATATGATCTTCGGATAAGATTGTAATATAGTAGACCTCGAATAAAAAACGGAGAAATGAAAATTTGACTAGGCCTAAAATAATTATTGGAATATGCAGGCTTATCGGTACAATTGGCCTGCTATTGTCATAATTGATCTACAAACACACAATATATAATTAGTCCAGTTGCCGTCCATATAACCTGGAAATTGTGAGAAGTGTAAGGTTTTTTGATTGATTCATGTTCCCAATGGGTCAATGAACAAATTCAGCTTAAGCATAATTAACATAATTAGCATAATTAGCAATAGGGACTAATGCCAAATGTTAATTTTAAACCAATGGACGTACACAAATCTCCAATACCACATTTCCATATAATTCAGACATAAGGAATTTATTTCTGAAGTTAATGGTAATAAAGAGATCCAGGTCAAAGGTCATGATTATGGTGCAAACTGACCAATAATATGAAATGGGCAGTGCCCGGGAAGCCCACGACCTAATCAGTGTAAAAGAGTAACGTTAGACATAAATAAATTGCAATTTAATCTGAAGTTAGACTCAAGAGAATTGAGTGTATGCCTAAATATATACATATCAATAGGAGTTTTTCTTTTAGGGGGTACCCGGGTAGGCATAGTAGTTACGTTATATATTGTTATAGATTATAAAATGTAATTATTGTGTTAGCAACCACCAGAATGACATTTATATTTTTTCTTGCAGCTCATTATTTAGAGGCTATGTAGGCATAGGCTGACAATTGTTGTACTTCACACATTAAAACAGTTGGGTTCTTTTGTTTCAATATTGCAATAAGTGTGTGCAGTCTGGATGATCAAACCCTTGGACCTATACAGCTGTACCCAAAAACACACCCTTGAATACCCCAACACACATCATGTTATAGTCTAATTTTGTCTACAGTAAGCCTGGGCCTCAATGCATGGTAGGCCAAAGTGGGTTCTTCTGTGAGTATCAATTCTGGGGTGATTAGCCATATGCCTGCCGCTGAGTCATTCACAGCTACACTCGGGCTACCATGGCTACAGTAGACCTACATGTATACGTAAATAAACAGCGCATAATACTTGCTGGCAAAACACAGGGGTTCGTGTCGTGGTCCACACAAATTAAAGGCTGATGGAGGTTCACATAATTATCTATACATGACAACGGCCCTGTTTCAATAAAAGTAATGAAATAATCATTTTGCCAAAAAAAGTTCTCCATGCAATTAACACAGTCTACCTGTGTGTCATTGGCAAGATGTGAAGAACACAGATATAACAAACCATTGAAACATACTCTAACATCCTAGAACTGCATGTACGATAAGTTTATTATGTACAAAAAATCTAACAGTTCATTGTTTTTTCCCCCCGATTTCGTCCTCTTCCTCCTCAACACGAATTTTCTCTGATTTTTTCCTAGTCAGTGAATTGCAACAATCATCTAAAACTGAAATGAAATATATGAGTTTTAGGCCACCTTTGTGCACATATAGGCTAAACTGAGCCAGGGAAACTTCCTGAGAATGGTGAGATGAATGAAATGACGCTGCTCTCCAGACACAGGATTCTAAACAATAAAACAATAGCCCTGGCGGTCTGGGGCCAAGCACGATACCACTCGTTTGTTGAGGCTCTCCACAATATCTCAGACTGGTGACACCAAGAAGCTTATGAAGTAAATTTCATCACTTGCGAGCCTCCTGCAATCTGCCAGCCAATATCTTGAGTTGCTTCTGATCTGTGACACTTTGGAGCGACAGTCTTCAACAACAGCATTTGTAGACGAGCGCGACTGGGTCTTTGCCCTTTCCACATGGGAAAGAAAATGTGTCGCACTGTGACAGACCTTGGTATTTCACTCTCAGCGCAATGACAGCATGGTGTTAATATCAAGCACTGATCTTTCCCACTTCTCCATAAGCACATGTGCCTCACCCTTTTCAAAAAATTTCATCGAGTAGCTTACCAAGGTTATTCCAGCCTCATTGCGATGTACAAGACAGTTTTATCTGCCCACCATGTTGATGTTGTGTACATGACTGAAACTGCAGAGAAATTGATTCAGCAGCTCTTGCTGGCTGGGTTTTATGGCATCGCGAGGTGGAAGTGGAGAAGTAAGTGTCAGTTGATATATTGCAGCACCCTCACCAGCTCTTCTCTGACGCTCATGATCTTTGGCACTTAATCCTTCATAGGCTTATTGAGCAAATATGATAAAGATAGTTGCACCTTGGTACTTTTCACCACTTGTGAGGCATGCCTTGCAACTCTCCGCAATGTCAGCCACTGTTCCTGATGTTCGTTATACGATGTGATCAACGAGCAACACATTTGGGACACTTTCGCTATCATTTCCCAAACGTTTCATCAGTACAGACTTGTCTCCCTTTAGCAGATAGCCAAATTCATCGACCAGAGAATGTGGTACAGAGGAGAGTTTGTACTGAAACACTGAGAGGAGTTGAATGTTTGGCTGGTGCCCAATGATGAGAAAACGTGCAGACAAAGCCTCATACACAATTGAAAAAGTAACTTGTTTTGTGTGCCTGTATCAACTATACATACAGTTACATCACGTGATATCTGACGACCTTGACATATTTTGCTTAAACTTATACATTCGCGTAAAAATTCTGGATTCAATATTACACCTGACGATATAATGTCATAATATTGGGAGCTAGATAAACACTCTCATCACCTGTAATTTATACAATATGATTCAAAAAGGTGTGTTAAACACCTTCCATAATAAACGTCACTCGTTTTATTAATGGTATATTTATAGCTGGCCGATTTTTTTAATAATCGTTTACATGACCTACTATCGTCCACCTTTTACCAATCCTATTTATGGATTTACAGGCCTATCAGCAGGACAGATTTATTTATTCTAAGTGGTGTTGATCTAGAATATACTAAAAAAAATACTTTTAAAATTTGATGGTAAATGATACTGTATTAGAGTATATATTTTAAAAATAACAGAAATTAAATACAAAATTCAAAATAAGTCATCAAAAATACAGTCAGCTAGAGTATCAGATAAAACTAATTTTTGAATATCATGTATTCAAATTTTTATTCATGTTTATCTATTTTTCAGGTGTAAAACTTTTTTAAATTTAATGTTCTTCACAATCCATCTGGCTCCCACCATTATGATAGGTCTCACTATAACTTAAGGTGTATTATTGAATACAAACATTTTACGCGATAATATACCTTTAATCATGACCTGTAACTAAAATAATAAGTTAATTTTGAAGCCCTGAAACACTGGACCGACTGGACCACAATACAGCAGACTCGCATTTGTTGTTTAAATATCTATTTGATAAAATCATATAGCATTGACCTTGACTTTTAGTCGTCACCTATTGTCATAAAAATATGTAAAAATCGCCTGTATCTCAACTTGATCGCGATATTCAGCAGATACACCAGTGGTGCAGACTGGGACACTAAAACTCGAACGGTTTATATATCGATAGAAAATAAGGCAAGCGTGACCTGTACGATTTGCAAAAAAAGGTCAAGGTCGCCCATGTTAGAATTTCAACGTTATATTCGTCAGCTACAAATGCAGCTGATACACTGTAGCTGGAACAGTTATTGATATATCGATTAGCCAAGGCTAGTGATGAATGGACGGCACGACGGACGGATGGCCGGACGGACGGAGGAAAAACTTTTACTGGCGAGGCAGAGGATAAATATAAGATCAGAAGTGATTTTTTTTAATCTGACCTAAACACAAGTTTGATATTGGCCATTCTTCTGCAGCCACTGGTTCAAAAGTAACATTTTACCTTGAATCATAATGCAGATGGAGCCGATTATGCTAATTATTTTAATTATGCTAATAAAAAAAGTTGCCACTTGGGCAACAAACCTAATTTTGTTCAGTGACATCATAATAATATGAATCAGTCGAAACATCTTACACTTCTCATAATTTCTAGGTCCCCATTGAACATATAAGAGTAGCAACTGGACTAAATAGTTACTGGTATTGTATGACAAAGTTATAATAATTGCAAAAAACTTTGAACAGACTTTAGATAGACTTTCGACTTCAGACTTTCAACTTCAAATTTTAAGCATTAGACTCTGGACTTCGGTTTCAGACTTACACAACTGACAGACTTCAGACTTTGGTTTCAGACTCGGATTTTGGACATACTTTGGACTTCAGACTTTGGTTTTTGAACTCCAGGTTTTGAACAGACATACGTAGTACTTCAGATTTTGGACATATTTCAGCCAGTTTTCGGACAGACGTCGGACATCAAACTTTAGATTTTGTCAGACTTCGTAGGCCTACATCATACTTCCGATTGTGGACTTTAGACATCAGTTTTCAGACTTCGGATTGTGGACTTCGGACATACTTCAGACGTCGGATTGTAGCCTTCATTGTCAGACATCGTACAGACGTCAAACTTCGGACTCAAAGACACTCAAAGATATGTATGTTTAAGCTTAAGAAATACATTATAATATATGTTATGAGGATCAGGAGAACTGCTGATCAATGGGGATTGCCATCATGCAGACCACTTCAGACAGACTCCGGACAGTTTTCAGACTTATGACAGACTTCAGACAAACTTCGGACAGACTTCAGACTTTGGACCTCGGCCAGACTTCGAACACCAGACTTCGGATTTTGGACTTCTGACTTTGAATTTCACAGTTCAGATTTAAGACTTCGGACAGACTTCAAACTTCAGACATCAGGATTCAAACTTTGAATTTTAGACTTAGAGTTCAGATTTTTTACTTTTATTATAGGGCCTACTTCCGACAGACCTCGTTTTTCGGATTTTGAACTTTGGTCTTTGAATTTCAGACTTTGGACAATTTGGGCTACTTCAGATTTCTTCGGACTCAAAAAAGTTCAGACTTTGGACTTCAGACTTTAAAGTTCATAATTCAGAAACCCCCACTGGGTTTTAATACTTTAAAACAGTAAAAATAATAAATCAAACACCATTTTCTATGACTTGATCTTTTGATTAAAATATGCAAAACAGCCAAGCAGCTTTAATAATTATTGTGAGATAGCTCCATTTTAGCTGTCCGTAGAACAATAACCCTGAAGGTTGACGCAAGCTCTAGGCCTACTTCAGTGCCGTCAGGCTCTTGTTTGTTTCTTTCGAACCGTCGAGACCGGAAACCGAACCCTGGCGTGAAGGGCAGCGGTGCTAACCACTACCCTAGGGCCTCGGCGATTATATGGGTAAAACCAAAAATTGGGGTGATTTTGTAGCATCAAAAATGGCAGTGAGGTGGCCATCAAAGAGGAGGAAAACTACTTTATGGGTTTGATGCACTGATCACTGATTGAGCATAAAAAAGCCACTGGCTGTGCTAGAAATTTTCTTTTTGCTTTAAAAACGTCATTTTAAAAAAGTTGCAGCATTCCACTTACTACTCTGTTACCAAATCCAAACCATTGCAAAAATTATGTTACTTTGTTTAGCTTGACATCACACTTTTAAACGTGATATATTGAAGCATAATACTAAACAATCGTACCTCAAAACTGCTATGATTATAAGAAAATTTGATGGGATCGATAAACAAAAATCCTTATTTCAACTCCATTACCAAGCCAAAAAATACTCAACTCCGTTACCAAATGTTTGGCTTGACAAAAATATAAACTGTATATTTTCAACTTTCTCCAAGTTTTTAGTTTGACTTTCAAGCAGACAAATGTCTGTCGTTAACTCCCGCTTTACATCTGTTCTGCCTGTGCAAAGTCAAAAGGCATTATCTGCTCCCTGGTAAACTAGGCATTTACTGCTTCTTAACTGGCTCCTTTTGCCATGGCGCTACCAAAAGGTCGTATTTGCTAACTTGTAAACCAAGTATATACTTCCTTTATGCTGATGTCACTGCCTCCTTCTTGTTAGTGACAACATGTTCAATAGACAGTATCTGCACACTTGTGAAATAAGCAGATACTTGGTTTTGCTGTGAGCAGAAGTGTTCTTTGTCATGCTTGTTCTAGGCAGTCAACATAATGCACTGACCCAATGTTGGTTAAATGTTGTGTCATCATTTATAACACTGTTCCAACATTAAACTAACATTGTGTCAGTGTATCAAGTTACCTGTGCCTCCCGCGAAAATGAGATGCTTAGCAAATGCTGTTTTACTGTTGAGCCAGGGTTGTAGATGATGGGCCAGCATTAAACTAGCATTGTGTGAACATATATTATGCTAAGGCCATTCTACTGGTAGGCCAATGCTGGCCCAGTGTTGTAAACAGTGGGCCACTATTAGGCTAACATTGTTTCAATGTCTTGTGTTTGCTGTGTGGCTGTGACCAGGTGACACAGAGAGGCTGATTCACGTGGCTGGCAGTCTGTGGTGGAGGGGTAGCCCCCACTCACCAAGCCCCACCCACCCTCTCTCCCACAACTGACATCTAGAGGAGTGTTATGCAATATAGAAGTTAGGTCTTGGCTAAGATATCTATCTTCAATAATATCACATTTTGTATTATTAAAAGTAGATTTTTGGCCTTGGCAGTTAAAGGCATTGTAAATTCATATAATTTATACATTTCTAGTGTGTAATACGACTGAATAACTTCTGTTTTGCACTAGTGTGTAATACGACTGAATAACGTCTTTTTTTGCAATGCCCGTCCATACATCATTTAGTTATCAGCGCCAATACGCTGTCGTGCAAAAGCAAACGGCAGTAACTGCGTACTACGAAAGTATACTGTTAGCCTACTGCTGTTTGCCGAATTGTAATTGCAGTTTGTGCTCTGATCAAGACCATGATCTGCTTCTCCAGCGCGAGAAGTCGTTCAGCCATTGTTGGTTTAATGTTGGGCCGATGTAATAGACGTCAGGACAATATTAAATATACATTGTGGAGTGCCTGGCGTTTTTGCTGAGTGGTGACGACGCACTCAGTCCTGTTGATGTCATCACAGGATGTGATAATGTTCTCGTAGCTCTACCGTATATTGGGGGTTAGTAACCTCGGTTTATCACTGGAAATATGTTTGGTAAAATAGCTAAAAAATCGACAGGTGCAGTTTATAACCAGCCATTCTGTGTGAGCCATGACGATTTCCGGTGAAAATAAGAGTGTTTGCCGGTCTGGCAACCAACTGACAGACAGGGTAGGCCTATGTCACCTGAGTTGGTGTGAGCTTTGACGCTTGACTATGAAGTCAATTAACCATCTGCGTCCCAATGTGAATAATAATAATATGGACTATATGCAAGCAAATTTAACTAATGTAAATCATGTAAATTGAAACATACTTGTCGGCTGAAAGCAGAAATAATTAGTTCTAAATGTTGATAAAATTTCACGATGGTAGATGATTTTAAACGTCACATATAATAGAAATATCACGGTATTGTTATTGTCCATAGGGCTGAGATCTAATTGGAGCTGTAGAAGTACAAAGCGAAGGGCGGCGATGGTGCCGGGGAAAGCTAATGGGCATTAACTGTTCACTTGTGATCACTTGTAGTTGCTGCCTTTTGGCTTTGTAAAACGTTATACTACTACCCCAGCGTCTAAGACGTTGGGCCGACGTTGTTTAAGTATTATACAAATGTTTTTGTGTTTACTGGGACAGTTGTCCACCAGGTGCTGCTCTCTTGGTAGACACAGCCGGACGATATTGGGTTTAACCTTCATAACCCCCTCGATCCCATCGAACCATCACCCACAACCCTCGACCAACAAGCCCCTCGACCCACAACCCCTCAACCCCCTCCATCCACAACAACATATTTTTTATCCCATTAGATGGTAACCAAATAGCTGGCAAGGTCGCCAGTCACAGCCCGAAAATGGAAACGAAGTGTCAGACGGGCTAGTAACCAAATATTTATACTTCAAGTAGGCCTAATAGGCCCTATAGGGCCTATATCGAGAAGTTCCCACGTTCAAAAGTTCCCACGCTCCGAGAACTTCAAGTCACCATGCATATGAGACCCACTGCAGGCAGTTAAATCAATTATATAATTGCTGTCAACAAACTGTTAGGGGGGCACTATTCAATCACCGGGGGGGGGGGGAGGGGGGCTGGATTATTTATCCCGGCATAATTTCATCACGTAGGGCTCGGTGACGCGTGGAGAAAAATGATTAGGCCAGCTAGTCCAGGTCTTGAAATATATCATTTATTTCATAAAGAGCCTGTCCGGGGTTTGATTTTAAAATCACCCCCCCCCCCCGCCGATTGAATGGTGCATGACCCTCTAGAAATGTAGGCCTACCTTTAGGCCTATTCTGTGAAACACAGTGACGTCACCGGAATTCATGGGCGCTGTGGCTGGCATCAAAGCCAAAAACACAAATTAGGCCTATGTTATAAATAAAAAGGGTCCACCAATAGGCCTTACACGATTATAAAGTAAACCTAAATCACCCATTTTCAACTTTGCGTCGAGGGGGTAATTCGGAATGGTTGTGGGTCGAGGGGTTGTGGGTCGAGGGGTTGTGGGTTGAGGGTCGAGGGTTGTGGGTCGAGGGGGTTATAAAGGTAACCCCGATATTGACTTGATGTTAGATTAATACAGTTGGGCTAGCGTCGTTTATAGGCATCTAACATTTATGCAATGACGTTGAGCCGAACTTGTATAAAATTATACAAATTATGTTTTGTGTTTGCTGGGAAACTGATTTTTCGGCTATATAGACAATCAACAAAAGAAATAAAATATATGAAAGCCAAAATCAAATATATTAACAATACATTTGTGACCCGCCACGCGAGAAGGTAGGCCCTACCTCCCTGCGGCTTTATACAAATTATTTATGACGTCATTTAAAATTTAATTTTATTTATTACATAACTAAATTTAAAATATTAAAAATCAAATGAAACAAAAACTAATAAAGATTTTCAAAAATTCCTTCAATATTGAGACAGGAGCCATACGTCTATCGAATCAATTGAAAAAAATCAATTTTGACAAAATTGAGCTTATGGCCCTTTTCGCGTGGCGGGCCTTCCGACAATCGGGCCTTCCGACTAATCATCCTTACTGGTTTTCTGACTAACGGGCCTTCTGACTAACGGGCCTTCTGACTAATGGGCCTTGTGACTAACGGGCCTTCTGACTAAAAGGCGGACACCGGGTGGACGGATGGAAGGGTGAAACTATTTCCACTATCTCGGTATGGCCCTATAGGCCTAGTGGAAATACAACACATTAAAAACAATGTATTATATATATGTGAAACATTTAGTCAAAAATAAACAGATCATTCGGTTTTATCTCATTCCGAAGTCAGTGGTCAGTGGTAATCCACCTCGGAACGAATGATGTCACACGTCACGATAGCGGAGATACAATACTAAACGTAACAAGTGCTATATATCACGCCAAAAAAAAGTTTCCTGAGGCAGGCATCGCGATCGCTTCAGTGCCACCAAGAAAGGGAT
Organism: Flabesymbios commensalis; assembly: GCA_964017125.1. Classification (NCBI taxonomy): domain Eukaryota; kingdom Metazoa; phylum Annelida; class Polychaeta; order Terebellida; family Flabelligeridae; genus Flabesymbios; species Flabesymbios commensalis. The sequence continues at coordinate 44,578,742 of OZ024908.1, read as the reverse complement.
CAGAACGCTCACAGAAGAAAGCCAATGAAGCAACAGCATCTGTCAACAGCTACATGCAGGCAATGAGCCGACGAACAAAAACAGTGCATTATATTGATAGGCCTACTCACACACTTCTTGTCCCAAAAGGTTATCCGCTTGGCCATCTCTACTCAAAAACGGATCCTTCAGGTGTACATTACAACAACACTGGGAAGCAGGAGGTATTGTCTGGTGCTGAGAACGCAAAGAAAAAACCTACCATAAATAACGACTATGATCTTACAAGTGACAGTGATGATTCTGTCTATGAATCAGAGGCAGACCCTAATCCGTCCACATCAACTGCACATCATAACAGTTAGGACAGTAGCCAGGGGGGGGGGGGCTAAAGGGGGGAGGGGGGGGGGGGAAGGGGGTAGGCTGAAAAGGCCATCTGATAGAAATATAAAAGTGACACTAATAAATGTTTGTGGATTAAAAACAAGATTTAAAAATGCTAAATTTGCTGATTACATAAACAAATTTGACATAATTCTTTTAAGAGAAACCAAATTGGACACCTTAGATAGCATATCTGTTCCAGGTTTTCATTTACTGATCAAGAACAGAAAGCACAAGAAGAGAGCTTCGGGTGGTATCGCCCTGCTGATCAGTGATGAGCTAACGTTAGTCAATTATGTATGCGAACTAGATGTAGAGCAAGTTGATTTCTATATGGCTGAAAATTAATGACATTAATAACGGAAATGACTTGATAATATGTCTTGTGTATATTCCACCTGCAAACTCGCCGTACGCTAGAATAGCTATTTTTGACGAGATAGAAGATACAATTATTGCCTTTCGGGCAAGATTTGTTAATGCAGATTTTTGTATCATGGGCGATCTGAACGCAAGAACTGGTATTGCAGATGATTTTTTAGTGAATAGCAAGTATGATAACTACCAACCTGATGACGAGCTTGAAATGTTAACGTTAAGTAGGCCTAGTTTAAATATAGGCCTACAAGAGAAAAGCGTGAGTGTAGACAAAGTTGTCAATTCCTATGGCAATGGGTTATTAGAGTTGTGCAAGTCGGCTAATATGTAGGCCTACATAGTAAATGGTCGATACAATACAACTTTTAAATATAAAGAATCGATAGCCATTGTTCAAAACAGCGACCATGTAACACAGCCATCAGATTGCTTGCACGGCTGCAACCTATTAAACCTAAATGGAAGCAGGAGTTTATTGCTGAATTTAAACAGTCGTTAGACGATATTGATATTTCTGACATCATGGCTTAACTTCATAATATAAGTAGAAATAACGATGGTGTTATAGACCAAAGCAGTGTCAATAAGGTGGTTGACGGGATCAACTCTGTGTTCCACACAACTGCTCGTGGGCTTAATATGTTAGCGTCCACTTCTGAACATTCTGGTCGTCACAAAAAGCCTCGTGCCCGTAAACACGCACATCAAGTGTGGTATAATGACGCGTGTGAAGTAGGCCTAAGTAGGGGAGACTATGTAAAGTTTAAAAATAAATACAGGAAATTACAAAGTAATACAAATTTAAATATCTTACGAAAATCTGGTATATAGGAAGTACAAAAAGGAAATAAATAAAGCATTCAAAACTTATAAGCAGAAAGTAATAAATAAAATCCGTGTCCTGAAAACAACTAATCCTAGAGAATATTGGGATCTAATAAATGACTGTAAGTCTCAAAAAACATTCAATGATATATCGTTGAATCAGGCAGAAATAGATGAAACTGAAATAAATATTCCAGAAGAAAACTTGGATCCTTTATTTAATGACCATGTAACGACAGATGAAATGTTCAAATTGGTGCGGACGTTAAAAAATAACAAATCAAGTGGCAACGAGCAAGTTTTAAATGAATTTCTAAAGTATTCACCACCTAAAATAATTGATATGGTAGTCAGACTTTTTAATGTAATATTAGATACGGCTATTAGTCTGTGGTACAGATAGCAAAAAATGGGAAGTGGTATCAAATGGGGGTACCAAAAATGTCTTGCTTTTCGTTTAGCCATACACCTGAGGAGTATAAAATGGTATGATGGACCTCTGTAAGTAGTAGTTTAAGGTTAGAACAAAACGCTTCGTTTATATGTACTATTGTATGATTTTGATGATTCTCTCGCGGTAAATTCCACCATTATCTCATGTTAGTGACGAGTATTAAGATGCCTGTGGGGGCATTTCAATGCCGAAGTTCATGCAATGATGACTGAGAAGACAAAAATACACTTTGGTGAAATATAAATCAATTTTATTATGCAAAAATAACCTTATATGAAATGCATTTAATCTCAAATGAGAATGCAAATTTTTTTTTTAACTTAATAAAGGTATTTTAATATGCGAAAATAACCCTTTAAGCACTAAAAAATAAAATTCAGACATATCAAGTGAAATTATATGATGACTAGGAAATAAGAAATATCTTGATGAATAATCATTCCAGATAATATTCATCATACACAGCAAACACCGACACATCGACATAATATTGGACCAATATTGGGCCGACGTTGGGCCAATGTCTGCTGTGTCATGTCTGCTGGGTATACAAAGTTACAGACTACAACAACAGAGTCATTATAAACACTATGGGAACTGTATATGTGTTATTTATATACAAACGCTTATATTGTAAACTTCAACGTATAAGGTAGTTATTAAAACACGTTTACAAACCAATTATGTGATGATATTTTTCACTAAAAAATGTAACTGATATAATTAAGTAAACACAATGACTATTACAAATACTTGGTTTCGGACAGATAATGTAACATACTAAAGATAAATCACTAGCTGCAAGTGACATGACACTGTTTGACTGGAATCAAACCAATGCAGATAGAGTAAAGTTGACTAAATAATGTGGTCATGGAGCCAATTTTCACAAGCCATACGAATATATGATTATATATTAGTGATATTTAAAATAAAATAAAGCTGACATGTCATTTAAAAACATTAACTAACTGTACTTCAATACTTAACTTGCAACAGAGATATATATTGCATGTATACAAGCGATGACTGCATGACTAGCTGCAAATGACAAGCAGCACATGACTAGCTGCAGATGACGGCTTGGCTAGAGAAATAAACATTTTAAAAAGTAATTAGTTTAGGACTAGTTATTATATACACAGTTACATCAGCCTATAATCATGTTAACGACACAGTCACCAACAACAGCTACTAAAATTACTGATGAAATCAATCATTTAAACGAATCACAATCTTCCTCTACATGAGAATCTTGTTCAAGATTTTCGTCTTATTGAACATTGGAGCGTTATTTCAGAAAGCATGCATCTGTACATTTCAGTCCATTGCTTACAAATTGGCAGAGTGACCCTTGGCAATCCCGTTTGTAGGGACATAAAATTGAGGACCATATCTGAAGCTGGAGAGCCACTCATCCACTGCACTGTCAAGGCGCCATTGTCTACTGACCAACCATGCCCGTCTACCCAAGGAAACTTCTCCAAACAGTGTTGCCATATTGCTGTTTGGTGGTTGGCTCTTTTCACCTGAAGACAGAGGCAGTCACTACAGAGTGGGGACTCTCCAGAAGCTACAGCTCCTTTATTGGCTCTGAATAACTCCTCACGTAGATCGTTTACATCACAGCTTGTAGAGCGCCAGGAGTAGAGACTAGAAGCGAATTCCTGTAGTATGTCAAAACGATCGTCTGGAACAGTCCATTGATGACCAAATCTTCTAAAACATCTTGGAATTTCTTGTTCTCAATCAAATTTTCCATGGCCAGAAAATGAACTTTACTGTGTCGCATCCTGTAAACGAATGCATGCCAATCATCGAGCTGCATATACCCCTCTCCCTATTGCAGATGCCAGCTTTTTTACATCTATCAGTCTGATCCGTGATTTGCTGGACCTCTGTATGTAGATATTGGAATCGATGTCATTGCAAAATCGCAGACAGAGAAGCAAAATTTCATCAGCTACTAAAATAACTGATTTGTAACCCGAAGCATACTTGGCATGCAAAAAACTGTGAGCGTCTGCTTGAGAGTTTCCAACTCTCAAGCCTCTACTGCGACTTTATGCGTGATTCTGAAACATTTTTCATCACATGTTAACTTTAAAACTTTTGAACCCAATCTTTCTCGTATGCGTTTTTTATTCTGTGGGCAAGCAATATTTGAGTAAATTGTAAACATCACTGGACCCTCTGCTCAGTCTCTCTGCATCCTTTATTGACTTATCCTTATAAACAGCACACACAATTCCTTGGCTAGAACCTGCTTCTTGTAGAATAAATTATCAGACACTTCAGAAAATGTACGATTCTCACTAGGTAGTTTGTGTATGAGTGACATTCCATCAATGATGGTCAGTGGTGGCACTGAGACAGATTCTGTTGCAGACACCTTTTCTTCAAGTCTTTTTGCTAATATAGCCTTGTTAGTTTTTTTCATAGTACCATCACAGTTGGCTAGAGACCATGGTATAGGACCAAGACTGGACTGGAACGTTTCATATGCAGCATTCCCAATTTGTTGAGCATATATAGAAGAACACTCGTCACATCATTCGGGGCCACTCTACAACTTGCAAGTCCGGCAAGATCACCTGGTGTCTCAGAAAAAGGATTTGTCCCGCTGTTTTCTAATAAATCAATGACTATCTGAACGTCTGACTCATCTTTTTAATGCGAGTTAATTGAAGATCGTGGTGACTCAGCCTTGAGCTCTGCTGGTCAATGATGCTACGAAGTTGCCTCAGACATGTGCTACGGTATTCTGCATTTACATACCTGTAGTACTTCTGAGCGTAATTGCAGGTTTCAAGCTTGTTCACAGTCTCTTCAATTGTTTGATCAATTGTAACTTTCCCAAAGGGGTTGTGCTCTGACCTCTGAACTGATAGCCCTCCCTGCGGGTATTCATATAAAAATGGATGATAATTTAGGTAGGCTTGTCATTTGAGCATAGTAGATGAGAATATAACGTGCATAGTTTTGTCGAACATATGCAAAGCAACAAGGGATCATAAGGTGGAGCTGCCAATTGTCCCGTTCTCGATACACTGATCAGACCAAGAACTATATCCACTATGTCAAGGAGAGACATTCAGAATGATGCTACAAGGCAACTTTGTTTTTAAAATATGTGTTGTACAACATAAATATGCGAGTACAAGATTTGTTTGGAATGACTTCATTCAGACGTCTTGTCCTTCATTATTAAGACAACCACGTTCATATATGGCAGATCATCAGGGTGATTGTCCTCAAGCCATGAATGAAACCATTTCCACATTAGTGCTTCATATATTATTTTGTGCAGTCGAACACCATGGTTGCATTGTTTGCCATCTAATACACTGCCAACTGATCCTTCTGCAATTATACCAGATTCAACGGCTGCATCATGCAAACCTGCATCTCCAAATCTCTTGTCAATAACTGCTAATAATGTGCAAATGGTGTGGAAGACACCAAGCCGAATAACTATGTGGCTAAATTGTTGTGGTTGTTTCCATATCACTTCAACTGCTTTCGCATACAAAGCCTGATCGAAAACACATATCACCTCTTCAATATGAAGGATTTTTGTGATGTTCTGTGCTTGGCACAGCACCTCGTACACGGTAGATATGTTAGTAGCAGGTCCACGGATTGCTGGAAGGTAGTCCAGTGTCTTTTGAAAAACTTATGTTGTTTTTTGTTAGGTTATTGAATCCTGTCCTTGAACTCACGATATGATTGTTTGTATCACGCTGGCGTAACAATACAACACATTAAAAACAATGTATTATATATATGTGAAACATTTAGTCAAAAATAAACACATCATTCGGTTTTATCTCATTCCGAAGTCAGTGGTCAGTGGTAATCCACCTCGGAACGAATGATGTCACACGTCACGATAGCGGAGAAACAATACTAAACGTAACAAGTGCTATATATCACGCCAAAGAAAAGTTTCCTGAGGCAGGCATCGCGATCGCTTCAGTGCCACCAAGAAAGGGATCAGAACGCTCACAGAAAAAAACCAATGAAGCAACAGCATCTGTCAACAGCTACATGCAGGCAATGAGCCGACGAACAAAAACAGTGCATTATATTGATAGGCCTACTCACACACTTCTTGTCCCAAAAGGTTATCCGCTTGGCCATCTCTACTCAAAACGGATCCTTCAGGTGTACATTACAACAACACTGGGAAGCAGGAGGTATTGTCAAGGATAATTGCTTCACTGATGCAACTCAGTGAGCAGCTGGTCAACAAGACAGTCCGAAATACAAAACGCAGAATGAGCAAATCTCCAAATGGTGCTGAGAACGCAAAGAAAAAACCTACCATAAATAACGACTATGATCTTACAAGTGACAGTGATGATTCTGTCTATGAATCAGAGGCAGACCCTAATCCGTCCACATCAACTGCACATCATAACAGTTAGGACAGTAGCCAGGGGGGGGGGGGGGGGGGAAGGGGGTAGGCTGAAAAGGCCATCTGATAGAAATATAAAAGTGACACTAATAAATGTTTGTGGATTAAAAACAAGATTTAAAAATGCTAAATTTGCTGATTACATAAACAAATTTGACATAATTCTTTTAAGAGAAACCAAATTGAACACCTTAGATAGCATATCTGTTCCAGGTTTTCATTTCCTGATCAAGAACAGAAAGCACAAGAAGAGAGCTTCGGGTGGTATCGCCCTGCTGATCAGTGATGAACTAACGTTAGTCAATTATGTATGCGAACTAGATGTAGAGCAAGTTGATTTCTATATGGCTGAAAATTAATGACATTAATAACGGAAATGACTTGATAATATGTCTTGTGTATATTCCACCTGCAAACTCGCCGTACGCTAGAATAGCTATTTTTGACGAGATAGAAGATACAATTATTGACTTTCGGGCAAGATTTGTTAATGCAGATTTTTGTATCATGGGCGATCTGAACGCAAGAACTGGTATTGCAGATGATTTTTTAGTGAATAGCAAGTATGCTAACTACCAACCTGATGACGAGCTTGAAATGTTAACGTTAAGTAGGCCTAGTTTAAATATAGGCCTACAAGAGAAAAGCGTGAGTGTAGACAAAGTTGTCAATTCCTATGGCAATGGGTTATTAGAGTTGTGCAAGTCGGCTAATATGTAGGCCTACATAGTAAATGGTCGATAGTTTTATTGTACAATATTACGACCCGATGTTGTCTGATATACATTGTGCGGTCAATACAACTTTTAAATATAAAGAATCGATAGCCATTGTTCAAAACAGCGACCATGTAACACAGCCATCAGATTGCGCTGCACGGCTGCAACCTATTAAACCTAAATGGAAGCAGGAGTTTATTGCTGAATTTAAACAGTCGTTAGACGATATTGATATTTCTGACATCATGGCTTAACTTCATAATATAAGTAGAAATAACGATGGTGTTATAGACCAAAGCAGTGTCAATAAGGTGGTTGACGGGATCAACTCTGTGTTCCACACAACTGCTCGTGGGCTTAATATGTTAGCGTCCACTTCTGAACATTCTGGTCATCACAAAAAGCCTCGTGCCTGCAAACACGCACATCAAGTGTGGTATAATGACGCGTGTGAAGTAGGCCTAAGTAGGGGAGACTATGTGAAGTTTAAAAATAAATACAGGAAATTACAAAGTAATACAAATTTAAATATCTTACGAAAATCTGGTATATAGGAAGTACAAAAAGGAAATAAATAAAGCATTCAAAACTTATAAGCAGAAAGTAATAAATAAAGTTCCGTGTCCTGAAAACAACTAATCCTAGAGAATATTGGGATCTAATAAATGACTGTAAGTCTCAAAAAACATTTAATGATATATCGTTGAATCAGGCAGAAATAGATGAAACTGAAATAAATATTCCAGAAGCAAACTTGGATCCTTTATTTAATGACCATGTAACGACAGATGAAATGTTCAAATTGGTGCGGACGTTAAAAAATAACAAATCAAGTGGCAACGAGCAAGTTTTAAATGAATTTCTAAAGTATTCACCACCTAAAATAATTGATATGGTAGTCAGACTTTTTAATGTAATATTAGATACGGCTATTAGTCTGTGGTACAGATAGCAAAAAATGGGAAGTGGTATCAAATGGGGGTACCAAAAATGTCTTGCTTTTCGTTTAGCCATACACCTGAGGAGTATAAAATGGTATGATGGACCTCTGTAAGTAGTAGTTTAAGGTTAGAACAAAACGCTTCGTTTATATGTACTATTGTATGATTTTGATGATTCTCTCGCGGTAAATTCCACCATTATCTCATGCTAGTGACGAGTATAAAGATGCCTGTGGGGGCATTTCAATGCCGAAGTTCATGCAATGATGACTGAGAAGACAAAAATACACTTTGGTGAAATATAAATCAATTTTATTATGCAAAAATAACCTTATATGAAATGCATTTGATCTCAAATGAGAATGCAAATTTTTTTTTTAACTTAATAAAGGTATTTTAATATGCGAAAATAACCCTTTAAGCACTAAAAAATAAAATTCAGACATATCAAGTGAAATTATATGATGACTAGGAAATAAGAAATATCTTGATGAATAATCATTCCAGATAATATTCATCATACTCAGCAAACACCGACACATCGACATAATATTGGACCAATATTGGGCCGACGGTGGGCCAATGTCTGCTGTGTCATGTCTGCTGGGTATACAAAGTTACAGACTACAACAACAGAGTCATTATAAACACTATGGGAACTGTATATGTGTTATTTATATACAAACGCTTATATTGTAAACTTCAACGTATAAGGTAGTTATTAAAACACGTTTACAAACCAATTATGTGATGATATTTTTCACTAAAAAATGTAACTGATATAATTAAGTAAACACATTGACTATTACAAATACTTGGTTTGGGACAGATAATGTAACATACTAAAGATAAATCACTAGCTGCAAGTGACATGACACTGTTTGACTGGAATCAAACCAATGCAGATAGAGTAAAGTTGACTAAATAATGTGGTCATGGGACCAATTTTTACAAGCCATACGAATATATGATTATATATTAGTGATATTTAAAATAAAATAAAGCTGACATGTCATTTAAAAACATTAACTAACTGTACTTCAATACTTAACTTGCAACAGAGATATATATTGCATGTATACAAGCGATGACTGCATGACTAGCTGCAAATGACGAGCAGCACATGACTAGCTGCAGATGACGGCTTGGCTAGAGAAATAAACATTTTAAAAAATAATTACTTTAGGACTAGTTATTATATACACAGTTACATCAGCCTATAATCATGTTAACGACACAGTCACCAACAACAGCTACTAAAATTACTGGTGAAATCAATCATTTAAACGAATCACAATCTTCCTCTACATGAGAATCTTGTTCGAGATTTTCGTCTTATTGAACATTGGAGCGGTCTTTCAGAAAGCATGCATCTGTACATTTCAGTCCATTGCTTACAAATTGGCAGAGTGACCCTTGGCAATCCCGTTTGTAGGGACATAAAATTGAGGACCATATCTGAAGCTGGAGAGCCACTCATTCACTGCACTGTCAAGGCGCCATTGTCTACTGACCAACCATGCCCGTCTACCCAAGGAAACTTCTCCAAACAGTGTTGCCATATTGCTGTTTGGTGGTTGGCTCTTTTCACCTGAAGACAGAGGCAGTCACTACAGAGTGGGGACTCTCCAGAAGCTACAGCTCCTTTATTGGCTCTGAATAACTCCTCACGTAGATCGTTTACATCACAGCTTGTAGAGCGCCAGGAGTAGAGACTAGAAGCGAATTCCTGTAGTATGTCAAAACGATCGTCTGGAACAGTCCATTGATGACCAAATCTTCTAAAACATCTTGGAATTTCTTGTTCTCAATCAAATTTTCCATGGCCAGAAAATGAACTTTACTGTGTCGCATCCTGTAAACGAATGCATGCCAATCATCGAGCTGCATATACCCCTCTCCCTATTGCAGATGCCAGCTTTTTTACATCTATCAGTCTGATCCGTGATTTGCTGGACCTCTGTATGTAGATATTGGAATCGATGTCATTGCAAAATCGCAGACAGAGAAGCAAAATTTCATCAGCTACTAAAATAACTGATTTGTAACCCGAAGCATACTTGGCATGCAAAAAACTGTGAGCGTCTGCTTGAGAGTTTTCAACTCTCAAGCCTCTACTGCGACTTCATGCGTGATTCTGAAACATTTCTCATCACATGTTAACTTTAAAACTTTTGAACCCAATCTTTCTCGTATGCGTTTTTTATTCTGTGGGAAAGCAATATTTGAATAAATTGTAAACATCACTGGACCCTCTGCTCAGTCTCTCTGCATCCTTTATTGACTTATCCTTATAAACAGCACACACAATTCCTTGGCTAGAACCTGCTTCTTGTAGAACCAACGAGAATAAATTATCAGACACTTCAGAAAATGTACGATTCTCACTAGGTAGTTTGTGTATGAGTGACATTCCATCAATGATGGTCAGTGGTGGCACTGAGACAGATTCTGTTGCAGACACCTTTTCTTCAAGTCTTTTTGCTAATATAGCCTTGTTAGTTTTTTTCATAGTACCATCACAGTTGGCTAGAGACCATGGTATAGGACCAAGACTGGACTGGAACGTTTCATATGCAGCATTCCCAATTTGTTGAGCATATATAGAAGAACACTCGTCACATCATTCGGGGCCACTCTACAACTTGCAAGTCCGGCAAGATCACCTGGTGTCTCAGAAAAAGGATTTGTCCCGCTGTTTTCAAATAAATCAATGACTATCTGAACGTCTGACTCATCTTTTTAATGCGAGTTAATTGAAGATCGTGGTGACTCAGCCTTGAGCTCTGCTGGTCAATGATGCTACGAAGTTGCCTCAGACATGTGCTACGGTATTCTGCATTTACATACCTGTAGTACTTCTGAGCGTAATTGCAGGTTTCAAGCTTGTTCACAGTCTCTTCAATTGTTTGATCAATTGTAACTTTCCCAAAGGGGTTGTGCTCTGACCTCTGAACTGATAGCCCTCCCTGCGGGTATTCATATAAAAATGGATGATATTTTAGGTAGGCTTGTTATTTGAGCATAGTAGATGAGAATATAACGTGCATAGTTTTGTCGAACATATGCAAAGCAACAAGGGATCATAAGGTGAAGCTGCCAATTGTCCCGCTCTCGATACACTGATCAGACCAAGAACTATATCCACTATGTCAAGGAGAGACATTCAGAATGATGCTACATGGCAACTTTGTTTTTAAAATATGTGTTGTACAACATAAATATGCGAGTACAAGATTTGTTTGGAATGACTTCATTCAGACGTCTTGTCCTTCATTATTAAGACAACCACGTTCATATATGGCAGATCATCAGGGTGATTGTCCTCAAGCCATGAATGAAACCATTTCCACATTAGTGCTTCATATATTATTTTGTGCAGTCGAACACCATGGTTGCATTGTTTGCCATCTAATACACTGCCAACTGATCCTTCTGCAATTATACCAGATTCAATTGCTGCATCATGCAAACCTGCATCTCCAAATCTCTTGTCAATAACTGCTAATAATGTGCAAATGGTGTGGAAGACACCAAGCCGAATAACTATGTGGCTAAATTGTTGTGGTTGTTTCCATATCACTTCAACTGCTTTCGCATACAAAGCCTGATCGAAAACACATATCACCTCTTCAATATGAAGGATTTTTGTGATGTTCTGTGCTTGGCACAGCACCTCGTACACGGTAGATATGTTAGTAGCAGGTCCACGGATTGCTGGAAGGTAGTCCAGTGTCTTTTGAAAAACTTATGTTGTTTTTTGTTAGGTTATTGAATCCTGTCCTTGAACTCACGATCTGATTGTTTGTATCACGCTGACGTAACAATCTACTAGTCAGCCCACCTGTGACCACTGCAAGCTTAATTAATTTGCTCGGACCGACAGACGGACGGACGACGGACTAACGGTAGACGAACAGACGAACAATGAGAGACAGGCAGATGGACAGATGGAAAATCCGTCTACATGATGCTTCTGGTAGCAGGTAGGCTGAAGAGGCATACAACTATGTCTAAACACTCTTTATTATAGATTTTTCATATACTTAACAGTGGCGAAAGTTGAAAAATAATAAAATCGCTATATTTTTGAAAAGCTACTCCTTTCAGATGTCCATCATACATTTTTGACATGTCCTAGGCATGTCTAAGAAGGTGTAAAATTTTCGTTTGGTACCTCCGAGTGGTACCAACATTTGGTCTGTATCACGGACTATATATTCCCAGAGCAGTGGAGCGTCGGTATAATAAAACCACTGTACAAAAACACAGGCGCGAAGGATAATCCTAACAATTATCAGGGTATAACCATATTAAGTTGCCTTGGTAAGCTCTTTTCAAATTTTTTAAACAGTAGATTGACCCGTTTTGTAGAGGGCAATCAAACAATGGGTCCATAGCAAGCAGGTTTCAGATCTGGCTTCTCAACAACGGATCACATGTTTGCTTTAAAATCTTTAATTGGTATTTATTAAAGTAAACGAAAAATATTATATTGTTGTTATATCGATTATAGCAAGGCCTTCGACACAATCAGTAGGTCTGCGGTATGGTCAAAACGATTAAAATGTAATATTTCGGGAAAGGTTTTTCCCAGTTGTATATAATATGTATAAATTGGCCAAATCATGTGTAGCCATAAATGGTTTATTGACTGATAATTTTTCACGTCTCTCCGGGTTCGACAGGGTAAAAACCTGTCTCCTCTTTTATTTTCATTTTATTTAAATGATTTGCAACAGTTTTTGCAAGAAGCGCACATTGGTTTAAAATAAATAAGCGATTTAGCAACACACACTTTTGATAATAATCTTTGTGCTCTTTTAAAGTTATATATTTTACTGTATGCAAATGACACTGTCCTATTGGCCGAATCGCCAAAAGATTTACAAAACTCGATCAATTTGATGGAAACTAAAAATAAATGTGTCAAAATCAAAGGTTACTGTCTTCTCGAGAGGTAAAATTAGAAACAGACCTGAATTTTATTTTGGTGAAAATAAGCTGGATGTAGTTGAACACTATAAATACTTGGGTTCAAATTTTATTTTCAATGGAAAATTCACAGTTGCTAAGAAAGAATTGTATGATAAAGGTAATAGAGATATGTTTTCTTAACTGCGCAAAAGCAGACAACTTCAATTGCCAATAGACATTCAATTACAACTGTTTGGTGTGCTAGTAAAGCCTGTTTTATTATATGGGTGTGAGGTCTGGGCTCATGAAGGTACAGACATCCTGGAAAATTTACACCTCAGATTTTGTAAATATGTATTAGGTGTGAACAAATCCACATGTACCAATATGGTAGCCTATATGGTGAACTGGGACCTACGCCTCTCTCCTTAATCTCACAGGATGTTTAAAACGTCTCTGCATCTTGAAGAATATTTATTGACGCTGTAATATCACCAGCGATGTACAATGGCGAGATTTCGTTGCAGAAACCACAATCTTCCAATAGAGTCTGGTTGCCGTACTAATATCCCTCGTAATTTGAGAGTATGTGAACTTTGTAACGATTTTGGCGATGAATTTCATTTCTTGTTTATATGCCCACGTTTTAACGAAGCCCGTAAAAAATACATTAAAAAGGTGTCAGCTTTATCATTTTTTTCAATCTAATGAATGTGAAAAGCACCGTACAGCTGGCGAGCTTATGTAAATATTTTCAAATATTAATGAATGCATTTAAGCTTTTTGCATAGATAAGACGAATAGTACCATAGTAATAATAATTATTATAACCCTGTGTAAATATTGTACTGTAAGGTATAATTGTCACCACCATACGTGCCCACCTGGCATATACATACATATCTGTACATGTATATACAGATCTTATGAATAAACTACTACTGTCTACTGAAACATAACATGGGTATCTTATAAGCTTAAATTAAAGTTCTTTGGACGTTATCTTGTGCCAAAGCATAAAGTATCCAGTATGTCAGCTATAAATAATATTGGGTTTAAGACAACCATTAAAGTTAAATCATATTTTGATGTTTTAAATTAGTCAAATAATAAATTATCGTCACTTGAACTGTCTGTCTCGTCACTTGATGATATAATATTGTCATCCCCTAATAACTAAAACATCTGTATTATATCAGAAATACATAATCTGTATTATGTATTTCTGATTATATGCACAAATGACCACATCATTATATAGTCCTACATTGTCAATTGCTTCTGTGCTATTATAGATACCAGCAAGAATACCTTAGCACATCATCTTGATATCAGTAATCAGGTAATATGTTTGTATATATGTCAGTAGCACATCCAGCATAGGGCGTACTCGTCGTACGCACTCCCCCCTCCCCTTATTGGTGAAAATATTGCATTTTCATGCATTTTTTTGAATAAAGTGAAGCTAACAATCTTCTTTCAGCCAAAATGTGGCTTACGCCCCCTCCTCTTGCACATTCTTGATCCGCCATTGTATGTAGCAACAATACCAAAGGGCGGGGGCCTGGTGCCTGCTTGGAAAGTCAGAGATCGCAGATTCGTCTCCTGCTTTGGCATTCCAAGTTTCAAAGAACAAAATGTTTCCTCCCTGCTCAATCGTAAAGATTGAATATTGTGGGCAGCCTACAAGACCGAGAGATAACGTGCTTGGCTGCAGACCAACAGGGCTCAATTTCAAATCATGTGTCTGGAGGGCAGTGTCACCTCATACATATCACCATCCCCAGGACAGTTTAACCTATATGTGAACAAATGTGGCGTAAAATCTCATTCATTTGATTTCATTACATTTTATAAAGCCAACTAACACCTGACTCGACGTTTGCCTGATAACATTACAGTGTGAGTTGAGAAAGCCTTCATGGGTGTTTATCCTTGGGTCGATCTACTGTTAGTATTGTGATTTTCGTAATTTGCATTACGTAAGAGGGTGTAGTAAAAGTGCATTACGGTTACATGTGATAATGATGGATTAGGGCTGCTGTAGATTTCACGGCTGAGTAAGAAACATTAAAAGTTGATATTTTACAACTCCGTGACGATTTTGTTAGGCCTATTTAAGTCAGAAGAATTGAAATTGAAGAATAAAGACTTCGTGAAAATTCCTGGCTAACTGGGGCCTATTAAAAGACCCAGAATAAATAATAATTGCACATCTAATCTTGTATGTACATAATTTTCACATTGTAGTCCTGTAAAAATGATTTTTTGTCAAGCAAGCCCACTGCACGTAATGAAAAAAAAATCATTACGTGCAGTGGGCCTACTTCAGAATCTGTGTAAAATCAGCAAAATGTATGATGGGAATCAAACATATAATAAATTTCAATGATGGATGAGATATAAATATATACTACCGGCCTATACATATTTTATTTTCATGATAATGCAATTTAGAGCATAGATATATATTCTCTGACACACCTGTAGCTAATATTTTGCAATGCTGTTGACAAGTTTCAAGGCCCCTGGGCCTCTTGTCTTATCATAACATCGATCATACATGGGTGCTCTATTTATATGGGGACAACGAGCCATGTTTTAAAAGACTAAATCATTAATCATTATGACTGTAAAACCCATAAAATTTGACAATTCACCACTCCGTTCCCTTTTCTTGGTAACGGAGTAGAATGGAACGGAGTAGTAAAATTAAAAGTATTCTTGGGATTAATGAAAAGATATGGGCACTAATTCAAAGATATATCATACGGGTGGAAATAGTCCCCATAGCAACTGTTGTAGGCATGCAAGCATAAAACCAAACTCGTTTTTATACCCACAAGGCTAGGAACGGAGTAGTAAAAACAAAAGTATATTTTCTAACTTTTTGGTAATACCTGTTTCGAATAACTTGTCACTCAACAATATTAATTCTTGCAAGGCTTAAAACCCGTATAAGGCCCTTCAGTGTGTCAAACTACACTTGATATAATTTTAGTTCATGATTATTCACTTGATGGGGCATGCTACAATGATGGTAACGGAGTAGAGTGCAAATGTGGGGACATGTATATTCATTAAAATTATTTATATCGATATCAATTTTAAGTCGAATTTTGATCATTGATTAGTTGAAGTGAGCAATGTCCAGCCATGAAATGTAATTGTTAGAATTATGTTGTGATTTTGAATCCTACAGTCAAGTTTCAAATAGTGGAATTTTCTCTGTGGACATGCCATTTTCCACGTTTCCATGACATAGAGCTCTTATAAAACCATATATAAATATATCTATTTTTTTACAAATAATCTAAACATTATTAAGTAGTAATGCCTAAACGCGAAGTTGCACCATTTATTTTTAATATTATTATATTTAAATCAAAATGCGGACCTTTTAAGTCCTGGGGACACTAATTTTATGTAAAATTACCCCAATTTTTGGTTTTCCCATATGGACCCCATGTGCGATCGTCAACTAACCTGTCCCCAACAAAAACTACTGGTTTTCTACTAGTGTTGAAGTCGGTGGCATCTATCATTTTTGTCGGAAGGTGCATGCAGTAGACCCCTATGTTTCTAGGTCTAGCTGTTATTTGCGTTTAAAATACGACAAAAAAGTATACGTAGTATTAATCTGTTTATTTTCGTCAGTAAAAAGTCATAACATTTCAAGTGAAAAAGTCATTAAAAGTCAATATTTTTAGCCTGCCTTTTATTTAAAAAAGGCTATTGCAATTGAAGTTCTGCGGCGTTAACATTTACTTGTGGGCCGTATCCTTGAAAAGTTTTCCATGTTTTCCATGTATCCTTCCTAAATTATGCTTGTTACTAATTACCAGTTCTCAGACGAGTTCAATAATGGCTGAAAAAAAAATCATAATGGCCGATTTTTCGCATTTTATGTCAATAATTTGACCTTGTGTGCGCAATAACATGAAAAGTTTTTCATGTATTCTTCCCAAATTTGTTATGCTTGTTACTAATGATCAGTTTTCGGACAAGTGCAATAATGGCTGAAAAAATCAAAATGGCCGATTTATTGTGATTTTTTGCATTTTACGTCAATAATTTGACCTTGTGGGCGCAATAACTCCAAGTTCAATAATGGCGGCGGTCTATTGTCGAGTGTGCTCTTGTTTGCATTTTACATAATTTCTTTGACCTTGTTGGGGCAATAACTTCCAAGTTCTATAATGGTGGCGGGCTATTGTTGAGTGTGCTCTTGTTAAGAAGAGTAGACCCACAGGAACCTTGGACCCCACTCCTGTGGAACGTTGACAATGCTGCACACTCGTGTGGGCCCACAATATTTACTCAGCGAATCACAACGACCCACCTAGTTGAAGATAAATACATGTAGGCCTGTAATTATGTAGGGAGGCCAGGGGGTATTTCATTTTGTTGTGGTAGAGGTTAACAACACTGAACATATGACATGAAACACAATAAAGTGCCAATGTAACGTTAGCATTGTTTAATCTGTTGTAGAATGCTATAATTAAGCCGCCCTCGCCGAGGCGGGCTGCTTACTGTATTCCACACACCTCACACCTCATACTTCATATAGCCATCACATACCACTGCGGAATTGTTATCGTGACATTTTGATTCCTATATCCTCAACCCTTTAATTATTAACGAAGAAAAGCTCGTTAGCTTGTTTCAGGAAAAAGTTTCCATCACAACTTCTTTTTATTTGGCAAATGACATTTGGGAGCAAATAATTTTAAAATGGCCGTTTAGTGACCATTTTAGTCTAAGAACATTAGGTTTTGGGGTGGAATAAATTCGTAACAAGCTGATTTTTTCAGGAACTACTCAGAATACAGTCCTGAAAAACATATTAAAGTCCCCAATAATCCGAGCTCGGAAAAGTACCTAAATTAAAGATGGCCGCCAAAATCCGGTTTCGGATAAGCGAAATGGACTAAATACAATAATTTTGTTTTATTTGCACCGTGTTATTGCTATAAAGAGGACACCAAATAACTCGTATATCTTCGTGTGAATATAGTAAAAACAAGAAACAATTAATTTTGTTTTAATGGCACAATATGTCGATAAATGACCCATTTTTTGTTGAAAACTGAAATAAATGTTGCATTTTTTATAATTTCTTGCTAACCTTTAATTTGACAGATATTACTATTGTCCGCAGAATAAACATACTGTAGATCTGGTAATTTTCGCGTGTTTATATTTTCGCAAATTTCTGATTTGGGGATTTTTCACGAAGTTTAAAATTCGCGAATCTTCATTTTTCTTTAATAGCGCTATTATAATAATAATTTTCGCGAAATTTTCAATTTCGCGAATTTTTCCTCCTCGCGAAATTCGCGGGAATTAAAACCTCGCTAATATAACCAGATCTACAGTAATAAAATTAGCCGTGAATACCACCTGTGGCATTTGCAAAAATCATAAAATCCGAAATAGCCGCCGAATACAAGCAAACTATTAATAAATATAAAACAGAGTTGAGATGCTAGATGTCTGTCACAGTTAGTTTTTTTTCTCTCACCAATTTTTAAACGTGTGATCAAAGTATTTTCTTTGGCACAAATAATAATTGAAATAAAATATTACATTAGAATATATGGGTCTATGATATATCGGTCATATGATACATTAATAACACTGAACGCATTTATTCGAAAAAGCTTGATTTTTCAGAACATTTTAAGGAATGTTTTACAGAATGTTAATGTGATGACTTATCCAAAATTTCTGAAAAGCTTTTAGAACCTATATAATATAGGTAAAATAATAATTATAATCTATCGTAAAACTAAAGTACTGTATTGGCCAATATTTTTAATTGTATAACATTTTCATCATTGTAGTTACGTTTTCTTTCACAATTGTAAATTATTGACAAATTAATGGATGTAGTAACAATAATAATTTTATTATATGTGGAAAGTAAATAGCTTATAAGCCTAACGTTTGCCAAAAAATATTTGTATTGCCTTAAAGCAACTCAAAAGGGAGCGAAGCTCAACCCTGCGATGTTCAGCGGTCTTGGGGAGGTTCCTCGTTTACATCCATGCATACTGCCCAGAGGGTTATTCATATTACTAATCGTAAATAAACAGGCAAAATTATCTGTATGACTGCGCACAAGAGGGGTAGTGACACTAAAGCTATTCCCATACTGCTTAAATTGTTTTATTTTTGTAAATCCCTATAAACTTAACTTGTTCTGATCTGTGTATCAAGGATAAAATTGTGATCAATCTACTGAATAACGAGATTTCATAGTTAGGCATACCTGTCTCCAACTAATATACTATTTAATTAAAGAGCTAGATATTGGCACATACCTATACACATTAATTAAAATAAAATAATAATAAAATAATAATGTTATATTGATCCGATGCCTCCTTCACTTTCCACAAATAATCCTATCAACTGTGTATTAAACCTGGTCTTGAAAATTTATCGTATATATATATATATATATATATATATATATATACGAATGACAGTGACGAGTCCAGAAAATGACAAACGGGTGGGGTGGGGCAGTCAAATGTGGGCGTTTTTTGTTTTTGGAACCGTGAACGAGGCGTCTCTGGATCTGCCACTGAATGAACCTCTTATGAACAGCCACCTGTCTTGAATGGTCACTTTTGCCCAAGGGTAGCTATTCTTCTGTATTGTTTTCAGAAGAATCCTTTTTAAAAAGGAGTAATAATGGGCTTAAATTGTTAATAAAATATTGAAAAAGAAATATCTGCTTTAAAAAACATTTAGATTAGGACATCAATCGATATGGTGTGAGATACAATATAGGTAGATTTAATCAGGGATAGCAGGTGAAGCACAGAGCTTGAGATCAAATTTCAGCCATTACGTAGAAGCCCACCTGCAACCAAAGGTTGTTTTCCTGGTGTGTGTATAGCCCGATATTGCAGATGTTGTTAAATCAATAAGATAAATAAAGATAATTGCTGCTTTAAATATAATCTACTGTTAATAATGGGTAAATTTAATATTAAATGGTTTAATTTGTTTGTTGAAGTAATTTATACAGTGTACTTCCCTTTCAGATATTTTGTTATCAATGGGATACATGTGTATTATGCATAACGATCAGTGGCGTTCTATTTAACTTCAGATTTAGTAAACATTCATAAGATTTTATTCGAGCCTAGCTTAGTCTGTCTCTGCACAACTGTGACCCTTCAAACCCGGTTGATTGTAATTTTTTTAAGGTCAACATAAATTTAAAAATAATCAAATATGCTAATTTCTAGCAAAAATTGACAATTTTATTCTAGGTTAACCTACATAAAACAAACAAAAGATAAATTTATTATCTTTTTCATTCACACTGACAAATATACGTTAATTAGCATACTTTGTGCCACCAATGAGACCATGCACATACAAATATGTATGTATTAAATAAGTTATGCTCATCCGAAACTGCATTTTGGCGGCCATTTTAAGAGTTAACCCATTTAAAACAAAAATAAATATATTTGTAAGATTTTATTATAGCTTAGTTTAGCCTCTCTCCACACAACTGTGACCCTACCATCTATAAACATACTGACTATAGTATCTCTCCATTCAAAATTGGCTGGCTTCACAAAAAATGGGATCATTTTCAGTCAGTCCCATGGGTATGGGTGATCCGATTTCCGGTTCTCCAGTGTATGTATATTATTACCTTCAGATGTACCAGCATTCCGTTATCCTTTGAAAAACCTGAGACCTTCCCCCTTGAAAAGTACACTAAAGCCAGTCTACGATAACACATATATAAAAGACGCAGATCCATCGCTGCTTTTATGATGGGTCGACATTGTATAGGATGGACCAACTATAGTACAACACATGTTGATTGCATGCACTGGTCATGGTAATACAAGGCATATATTAATGCCAACCATATAGCCCAGTACAGGGGAGACACAATTATATAAACTTGTCTCTCATAGGTGCAAGGAAAACTCGAACTTGACATACAGTCAGTTGGCCAGAGATCAGAAAAAAACTTATTTAAGATTTTCGTGTCGACTTTTCTGTGCATACCTAAAACCTTGCTAGATGTATTCTCAGACCTCTTATAATGAAACCCCGACCGGTTGTCGGCTTTCATGTGTGTGCACTAGAGCTACAGAGTATTTTCAAAATGGCCGCCAAATTCACCCTTAAATTGTCAATTTTACCGGTCAACCAACATTATTATGAGCAGAAAACACTCAATTAAAAATCAAAAACAATCTGGATGTAATATAGCTTTACTCCAATATACTTTAGGACAATATATTTTGATCTAGAGCTACAGATTATTTTTAGAATGGCCGCCAAATTCACCCTTATATTGTCAATTTTAGCACTCAATCAACATTATTATACACAGAAAATAAACTAATTAAAAATCAAAAATAATGTTGAGGGTATAATTATAGCTTTTTTTAAATATACTTGAAAACAATATTTTTTATCAAGGATCAAAAGAGGAGTAGTAGAATAACATTTTAACTTTGTGTTGAAGCATACTATTCAAACTCTTTCATTTAAAAAAATGACAAATATGCGTATAATCTAGCGCCTTTTTGTCCCTAAGTTTTTGAGAATAAACATCTTTTTATTTCTATAAATTGTCTTCGAAATCACCTACCGAGCACATAAACCAGTTAAAATGATTAAATACTCTAATAATCCATACCTGAGATGTAACATGGATGACATAATTTTTTCTATGTCGTATTCAGCTGTTATATCACTCGTGCTGATAGCTTTTCAGTCCACATTAGTTCATAAAATATTACCACATGTTACGAACTAGCAGAAACAGTCAAATAACCATTTACACATCTTACAGTGCAAAAAAGTCAAACATTAGCTACACCGTGTGTGTAAGTTGTCCAATCGTGATGTAACAGCGGACACCAAATCATAAAATGTTTGATTAAGGAACAAAATACAACGTCTAATTATTTAAAATTAAGTGAAAAATGTCTTTGGTTCATCAACATATAAAATATAGGCTTATATACTTTTAAAATGTAAATTCAAGCAGAGGACCAAGAACATAAATAACAGATTGGTGTCCTGTTACATCTGCATTTCATTATTGAGGATCAGTCTAACAGTCAAATAACCATTTACACATCTTACAGTGCAAAAAAGTCAAACATTAGCTACACCGTGTGTGTAAGTTGTCCAATCGAGATGTAACAGCGGACACCAAATCATAAAATGTTTGATTAAGGAACGAAATACAACGTCTAATTATTTAAAATTAGGTGAAAAATGTCTTTGGTTCATCAACATGGAAAATATAGGCTTATATACTTTTAAAGTGTAAATTCAAGCAGAGGACCAAGTACATAAATAACAGATTGGTGTCCTGTTACATCTGCATTTCATTATTGAGGATCAGTCTAACTCAGCTTCTTAAATTAAATGGTATTTGGTGATATTAATTTCTATACATTAGCTTTGCTCAACAGTAGAATTTAAAATATGTGAGACTAATTGAAACAAAGAAATTTAGATATTTAAATCGAGTTTTGTGTCCTCGTTACATCTTGTATTCTACTTGTAAATTACGATTGTTTCGTTTCCACAAAATAGGAACTATCTTTTAAGCTGCATATATGAATCGGGCAACATTTGAGGATTGCATATTTGTCAAGGATTGCATATTTGCCACCAAGGAAAACGTTTATTAGGTTTTAAATTTCGAAAAAGTATATACAAGACGTAACACCTATTTAATGACGGAGAAGACTTGCTCAAATACCAGTCAATCAACCCCTTACTATCATAGATGATTCTTTAATTCCTTTTTTTATTATTGTAAAACCACATTATATCTATAGATATACACTTTCAGATATACAAACAATAAACACACCGTTCAAACAGTCATATACAACCATTGAGCGTCATATAAACCACACACTTCCATTTTTTATCATAACACAGCCAGCCGACACGAAACATTGGTCAAGTATTGCTTTGGCGTTGGGGGTAGCGGCGTAAATGTTAGTCCAATGTCGGGACAAAAGTGTGTTCAGTGCTGTAAATGTGTTCAGCGTTGCAGCAGTTATCGTTGTATGTACCACTTATGATGCGTGTACTATATTCATTATACACCACAAGCATTTATTCTCCACTTATTTTACGATTTGAACTATTTTTAAGCACACTTTCTCACAATTGCGTGTGCTTTAGCATATATTCATCTCCTTTACACCATGTATAAGTATCTAACATTGTACTCACTCATTACTTTTGCAAGTTATAGTATATTAAACACACTTTCTAACATGTAATACGTACAATGCATATTTACATCCTTAAATGCTGTTATGCAACACTTTTTAGCATACAAAATGCAGTTATACAACACTTTTTAGCATACAATCAACTATTATACATCATATGCACGTATCTAACAATGTATTCACTACTTTTTTACGAATACCACTAACTTAAACATACTTACTCACAAATTACAACACATATATCTAAATAAAACAAATATAAAAATAAATAAAAATATTACATTGTTAGATGCGTACATTTGTTGCATAACAGTTGGATGTATGAACAAGTATTGTTGACTACATTAAATTGCTAGAATACATCGCATTGCACGTATCACATTGTCACTTTGTGTTGTAATACCTGGGGTAAGTATGTTTGAAATGTTAGAATATGAGTTGAAAGTCAAGACGGCAGGCTATATAATATGGAATAGCTTGCATAACAAAGTACTGACCAAGCTGAGAGTCAATGTGTCAGGTCATATAACATGGAATAGCTTTTATAACAAAGTACTAATTCAATATAGTATTGTATAACATCGAAATTGAGAGTCAAGGCGGCAGATTCTAAGCCAAATTGTTGTAGAACAGAGTACTAAATGAAAGGAAATCAGTAATGTCGGCTAATTGTTAGCGTAACAAAGTACTAAGTCGAGCTATGTTGGATATTTCTACTGTCAAATTTGCATACAAGAGGTACATTACGATGATTAGATGTATTGCTCTACAGTCGACTTGCCCTGGCACCTGGTCCAGTGATATCAACAAAGGAACAGAAAGATGTGTAATGTTTATGAACCGGCTGTCAAACACAAGACACATCACTGGTTTTCAATGACAAACTATGCTCAAATGAAACAAAAGCAATCATAAAAAATAAGTAGAGAATACATTGTTAAATGCGTACATGTGTTGTATAACAGTTGGAAGTATGAAAAAGTGTTGTATAACTACATAAAGTTCATAAAGTTGTTAGAATAGATCGCATTACATGTATCACTTTGCCAATTTGTGTTGTAATTTGTGATTAAGGTGGTATCTCACTGGGCTGCGACGGTTTGAAACTAGTTTGCGATTGAAAATAGCTATAAAAATTGCGAATTAGCGACAACTTTTACTTGCTATCTCAACGAATTTGTAATTACGATACATTTGCGTATGTCGCACGAATGTCGGACGAATATCGTACGAACTTCAACCCGAATTTGGGATGAAAATTCGCCTAAAATACGCAAACATGCCGTACAATGTTTGCACGACATTCGCAGGACATTCTCACAACTAATGTGTGAATTTTGACCAAGCATAAGTGTTGCACGAGTGTCTCACAAGTGTCTCACGAGTATCGCGCAACACTCGTGCGACAGTTGCACGACATTTTAGCAAGATAATTGCGATTTCGAAAGCATAAGAAAACTCCGATAAACATATTCTCACTTCATTTTATGACAAGAGAGATGGACATCAGAGACGATGCGGAGATGTTTATGGATGGAGACAGTAGCTTGGATGAAGATGAGGCTGACATGCTGAAAGCTGCAGCATATCTACTTGCTGCAGCTGCTGTCAAGAAGGCTAATAAAGCTAATAAGGCTGATAAGGCTAATAAAGATGTAATTTTTTGCTTCTTCAGTTCTTTGTTCTTATAATCCCTTTGAGTTTTGTCATAAAAAATAGTGTTACTCATCCAGAATTCCGACATTACATGCTGATCTTCGTCCTTCCAAGGATATTGTCCATTGACCACCTCTTTTGTCTTCTTAGCCCTTTTTATCGTACAAAAAACAGACACATAAATTGGGGAAAAATTGTTTATTAAAAATAAACATCAAATTAAACGACTACAAATAAAAAGGGCTCCACTTCAAAAGTTGTTAATGTAAACGTGGTAGTAACAGAGTGAAGCCCTAAGACCAAAATAGGTATAAATTTACTTGACAGTCAGTTAACAGGATTAACCAGTGAATATTTATACATGTCTCTAATTGATCTAATCTACTATGAATATTTATACATGTCTCAAATTGATCAAATCTACTAGGACTATTTATACATGTCTCTGATTGATCTAATCTACTATGAATATTTATACATGTCTCTGATTGATCTAATCTACTATTTAAATGTGAACTTTGACTCTTGTATCATTACAAACAAATTAGATAATATCAACCAAACTATCAATAACAATCTAGTAATTGTTCACACAAAACCAAACCTATCAATAACAATCTACTAATTGTTCACATTAATATATTAATGAACATTGACTCTTGTATCATTACATACAAATTACATAATATTGACAAAATCTATCAATAACATTATTAAACAAGATTATCTGTTGTTGAGGAGGGTATGAAAACGGTCAGAAGAAAAATGAGCAAAAAACTTGCAGCGGATGGAAGCGGGAGGAGGTGGGATTTTCTTGATAGACATAGAATCTGCTATATAAATTTATATTTCTTTCGGATTAATTTTTGGTTTGGATCACCCTCAAGATTTCATTGCTAAAAGAGACCGTTACAAACAAATCGAGATCCGAACAAACCACGAATTACATAGCTTGGGATTCGCCTAAGATTAATAATCTATTTTGTGTCCGATAAAAAGAGCTTTCATTTTACGAAAACTCTGTATTTATCGTACAAAAAAACAGACACATAAATTGGGGAAAAATTGTTTATTAAAAATAAACATCAAATTAAACGACTACAAATAAAAAGGGCTTCACTTCAAATGTTGTTAATGTAAACGTGGTTGTAACAGAGTGAAGCCCTAAGACCAAAATAGGTATAAATTTACTTGACAGTCAGTTAACAGGATTAACCAGTGAATATTTATACATGTCTCTAATTGATCTAATCTACTATGAATATTTATACATGTCTCAAATTGATCAAATCTACTAGGACTATTTATACATGTCTCTGATTGATCTAATCTACTATGAATATTTATACATGTCTCTGATTGATCTAATCTACTATTTAAATGTGAACTTTGACTCTTGTATCATTACAAACAAATTAGATAATATCAACCAAACTATCAATAACAATCTAGTAATTGTTCACACAAAACCAAACCTATCAATAACAATCTACTAATTGTTCACATTAATATATTAATGAACATTGACTCTTGTATCATTACATACAAATTACATAATATTGACAAAATCTATCAATAACATTATTAAACAAGATTATCTGTTGTTGAGGAGGGTATGAAAACGGTCAGAAGAAAAATGAACAAAAAACTTGCAGCGGATGGAAGCGGGAGGAGGTGGGATTTTCTTGATAGACATAGAATCTGCTATATAAATTTATATTTCTTTCGGATTAATTTTTGGTTTGGATCACCCTCAAGATTTCATTGCTAAAAGAGACCGTTACAAACAAATCGAGATCCGAACAAACCACGAATTACATAGCTTGGGATTCGCCTAAGATTAATAATCTATTTTGTGTCCGATAAAAAGAGCTTTCATTTTACGAAAACTCTGTATTTATCGTACAAAAAACAGACACATAAATTGGGGAAAAATTGTTTATTAAAAATAAACATCAAATTAAACGACTACAAATAAAAAGGGCTTCACTTCAAATGTTGTTAATGTAAACGTGGTTGTAACAGAGTGAAGCCCTAAGACCAAAATAGGTATAAATTTACTTGACAGTCAGTTAACAGGATTAACCAGTGAATATTTATACATGTCTCTAATTGATCTAATCTACTATGAATATTTATACATGTCTCAAATTGATCAAATCTACTAGGACTATTTATACATGTCTCTGATTGATCTAATCTACTATGAATATTTATACATGTCTCTGATTGATCTAATCTACTATTTAAATGTGAACTTTGACTCTTGTATCATTACAAACAAATTAGATAATATCAACCAAACTATCAATAACAATCTAGTAATTGCTCACACAAAACCAAACCTATCAATAACAATCTACTAATTGTTCACATTAATGAACATTGACTCTTGTATCATTACATACAAATTACATAATATTGACAAAATCTATCAATAACATTATTAAACAAGATTATCTGTTGTTGAGGAGGGTATGAAAACGGCACACAGACACAAAGTGTCTGACCCCCACAACACAAACTTACGAATGCATCGTAAGAGCACATATGAATTCCAACCTCTCATCTGTCTAATCCACCATTACTTGCGGCATCAGAAACAACACTAATTCTAAATAGTGAAGTGCTATATAGTCTGAAATTTAGTTTTTAAATTGAAATTAGGATGTCTACAGAAGTGAAACTTGAAATTTACATGTAATGAATAGATAACCAAATAATTAAAATTTCCAAATGTAGATAATAAGGGACACATTATCATAACATCTATTGTATTTATAATTCCTGAAGCAAGTCTGAGTAGTGTTTTGACTGGCTGGATTTATATGTCAGTGGAATTTTATTTTCTGTAAGTGTAAAATCTGACCACAGAAGTATACAGACCTCATATTGAGCTGACCTAGGTATTGCAGACACACTTTGAAAACATAAGAAGACCACAAAACATAGATTTAGAAGGATTTGAAGCAAATTAGGAACATGAGGAAATGGTCCACATCTTGAGTATTGCTGTATTCACTAAAGATGGTGTTTACATATACATTCAAAAGCAAGATCTAAAGAATTCTAAAAAAAAAATAATAATAATAATAATTTCTTACTCACGCAGTTATTGACGAAAAAGCAAAATTTTAGCTTTTTCTTCTCTTCTACGGGAGAAGAAAAAGGACATAAATCATTCACATTTAAAGTTATTCCACCTGTAAGAATGAGCTTGTGGATATTGTATCAAAAACCGACTGGCCGAAATCGGGTTGGCAAATCACTCCCCATCATGTTTTCCATTGTTAGAACAGCTGGCGCAAGTCCTGCCGAACTAACAAATGGAAAATCATGTTTGGTTCTTCACAAAGTTTATTGCATCTGGCGCAAGTCCGGATGCATCCTGCCCATACTTGCTAGCACTAATTTCAGCAGCTGGCGCAAATCCTGATGCTAGAATAAACTGATTCCAACTGTAAGAATGAGCTTGTGGATATTGTATCAAAAACCGACTGGCCGAAAGCGGGTTGGCAAATCACTCCCATCATGTTTTCCATTGTTAGAACAGCTGGCGCAAGTCCTGCCAATCTAACAAATGGAAAATCATATGTTTGGTTCTTCACAAAGTTTATTGCATCTGGCGCAAGTCCGGATGCATCCTGCCCATCCTTGCTAGCACTGATTTCAGCAGCTATCGCAAATTCTGATGCTAGATTAAACTAATTCCACCTGTAAGAAAGAGCTTGTGGATATTGTATCAAAAACCAACTGGCCCAAATCCAGTTGGCAAATCACTCCCCATCATGTTTGCTATAGTTAGAACAGCTGGCGCAAGTCCTGCCGAACTAACAAATGAATAATCATATGTTTGGTTCTTCATGAAGTTCATTGCATCTGGCGCAAGTCCGGATGCATCCTGTCTATCATTACTAGCACTGATTTCAGCAGCTGGCGCAAGTCCTGATGCTAGATTAATCAAGCTAGACAGAGAGCATCATGTAGTTGGCGTATAAGGCATGCAATAATTACTGCGGCCTGTAACAACTGGCCAAGTCTTGTTGTAACTGACCTTGTATATATTGACTAATAATATGTTCTTGCAGTAGTTTAATTGAATAATTATATTGCTTTTACCTTACACTCCTACACTTGGATACTCTTCCGAATTATTTTAATTTACAAATTATTTATTATATATATATATATCTAAGTAAGAATGATGAAAGATTTAATTCTTGTGGCCATTTTGTTATTATTATTTAATTTCAAAGCAGCTGGATCACTAAGCTTTACAAAACAAACAACAAAGAAGAAAACTTAGAAAGAAAAAGGTGACCCAAAACATAATTTCGTAGGATCCACTTGAAACCTAAGGTCACTTTGGCAAAGCCAGAGAATGGCCTACAGGAAAACCAGCCCCTGGGATTATTCCAGAGTCACCACAAATTGGCATAATTGCATTAATTATATAACATGAAATCAAGAGATTATCAACTATATCTCTTCTCATTAATTTAAATTATTACTAATGAGAACGTTAAATCTTAACTTCCTAACATGAATTATTTTTAAAAATCTTTATGAGCACTAATATTGTATATTTTAATTAGAGATTAAGAGTGGCTGGTATGTATGCTTCATTGACCAAAAGTAACAAAAAAAGAAAACTCCATTCAAAGAGGAAAGGTGCCAAAAACATAGTTTTGACAAAGACCTATCTGAAACCGAAAGCTGTACTGGCGAGGCCAGAAAATAGCCCACAGGAAACAAATCCTGACAGGAATCAGTGGGTCCACCACAAATTGGCATCAGCCAATGTGATCATCGCCTCCAGAGTTTATCAATTCTTGCTAAATCAAATCCTAGAAACAACAATTGCTCCTCTTATTTATTTATATTATTTGTAAATTTTAGCCCTACAAATCACACGATAAAATGTACCCAAAAAATTTAAGTAACAAAGATGAAACTCCAAAAAATGAGGAAAAAGGCCAAAAACATATGTTCCTGACAACAAAACCTATCTGAAACCCCATAAGGCCGCAGTGGCAATGCCTAAGAATGGCCCACAGGAAAAACAGTTCCTGAAAGGAATCAGTGAGTCAACCACAAATTGGCATAAATGCATAAAAGCAGCCAAAGTGGTTATCGCCTCCAGAGTTAATCAATCTTTGTTAAACAAATTCTCTGAGACAATTATCATTGATTTATAAAATTAATATTGTCTATTGCATTAAAGCGAGCACTATCTCAAATGTTTACTCCGCGAATCACAACAAGAATCAATCTTCTTATTAAGATAATTTATAAAGTTGACCCTGCAAATCACACAATAAAATGTACCCAAAAAAATTTAAGTAACAAAGATGAAAATCCCAACGAGGAAAAAGGCCAAAAACATATGTTCCTGACAACAAGACCTATCTGAAACCCCATAAGGCCGCAGTGGCAATGCCAAAGAATGGCCCACAGGAAAAACAGTTCCTGAAAGGAATCAGTGAGTCAACCACAAACTAGCATAAAAGCAGCTAAAGTGGTTATCGCCTCAAGAGTTAATCAATCTTTGTTAAACAAATTCTCTGACACAATTATCGTTGATTTATAAAATTAATATTGTCTAAAGTGAACGCCATCTCAAATTTTTACTCAGCGAATCACAACAAGTTAACATAGTACTTTTTCACCTGAATGAAACCAAAATTTTTATATAACAAAGATGAAACTATTTTCCATCCCCCTTGACATATTAAAAGTTATGGAAGCATCATCCAAACCCAAATTTGGATGCAAAAATGCAAATGATTTTTTCATTATGTTATTCCGCAAATGTTTGATAAATGAGAAACCGATCAGTGTTACTCTGCATTATGAGAATTCTTATTTTATGCTCAACTTGTTAAATTTGATAATTTAATAACAACTGAAATTCATGATTGAAACAAAGAATGAGTGAGCGATAATGTAAGGTTTTGAGACTGACTAGACCACATGGAAAGCCAACAATGTCAATGAGACAAAGATAAGGGTCATAATCCAAATAATTGGTCAGACAGATTCAATAACAACCACGCAAAGCTGTTATCAAATATATACACAAACTATTGAAAATATTTGTAACATAAATTTTATTTATAGATCTTTATAGTCATAAAAAAATAAAGTATAGACAGCTACAAATTTTTAATGTGCAATTGGTTATCGCCTCAAAAAGTTCATCAAATCTTGCTATTTTAAATCAAATTTAAAACTGGTGAACTATCACCACTCTCATTGATTTAAATTAAATCAAAATTATATAGTCATTGTGCTTTTAACTTAATTTAAAGTTATCACTATAGTCAGATTCACATTAAATTCATCAACCAGGATTATTGAATTTCGCGGATTTCTCAGTCAATTCTCAACCAATTTTCATAAAATTTTACACACACTATTTTCCATTCATGTCGTAACCCTGAAAGTTTCGCGAAGTTTTGATAAGTATTTAAGAAGTTAGACCATTTGACATGTAATAAAATTCTGAGACGAAGCTAATGGCTTTATAGAGGGCAACATTTTTATTTATTTACTACATGTCAAATGGTCTAACTTTTAAAATATTTATCAAAACTTCGCGAAACTTTCAGGGTAGTCACGACATAAATGGAAAATAGTCTGTGTAAAATTTCATGAAAATTAATTGAGAATTGAAGGAGTAATCGGCGAGATTCATCCACCATGGTGAATGTGAATCCTGGTATAGCGCTTAAATTTCTAAGATTGTATATTTTTTAGTCTACATTTTATTAAAATCATGAAAGAACAGTCCAAACCAAATTTAATCCAGATGAATTTTGTATTATGAATTTGTCACTCCAAAAATATGTCACTAGTGACTGGAAGTGCTGCCGACTATTACACTAATAATGACGATTCAACCAGTCTAATGGTAGACTAGTCTACATCATATATTTTAATTTTTATTCCATAGTCTATACTAAACTATAGTATAGTCTGAGTCTACTAACAGTTAGAGTAACAATTAGAGCCGAGTCTAGACTATATCTAGACTCCAGTAACTTTGACATTTGATTAACAGCGCGTACGGATAATACTATTAATAATAGTTAATAAAAACACGAATTCAGCGTGAGCGATAATATAAGAATTTGAAGTGGACTTAACCACGTGACTGCGACCGGATTGATGGTGGGGATGTCAATTGAAGTCATAATCTAAAAAACCACTGACACATGGTTGAACATATTCAAAAACAATGCAAAACTATATCTATCATATAAAAGAACTATTGAAACGTATTTAAAATACAAGATTTTCTTGATAGACATAGAATCTGCTATATAAATTTATATTTCTTTCGGATTAATTTTTGGTTTGGATCACCCTCAAGATTTCATTGCTAAAAGAGACCGTTACAAACAAATCGAGATCCGAACAAACCACGAATTACATAGCTTATGATTCGCCTAAGAATAATAATCTATTTTGTGTCCGATAAAAAGAGCTTTCATTTTACGAAAACTCTGTATTTATTGAAGAGCTTGCTGAAGAACCATCCGAGTCTTCCGCGGACAGAGCAGCAGGCCCCTTACTCTGTTCCTCCTCATCTAGCTCGACTGTTTTCAGGGTACAACCCCTCTGCCTCTTCCTCTTCTTCCTTTCGGTGACATTGTCAATTATTGAATGGTAAGTTTAGATTATGTCTGCAAGAACTTCTAGCCGCGTATCGTTGGATATGTGACGTCATATTGGGATACAATTGCGAAATTGCGATTAGGCTGTGACGTTATTGGGACATGTTTGAGACATCTTTGCGACATCAACATGGCTCGCAATTTATTCTCAATTTGTTCGCTATTATGTCGCTCCATTCTATATTTCATTCCAGGTCGCATTAATGTCGCTAATTACTCGTTATTTCCTCGCAAACTGTTCTCAAAGCCCTCGCTGATTTGACTTTCTGAGACTAAATTTAGGAGACTTTGCGACTACTTTGCGACACTTTGAGACCATGTTGCGAGATGGTAAAAAATTGCGATTATTTTGAACCTGTTCAAAATCGACGCAATTCAATTGCGCCACTTTGCGACTCCAGGGATGAAATTGCGAAGCAAGCGACATTTCGGAGATTAAATTGCGAATTGAATTCGCAAATGCATCGCAAATTGGATTAGCCCAGTGATATACCACCTTTAATATGGTTAAAATGTTAGGAATTGCAAAAATATATGATGTCAATACACCAGTAGATACGTACACGTGATGAATAATAGCTGTAGGCCTATGTATGCTAAAAAGTATTATATAACTACTTCAAGATGTAAAAATACGTCAAAAATATTTGTTTTATTTAGATATATGTGTTGTAATTTGTGAGTAAGTATGTTTAAGTTAGTGGTATTCGTAAAAAAGTAGTGAATACATTGTTAGATAGGGGCCTACGTGCATAAGATGTATAATAGTTGATTGTATGCTAAAAAGTGTTGAATAACTGCATTTTGTATGCTAAAAAGTGTTGTATAACAGCATTAAGGGTTTAAATAAGCATTGTACGTATTACATGGGAGAAAGTGTGTTTAATATACTATAACTTGCAAAAGTAATGAGTGAGTACAATGTTAGATACGTATACGTGGTGTAAAGTAGATGAATATACGCTAAAGCACACGCAATTGTGAGAAAGTGTGCTTAAAAATAGTTAAATCGTAAAATAAGTGGAGAATAAATGCTTGTGGTGTATAATGAATATAGTACACGCATCATAAGTGGTACATACAACGATAACTGCTGCAGCGCTGAACACATTTACAGCACTGAACACACTTTTGTCCCGACATTGGACTAACATTTGCGCCGCTACTCCCAACGCCGAAGCAACACTTGCCCAATGCTTTGTGTCGGCTGGCTGTGTTATGATAAAGAATGAAAGTGTGGTTGTATATAACTGTTTGAACGGTGTGTTTATTGTTTGTATATATGAAAGTATATATCTATAGATATAATGTGGTTTTACAATAAAAAAACGGAATTAATGAATCGTCTATGATAGTAAGGGGTTGATTGACTGGTATTTGAGCAAGTCTTCTCCGTCATGAAATAGGTGTTACGTCTTGTATATACTTATTCGAAATTTAAAACCGAATAAACGTTTTACTTGGTGGCAAATATGCAATCCTTGACAAATATGCAATCCTCAAATGTTGCTCGATTCATATAGGGGCCTATGCAACTTAAAAGATAGTTCCTAATTTGTGGAAACGAAACAATCGTAATTTACAAGTAGAATACAAGATGTAACGAGGACACAAAACTCGATTTAAATATCTAAATTTCTTTGTTTCAATTAGTCTCACATATTTTAAATTCTACTGTTGAGCAAAGCTAATATATATAAATTAATATCACCAAATACCATTTAATTTAAGAAGCGGAGTTAGACTGATCCTCAATAATGAAATGCAGATGTAACAGGACACCAATCTGTTATTTATGTACTTGGTCCTCTGCTTGAATTTACACTTTTAAAGTATGTAAGCCTATATTTTCTATGTTGATGAACCAAAGACATTTTTCACTTAATTTTAAATAATTAGACGTTGTATTTTGTTCCTTAATCAAACATTTTGTGATTTGGTGTCCGGTGTTACATCTCGATTGGACAATTTACACACACGGTGTAGCTGATGTTTTACTTTTTTGCACTGTAAGATGTGTAAATGGTTATTTAACTGTTTCTGCTAGTTCGTAACATGTGGTAATATTTTATGAACTAATGTGGACAGAAAATCTATCAGCACGAGTGATATTACAGCTGAATACGACATAGAAAAAATTATGCCATCCTTGTTACATCTCATAGAAATTTAGTTTGTGAAGATTGTAAAAAGTTGCATAATTTTTTGGTAATTACGTCGCAACATAGAGTGACTTTGTTGGTTTGATGGGAGAAACATAGGATTTTATTACTGATAATAAGATGCCAATCTAGTAGGATGTACATGGCTATACTCACAATACTCGGGGTAGTTGTATTACGGTAATCGTTTTAGAAGGAAATATGAGCGTTTTTCAACATGGATGTGACAGAGAGCGATCTCGACCCCAACGGTCTAAACATATTCATTCCATTTTACCAATATGTTGTGAAATAGTCTTATTATTGTATTATTTAAGTGAAATGCTACTGATTCCAAAAAGCATAACACTAAACTGCTTAATCGCATCCAAGTCATACATATACGATGTTAAAAGTAAACTGTACATGTTTTTTGGTATGTTCGCAATATACGAGTAAGGGGACTATTGAAGCTGTAATGGGTGGGCTCTATACGTGTGGATGTGGTCTAAGTTGGTTACAAGCTATAGGCCTACAATAATTAACAGTTTAGCCCACACGTTTAGGGCCTCTTTTAACTGTAGTGGCCTTACTGATATCATCAGACATTATAAATCATACATTCTCTAATATAACATGTTGTACAACACAATATAAAGAGAATAAAAAATATAAGCTTGAATAATGTAAAAAATGATGTGATAGGTTTGTGTACATGGAGAAAAAATAAATAATATAACGTAGACTCTGCACGTAGTCTACAAACCGCATCTAAAATCAATCAAACTCGCCTGTTGGGGGTAAGACATGGTGAGTGTACATGTAACCATGATTTATGTGCTGTACGAAATATTCTGACATGCTCAGATTGCAATGCAACGTTTAGACCTGAGATAGAAGACCCCCCACAAATTATTGTACAAAAGAGATAGATTGCTGATAAAATGTGTCAACTTCATCAGCTGAAAAATATTTATGCTGATTTTTATTCATGGTTTGACCAAACTTGCATCATAACGAAATTAAACAGAGTTTTTCTAAGAGACATTAACAAAAATATTTATTAATAGATCAGAACTTAGGCGAAACGATGTACGATGTGTCTGAAATCAAATAAATGCAGCAGTTATATCACCTAAAAATACATTACTTAGGTTCATCACAACAAAGTTTTAGCCTTATCTGGGAATTGAAAGGGAGATGGATGTCTACAACGGTCAAGGGTGGGGAAGCGTGCGTGCGTGATACGTCGTTGCATGACGTCACATGGCGCTGTGTCAGCAATAAAAAGCTTGTTGGGGATGGTTATATGAATAACCTCTTGCTGATGTCATCATCCCCCTGTTGTGTTAACCATTGAATCACCAAACTCACAGTCAAGTCATACACACAACATACATATTATGTTCTGGCGTGTTTCTTATTGCTAGTGCATGTTATATAGCAATATATTTTAAAATGTATTGATATTTGATAAGAAATAATACTGTTGTGCGTAACAATAACGTCTGCCTGTACACCATTGACATAAAATAACACTTTGCAAATTGATATTTTGACACTATATGTATGTTTCATACCAAAAACAGTTGACATCATGTTTATTTGATCAAAAAGGACGTGTCGTGAGGCTTGTAGAAAGATATTAAAACCATTATTTTACATTCTGTGTTAATAGGCTACACTAAAATAACTGCAGATAATCTAATAGGCCTACTGACTGCTAAATGAATTAGGCCTATATAATGAAAATCCATTACCCTCTGAAACCAATATTCATACTCCCACCCTTCTGGAATACATATTACCACTGTATGGTAAAGGTCCAAGGGGTAAAATACAAGTGGATAGGCCCTAGGAGTCCAAAGGGTCCACGGGGTGATGATTGATGGGGAGCGAGGGTTGACCCCTGTGACCTAGACCAGCCGGCAGTGAAGAGTGTAACCTAATACAGTTTGGTCAAAACGTTAAAACATCGTTAGGCCAGCATTTGGATTTTGCCAGCATTCTCAACGTTAAAACAACTATACAATAAAGTTGCCAGCATTAAAAACGTTAAAACAATCATAAACCGACCATATACTACATGAATGTATGGGGGTGCGCCCAGGGAATAATCTAGGAATGAGAATGGAGGCGTCCAAAAATCACCAATTAACACAAAGGAGGCGTCCATGCAACTGGCGCAGCCAGTGCTGCGCTTGCCGCAGGCTAGCGCAGGGGGGAGCGCGAGGGGGGGGGGGGGGTAGGGGGTGACCCCTTCGCCGTCGGGGGGTTTGGGGGCTCCACTTAAATTTTTTTATACAAGGCTCTCAGATTAATTTTAGAGACAATCAGTGAATGAATGGAGATATTTGGGTGGTTGCCAATAGGGGTAGAAATGTAAAACTAAAAGCCAAGAACAAGCCTAAAATCTAGAAATGATCTTTAGGCCTATCAATCACTAATTTTCATATTCATATCATCATATGCGCCCGTTGTCCCCCAAGGACCAAATTTCCTTTGACGTCAACAGGGCTTAGCCTACAAAACATGGCTTCGCTGTCCTGGGCAAGCCAGGTGAACTCATCCAACCATTTGTTTGTAAAAAGTGCGTTTCCTTTTACCCTGGGGCTCTCTGTTCTCTTTCTCCACCTCTGCAGGCTCTGGTTCTACCACTGTGCCACTGCTGCAGGAACAGCAGCAGCATCACTGCCACCAGTTTCCGACGTGGACTCGGACACCCGCTGTTTAACTGGAGGGTCAGTGATGACGGTATCTTCAAAAATAAACGAGGAGTCTAGATACTAAGCTTTAGACAAAGATTGCTGCAATTATGAATAGGACTAAACCTAGCCGGCATTGCTAAGCATAATTGAATTTCAAAAGCAATTTAATTATTTTGTGTGGCATTTAGATCTACTTTACAAATTCGCGAATGTTTTGGGAGCGACAGGTTATCTGGTGAAAATATTTGTATCATCAAATGGCTCACACTCACACAGTGTCGGATCCAGAGGTTGGCAAAAGGTGCCAATAGATTAGGGCTTTAGAGTTAATACAGCAGCCCTAGACTAGAGCCCTAGAATAGATACAAAAGCTATACATGTCTCGTATAGTAGGCCTACTAAGGACTATAGTATAGGGACAGACTAATGAACACCGTTTATTGAACTGGGAATATATAGCTATAGCTTAGGCTATTAAGACTAACGTAAAAAACATACTTTTTCTTTAAACCTTTGAGAAATATTTCGCAATCCCTGAGCCTCGGGCACGTCGTTTCATGGCTGCGGACAAGGCCTACCGTAAACTGGGGTGACTTTGGCCCTAGGGGGTGACTTTGGCCCAAATGAAAAAAAAGTTATTTTATGACGTCACGATATAACTATCTATGACAGTTGTATTGTTTTGTTACTGTTGGTCTATAATTATGTTTGTGTGTGCACCATGCCCTTTTCTTCTTGGCTACGTGTAGTGTACAGAGGTAGGCATCGCCAAGAAGGTCAGCAGGTCAAAACACCTGTTTTATAGACCTACAAAAATTACGCTGGTTCATGTAGTTCTGCAGATAGGCCTACAATGATCTAGGTATTATTCTATAATGAAATCTCATCTCCTCAGCATTCTTGCTCACAATCTTTCCAAGTCAACAACTATTTAAGTAAATTTTTTGAACACAAAATTAAAAAAAAAATCTGTTTAGGCGTATTTTTAGGGTGACTTTGGCCCAATATTATTTTTTTTTATTTAGATAGCTTTGGCTTGAAATTCTTAAAAACATCTAAATTCCCTGAGATTAACGTATTTAAATTTCAAAATCTTTACGTCAGATGGTTTTAAGTTCTTTTTAGCATTATATCTCTGTTTAAAATCACCGTGTAATATTTTGGGTCAGAGTAGCCTAACCCAAAGCTAATTATTTTTTGGGCCAAAGTCACCCCCAGCTTGGGATCACAAACTCCCCATATTTTAAATTTCATTACTTCAGTTGGTTCAGAACATTTAAATTTCCCGAAATTACATTATTTATAAGTTCAAAACAATTACATCAAAATATCAGGTGTTTTTTTAGCATTATATCAATGTTTACAATCACTTTTTAAAGTTACCGAAGTTGTAACTTATTTTCTTGGGGTGACTTTGGCCCAGCCCTGAAAAGTAAAAAAATGTGTGAAAGAATTGTCACCTCAAATTATAATTTATTTTGTATAATTAGTTTTCTTTATCTATATGGCTACATTCACTATAAACATTAATTAATATAGGCCTTATTATAAGCACTCTAGATTTAAAACAAAAAACTAGAGCCTGACGGCACTGAAGTAGAGCTTGTGCCGGGCTTCAGGGTCATTGTTTTAACAGGCCCGTGCCCAGAAATTTTTGAAGGGGGGGGGGTCGAGTTTTGGATTGCTGGGGTATTTTCGAAATAAGTTAATTGGACCCCCTGTAAAAAAAACTGTTTGAATTATATTTGGCTTTGAGCAAATAGCAAACGCCGGTTAAGGGGGTCTGGGGGCATGCCCCCTGGGATATTTGTCCGATTTTTAGCTACAAATTGGTGCAATTTGATGGATTCAGGAGTATGTTGCTGGGGTAAATTTTCAGCTTTGTGGTCACGGGGGGGGGAGGGGGGGGGGTCGTGCGTTGCACGTGTAAATAGGCCTACGCCCCCCAACTGCGTCTCTGTGTTTATTAGTAGGCCTATATCCGGTCTATTAGGGATAATCGGGTAGGCCTACCCTAATGGAAATACAGTAGGTCAAATCTGTGAAACTCAATGACCTTGACCTCCTTTGTTTTCACCGAGCTGGCTAATACAATGCAGTATGAGGGAGGGTTCTTATATAACCTTGTTTTCACTGAGTGACGTCACTGCGTTTTACAGAATGAAGTATGGGGGAGGGGGTGTTATATAACTTTGTTTTCACCGAGTGACGTCACTGCGTTTCACAGCTAGCTACTCCCTGTGTGACCCTGGGCTGGGACCAGGGTCTGGGACTGTGGTGCAGTTCATTATTCAAAGCCGATCTATTAAACAGAAACTGTTTATATTAACCTGACAGTTTAGGTGGTATAGGCTTATATGTTACTAGGCATACCCCAGTCAATGACAGGTAGGGGAAGGTACAAAAGAACGTGTCTAGCAAACAATTTAGTAGCCTATAGGCACATTGCATGCTAGTAGGCCAACTGCTATTTGCTCAGATGTGATGGCAGTGTGTAGTGTTCAGATTGAAATAACTGAGTCAGGAGACAGATTAACTACTTCCACTGCCACAGTGGTTGAACAATATTGATTTAATGATAGACCAGCGTAATAACAGTGTGAGACTGCAGGACAACATTAAATAGACTCACTATAATAGAACTCACTATAATAGAACTCACAACTCGATAAGCCTAGATATATTGAGATTGCAAAGTTATCGATATAATTAGTGAGTTAATAACTTGATGTTGAGTTGAAAACAATAATAGCCTAATTTAAATGTCACTTCTGGGGCTTCGCATATGGCTATGAGATTCATTAAGCATAGCAGGATTAGGCTATGCATTTCCTGAGGGGTGTTTTTAAACAATCATTCAGCTTCAAAACGCGCATGCCTGGGACGGTCAAGTGTAGGCCAACAGTAGCCTATTGAGTACACATTGACGGCATTAATATAGCCACTGAACTGATTACAAGATACTACTCAAACGAGACATTGATCCAATGCTGTTTTAATGTTAGGCCAACGTCTGCGACGCTGGCCCTACATTGAACCAACATTAGATAAATGTACAATGTTTGAGAGAAAGTCCTCCTGCCCAGCAAACGCAAGACATTTGTATGACATTTATGCAATGTCGGCCCAAGGTCTTCGACGTTGGTCCAACATTGCATAAAGTCATACAAATGTTTTGTGTTTACTGGGTGACAATACAAACTTGGGGGTCAAGCAGTTTCCAAATCCCCCAGTAATACAGTCAGTTTGTTTGCAAGTAGGTGACCAAGTAGGGGCAAAAGACAAGGGTTTTGAATTATTAACTCATAGATGTCGCTCAAGTATATGATTTGAGAACTTGCTCTTAACCCGTTTGTGACGAGGCCCGGAGATCTCCGTGATTTAGAGAGACCATTCAGATACGAGCCCCGGAGATCTCCGGGTTTGACTGCATGAGATAACTATGACGTCATAAAATAATCTCGTTTCAGAAACAGCACAGTAGCATAATAATCTCGTGTTCAAAGGGTTAATGAGGCTTTGGGTATGAAACGCATATTTAGTATTATTATGGAATAGGGCCTTGGCTTACCCACGGGCACTATTGCCTTCTGGGGGACCCTTGTCCCGCGAATTTTGACAGTTGACTACACCTTTAAAGTTTTCAGAACGTATTCAGACTGTAGGCACCAGTAGGCCCTAGGCCTAAGTTTTTAACTACAAATGAATTGTTTTTTTTGCTGGTTTAATGTTAGAGCATTGTCTATGAAGCTCGCCCAACATTAATGCCACATCGAGTGAATGTTTGTTTTGTTGGGCAGTGAGTGGCCGATAGGCATATTGTGGTAACGGCCGATGTGTTACACAGGAAGTGGTCGTTACCATCGTCACAGCGTGTTTATGGCGCGGAATTTATACGATCCGTTGCAGAATACCAGGAACCTTTAGCAGAAGCAGACGTCTTTTCGTTGATGCTTTCTGCCGTTTCTGCCTGGAAACAAACCAGTAGTGGCTGGCATTTGCTAGTTACTACAACTGGTGTCAGAAGTATTAAATGGTGTCCACTCAGGTGGTATTATCCTGACAAAAACGTGATTTCTAGCTGTATATGTGATCTTGAAATATTTTCACAATGTAAAATGTTGGGACACCACGCTTGTCACATTCTGAATCATTATTACACCCTAATGCGTGACAAGCTGAGCCACATCTTTGATCATAACGATGTGCCACCCAACATCAAGCCACCATTTAACCGAATATTCTGTGCCCGGAATATGCCCCTAACATATCCAACGAGCTGTAGTTCCATTGAATGTTTCATGTTGTTTTGTTCATTTTTCGATAGTGTGTTTCTCAGCTGTCATAGCTCACTCAGAGAAGATATTAGCCAATCATCAACT
The DNA here is from genome assembly GCA_964017125.1 of Flabesymbios commensalis. Lineage (NCBI taxonomy): Eukaryota > Metazoa > Annelida > Polychaeta > Terebellida > Flabelligeridae > Flabesymbios > Flabesymbios commensalis. The sequence continues at coordinate 44,536,900 of OZ024908.1, read as the reverse complement.
TTTGGTCTTCACCCGTCTTTGCTGCCTATCGGGAATTGTGTGAGATTTATTCTGGCGCTAAGTTGGCAGACAATCCTCTCACATTTGAAAAGATTTATGCTAGCGCAAAGTTGGCAAACGATCTTATCTTATTTGAGAAGATTTATGCTAGCGCTAAGTTGGAAGATGATCTCATCTCATTTTTGGATAGGCTCGCGATGGGTGCAGAGCAAGATTTGGAGATTCAATCACTCTCTACTGTTTTGTTTATAAATGTGATGTTTACTATGGCAGTCATTAGCACCGACATAATTAAATATGTTTTTTTTAGAAGCCGTATTTATTGTCTTCAAAATATACAGGCCTACAACCTAAACACATTCCTTTTATTATTATATTATGTTTGGTGATGGTAAAAATGTATGGTAAAGTGTGTTTAGTGTAATTGGTTCATTGGAATTAACCTTTGAGATTCTGAATGTTTTGCTGTATGTTGATCGATTTTGGCCATGTCTGGATTAAACCTAGTTATAACCTAGATATGTATTTGTTTGCATGGTTGTTTCTACACTTGGTTTGATTTACTAATGATCAATAATTGAATTGCTCTGTGGATTCTATGATTTTTATTTCGTTGATTATTCTCCTTGATTTTTGAATGTATGTGTGTTGTGATATTATTTTGCAATGCTATGTGAATCATTATATATTTGATGGTGATTCTCATTCCAATGTAATTTTGTGATTCTATAACTTTGATGCTGTATTCGCTCGTTCAGTTCTCATAGTTTTTTTTAATGTAGTAGTAGTAGTAAATCATTGCTTTACGTCACTTTTCGGCACAAAAGGTCTTTTAAGTGACATTATAAATAAGATAAAAACGTTGTAGTCAATTGATGAGATGAATGATGTACGGATGAGGATATGAGGGTGGGGGTTTTTTTTAATGGGGGAGTGGTAATCTTGGCCTTTGTTCTTTACATTTATCATTACTAATGCACATTGATAGATAGTTTTGTTGTAATACATGTACGTGATAAACAGTGGCCCAAGAAAAGCTAATTGTTACTGGAGTTGTGCGCCTTAATTATGTAGTGTTTAACGTTAACGTTTCTAACCAGCTGATCAGTCCCATATATAAGATTGTCATAAACTGTTTAGACATGTTAGGCTCTACAACATGTAACGAAATGTCAACAATAAATGTTATATCAGGATAGCACACTCCGATATTGCAAAGTCCATTGCAATCCTCGTTTATGCGCCGCTCAGTTTGCACCAGACCACACGGACTATGCCGATTCTCATGGGCTAAACATGCCAACCCACCCATCTCAATTCTCAGATTATGCCATATCACACGCAGCCTAGACAACACTAGTTTCTAGTATTCTGGTACTTGTACACCTAATCCCATGCTTGTGTGGACATTGTGTACAGACAAAGAATAGATGTGTTCATGAGTACATGAGCTTGAATTTTGTATCTGAATGTTTGCACATTAGGTTTGGCCATATCTAGTCTCTTTGTAGAGCATCACTTTGTAAATATATATATTTGTGTAGCAGCTGCTCGTCTTTGAATTGTAGTTATAGAGTTAAATTGATGGGTCTCTATGTCTGTGTTGCTGATAGTGGTTATTTTGATTTTTGCTTGCTTTATGTTTTTATAAACAGCTCTATGATTTTGAGTGATGTTGTTTTTAATCCGTGGATAAGGTACATGGCCTAACCTTAATTCCCTATTGTGATCGTGTTTACAGACAAACATTATTCCTCGATCTGTAGCGCTGTCCCCCAGAATTATTGTGAGGTAGATGCTAGCGTGAAGCTGGCAGATGATCTCATCTAGAATCTGGGTGAAATCTACACAGATCCATAAGATTTGACACACATAGTTGTGTAAACTATATTGCAGATCTTCTTATCGCTAGCAGTAAAAACTAGAATAACAATGTTAAAGTTAAACCAGAGTTTATTATTTAATCCAAACCATGTCAAGCAAGCTACACCAATGATCAGTAACACTTTATAGAACTAGTGTTCCTTAAGCACATATTCCCATCAGCAATGTATCAGTTACTGTATATGTACATGACACCACCACTCCTTCACTGTGACACACATTGTTATTTACATTATGAACTTCAGACATCACACGTAACCCCTCTGTGGGGGTCGTTAATGCATATTATGAATGTCTCACATTTGCTTGTGTTGCAGGTGGTTCCATCTATGAACGAGCCTTTGCAGGTGATGTCACCTATAAAAGAGTGATAGATTTGGTAAACAGAAGAAATGGTGGAATTGTGAAGTCCGTGATATTTCCCATCAAGCTAGATATAGAAAAATCGATTTTAAACAATCTGATTTAAATTAGGAGTTTTCAATATCAATGCTGGCCAAGGTTGGCAGATTCTTTGGAACCCCTGTGATCACATTATTTACTTACCTGATAGTCTTACTTTAACCTGGTCTAATACCATTAGGTTCTAACGGAGGTGCGAACCAAGGATGAAATCTTGTTAGCACCTATCGTTACAACATATCGTCAGCACCTGTGTGAACGTATTGATTATTAAGACCTATATAATTAAGACATAAACTTAGCTAAATTTGGAGACCAAATAGGTTTTTCTCTGGCCAATTGTTATTTATAAGTTTCCTACTCATCTCTCCTTGTCCTTTCTGTTAATCCGATGAGAAATCGTACTGTCTATCTTACATGGTTGGAATATAGCCAAATGTATTAGAAATTATGGCCACATGTGTTGTGTTTTCAATATTGTATCCTATGTTGCTCTTATATCGGGTTTAGACATCTGCTTTTGTTAATGGAGAGGAGTGTGGTAACAGCCGATGTGTTAAACAGGAAGTGGTCGTTACCATCGTCACAGCTTGTTTATGGCGCGGGATTTATATGATCCGTTGCAGAATACCAGGAAACTTTAGCAGAAGCAGACGTCTTTTCGTTGCTGCTTTCTGCCGTTTCTGCCTGGAAACACACCAGTAGTGGCTGGCATTTGCTAGTTACTACAATATTATATAGGCCTCATACATGTGTATTGGCAGGCCAGCAGAAACAAGGCGTTGAATCAAAGTTGGCTTAACGTTTGTCCAACATCGTAGATGGTGGACAAATGGTGAACCAACATTGATTCAACGTCTCCTTGTGTCAGCTGAGTATTGTGTATGCCTCTGGGACAGACTGACCATACAGCCTTTACACAGGCAAACACGCATACCGCTGGACAATCACATGCAGCCAGCGTTGTTTCAATGCTGGCACACCATCTACGACGCTGGACCAACATTTGGTCAGCGTTGCCGTATTAGGCCTACTATTAATGACAGGTGCACTTCCCAGCAAACACGAGACGTTGACCCAATGTTGTTTTAATGCCGGGCCGACGTCGGAGATAGTGGGCCAACATTCAAACAACATTGGATCATAGTAGGTCACGTGTCGTATACAGTACAGGCAGCTTGGTATTGCGAGGCAGGTCAAAGCACTGAGGGTCAAAGTGTATTGATAAGGTCAAGTGTCGCGCGTGACGTCAACTAACAGACATGGCTGACATAGTATTGTACATGAGAGGAATTGATGCGTCATTTGTATCAGTGTTCATCTGATCAGCTGATCCAAAATCTGGCTTCGTGGTGCAACAAAAAAAGTTATTCTCAACACACACATGGAGTTAGTTATGTTCCCAATAACACAAATTTAAAGTTATTGCTGTGAAATTAATCATACAGAAAACCACTCAGACCCACATAGACTGAAAAAGTAGAGCGGCGCTCTACTAAAAAGTGGGCCAAAGTCACCCCAGCTTACCGTACTTCTGTTTTGGTTGTAGCAGATGAACAATCTCTGGTTGTAGGCACATGCAAGGACAACTGCAGAATGCAGTCATTCACAGTTTGTGTGGCTGTGTGCCCTTCAAATAGGCCTACAGGTGACTGGACATGGAGACTATCTGTGTAAAACTACATGTATAAAAGACATCGGGATTGTGGATACAAACTGCAGATCCTGCTGTCACAATCTTATCATTGCTGCCTGAATTAACAGTGGCATACCCACGAAAAGCAAGACGCATAGCCATTATTGGCATAATGTGTGGTCAGCGTTGAAGACGGAGGCCCAACAGTAACCAGCCATTGATTGATCAACGTCGGTGTTAGCTGGTCACCCATCAAACAGGACACATTGGAACAATGATGTTTTAATGTTGGACCAAACATTAAAACATCATTGTTCCAATAGTCCAGCGTCGCAGACGTCGAGCCAACATTAAAACATCATTTTCTCAACGTGTGCTGGGTAAGCCATGTGGGCCCCGTTTTTAGTACATTATTTTCAGATTTCTCGTGACGTAATTCCTGCGGCTTAAGAAAATGAAAAATGAAAAGGATACGATCACCCTGACCCACTTGTTAAATTCTCGGCAGTTATCGCAAATCTAAAGAGCTCATTTCATTTTCATCTGAGAATAGGTACCAAAACGCGCCCCAGGACAAGGCGGTATATTGGGTCAAGCGCTTCAAAGTGACATCATGCTACTATGCACGATACAATGTAGGCCTGAGCCCTAACATCGTAAGCCTACATGCTGTCCGGATCATGTGAAATCAGAATGGATTAACTGTGGATTTGGTTGCAGCTATAGGCCTAAATAGATATGGCCTGACCAACTACACCCCACAGTAGTTAGATGACGCTTGTGCTGCAACTGGGATCAACTTCCCAGCTAACGTCTTTGAACCAATGTTGTTTTAATGCTAGTTCAGCGTTGTGACATTGTGGAACTGGGCAGGTCTGCCACCAGCAGCGCTGTTATGTGTGTCGACGCTCGCCAGTAAATTAGCGCTACGGTCTACAGCGCGCACGTGGTAGATTTTATGTTCTAATTATCAAGTCCGTCCTTTTTAGGGAACTGTATCTGGATTTTGGCAGTCTTTTTTAGGATTTCTCAGACTTTGGCTGTCCCGTCCAAAATAGCCCAGAGTAAAAACTGAAAAGGGCGGCTGGCTAGATGAGTCTATGGGTGCGCCTCAGTAGCACTACCTCTACTACTCCCGTACACGGCTAATTAGAGGGGATAATGTTACCTTTATGCCATTGGTGGCTGTGTTAAGCTAAAAATATCGTTATTTACTTTCTTCTAATTATTTCATTTCTTGACCTTTTAAATGTACATTTTGACGCCAAATTGTAATTTTGAACATGGCAGATTTGCAACTTGCGATTTGTGGGGTTTTTTGGCAGTCATTTTGAAAAAATGAAAATATTTGGAATACGAAGGCTGATCTCACTTGTGTCTTCGGATAGATCCTTTTATATGACCTTATGGTAACTCCATGCAAAAGGAATCGTTTGCATCATGACTTAAAAGTCAAAATTCAATAATTAAAGGGACTAGCCCAGGCTAAAATCATCAAAAAATCGGTGATTTTATTTTGGCTTCTTAATATGACCATATGATGTAAACATGTCCATAGACTAGAACTGCAAAAGTTTTAGACTAGATATAGAGACGAAATTCCCGTTTTTCTAATTTTTGACATGGTAATTGTCAATAATTAGAAATCAGCAATTTAGTCTCTAGGCCTATATACTAGTGAATGCGCAGCACAAAAAGTAAAAAACTTTTGCAGTTCTAGTCTATGGACATGTTTACATCATATGGTCATATTAAGAAGCCAAAATAAAATTAAGAGATTTTTTGATGATTTTAGCCTGGGCCAGTTCCTTTAACCTATCCACTACACAGTGGGAATGACCTTGGATAGGTGGGCGCCAGGCTTCTATATCTCAATTTTGATGATTCACGACATTTAGTTTTAATTTCTGGCTACCCCCGATTTTTGACCTCATTATTCTGTATGACCTTAGGATCTCAAGGTCAAGGTGAGAATGACCTTACATGGGTGGGCGTCAGGCACCTGTATCTTAATTTTTATGATCCACGACTTTTAGTTTTAATTTCTGGCTACCCTCGATTTTTCACCTCATTTTTCTGTATGACCTCGAGATCTTAGTGTCAAGGTCACGGTGGGAATAACCTTGGATGGGTGGGCGCAAGGCACCTGTACCTTAATTTTGATGATCCACGACTTTTAGTTTTAATTTCTGGCTACCCTCGATTTTTGACCTCATTATTCTGTATGACCTTGGGATCTCAGGGTCAAGGTCACAGTGGTAACGACCTTAGATGGGTGGGCGCCAGGCACCTGTATCTTTATTTTGATGATCCACGACTTTGTTTTAATTTTTGGCTACCCTCAATTTTTTACCTTATTTTTTCTTAAAGATCTTGAAATCTCAGGGTCAAGGTCACGGTGGGAATAACCCTGGATGGGTGAGCGCCAAGCACCTGTACCTTAATTTTGATGATCCACGACTTTTAGTTTTAATTTCTGGCTATCCTCGATTTTTAACCCCATTTTTCTGTATGACCTTGGAATCTCAGGGTCAAGGTGGGAATGACCTTGGATGGGTGGGTGCCAGGGACCTGTATCTTAATTTTGATGATCCACGACTTTTAGTTAATTAATTTCTGGCTACCCTCGATTTTTTACCTCATTTTTCTGCATTACCTTGAGATCTCAAGAGTCAAAGTCACGGTGGGAATAACCTTGGATGGGTGAGCGCCAAGCACCTGTACCTTAATTTTGATGATCCACGACTTTTAGTTTTAATTTCTGGCTACCCTCGATTTTTACTTCATTTTTCTGTACGACCTTGGGATCTCAGGGTTAAGGTCACGGTGGGAATGACCTTGGATGGGTGGTCGCCAGGCACCTGTACCTTAATTTTGATGATCCACGACTTTTAATTTCTGGCTACCTTCGATTTTTCAACTCATTTTTCTGTATGATTTTGAGATCTCTGGGTCAAGGTCACGTGGGAATAACCTTGGATGAGTGGGCGCCAGGCACCTGTACCTTAATTTTGATGATCCACGACTTAGTTAAATTTTTTTGAATAAGGAAACGGGAATAAGGAATAGTAACTAAACTTCACGGACCTAAAGACTGTAGAGGCAGTAGGTAGGGCTAAAAAATAGTTTATTTGTCTTCCTTACGAAAATTAAAACCTTTGCGAATACTATTTAAACAATATTAGTTTCAAAGTTGCATATTTTAAAATGCCTATGCCAGAGAAGACAACGTATCATACAATTTAAAGCATTTACCAACCCACGTAATTATAATTGGCACTAAACTACAGAGCAACAATAAGCTGTTAATTTTTATTTCGATGTCATAAGAATATCTGTTTCGAAGAAAAAAATACAATTGCATGTCGCTATGAACTTAAATGGTAAAGCAAAGGCATGAAACTATTTTGCATCAAGAGCATCTAAGCTTTAGTATCAGAACACCAAATCCACTATTATTTCTGCAGAGTAGGCCCTACTGACGTTTCGACTTGCTACAGCAAGCCTTGATCACATACTGATGTCCTGGTGGTGAAATGGCTCAGACATCGGCGGAATGATTTTGTCGTAGATGGGAGGTAGCTGGTAGCCTGGAGGCCATCCACATACGCCAGCGATGGCGGCCTTAAACAGGGACAAAGCTTATAAGGTTACCAGCCACCACCCATCTACGATAAGATTATTCTGTCCGAGCCATTTCACCGCCAGGACATCAGTATGTGATCAAGGCAAGTCTAAAAAAAAATCATTTCAAAAGTTAGTACAAGTTACTACTATCCTAAATAAATTAGTTGAGTCATTTTCCTTCCATAACGAATTTTCTGGATCTGTTAGAAAAAATACCCTATTGTTGTGAATTGTGAGAGTAAATGTATTAGCAACGCAAGCACAATATTCATTAGTTACCTAATTTAAAAACAGTTACAAAGCCCCCATATGGTCACCAGTCTAATTGATGATCATACTACATGCAGTAACAAGTTCCAGCACCGAACTTGAAATGAATAATAATAATAGATATATTAAAAAATAAATCAAAGAATTGAAAGCCAATATCACATTGTTGAGTCGATACAAAATAAAAACATTAGATCACAAAAAAGTTAAGTAAATTTGGGTCTTATTCCATATTATTAGAATATATGGGATTGATTGGAGTCGGGGAATATTTATGTGTACAATTTCCTAAATGTGGATACCTTATTCAATGTTCAAAAATACAGTGCAAAATTATATTTGACTATTTTCTAAACAAAAACACTAAAAGCATTACACCAAATTTGATTGTAATGCAATACATAGATTTGAAGATACTAACTAGTCACAAGATTTGTTGGCGAGCGGCATAGAAAATTACTTTTATTGGGTAGGCTCCTTAACATACTTTCAAGCAGCTAATATTAGCTGGCTTCAATTTCAAATAAAAAAACACACAATTGTTTATGCTGTTAATTAAGAGCTTGTCTCAAGCATTGTATCCATGTTAGCGGTGCTCACTCAATGTGGGGTTGCTGACACCCCAAATCCATTGTGATTACATCAAACCGCCCACTGGTTATCACACGTTATGGAAGTAAACTATGGTGATCACAATACACACAATAACTAGAAATGTGCATTGCATTAAAAAATGTGGAATCCCCTCTGGCATTAGCAAAGCTGCGTTGTAATCTGTAAATCGACTGATAAGGGTATTATTAAAAAAAAGTTCATAAATCAGGCTTACAAGGAGATTCTAATCCGTGTTACTTTCGAAATTGTGCGGCCAGTTTGTAAGGTGAGCATGTGCATCTGTTTCAGAATAGTGGAAGCAAAATTGGAAAGTCAATCGCTCTTACAAGGGAAAAACTTTTATGTCCGATTATGTTATCAGTAACATTTTAAAGGGTAATTTGTAGGGTAAGCATGTGCAAGTTTCAATACATTGCAATAACAAGAGGGCAGCCTGCCACCATAATCCCCCTTTACACCTGCATGAAAGAGAGTTTTCATTGTGCATCCTACCCTGAATTCTCACATTTTGTTTTACAGTACCGGTAGTCAAGCTATCTGGCACAGTTTACCATGTATATTACAACCAGAGTGTCAATGACACAGAAGCTCATCCTCACTTAGCTAAAGTTGATTACAAATTAAAATTTCTGAAATCAGTGAGGAGTTTAATGCACAGGCCCGAGCTCTTTCAAACAAACCAAACAGAACTGAAATCGGATAGGAATTGAGGAGAAGCATTTCTTGTGAATTGTGGACAGACAACAGACGCCAGACCACAGACTCTAAAAATTAAAGTCAAAGATGGCCACAAGTCGACCATTTTGAATAAAGTTGAAATTTTGCAGGGCATATCCCTCCCAGAAACCACATATTTTGCTTCATAATAAATGTCCAACTACCTCGCATGGTTTTCCAGATATTATGCATATTAAAGTCAATAATGGCAGCAAATTGGCCATTTTGAATTTGATCAAGTTGAAATTTTTCAGGGCATATCCCTCCATGAAAACGTCTAGCTATTTGGCACATTTTTGCCAGATATCAGCAATATTAAAAATAAAATAAATGAAGCTATTTTGGCCAAAAGATGTAGGTTAAAGGTCATAACCCCCAAAAGGCACATTATACACTCTGTAAGGTATGTGTGTGTGCAATTTGAAACAACTCCCACCTTGGGATTCCAAGATATGCTCCAGAAACGAAAATGCGGATAGACGGAAGGCTGGACAAAACAGTCCCGACGACATACACGCTGCCCTTAACTTTGTTGGACGGGTGATACAAATTTGAGAGTTAAAAAGCAGCCTGCCAATCACACTTACAAGAAAAAACATTAATATCTGATCAGTAGCCATTGTAAATCGGTTTGGTTTTAGTTTTGAACTTGTCTTGCGTGTTTCTAGGGTAGAACATGCCCCAAGTTTCATATTATTAGAATAAAAATCTACAAGTCAATGTCCAAGCCATTTTAAAATTCATCTAGAAAATTTTTAGGGTTAAACCGTCATTACTGAGCATCACACAGTGGACAAATTGTAAGGGTGTTCAAATAAATAAACAATGCATATGTAGCAAAAGGATACCATGTTTCAGTAAAATCACAGCAATGCAATGATTGATAAAACCTTGAAAAATATATCTGTTGCAAAATTAGGTTTCAAATTTGGCAAGAAATGTGATCTTGTATGCTCAAGATAATTAAAATGGGTCACTAATCGTACATAATAAATTATACAAATAAATTCATAAACCTAAAACTTAACCCAAAGTTATTTTTATTCACACTCACATACAATTGAGAGTAATTGAGGCTTCATTGATGTAGTAAATATAGTTCACTATATAGTATTTATCATTTTTCATGATTGGTAATATAAAGAGACAGTTAAATTGCAAAGTTGTCTCCATAAAAATAAAAACTTCGTGGATATCAGGCGATTGACAGTATATGGGAGGAAATTCCCAGGCACAAAGGTCCTATATATGAAAAAGCAACATAACTAGAAAGAGTTGTTCGGAAACGAACACGAAAGCAGCCCTTCGTTACCGCCAGTCGGCCATTTTAAATTTGATATACCGGTAGTCAAGGGTTATCCTTATTTAACACAGGGCAGTTTATTCTGAGATAATCAGCAAAATTGAAACAAAATAGCTATTTTGGAATTTATATCTGTAAAATTTGTTATGTGGTGTCCTTGTGTAGCACTGGACACTTTATTTAATATCTAGCTATCATGCAAGGTCTCTGAGATAGTGACAGGGCTTCTGCAGGTTTTGGTTAAGCAAATTCAAGACCTTTTTAAGACTTTTTTAGACCAATAAATTTACAAATTTAAGACCAATTCAGGTATTCAAACTTGTTTCAAATGCTATGCAATCCAATCTAATGTGTCAATGTTGGCCATAATCGCTGATGCTGGGCCACCAGTGCGGGGGAATGCCATGTGTTAGCTGGGACCTATGTGATATGCATGTATGTGAGTGTGCATACATTATCTACGGGAAATACTAGCAGACGGTACGACAAAACCCCATAATAACCCGAAATAACCTCATAATTTCATAAAAACCCAGTAGTCGTTAAAAAATGGCTCCAAACTACCGTGTGCAACACCAGATATTTTATTTTATACTACCACTTTAGCTATCATCCCAGACTTCCAAGATCATGAGAAAAACTGATGAAAAATGGCCGCCGCGTTTTCAGATTTTATTTTGGGAAATTTGTCATGGTTATCTTTGTGTCAGACCTTACTTTTGTTTTATATTTATGGTGCAGCTATTTTGCATTGTTTTCACAAAATTAGCCAAAATCGCTGCTAAACAGCCGTTTTGAAATTGTTTGCACCCAAAAGTTAATCAGGTCATTTGCCGACATAGCTGAGCATATTTGGCAAAGCAAAGAAGATCTGATGAAACGTTTTCCTGAAACGTAGTAATTAAAGGGTTGATGATATGGGGATCAAAATGTCACAAAAAATGGCTATGTGAAGTATGAGGAAGCAGAAGTTTATAGATTAGTAGCTATTTTGAAAACAAATAACTGCAACGACGGCAGACCACTACATCAATTCATGGAGGTGCCCGCTGTGCTGTACGCATCACGAGAATATCAAAGAGAAATCATGTATTAGTAAGCAAAATTTTGTGACATCCTTCAGTTCAAAAATGAATCAAATTCTTTCCCATCACTGGATGCGACTGTTCTCAGCAAGAAAACATTAAAAGCATCCCATTAGATCAGTCCATCGGAAAATAACAAGATGGCTGTCATCAAAAGTTATGCGGAATATGAAAATAATTTCCCCCCAAAACCTTTTTTAGATGTAGAGACTTCAAAATTATTAGATTTTTTTCACAAGATGGCTGCCATCAGCCATTTTGTTTTTAATGAATTCATTCTAAAAGCTTTTTGGCAGCAATCTTACCGGTGTCCCTCCTCGAAAATATATGTGAAAAAATTCCCAGGCACACAGGTCATATGTAAACAAGAGCACACTCGACAATAACCTCCCACCATTATTAAACTTGTCTGAGAACTGGTTATTTGCAGCATGCATGACAAAATTTGAGGAGGATACATGAAAAACTTTTGAAGTTATCGTGCACACAAGGTAATATTATCGAAGAAAATCACAATAAAACAACTATTTTTTCCAGCCATCATTAAACTTGTCATAGAACTGGTTACTACCAAATGCAGAACAAAATTTGAGCAGGATATATGAAAAACATGTTATTGTGCCCACAAGTAAATTTTAACGTAGCCGCCGCCAAACTTCAATTGCAATAGCCCACCTTTTTTAATTAACAATTAAAAGGCGGGATAAAAAGTAATGTTTAAAAAAAATTAAAGGTTAACCCTTTGGACCCGAGCCTCCTAGGGATAACTGCCTATCCCACCGAGCTTTCTGGAGCAGTAGACCCTATTAGTGATATTATTATTGACCATATGTTACCTCTCAAAGACTCTACACAATTATCCTGACGGAATTCAGCAAGTAATATTAATATTATTATAATGCTGTGGCTGGCCGAGACAGTAAATTATGACGTCATAATTTTTTTTTTAATTTGTGTTCTATTATGTTTTTTAACTTGGTTCATTACACAATATTTAGCCCTACAATCGTTAATTTTATACCGATATATCGGTACTTCGGGATATATGACGTCACAAAAATACCGATATATTGGTACATCGGGTCCAAAGGGTTAAAAACTTTTTAAAACTACTTGGAGAGACTGATCCAATATTTAAAAAATCTTAGAAAAAAATGAACACTACACCTCACCATGTCAATTTTTTTCAAGATGTCAGCCATTTTGTTTCACATGGATTTTTTCAAAAAAAGTTAATCAGATCATCACAACTACCTAGAGAACTACCCTGTCAAATTTGAATGCAATCAAACGGATTGCTCATAAGATTTTGCGCCCAAAGTTTTTTGCATGGCCATCTTGGAAAATGGCCATTTATGGCTAGGTGCCCTTAAAAAATATTTGCAAAGAATTGCCCAGGCACATCGGGCATATCTGTGAAAAATAAAAAAAATTAATCAGTTGACTTTTTAGTGGAGTTCAATTGCGGATACGCCCGAGGCGCAGTGAGACTTGGCGGCGAGACAACAAAATTCTTAACACTATGGGGATGCATAATGACCATTAGTGCCGGAGAAACTAAATAAAACAGTCTACCATGTTTTACAACCTAAAAGCATACACTTTCTCAAATAAAGGGAGTTGAAAATCATTATGCAAAACATGAAAGTTGAATGAACCATAACAGATCGTTCAGTAAATAGGCATACCTAAAAAAAAATTGTTAAATTAGTCTGGAAGTTTAAATATTAGCTAGGAATGTGCCAAGAATAAATAGATTAGACATGGCAATAGCAGTGTCTTTCTCACACATTGTGAGGATAATATACAGGCGAACATCGTTATAACACGATTGTTGGAGCCCAATAAATGAAATCGTGCCATAACTTAATCGTGCTATAGGACAGAATCGATCATATAACGATAACAAATGTTCATAGTGGACATATTTGCATGTTTCTAATACAGTCTTATTTACATGTTTAAAATACTGATAATAAAACCAACTGATAAAACAAAAAGGTAACAGGTATTCATTACTTAATAAGACATATGTGTGAGGTTACGATACAGTAACAGGTGTGTTATAACCAGACTAGGACCTTAGCCTCGTCTCTGGTGAATTATAAAGGGTAATAGTGGGACCATCCAGTCTGCACACCTTCTACATTTTGGTCGAGTGATCCCTCTCTTCCGGGCTGTCACCGAGCATTAGACCAGCACTTCCTGTGTTATTGAAAGTCGTGGCATGCCCCAGCAAACTCAAGACACGATAGTGTTCCAAAATTGAAACAGTATAGCACTAACGTCAGTGATTTCCCATCAGGTGTCTGTCTCAAAACATGTGTGTCACATCCTGTGACCGTGTGGATGCTAGCCAGCAGTAATATTGAGCGATGCATCATTATTCGAAATCTATTTACTATTTATGCCAGGTTATCTTAACAAGTGATTAAACCGCAGTTAAGGTTTAAAATATGACAGTCCAGTATTTCAGTTATATTTTTGCTCAATAACCGGCAAAAATACAGCATAGTAGTTACGGCAGACTGATCGTATAATGTCGGGGCCACGCCGCAAGGGCTACCTATAAAGACAAATATGCTTGCTAGATCTCGCATCATGTAATATCAATGCGCTACATCGTCCGGCTACACGGCATTATGCTTGAATTATAATACTTAATATAATCTTAGTTATGAAATTTATGCTACCATTTTTATACCAGAAAATTAGTAAAAAATAATAATTGTTTGTTATATAATCTGCTTAAATTATAACACGATATTTAAGCGATTTTTATTTAAGATGAACGATAAATGGATGATTAAAACGTCAAACATGACGCAACACGATGCAGCTTGTTCAGCATACACAGACATTGACCCAGCGCTGAGCCAATATTGGATATAATGTCTATATTAACGGGAGAACTGCTGTGTGAATGGTGTGATAAGTAAGTGTGTTTGCGTTATCAGTGGTAATGAGTCAGCGCTGAAGACTCACTCCCTGTTTTAATAAATCGTGCAGGCCTACAGCTGGATTTTATAAAACGATATTCTAGAAAAGAACATGAGAGAGGGGTATGAAATTTTAGGGTTCATGACAATATTGGGCTATAACCGATTTGTACTTCAACGATTCGTGCTGTAACGATGTTTGCCTGTACTTGCAAATATTAAAATTTAGTCTTATGATAGCTAAGATTATTTTAAATGGTAAATTCCTAATTATTAAAATCTCCAAGCACTTTAACAAGCACTATCTTATTCATAAATTTAAAGAGATAAATAGATATAACAATCATAAGATACAATAAAACATCCAGAGGAAGATCAGTATTTCTGTGAAGATTACTTTGATAATCCACTAGTATGTGACATGATTAATCAAGTACGTTCACAATCTCCATTTTATACTTATGTGGCGTATACACATTCTAGGTGAAGCCAATAACACCTTGCAAGCATGGCTGCTTTGTGAAAAAAGCATGTTGTGCCACAGCAGGACATCTGTTAGAAGTCCCGCACATAACACCGATCACAACCGCTGGCAAACCTCTCTCTACATGTCTGCTACTAATCACTTTTTGATAGATATATACTCTCAATACTCACTTTACACGATCTGCACAATTAGGGTCATTTCCATTTAATAGAATCAATTTAGATGTTGAATATAATTACTCACGTTGGATTGTATTAACAGTTAAGAGCAATTTCACCCTAAATCGAGTCATTTGTTCAATGGTCTTAATTTAGCTTTATCAGCTATGATGAACGAATCAGTATTCGTATTATGTGCACACTGATTTAATACATTTTCTTCCTTTCACGTTCCCAGGATACAGAACCTGCGGAAAGTCATTGCTACATAGAGCTTCATTAAACGTAATGCCTGATAGGATACCCTTGGTCATGCTACAACAGATTCCGTTATAAACTGTTATATAAGGGTCATGCTTTTTGATATTTTAGTAGCTGTTCTACCCGATTGAAGCATACACTATGCAGGCAGTGTCCGCTCATGCTCCGTCTTGATGGGTTAAGTCTTCCCATCCTCTTCTCGATCTTCTGCCTGCCTTACTGGTCCTCTCAGTTGCCGGCTGATCGGTGGTTTTCCATTATCCCTCTCTTCTTTTAGAAAACACGGGATGTGGCAGATGGATTTAGCTCACTTATGTACCATTAGTATTGTGAGAAATGAGCTCCTTGAGATAAGGGCTGTGACTGGTAAAATGCCCTGTCTCCTTGATAAGTTGAATCCTGTGACAACAACCCATCAGCTTGTGATTTGAACTCCTCTCCCAGATAACTATCCTGCAATGTTTGAAAAAAAATAATTAGTGAAGTTGAACAGTTTGACAGTTACCGGACATACTAAAGTCAATTTTAATTTCATAAGAGTTGACATTTTTCAGGGCACATCCCTTGCTTAAACTTCACGTTTTGTTTTATGGTACTGGAGTATATAGTTATCAGCCAGGATTGCCAGATACTAGGCATATTGGTATAAAAAATGGCGCAAGTAGGCCATATAAAATTTGATAGAGTTGAATTTTTTCAATGCACAACCTCCCCTTATTAATTGTAATGGTCTAGTTATCTGGACTGTTTGCCAGATATCATGCATATTAGACAGAGGTGGGCAAGTGGTCACCACATCGCCACATGTGGCGACTGAAGCAAAATCTCTGTAATGTAAATATTAAAAATTGACCATTGAGAGCATCTGAAAATAGCAATTTGTGGCGACAGGACTCATTTCACCAGCACCCCTGTTAGAGTAAATAATGGTCGTTGGCCATTTTAAATTTGATAAGTTAAAATTTACCAGGGCCAGTGACGGTTCAGCTATCTTGCACGGTTCTTCAGATAATAGCAATATTAAATTAAACAACGTCTGTATGTCAGCCATTTTGAATTTGATAGAGCTGAAATATTTTTAAGGCATATCCCTCTTTGAAACCCCACATTGTGTTTTATAGTAATGGTCTAGCTATCTGGCACAGTTTGCCAAATATTACTCACATTATTAATTAATTCCAGATGGAGCCTCAGATACCTCAGGCAAAGTCCTTCGAAGGTACCAGAGAGAGCCTGAGATAACACGTGTTTTGTGACATAACAAGTACATTTTAAAAATAGCCATTAATTGATGGCAGGACCCCCTCAGGTGTAGGCTCTGTCCATTAACATCAAGAAATATAAATTTATGCACATGTGGCACTAAGGTAAAAAAATGAAGTTATCACACTTACAAGCCATTTTGGTTCCAGTGACCTTGAAATTAGGTCAAGGTCACTGAATGTTAAACTTGACCTTCAGATTAGCATCATGTATTTGAGGTGAAAAAATGAAGGCTCTAAGTCAAGACGTTATGAAGTTATCGCGCTTGCAAGACATTTTGGGTTCCGTGACCTTGAAATTAGGTCAAGGCCACTGAATGTCAAATTTGACATTGAGATTGGGGTCATCCATGAGGTAAAAAAATGAAGGCCACAAGTCAAGGCGTTATGAAGTTATCGCATTTACAAGCCATTTTGGTTTCCGTGACCTTGATCAGGTCAAGGTCACTGAATGTCAAACTTGACCTTCCTATTAGTGTCATACACATGAGGTGAAAAAATTAAGGTTCTAAGTCAAGGCGTTTTGAAGCTATGGCGCTTACAAGTCATTTTGGTTTCCGTAACTTGGTTACTTGAAATTAGGTCAAGGTCACTGAATGTCTAACTTGACCTTCAGAGTAGGGTCATCCATGAGGTAAAAAAATGAAGGGCTTAAGTCGAGACGTTATGAAGTTATAGCCCTTACAAGCCATGTTGGTCAAGGCATGTCAAGGTCACTGAATGTCGAACTTGACCTTCAGATTAGTGTCATACACATGAGGTAAAAAAATGAAGGACCCAAGTGAAGGCGTTATAAAGTTATCGAGCTTGCAAGCCATTTTGGTTCCCGTGACCTGGTGACCGTGAACTTAGGTCAAGGTCACTGAATATCAACTTGACCTTCAGATTAGTGTCATAAACATGAGATAAAAAAGAAGGTCCTAAGTCAAGGCGTTCTTAAAGGGACATGCCCAGATCTAGAATCATAAAAAAATTGGTGATTTTATTTTAGATTAATAGACAATAAATTATGATGTAAACATGTCCATAGACCAGATCTGCAAAAGTTTTTTAATTTTTGCGCTGCACACTTACCAGTTAGGCTAGATATAGAGACGGAATTCCCGTATTTCTTTTTTTTGACATGGTTGTCAATAATTAGAAATCAGGAATTTTGTCTCTATATCTAACCTAAGTGGTGGGCGGGGGCCCTAGGGTAGTGGTTAGCACTGCTGCCTTTCACGCCAGAGTCCGGGGTTCGGTTCCCGGTCTCGGCGGTTTGAAAGAAACAAAAAATGTTTCTTCCCCATCCACGTGTGAAAGTTAGTATTGTGGGGAGCCTCCGTGACCGAGAGGTAGCGTGCTCGGCCTCAGACCGCCAGGGCTCGAATTTCGAGTCCTGTGTCTGGAGGACAGTGTCATCTCAATCATCTCACCATCCTCAGGAGGTTCTCCTGGCCCAGTTTAGCCTATATGTGCACAAAGGTGGCCTAAAGCCCGATTCATTTCATTTCTAACCTAAGTGGTGAATGCGCAGCACAAAAATTAAAAAACTTTTGCAGTTCTAGTCTATAGACATGTTTACATCATATGGTCATATAAATAAGCCAAAATAAAATCACCGATTTTTTGATGATTTTAAACCTGGGCATGTCCTTTTAAGTTATCGCACTTACAATCATCTGCACCGCCCGCCTCTGGTGATCACTATACCCCAGAGTCTTAATGGCTAAGGGGTAAAAATGTCCTGTCCACAGAGACATGTATGTACTGATTGAGTTAAAGTAAATAATGGCTTCAAGTCTGCCATCTAAAATTTTATCAATTGAAATTTCTTGAGGCCTACCAATCCCAGAAACCTCACATTTTTTTCATAGTATAGCTCCCTGGCATGGTTTGTCAGATATTAGTCTCATATTAACCCTTGTGCTGCTATAGCCATATATATATGTTTTCAAGCCAGTTTTAAATCAAAATAAAATGCCACTGCAATCGATAAAGTATGGTGTGGAAGATGATCAATTTTTAAAAACTTCCCTGATTTCGACAAAGAAATCGTAATGGCTCACTCAGAATGCCTGGTTATAAACCGCACTCTATAAAGTTTTGATTTTTTAGATATCTTACCAAACTTCCAGTTATTAACCATGGTTACTAACCGACAATATACAATAATACTTTAATACCATAAAATATGGTCAGTTTTTTTAATTTTGACATTTTTTTTTCAAAACGTTATGGTTTGTCATTATAATTTTTTGACACTTTTTCATCTTCATATCCTTCCTAAACCTTTGATTGAGTTTTTCCTAAGCTAACAAACTTACTTGTGATAACTCAGGTTGAGAAAGGCCAGACAGGCCTGGCTGACTCATTGGGTATGGTTGACTCATAGACATGCCTCCTTGTGTCAATGGCCCCTGTGAGTACGCTTGAGTTCCATCCTGTATACGATTGAGTAATGCAGCCAAATAGAAAAACAAAAGGTATACACCAACTATTAAAATTTGGAATGATCTATCTCTACATAAATACATAATAGCTGTTTACATATGATATCTGAATACTTACATGTAGATATGGTACTATCTTTATAATACAATGTTGAACACAATATATCATTGTGATTTTCGAACTCATTGAAAAATTTCTAGGGTAAGCACATTTTAAAAGCATTCAAAAATGCAATAGGAAAACAGTAAGCATACACCTTAAGAGTGATGATTTGCAATCCTAATACTATACTAACCTGACTTGATTGGCTTATTACCATGGGACTTTCTCCCACATGAGCTCCTGGCTGTCCAGTAAGATGATTGCTGTAGCGTGGAGGCCTTCCTTTAGTACCCCCACGACCTTTCTTGTTGACACCTTGGCGACCATTCCCTACTGTTATTAAATACAAAATATTACTTGATAAATTTCAAAAGTAACTAGATGTGACTGTTATGATACAAAAACAATACAAGACTACATAAGTCCTGGAGCTCCTGCTCCAAATTAGAATTTGATTTGAGCAATTTTGTTTCGGGTTATTAAAGTAGTCCTAGGCCAGGTAAAAAATCAAGACAACTAGGTCTAAGAGGTTTAGTCTAAGAGTAAGATAAGAACTAGACAGTCTGTCAGAGATTGCAAACCTCCATTGAAATTAATGATCCTAATCAGTATCCCAGTAATGGTCTACCCGATATCAGGCCAATCGAGGTAAATAATGGCTGATTGACGGTCATCTTAAATTCGATATAGTTTAAAAATTTCAGGGTACATCCTCCACCGAAACGTCACATTTTGTTTTATACATAGTAATGGTCTAGCCATCTAACACAGTTTGCAAAATATTGGGCTTGAATTTGATCGAGTCGAAATTTTTCAAGATGCATCCTCTCCTGAAACTTCACATTTTGTTTTATAGTAATGGTCTAGCTATCTAGCACAGTTTACCTGATATCAGGCCTATCGAGGTAAATAATGCCGATTCTTGGCAATTTTTAATTCGATAAGAGTTAAAAATTTCCACGGTGCATCCTCCCTGAAAACTCACATTTTGTTATATAGTAATGGTCTAGCCTTCTAGCACGGTTTACCAAATATCGGCCATGTGAAAGTGAATAATGGCCGATAGACGGCCATTTTGAATTTGATCAAGTCAAAAATTTTCATAATGCATCCTCTCCTAAAATCTCACATTTTGTTTTATAGTAATGGTCCAGCCATCTAGCATGGTTTACCAAATAACATGTGAAAGTGAAATAAACAAAAGTGGCAATTTTCATACGATATCTAGTGAGCAAGCGTCTATTTCGCCTGAGAAACACAGCAAATCAATTCCAATTCGTACATGTGTTTGCAAGGTGGTACAACAGCTATTCATGAAATATCCAATAAAACAATTGAACACTTTTAGCATATGTAAATATGCGAAAACTGTGAATTACTGGTCGTCATATGCGCTTAGAAAGCAGGACACCATGTCAGAGAGAGTATCACGCATGACACCATGTTAGAGAGAGTATCTGCATGACAGGTCTACAGAGGGTGTAGAAGGGGGATTCCCACTGACCTATGCATTATTATCTAAGCCGGAGGTTAGCAGTGACTACACATGGACAGGTGACACTGCTGAAGGAGTGTAGATATTTCCAGGTCAGTCCATGACCACCCCAGTATAGGCCCGTATAAAAAAATAATGAGAAAATAATGATCCCCCCCCTAATTATTTTTTTAAATGGCTGCAGCAGCAAGCTTTTTCGGCGGCCATCTTGGAAAATGGATTATATTTTTTTCATTTTCCATGCTTTTCCCTGTTTAATATTAGATACCTTAATTAACCCATAGAATTATGAAAAAAATACATACGCTTATTATAGCTCACTTTAGATAATCCAAATAGTTTTCCATGAGACACAGCTAATTATATTCACTATTATCAAACATATTACAGCATTATAAAAATGAGATGTTATTCTCATAGGCCTATGTATGATTACAGTATGATACATTATGGGACCTCCTGATGATTATAAATATATGATCTTAATAAAGTAAGTGTGAAATGTGTGGCATCGTTCCATATCAATGATTGTACTAGGATTATATTGTTTGATTAATATCAACATTACTATCTTCCACCGGCGATATTAAGCAATTCCTACATAGATAATAGGCTGTACACGAACATAATCAAATGCATGGGAGCATTTACATTCAGGTAGAATTTACATCCCGTTGAACACATTTGTCTTTGACTACAGTCACATTTCTGACTGTTAATCAAATGTGATGCAGATTGACCTTCAAAGTAGACATGTACCAATATTCCACTATCCTGTCTCCACCCAAAGTCAATAGGTGAATCTAAGTTTGGGTATCCTATATGTGCATGTTTCTGTACTCTTGCTTGCCATAGATACTGCTCACATTGAGGAAGTTTTAGCAGAACCTTTAAATTGGTTTGGAGACTTTATAAGCTAGCACTTTCATAACAATTTCCCCAATACATACATCACAGATACTGTATCACAAATTGTAAGGGAGTGTGCTTCAGG
Organism: Flabesymbios commensalis; assembly: GCA_964017125.1. Classification (NCBI taxonomy): domain Eukaryota; kingdom Metazoa; phylum Annelida; class Polychaeta; order Terebellida; family Flabelligeridae; genus Flabesymbios; species Flabesymbios commensalis. The sequence goes on along the minus strand of OZ024908.1, from coordinate 44,515,230 downwards.
AAAAATGTCACAATAAGTATCGTCCAGGTTATACATATATCGTTTACAGGTGTGTACCTACGTTTGTCTGCTGTTGTTGTGACATTACCAATGTGAACCCAGAATTCGGCTGCATATAATTATGTTAGTGTACATCAGTATCTGGAGAATTGATGATTAGGCCCTATACGCCCATTTCCATTTGATTCCGCAAAACTTTGTCGAAAGAAATAGCATGGAATATAATAAATTTTGCTATCTGACTCTTCATGTGAGCTGAACAGACCGCGTGCTTTCTCAATGCCATTATGTGTTATTTTGAGAACTTCTTCATTTCCACTGCCTACGAGACAAGGTATTCTCTTGGTGTGTGTGTGGTAATTCTTCACAAGCAGCTGTGAGACATTGGCATAGATAGTGAATGAGATTCTGCTTATTCTCAGATACATCCAAAAACTTCTTCTATGGTGGAATTGGACGAGAACCATCTGTAAACCATCTTATGAGCATCAAGACTTGCCCGACATGCTTTTACAGAAAAGTCAATATTGTACAGGTGTCAAACACCTCTATAATGGTGTCTGCAACAATAAATCGTTTCATCAGAACACTGGCATATAGAGTTTGGCCAGATCGTTGAATTTTTTAAATTGCTGACATTAATGCCTTGTATGAAAGCCATTCCATCATTGATAATCACTGTGTTGATCGGATCTATCGGTATATCTTTTAATGGAGACGTTTAACTCTCCAGCATAACAACAAGTTCAGATTTGGCATTCTTGCACATGAAGCCATCTTTGTGGAACAAGCTAGTTGGATGACCGATGATAATTTCTAAAGTAACATTTTACCGACATTCTTGGAGAACTAAAGCTCTTCGAAATACAAAGTCTGGATTAAGAGCAGCGACCTTATTACCACTTTTCGAAGCTTCTGTCGTTTTCTTTTTCATATCAGCAAATGTTGTTAAAGGTGTTCTCTTAATTGGGCTATAAAAACTGTTATTGGATTGATCAAGTGACAGTGTAGATTTCACATATGTTTTTAGTTTCGCCTGTCCGATGTCAACTGAGTTTATTAGATAATTTTGGATTACTATTGAAACATGCATGGATACCTGTTGGTGTTCTTCAATAATCCGAGCGTGTTCTGCATCCTGTTTCAGTTTTGATGGCTGTAATGATGCATGTTATTTATCCTTTGACTGCTCATCAGTATCTTATCATCTATCTTAACTTTAACATAGTGTCCTGTAATATGTCTTACCAGTGACCACCGCATGACTGCCAGATTCTTGTGTGTTATTCCAACATTGCCACCATCGCTCTTTGAATATTTTATGACAGTCTTTTATGACAGCTAAATCCGAGCTTATTCTGTGAAAAGGACTAGAAGATTGATACACACTGAATTTACCATCTCGGAAATCAAAGTCATCGGCTGCAGGTAATGCTGTCGTGTCAAGAATATAGACGGGAAGCCATTTTGAAAAGTTATGTTTATTAACGGCAAACAGGTATGGCAACATCATAGCTCGGCAACATGAATGCTGTTTCCAATCACCTACCCTTTCAGCATATATTTCAGAATTTAAACAGCATTGATATATGCATTCCAGTATTTCAATGTCGGGGATTTCGTGCAGCCTGCTTCATTGAATATCTTTAGTAGTGGTTTTATTGTGTCGATTTAAATTAGCTCTAGAACTTATTCATGGATGTCCATGTTATTCTCCCACAGGAACTTGCACATCAAGGAGTTGATTCCAAAGTTCTCTACAGATAGTATGGGCTTTCTGTTCACACCACTCAAAGAAGGACACCATTAGGTATCTCAGGTATCTCATCATCGCTTCATATACAAGTGTCAACCCACGAACTGCTCTCTTATATTGTTAATAAAAGTTAATAAAAGTTAATAAAATGTCACGCAGACCAACACCCCCACAAGTCAACATTGTGTGTGAAATCCGCCAAGCCTCGTAATGTGGCCAGAACCTTATTCTGGTGAACTCCACATCAGATGCATTGCAATACTGTAAAATTGCTGATCAATCGTTTGAAAAGAATATGGCTGACAAAACGCCACGGGCACAAAGCATGTAAGCTGGTACCACCCATGATTCCAACGTATCCCCATATTCTGCTTCATCATACATCAATTTGAATGGTCTAAGAGAATTATCAATGATACTAAGTTATAGAGGAAGCCTTGCAGAAGCTTAAAATGTGCACTTTTAGTGCATTTTGCTCAATATATTTGGCCCTATAGCCCACCAAACATTTGAAAAGGTAAAAATAGACCATTTTTCCTGTTTCACTGGTATTTTGAGCAAAGAAAGACATAATAACATTATTATAAAAAATTATGTTGTTTTTTAAGATTTTAAAAAATTGAATGCGCAAACTATATGGTGATATTTCATTTCAGCGATTTCCCATTACAGAAAAACAAAAAATACGTAAATATGACCATAAAAGAGCAAAAAGTATTTTTTGACATTTTTATTGTAAAAATGATAATTGAAGTTTGCAGAGATATTTTTAAATGACAAATTGGTATGAATAACAAAAAATACATTTCCAAGATTATACCCTGGTGTCAGTTAAGATATGGTACATTGTCTGGGTAAATCACATGGTTTTTGGCTGCGTGGCAAATAATGGATGATTTTCAGATTTTATGTCCGACTGTACGTCACGCTTTTTTTTTCAATAATTTTATAAAGTTATGATGAAGCAAGTGCCTCAGATATTTCACATATTTAATAACGTGTCAAAAGGTGTGTCATTTAGAAAAAATTGCGAATTTTGTTCGAATTATTTACAAATTATAGCTATTTATATTTTGTCCGACTGTACGTCACGATTTTGAAAAGGTTGAAAATCTGAAAAAATGTCGAGCGTAGATTTACTTTACATACCTCATGTCTTCTAAACAATAATTAGAATGCTTTTAAATAACTCAGGAATATTAGAGAGGGATAAAAACAAATTGACAGGAATTCATAATATTTTGCAGATATTTTTTTGCTCAGGCTATATAATTGTGGACTACAGATGAAGAAGTCCGCTTGAAATCACAACAGACTTATGTTGAAATGGTGCTATGAAGTTATTAGATCAATATAAATTCACATAAATTTTGTCGGAACACGTTAACAGTTCCATTATTTGTAGGCATACTACATTAGTATGATTGACCTACAGTAACAGTAACAAACTTGATGGGAATTCGTAAAAAGTTTGCATACCGGTCATTATAGCCCAAAAATTCACAAAAGGGATTTTCTATGTTTCAGATAATGTTGAGCTCAACATTTTTTATATTCTTTGATAGGTAGCAAGATCATAATTTGTCAAATACCTTGCAGTAGGCTTACTTATAAATATAGTCACCAGTAACCTGACATTTCATGATAGTTTATGTGAATTTATCCGGTCTGTAGTCAGAGAAAATGAGTTACTGTACACTTGACCCAGATATATCGGATAACAAACTGAATCTGGGTGTAGACTTAGAAATTCCTGTTTTTGCTAAATTTATTCAATTCTAACAATTTTTGTTTCTTTCAAATATTTGCATTATCAAAAAATCCTTGACGCCGCCACAGCACTAGAAGCCAAGCTTGAAGCCTCTGAATTAGGGTACTCTTCATGCACAATTGTGGTTATCCTTTTCATAAAATTTCTCAATAATTTAATAATTGGTCATTCGATTTTCTCCCACCACGCATTTTTTCACTCCTTACACTTACTACTTGCATATTACAAACTGAAAATGTTTTTTTTCTAATTACTTTAATAGTGTTATCATATAATATATTGTTTGAAACAGTCTTTATCTTCTGTTTTGTACTTTATATCATGTTTGTATAGGAAAATACACCTTAAAGCCACTCATGTACACCCTTTACATGCTAAGTTCAGTCTTTCATTGGAAAAAAGCTATAAATGTTTAAGCCTTGCGGTTTTTTGCGTCATTTTTTTAGAAATGATACAGTATATGATACAAACATTTTTAATTCTCTAAGGTAATGTTGATTTTGTGCTGTTTTGTCAATGTTGGTGAAACAAAGTGGTACCAACTTACATGCTTTATGGGCTGACATCTCCCTTCCTCATAACTGTATAAAGTGTAGACATGGTCCAGCGATCAGGAGGCATATATCAGAGTATTGTACCCATGGTTAATGTCGGGTGACTGTCTATGACGCTGCCCCAGCAACAAAACAGCACTAGGGCAAGCTCTGGTGTTTGAAATATTTTTAAGATATTTTAAAAAGGGGATTCTGACTCCTTAAGATAGCCCCTTGAATCCCAGTCTAAATGACACGAAAACGAGGTGATAAGACTTGTTTCTATTTGTAATACACTCGTTTTAATGTAAATATATATTTCCCATTTGTTTCAATGAAATTAACGTTGCGACCCTGAAAATGACTAACAATAATCAGGATAAATTGTGTCAGAAATTAATTTCCTGTCAAAATCACATTTAAAAGAGGTATTACACGTGTTTTAATCTGTATTTTTTTAATTTCATATCTTCGCTATCTTGACCATGACCTTGAAATTGACGTTTTGACCTTGAATATCATCAAATATGACCATAAATTGATTATTCTGTCAAAATCACATCAAAATGAGGTATTACAGTTGTTGCTATTCGAATTCGTTAAAAATCAAATTCTCGTATTTTGACCTTGACATTGACCTCTTAACCTCAAAAATGACTTTGGATCATAATAATAATATAAGAAATGGATTTCCCAGTTAAAAAGAGGTATTACACTTGTTTATAGCTTTATTTGTTGAAAATTCATATATAAACAAGACTACATAAGTCCAGGAGCTCCCGCTCCGAATTAGAATTTGATTTAAGCAATTTTGTGTAGGGTTATTAATGTAGTCCTAGGCTAGGTCAAAAATCAAGACGCAAGACAACTAGGTCTAAGAGACTCAGTCTAAGAGGAAGATAAGAACTAGCCAGTCTGTCAGAGATTGCAAACCTCTATTGAAATTATTGATCCTAATCAGTATCCCGGTAATGGTCTACCTATCTGGCACGGTTTACCCTATATCAGGCCAATCGAGGTAAATAATGGCTGATTTACGGTCATTTTGAATTCGATAGACTAGTTTAAAAATTAGAGGGTGCATCGTCCCTCGAAACCTCACATTTTGTTTTATAGTTATGGACAAGCATCTAACAGTTTGAAAAAAATTGGGCATGTGAAAGTAAATAATGGCCGATAGGCAGGCGGCTATTTTGAGTTTGATCGAGTCTAAATTTTTCAAGATGCATCCTCTCCTGAAATTTCACATTTTGTTTCATAGTAATGGTCTAGCCATCTAGCACGGTTTATCAAATAACAGCCATGTGAAAGTGAATAATGGCCTGAAGGCAGCCATTTTAAATTTGATCAAGTCGAAATTTTTCAAGATGCATCCCCTCCTGAAATCTCACATTTTGTTTTATAGTAATGGCCTAGCAATCTAGTACGGTTTCTAAATAACGGCCATGTGAAAGTGAATAAATGGCCGATAGGCGGCCATTTTAAATTTAAATGAGTCAACTTTTTTTTCAAGATGCATCCTCTCCTGAAATCTCACATTTTGTTTTATAGTAATGATCTCGCTATCTAACACGGTTTACCAAATATCAGCAATGTGAAAGTAAAAAGTGGCCGATAGGCGGCCATTTTGAATTTGATGGAGTCGAAAGTTTTTAAAAGGCATCCTCTCCGGAAACGTCACATTTCGTTTTATAGTAATGGTCTAGCTATCTAGCACGGTTTACCTGATATCAGGCCTATCGAGGTAAATAATGCTGATTTTCTGCCATTTTAAATTCGTTAGTTAAAAAATTTCAGGGTGCATCCTCCCCCGAAAACTCACATTTTGCTTTATAGTAATGGTCTAGCCATCTAGCACGGTTTACCAAATATCGGCCATGTGAAAATGAATAAAGGCCGAAAAGGCGGCCATTTTGAATTTGAATAAGTCGACATTTTTCAAGGTGCATCCTCATCTTAAATCTCATATTTCGTTTTATAGTAATGGTCTAGCCATCTAGCACGGTTTACCAAATAACGGCCATGTGAAAGTGAATAATGGCCGAAAGGCGGCCATTTTGAATTTTTTCAAGTCCAATTTTTTCAAGATGCATCCTCTCCTGAAATGTCACATTTTGTTTTATAGTAATGGTTTAGCTATCTAGCATGGTTTACCCAATATGAGGCCTGTCGAGGTGAATAATGGCCAATAGGCGGCCATTTTGAACTTGATCAAGTGGAAATTTTTCAAAATGCATCCTCTCTTGAAACCTTACAATTTGTTTTATAGTAATGGTGTAGCTATCTTGAGCGGTTTTCATGATATTCCGCAATATCAGGCCTGTCCAGGTGAATAATGGCCGATGGGCGGCCATTTTGAATTTTATCGACTTGAAATATTTCAAGATGCATCCTCTCCTGAAACCTTACAATTTGTTTTATATGGTGTAGCTATCTTGAGCGGTTTTCATGATATTCCACAAAATAATCCAGTCGGATTTACCGATGTTATAAATTAGGTCAAAGTGCTGGGTCAAGGTCCAAAAACCTGAAAAGGCACAACTAGGGACCTTAGAGAACATGTATGTGCAATATGACTGTAATCGGCCCAGTCCTTTTCGAGATCTGCTACGGAAATGAAGTTTGTGTCACAAAAGTTCAAATTACGCTTAAATTCTCACCCTCTTTCACAGACCAGACACACATCATTTTAACCCACTGTATCCCTGTCAGATTATCACGAAACAGCTATATCTGACATCCGGGATGAAGGAGACATGGTGTACTTATTAAATATTCACAGAAATATAGCTTTTTTGTATTTGTTTTCAATTCAACAGAGGTTGAAACAGCCGCATTGAATTTTGTGTGATGATTCCATCATTAGTATACACCTGCCGTGATTTCGGCTTTTTTAGGGTGGTGAGACCACAAGCCTTTTGGGTGGCCATCTTGAAAAATGGCGGTTTTTGGCTCGGTGCCCCCAAAAAAATATGGGAAGAAATGCCCTTTCACATAGGTCATATATGTGAAAAATAAACAAAATTGATCAGTTAACTTTTTAGTTGGAGCTAAATTGAGGATACGCCCGCGGCGGCAGAGACGGCGGCGGCAGCGACAAAATAATGCTAAACACTAAAAGCATCCTGATATTCATCAGGGATGCTTAAAAATTATAGACTAATAAAAACTATATTTCATAGTTCACACAGACGTTGGACAGACCTTGAAAAACTTAATTATTGATTTAAATATATTTGATATTTTTACTAACTTTGCATGGTTTGTGGTGCATTAAATGTTTGTGGCATTGGTGGTAAAAACATGCCGACAGGAACTGGAAGATTCATGTTTGTACCAAAGAGACGATCAGGTGCAATGTAGCCAAGCTGATCATGTCTCATAAAACTATCAGGGTGTAGCTTGGGTCCTGAAAAATAAAATAAAAAAAAATTGAAGGGAGAAAATTAACTTTCTAGATAGAAATTCTTCACAGTGCATCATGATAATTCTCTGAACTGTCACATTCTGCTTTGTCACAGTTTGCCATATACCATGTATAATACAGATATTAAAATCAATGATGCTCACAAGTCGGCCAGATTTGAATAATATTTGATAAGTTGACATTTTTCAGCGCATAACCCTTCCTGACACCACGCATATTCTTCTATATAGTAATGGTCTAGCTATCTGGCATGATTTTATAGATATTACATGTAATAAAGTGAAATTAATAGCGTTGAAAATTTTCTAGGCAAATCCCTACCTGTGGCCACACATCAAGGACTTAGCCAGAGACCCGTCCAGCTGTTTTTTGAACGGCCCATTTTCAGCCTTGACATACAAAAATATCGCCATATTCTACCCTGTCCTGGCCCAACAATAAGTAAATTTTGACTCCATTTGATCATTTCCTGGCTAAATCCTTGCCGCACATTTCATTATATAGAAATGGTCTAGCAATCTGGCACGGTTTGCCAGATTTCAGGTGTATTAAAGGTTACTAGAAGGGTCACCGTTTTTTGTAAACAAAAACTGGAGATGTCTCCCCTCCGGCATGATATTCCGCAATATCAGGCCTGTCGAGGTAAATAATGGCCCATAGGCGGCCATTTTTAATTTTATCGACTTGAAATTTTTCAAGATGCATCCTCTCCTGAAACCTCACAATTTGTTTTATAGTAATGGTGTAGATATCTTGAGCGGTTTTCATGATATTCCACAATATCAGGCCTGTCGAGGTGAATAATGGCCAATAGGCGGCCATTTTTAATTTTATCGATTTGAAATTTTTCAAGATGCATCCTCTCCTGAAACCTCACAATTTGTTTTATAGTAATGGTGTAGCTATCTTGAGCGGTTTTCATGATATTCCGCAAAATCTTTCAGTCGGATTTACCGATGTTATAAATTAGGTCAAAGTGCTGGGTCAACTTCAAGGTCAAGGTCCAAAAACCTGAAAAGGCACAACTAGGGACCTTAGAGAACATGTATGTGCAATATGTCATCAACCCAGTACTTTTCGAGATCTGCTCCGGAAACGAAGTGCGCGTCAAAAAGTCTAAATAGGTCATAGTTCTGAACCAGAAGTAGGTCAAAGTTCAAATACCCTGAAAGGCACAACTAGACCCCCTAGGGGTGTTGTGTGTAAAATTTGAAGACAATCGGACAAGTACTTTCAGAGATATGCTCCGGAAACGAATTGTTTACGGACGGCTCAACGGCCTAGCCGTAACATCATCATTTTCTCCTCTGCGACCTTGCGTATTGAATTCAGATTAAAAATATTTCAACCTGTTCATTATCCACCTGGAAGTAACCCACATACAAAAAATTGTTATCCTAGCTTATTTTCTTACAAAGTTATAGGCAAAAGAAGAGGCAAAAAAAAAACGGAGGTAGAATCCATAGCTCCCTCCGTCTCACCTACGGTGACGGCGGGAGCTAAAAATGAGTAGGCCTATACGTCTTGTAGCTCTGATCGCAGAAAGAGTGTCTCACTTTGCGCGCGCTCTTAGCTTGCGGGGGTGGAATAGCGCGCTCTCATTGGTGGACAAGGTCACGAGGGCACGCGCGCTGTATATAGCACACAATAGATGTGTACAGCTAATGTACACATTAAGAGTATTGTGTAGCCTGTGCGTGCACACGTGTATACGCTGGAAGTTCAACTAGTCTATATTAGGTGTCTAGGTGCTAAGCTAACATTTACTGACAATATATATATATACATATGCTAATTGAACTGAACAATACAATAAACATGATGAACAATATTGTTACTCCCATAAATACACTTATATGCCTTGTGGCGACAAGTAGTTCTTAAAAAAATAAATTGTAGAAAGTCTAGCATTTTGCCCGACCAAGGTTTAGTCATTATCAGCATGTATGTGAAGTTTAATGTGCATCCCAGTAACGCGAAACAAGTTAGTGCTAAAAGAAGCGGACAGACGGACGGACAGATGGATGCGCCGCATGACGACAATAAGCATCCGCCACAATTTGGCTGAGGCTTAAAAACTTTGGGAGTCACTAAAAATAAGAAGAGCAGTCGACAATAGCCCGCAGCCATTATTGAACTTGGAGTCAAGATCAAATAATTGACCTAAAATGCGAAAAATCTCACTAAATCGTCTATTTTAGTATTTTTGTTTAGCCAGTATTGAACTTGTCAGAGAAATGGTTATTAGTAACATGCATCACAAATTTTGGAAGGATACATGAAAAACTTTTCTGAAAGTTATCACGCCCACAAGGTCAAATTATTGACGTAAAATGCGAAAAATTGCAATAAATCAGCCATTATCGAACTTGTCCTAAAATTTGCCATTTGTCATATGCATAACAAATTTGGGAAGGATACATGAAAAACTTTTCAAGTTATAGTGCCCACAAGTAAATGTTAATGCCGATGCCGAACTTGCAATAGCCCACCTTTTTTAATTAAAATTAAACTGCGGGCTAAAAAACGATTAAAAATGGCGCCAATAAGTCATTTTGGATTTTATTTCTGCAAAATTTGTCATGGGTTATCCTTGTGTGAGACTACATTTTGTTTTAAATTCATGGTCCAGACATTTAGCATTGTTACGTAAATATAAAAAAATTACATCTAACTCAAACAATTTCAAAATTGCCGCTAAATGGCCATTTTGAAATCGTTTGCTCTCAAAAGTTTATTGGCTGACATTGCTGAGCATATTCGCCAAATTAAATAAAGGAAAGTCTGATGAAAACTGTTTCCTAAAAATGTGCTAATGAGCATTACTTCATTAGTGGGTGTAGTAATTGAAGGTTTGATTATATGGGGATCAAAATGTCATCAAAAATATCCCTCAGTGGTATGTGAAGGCTATGTGAAGTATGAGGAATCAGAAGTTTATAGATTAGTAGCCATTTTGAAAAACAAATAACGTCGGTGGCGGTAGAGGACTTTGTGGAGTACAGTAAGCTGCCTGCCTCTGTGAGGGCTGCTTAATAACAATAATAGACAGGACTAAACCAAGTCTCTACCCACTATACATAGTGAGTGAAGACTAATTTACCTACCAGAGTATGTGTTGTTTCTGTCATAGGCACTTCCTGGTATGAGTACCTCTCTGGCATCAAACATTGCTGTGCTCATAAAACGTCCACCCTGAAAATCACAATACAATCTTAGTTCAAATGTTGTCATAGCTTTAGGTAGATGTATTTGTAAATGGTATAATAACTACAAAGAGTTGTTAGAAATGAACGCAAAACCCCACTGTCTCATCTTTGAATAACACAATACAGAGGTAGTTTGATTTATGTTGACCCAATGACATCCCGGCGTTGGCCCAACATCAGGTCGACATTGGGTTAACATCTCGTGTTTGCAGTGGTTTGCTGGTCTTAGTCTCCGCACTGAAATACATGTACCATATATTGCTGGTTAGTATAGCCGCATTTCTGGTTAGAAACCGCACCCCAAGCTTTAAAAATTTACCTAACGTTTTGATTTTTCGAAAAACTTTGTTACAAATTGCATCCCAGCCTTAGTGTAAACCTGTAGTTTAGCCAGACATATGGTATTACATACTCTCGATACTCTTCGTCATTATCGCAATCAACGCAATACAGCGTTAATCTTGTTAACCATGTTAACAGTTTCACGGGAGACTCAATATACTGGAGCAACGTTGTGGACGGTGTCCCAGCATTGAGAAATATGCATAAGCCTATAGGTTTTGTTGATTACTGAGAGGGGAGAATACAGCAAACGAGGAGTGTTGGTTTAATGTTGAGCCCAACTTACGTCTGTACAACAATCGGTTGAACTTGGTCATTGTGTCATATTGACATATTGCTGCCAAATCTAACCATAATTGACACATTATTTCAATGTTGGTCCAGCGTTGCAGAAGGTGGATCAACATTAAATCGGTATTGGCGAAATGACACATGCATGTTGGGCTGATGTGTTCAGGGGTAGAGCTAAGACCAATTTTCCTACTGGCCTGCATTTATTTATCACCCAACAAAAAATAATTCTGACATTTTATTTACGGCTCTCACTTGTTATTTAATCACATCATTTAAATATCATCGACTAAACGTTTTTAGTGATAGGATATGTAAGATAATATATTATTGATATTGGGCAGAAAAGCAGCGACAAATCGTAATGAATTAATAACAATAAGCCAATAATTAATTTCATCTTACAGTCACAAATTACACATCATCATCATCATCATCATCATCATCATCATCATCATCATCATCATCATCATCATCATCATCATCATCATCATCATCATCATCATCATCATCATCATCATCATCATCATCATTACCATCATCATTACCATCACCATCATCATTACCATCATTACCATCATTACCATCATTACCATCACCATCACCACCATCACCATCACCACCATCACCATCACCATCACCATCACCATCATCATCATCATCATCATCATCATTACCATCATCATCATCATTACCATCATTATCATCATCACCATCATTATCATCATTACCATCATCATCATCATTACCATCATTATCATCATTACCATCATTATCATCATTACCATCATCATCATCATTACCATCATCATCATCATCATTACCATCATCATCATTACCATCATCATCATAATTACCATCATCATTACCATCATTACCATCACCATCATTACCACCATCACCATCACCATCATCATCATCATCATCATCAAGTACAGACGAGCATTGTGAGCCATAACGCCAACAGATTTGTGACTGTAGTTGTATTTGTGTACATATAGGCCTATTTATGCCTATTATTAAACATACAGCAATAGACCGCCATTGAGCATAGCGTCCCATGTCTGCGATATGAATCAACCCTTGTTTCCCCGTAAAGGCAATAATACTAGCGGACATTCCTGCTGCAGTATAGTCTACTTTCTGTTATTCCCGGTTAACAACGGGACAATGATCTATATATATAATCCCAGCAAACACGATTTATTGTTGGACCCATGCCAGGGACAGCGGGCCAACATTAAATCGGCATTAATTTAACGTATTGTGTTTGCTAAATAGCGGCCTATTACTGCACGCTAGCGTCTACGGGGTCACAGCGACAGTCAGTAACTGTTGAAACAACACCTGCCAGTCATGTGAATTAAATCGGCATTGATTTAACGTATCGTGTTTGCTTGGGTAAAATGATTATGACGCATTTGCTGAATAGCGGCCTATTTCTGCCCGCTAGCGTCCACGGGGTCACAGCAACGATCAGTTACTGTTGAAACAACACCTGCCAGTCATGTGAATTAAATCGGCATTGATTTAACCATCGTGTTTGCTGAGATATAATTATTATGAAGCATTCGCTGAATAGCGGCCTATTACTGCCCGCTAGCGTCCACGGGGTCACAGCGACAGTCAGTTACTGTTGAAACAACACCTGCCAGTCATGTGAATTAAATCGGCATTGATTTAACTATCGTGTTTGCTGGGATATAATTATTATGACGCATTCGCTGAATAGTGGCCTATTACTGCCCGCTAGCGTCCACGAGGTCACAGCGACAGTCAGTTACTGTTGAAACAATACCTGCCAGTCATCGTCAGAAGTTCATGATACATGACATTCACATGGCACAGCTAATCCCGCCGACCCAGCTCCAGAGTCGCCACTTCCTAAATACTTTATCAAATTAAAATGTCTTTACTCTATCAAAGTAAAATGCCTAAATACTCTCAGCAATTTAAAATGCACGATTAAACAAAACTTGTTAAAAGGAACATATTAACTGCTGAAAATGGCAACTGAAGACGGCTGCCAGGTTTCCCAGACAATAGCTAATCTTTGCTGACGTGTGCCACGCATTCTGTAATGTTTGGCGATTGACAGAGATTTAGGGCGCGGTATATAACGGAGCACGTTATGTAAGGATTTTACCCTGTAAAGGGTCACTTTTACCCTTCTGCGCGTTATACAACGGGGCGCGTTATTTTCCGCCTTTTACAGTACTTAGTAACTGGCCCTCCACCGAAATCACTGGCCCTGATTTTTATGATAAAATCGAATATAGCTCCGTAAAATTTTAGCAATAGCACCATTCATAATAGTAACTTAACACCTAGAAACTTTAAAATTTAATGTGTCATTTTGTCGAACTTTGGTGATTAGTATTAACAATGATTTAATCAAATATTTGTCTATCATAGAATTCGTAAGTTTAACATGCACCAGCAAAACGACCCACTGAAACTGTGTTGGTTTGATGCTGGGCCAACACAGGTGACAGCATCATAGTTACCTGGTATGACGGGGCCGCCCAACTCATTTACTTCGCCATAGGCCCAGTCACACTGAGCGCTATTTTGTTTCCACAGCCAGCTGTGTAAAAACGACACTCGCGCTGCATACGGGAAAACTCAGATGCCATGAAATTGTGCCTATGGAAACTAGAACTTTTCCAGCCGGGGTAAACTTGTGATCGTATTAGAACTATTACATTTAAAAATAGCCATCAATAGATGGCAGGACACCTCAGCCAAATTTGAATGCAATCCAACCAATGGTTGATAAGTTATCGTGCCCAAAAGCTTTTTAGGCGGCCATCTTGGAAAATGGCCGCTTTTGGCTTGGTGCCAAAAAAAATATATGGGATGAATTGCCCAGGCACATAGGTCATGTCTGTAAAAAATAAACAAAATTCATCAGTTAACTTTTCAGTAAGAGCTGAATTTCTGACTGAAGGCACGTCCGCCCGCCCGCCTCTGGTGATCACTATACCCCACAGCCTTAATGGCTGAGGGGTAAAAATGGAGGTCACTGTGTCAGAGCCTTGCGATGTCTACAGGGTACATCATAGTGTTGTGTATGTTGGATAACTATGACATAGGCCTACATGAAAGGTCGAGGTTAATTTGATTCAGGCCGCCAACAAGCACCTGAATGTGTCAGGAATAGGTATAGGGCAGATCTCAAATTTCATTTTAGTAGGCTGTTGTGGTAAAAATGAGAAAAAAAATGTGGCACCATTTAAGTAGCAACATTAGCCTATTATTATCAGTAACTGTTATTCAATTTAAGTAACTGTTATTCATATTGGCTTTTATTTTATTTAATCCTCCTTCTTTCTCCAAGATTGGGTTTTAGGTAAACCAAGACTACTCCCGCCCCGAATTAGAATTTGATTTAAGCAATTTTGTGAAGGGTTATTAATGTAGTCACTCAGGGATCACTTTGGGCAGCGCCCCTGCGTTATTAACATTTCAAATGCCGCATCACTGTCAAGTCCAGTGTGCCCTAGGTGCGCATTGCCCTCGACTAGCGAATTTGACAATTGAGAGTTTTTGATAATTTTGAGAATGTTTATCAGGCCGCTACTCGCTCATTTTTTTTTCTTTCCAAAATTTGGGCTCTGTACCAAATTATTATTATTACGACGACATCACAAATTTTCAGCAAAATCGATGCATATACGGCCGAGATATCGCGCTCACAAAAGTGACGCATTTTTCTCGCTGTGTAGAAATTTTCGCGTCACGGCACAGTTTTTTAACGCAAATGTACCGATCTTCCACTTGAACGCGCATCCAGAGTTTTCAAGATACGGCCATGAAATAAATTACAACTTTTAGCACAACACCTGATCTTCAACATGTTGTTTGCCTTTTTTTCGTGCGACTAGAAAAAGTTGACTTAATGTTTTATCAAATACTTTGATCGCATTATGAATATATGTTTACTGGTACGTTGAAATCTGGGGAAAAAGTCAAAAGGCATCTGTAAGTCCAGATTATTGTGAACAAATCGATATGTTTTTTATTGTTGTCCGGCAAAATCTTCCCGTGCCGCTGACGATGTTTGTAATAGGCCTAATCTAGAATGCAAGCATGACCGAGATGACGCGTCTGAGAAGCAGTGCCCTGGGCCCTAGTTGAGAGTGAGTTAACAACAGCTTCTGTCTGCGAAATTGAAAGCCCAAAGACCCATGACCTGACTGAAATTCACTGGTGACACGAGTTGAGTAAACTGTCAACAATAACATTGCCAAATCATATTCCAGTTACTTAACAGGCAGGTTATTTTTGATTTCAGTAAAATTACATACACATTTCCAAATGGTGGGTAATGTGATTGTACAATGTGAATTATTACTGATTTCATTTTTTCAGTTTTTGCGCCCACAAAAAAATATGAAGTTTATCCATGGCTGCCATTTCGAATTTCAGTAAAACCTTAAAAAAATCACTTGCACATCTCCATATCGTGGGGAATGTGATAGTAAAATTTGAATAATTTCCGACTTCAAGTTTTGAAGTTTTTGCGACCCCAAAAATTAAAGTTGATCTGTGGCGGCCAGGTTGAATTTCAGTAAAACCTTGAAAAAGTCACCTGCACATCTCCATATCATGGGGAATGTGATAGTAAAATTTGAATAATTTCTGACCCTAAGTTTTTGCGCCCACAAAATTTTTGACCTCTGTTGACCTCTGGCGGCTATTTTGAATTTTGGTAGCATCTCTTAAAAATCACTTGCACATCCCCAGGTTGCTAGGAATATGATGTAAAAATTTCAAAAAAAATTGACGCCCACAAGAAAACGTGACGCCGGACAGAATCCTGGCGCGACTAAAATCCCCCTTCCCCTACGGACGGGGGATAAAAAGGCACATAACATTTTGCCTGAGTGTGCCCTGAGGGCACACTTTTTTGTGGGCCAGGGTAATCCCTGGTAGTCCTAGGCTAGGTCAAAAATCAAGACGCAAGACAGTTAGGTCTAAGATCAAGTCGATTTTTTTCAAGATGCATCATCTTCTGAAATTTCACATTTTGTTTTATAGTGATGGTGCAGCTATCTTGAGCGGTTTTCATGATATTCCACAATATGAGGCCTGTCGAGGTGAATAATGGCCGATAGGCGGCAATTTTGAATTTTATCAACTTGAAATTTTTAAGATGCATCCTCTTCTGAAACCTTACAATTTGTTTTATAGTAATGGTGTAGCTATCTTGAGCAGTTTTCGTGATATTCCGTAATATCAGGCCTGTCGAGGTAAATAATGGCCGATAGGCTGCCATTTTAATTTTTATCGCCTTGAAATTTTTCAAGATGCATCCGCTCCTGAAACCTTACAATTTGTTTTATAGTAATGGTGTAGCTATCTTGAGCGATTTTCATGATATTACGCAAAATAGTTCCATCAGATTTACCGATGTCATAAATTAGGTCAAAGTGCTGGGTCAACTTCAAGGTCAAGGTCCAAAAACCTGAAACTTAGGGACCTTAAAGAACATGCATGTGCAATATGACTGTAATCGGCCCAGTACTTTTCGAGATCTGAGAAGTGTGCGTCAAAACGTCTAAATAGGTCATAGTTCTGAACCAAAAGTAGGTCAAAGTTCATATACCCCAGAAGGCACAACTAGACCCCCTAGAGGTAATGTGTGTGAAATAAAGACAATCGGACAAGTACTTTCAGAGATATGCTCCGGAAACGAAATGTTCACGAACGGCCCAACGCCGTAGCATTATCATTTCTCCTCTGCGACCTTGCGTATGGAATTCAGATTAAAAATATTTTAACCTGTCCATTATCCACCTGGAAGTAACCCACATACCAAAAATTGTCATCCTAGCTTATTTTCTTACAAAGTTATAGGCAAAAGAAGAAAACGGAGGCAGAATCCATAGCGATCCCTCCGTCTCACCTACGGTGACAGCGGGAGCTAATGAATACAAGACTACATAAGTTCAGGAGCTCTCGCTCCGAATTAAAATTTGATTTAAGCAATTTTGTGTAGGGTTATTAATATAGTCCTAGGCTAGGTCAAAAATCAAGAGGCAAGACAACTAGGTCTAAGAAGCTCAGTCTAAGAGCAAGATAAGAACTAGACAGTCTGTCAGAGATTGCAAACCTCCATTGAAATTAATTATCCTAATCAGTATCCCAGTAATGGTCTACCTATCTGGCACGGTTTACCCGATATCAGGCCAATCGAGGTAACTGATAGCTGATTTACGGTCACTTTTAATTCGATATAAACTAGTTAAAAAATTTAAGGGTGCATCCTCCCCTGAAACCTCAATTTTTGTTTTATAGTAATGGACTAGCATTCAACACAGGTTGCAAAATATTGAGCATGTGAAAGTAGATAATGGCCGATAGGGGGCCATTTTGAATTTGATCGAGTCAGAATTTTTCAAGATACATCCTCAGCTAAAATCTCACATGTCATTCTATGGTAATCGTCTAGCCTTCTAGCACGGTTTACCAAATATCGGCCATGTGAAAGTAAATAATGGCCAATAGGCGGCCATTTTAAATTTGATCGAGTCTAATTTTTTCAAGATGCATCCTTTCCTGAAATCTCACATTTTGTTTTATAGTAATGGTCCAGCTATCTGACACGGTTTACCAAATATCAGCAATGTGAAAGTAAATAGTGGCCGATAGGCGGCCATTTTGAATTCAATTGAGTCGAAAGTTTTTAAAAGGCATCCTCTCCCGAAACGTCACATTTTGTTTTATAGTAATGGTCTAGCTATCTAGCACGGTTTACCTGATATCAGGCCTATCGTAAGTAAAAAAATTTCAGGGTGCATCTTCCCCCGAAAACTCACACTTTGTTTTATAGTAATGGTCTAATGCATCCTCATCTGAAATCTCACATTTCGTTTTATAGTAATGGTCTAGCCATCTAGCACGGTTAATCAAATATCGGCCATGTGAAAGTGAATAATGGCCGATAAGCGGCCATTTTGAATTTTATCGGGTCGAATTTTTTCAAGATGCATCCTCTCCTGAAATCACACATTTTGTTTTATAGTAATGGTCTAGCCATCTAGCACGGTTTACCAAATAACGGCCATGTGAAAGTGAATAATGGCCGATTGGCGGCCATTTTGAACTTGGTCGAGTTGAATTTTTTCAAAATGCATCCACCCCTGAAACCTTACAATCTGTTCTATAGTAATGGTGTAGATATCTTGAGCGGTTTTCATGATATTCCGCAATATCAGGCCTGTCGAGGTGAATAATGGCCGATAGGCGGCCATTTTGATTTTTATCAACCTGAAATTTTTCAAGATGCATCCTCTCCTGAAACCTCACAATTTGTTTTATAGTAGGGGTGTAGCTATCTTGAGCGGTTTTCATGATATTCCGCAAAATCTTTCAGTCGGATTTACCGATGTTATAAATTAGGTCAAAGTGCTGGGTCAACTTCAAGGTCAAGGTCCAAAAACCTGAAAAGGCACAACTAGGGACCTTAGAGAACATGTATGTGCAATATGACTGTCATCGGCTTAGTACTTTTAGAGATCTGCTCCGGAAACGAAGTGTGCGTCAAAACATCTAAATAGTTCATAGTTCTGAATCAAAAGTAGGTCAAAGTTCATATACCCCAAAAGTCACAACTAGACCCCCTAGGGGTGTTGTGTGTAAAATTTGAAGACAATCGGACAAGTACTTTCAGAGATATGCTCCGGAAACGAATTGTTTACGGACGGCCCAACGCCGTAACATCATCATTTTCTCCTCTGCGACTTTGCGTATTGAATTCAGATTAACAAGACTACATAAGTCCAGGAGCTCCCGCTCCGAATTAGAATTTGATTTCAGCAATTTTGTATAGGGTTATTATTTAAGTAGTCCTAGTCTAGGTCAAAAATCAAGACGCAAGACAACTAGGTCTAAGAAGCCCAGTCTAAGAGTAAGATAAGAACTAGACAGTCTGTCAGAGATTGCAAACCTCCATTGAAATTAATGATTCTAATCAGTATCCCAGTAATGGTCTACCTATCTGGCATGGTTTACCCGATATCAGGCCAATCGAGTTAACTAATAGCTGATTTATGGTCATTTTGAATTCGATATAAATTAGTTAAAAACTTAGGGTGCATCTTCCCCGAAACCTCAAATTTTGTTTTATAGTAATGGACTAACATCTAACACAGTTTACAAATATTGGGCATGTGAAAGTAAATAATGGCCGATAGGGGGCCATTTTGAATTTGATCGAGTCAGAATTTTTCAAGATGCATCCTCAGCTGAAATCTCACATTTTATTCTATAGTAATCGTCTAGCTATCTAGCATGGTTTACCAAATATCGGCCATGTGAAAGTGAATAATGGCCTAAAGGCGGCCATTTTGAATTTGATCAAGTCAAAATTTTCCAAGATGCATCCTCAGCTGAAAGCTCACATTTCATTCTATAGTAATGGTCTAGCCATCTAGCACGGTTTACCAAATATCGCCCATGTGAAAGTGAATAATGACCGATAGGAGGCCATTTTGAATTTGATCAAGTCAAAATTTTTCAAGATGCATCCTCTCCTGAAATCTCACATTTTGTTTTATAGTAATGGTCTAGCCATCTAGTACGGTTACTAAAAACCGGCTATGTGAAAGTGAATAATGGCCGATAGGCGGCCATTTTGAATTTGATCGAGTCAATTTTTTTCAAGATGCATCCTCTCTTGTAATCTCACATTTTGTTTTATAGTAATGGTCCAGCTATCTAACACGGTTTACCAAATATCAGCAATGTGAAAGTAAATAGTGGCCGATAGGCGGCCATTTTGAATTCGATTGAGTCGAAAGTTTTTAAAAGGCATCCTCTCTCGAAACGTCACATTTTGTTTTATAGTAATGGTCTAGCTATCTAGCACGGTTTACCTGATATCAGGCCTATCGAGGTAAATAATGCTGATTGTCGGCCATTTTGAATTCGTAAGTTAAACATTTTCAGGGTGCATCCTCCCCCGAAAACTCACACTTTGTTTTATAGTAATCAGGTAATGGTCTAGCCATCTAGCACGGTTTACCAAATATCAGCCATGTGAAAATGAATAATGGCCGAAAAGGCGGCCATTTTAAATTTGATCAAGTCAATTTTTTTCAAGATGCATCCTCATCTGAAATCTCACATTTGTTTTACAGTAATGGTCTAGCCATCTAGCACGGTTGACCAAATAACGGCCATGTAAAAGTGAATAATGGCCGATAAGCGGCCATTTTGAATTTTATCGAGTCGAATTTTTTCAAGATGCATCCTCTCCTGAAATCACACATTTTGTTTTATAGTAATGGTCTAGCCATCTAGCACGGTTTACCAAATAACGGCCATGTGAAAGTGAATAATGACTGATTGGCGGCCATTTTGAACTTTGACAAAATGATTTTTTTCAAAATACATCCTCTCCTGAAGCCTTACAATTTGTGTTATAGTAATGGTGTAGATATCTTGAGCGGTTTTCATGATATTCCACAATATCAGGCTTGTCGAGGTGAATAATGGCTGATAGGCGGCCATTTTGAATTTTATCAACTTCAAATTTTTCAGGATGCATCCTCTCCTGAAACCTTACAATTTATTTGATATTAATGGTGTAGCTATCTTGAGCGGTTTTCATGATATTCCGCAATATCAGGCCTGTCGAGGTGAATAATGGCCGGTAGGCGGCCATTTTTAATTTTATCGACCTGAAATTTTTCAAGATGCATCCTCTCCTGAAACCTCACAATCTGTTTTATAGTAATGGTGTAGCTATCTTGAGCGGTTTTCATGATATTTCGCAAAATCTTTCAGTCGGATTTACCGATGTTATAAATTAGGTCAAAGTGCTGGGTCAACTTCAAGGTCAAGGTCCAAAAACCTGAAA
Organism: Flabesymbios commensalis; assembly: GCA_964017125.1. NCBI lineage: Eukaryota > Metazoa > Annelida > Polychaeta > Terebellida > Flabelligeridae > Flabesymbios > Flabesymbios commensalis. The sequence continues at coordinate 44,494,033 of OZ024908.1, read as the reverse complement.
AGGCACAACTAGGGACCTTAGAGAACATGTATGTGCAATATGGCTGTCATCGGCCCAGTACTTTTCGAGATCTGCTCCGGAAACGAAGTGCGCGTCAAAACGTCTAAATAGGTCATAGTTCTGAACCAGAAGTAGGTCAAAGTTCAAATACCCCAAAAGGCACAACTAGACCCCCTAGGGGTGTTGTGTGTAAAATTTGAAGACAATCGGACAAGTACTTTCAGAGATATGCTCCGGAAACGAATTGTTTACGGACGGCCCAACGCCGTCACATCATCATTTTCTCCTCTGCAACCTTGCGTATTGAATTCAGATTAAAAATATTTTAACCCGTCCATTAGCCACCTGGAAGTAACCCACATACCAAAAATTGTTATCCTAGCTTATTTTCTCACAAAGTTATAGGCAAAAGAAGAGGCCAAAAAAAAACGGAGGTAGAATCCATAGCTCCCTTCGCTCACCTACGGTGACGGCGGGAGCTAAAAATATTTCAAACTGTCCATTAGCCACCTGGAAGTAACCCACATACCAAAAATTGTTATCCTAGCTTATTTTCTTACAAAATTATAGGCAAAAGAAGAGGTAAAAAAAAACGGAGGCGGAATCCATAGCTCCCTCCGTCTCACCCACGGTGACGGCGGGAGCTAAAAAGACTCCCGCCAACACGTTTACAGTGTTTGCTGGTCTTACAGCTGAGTTGTGATTTTCAATTGCTGTTCACAACAGTTGTAACATTCCACCTGTTGAGGTGCGATTCCTGTCACCACTTTGTGATTGCTAATTGCAGTTCCTGATCGCAGATTGCATCAACATGAGGTGTGACTTTGCTACCATGTATTGCACAGTTGTGCTCACACGTCATTCGGGTGTGATTGCTGTCAAAAACTTTGTTAGTTGCGATCCCCCTAAGATACCAATCCCTGCCACTTTTAGGTGGTTCTAAGCCAGGAAATGGGAATCACATGCATCGTATGGATAAATGACTGCTGTTACAAAATGCGTACCATCATTATAACTGCATAGTGCATATATATATATATGACAATAAAAAACTTAAGGCCACTTTAGTTAGGCTTGGTTCGTTTGTCTTTAAACATCACACAGCGGGAAAAAAATGACATTTGTATTCAGCATAGGACTCTGGCTGTCATGAAAACAATTGCAAATATTGAGGCATGTGGTGTGTCTGATCTCCGTTCATGTTCACCAACAACAACCCGCCGAAAAAACGTTCACCCTCATGGAAAAGAAAGAGCTTACCTATTCCTGTAGACTGCTGGCCTCCAATGTCCAGAGAGATTGGACAATTTTAGGAATGGGGGCACAGTTTTTAGTTGAGGCGCCGCCTGTTTGAACCAGCTTGAAATTCTATTGAATCATCAATTCACGATAACGCTGGGTAACAGGACAGAATGGTTCCAGACTAAAAAATGATTCATACGCTGGGTAACAAGACAGAACGGTACCAGACTAAAAAATGATTCGACTGAGATGGAAAACATAAATACAGCATAGCACAAACTTCCAAACCACAATACGTCAGAAGCACATTTTTTTCTGAGATGCAGTGTGAAAATATCAGCTGGCCAGACGGCAAGGCATAGGTCAAACTGACTGGCCATCCCATATTTTCACTGTCCACCGGCCAGCGCTTAGATCGACCCCTGTGTGTTATATCGCTGTCAGTCGCTTTGTTCTCCTCATGACGCTAATTAGCCTGTTTTCATTTATACATTGTATGTGTATGTGACCCGATCTGGCAAAATGAGTCGTATGTCGCTCTTTGACAAGCGATGCCAGGGCCCTTAACCCTTTAACCACCGGTCCCTAATATGTTTGGTTTTTAATTTTTTTATTAGCACATTAAGTACCACCTCTTAAACATTTCAAAGATAAAACGTGACACCAATCAGCAAGATTTCAAAAGAGTTGACCTCCATTTGTCAAATCTGAATAATTTTCAGTCACTTGAAGTTGTGTATGCATGAGGGAACTTCAAGTGGGTGAAAATTTAATTTGAACAAGACTACATAAGTCCAGGAGCTCCCACGACGAATTAGAATTTGATTTAAGCAATTTTGTGTAGAGTTTTTAATGTAGTCCTAGGCTAGGTCAAAAATCAAGACGCAAGACAACTAGGTCTAAGAAGCTCAGTCTAAGAGTAAGATAAGAACTAGACAGTCTGTCAGAGGTAACTAATAGCTGAATTACGGTCATTTTGAATTCGATATAAACTAGTTAAACAAGACTACATAAGTCCAGGAGCTCCCGCTCCGAATTAGAATTTGATTTAAGCAATTTTGTATAGGGTTATTAATGTAGTCCTAGTCTAGGTCAAAAATCAAGACGCAAGACAACTAGGTCTAAGAAGCCCAGTCTAAGAGTAAGATAAGAACTAGACAGTCTGTCAGAGATTGCAAACCTCCATTGAAATTAATGATCCTAATCAGTATCCCAGTAATGGTCTACCTATCTGGCACGGTTTACCCGATATCAGGCCAATCAAGTTATCTAATAGCTGATTTACAGTCATTTTGAATTCGATATAAATTAGTTAAAAACTTAGGGTGCATCCTCCCCCGAAACCTCAAATTTTGTTTTATAGTAATGGACTAACATCTAACACAGTTTGCAAAATATTGGGCATGTGAAAGTAAATAATGGTCGATAGGGGGCCATTTTGAATTTGATCGGGTCAGAATTTTTCAAGATGCATCCTCAGCTGAAATCTCACATTTCCTTCTATAGTAATGGTCTAGCCATCTAGCACGGTTTACCAAATATCGCCCATGTGAAAGTGAAAAATGGCCGATAGGAGGCCATTTTGAATTTGATCAAGTCAAAATTTTTCAAGATGCATCCTCTCCTGAAATCTCACATTTTGTTTTATAGTAATGGTCTAGCCATCTAGTATGGTTACCAAAAACCGGCTATGTGAAAGTGAATAATGGCCGATAGGCGGCCATTTTGAATTTGATCGAGTCAATTTTTTTCAAGATGCATCCTCTCTTGTAATCTCACATTTTGTTTTATAGTAATGGTCCAAAAACCTGAAAAGGCACAACTAGGGACCTTAGAGAACATGCATGTGCAATATGACTGTCATCAGCTCAGTACTTTTCGAGATCTGCTCCGGAAACGAAGTGTGCGTCAAAACGTCTAAATAGGTCATAGCTCTGAACTAAAAGTAGGTCAAAGTTCAAATACCCCAAAAGGCACAACTAGACCCCCTAGGGGTGTGGTGTGTAAAATTTGAAGACAATCGGACAATCCGACAAAAACGGAGGCGGAATCCATAGCTCCCTCCGTCTCACCTACGGTGACGGCGGGAGCTAAATAATTGGGCGGTTAAAGAGTTAAAATGACCTTGTTTTGACGTATTAGAATTTTTACCCTACTACCCTCTCCAGTCTTCAATGCATGGACGCCGTCGTCACTGATTAAAGCTAGCAGAGACATTGGCACTGTCAAGCGAACATGATACCATGACCCAATGTTATTTTAATGTTGGACAAACATTCAAGGTAGTAGTAGTAGTAGTAGTAAATCATTGCTTTACGTCACTTTTCGGCACAAAAGGTCTTTTAAGTGACATTATAATTCGATAAAAACGTTGTAGTCAATTGATGAGATGAATGATGTACAGATGATGATGTGAGGGTGGGGGTGATAGGGCATGGTGGGTTATTGAGAGCGTTTTCCTTCGCTCGCCCGATAAGGGGTTCTGGGCATGTCTAGGGGATATACCCCCAGACATGCCCAGACGGCCGGAGACTTTCAAGGTGCCAGGCCAACGTAAGAGCAACACACTGCGTTTGCTTCGCCTGCCTCAGCGCAGGTCGGCATCCGCCATTGTTCCAGTTGTGAGACAGCGTCAATCAAGTTGGCCCAGCAATAAGACAGCATCAGTCTAGTGTCCAGTGTGATACAGAAATTATCAGTGACAATACTAGGGGAGGATGCAGTAGGTGAATGTCAATCAGTGGGAGCTTACCAATCCACGATCAATCACAATAAGACTGAGGTCAGTTCCACAAGACTTACCAAGTCATATGTGATGAAGCGATGTCAGCGTACTTGCCAGACGCTGCCAGTCTTACCGGCAAAGTTTTAAATTTGGTACCGCACTATACATAGGTGCAAGCATTTTCCATGATATCAAGACGTCAAAATCGTCACTCGCATTATACATAGCGTCTCATAATACACGGGGATATTCGGTATGTATATAAGAACAGTCCATTCGTGAATTCAGATTGTCAATAAAATATTTATCCATCCATCCTAATACAAATGAGTTACTGACTGTGCAAACGACAGAACTAACCAGTAGCGCATGTTTTTTGATGATTTCTCCGCAATTATCAACTGATTTTCATGAAAATTATATGCAGTATTTCAAAGTTAGACCATTGAATGTAGTAAATTGAAATCATGACATCCCGCTATAAACCCATTACATTATTTCTGGAATTTTATTACATGTCAAATGGTCTAACTTTTGAAATATTCCAATATATAATTTTGCGAAATTTTTGGAAATGTCATTTACAAAAGTTCAAGGAAATCGGTTCAGAATTGAAGGAAAAATGGACGAAAAACATGCGCTACAGATTCACCAAAAAAATCGTGGCCCAGACATAGCTTTGGACTGCAGTGTTTTTAAGCTAAATAAGTATATTATCACCCATTATTGACAGATCTTGATAGAGAGAACAACTTTTCGAAACGTGTGAATAATATATCAAAAGGCTTCTTGACATTAAAAAATAGAGTTATATCATTATTTCATACAAATCTAGGTTTTCTAATGAAAAAAATTACTACAAGCCTAAAAATAAATTATAATAATCCCCCACACCGCCCGCATGATAACCGAAATTTTTCAGGGTGCATCCTGCCCTGAGCTCTCACATTCTGTTTTACAGTAATGGTCCACCTATATAACATTTGCCATGTATACATATATTACAGATAGTCAGATAGTCAATGACGGTCACAAGTCGGCCTTTTTGAATTTGATCGAGTTGACATTTTTTTAGGGCACATCGTTCCCTGAAAGTGCACAATTTGTTTGATAGTGATGGTCTAGCTATCAGATATCAGACATATTAAAGTTAATTATGGCGATAGTCAGTCATTTTGAATTTGATAGAGTTCAAATTTTTCAGGGCATATCCTCCCTGAAATCGCACATTTTGTTTCATAGTAACGGTCTAGCTATCTGACATGGTTTACCAGATAACAGGCATATTAAAGTTAATTTTGGCTGATAGTCTGCCATTTTGAATTTGATCGAGGTGACAAAGTTAATCATGGCCGACAGTCTGACATTTTGAATTTGATCGAGTTGCAATTTTCCAGGGCATGTCCCTACCTGAAACAGCACATTTTGTTTTAAAGTAATGGTCTAGCTATCTGGCGTGTTTGCCAGATATCAGGCATACAAAAAATAATTATGGCTAATAGCCAGCCATTTTAAACTTGATCGAGTTGAACTTTATTTTCGAAAATTGTGGGATATAACGAGCGGTCATTAGCTTTATCTACAAACAAAAATACTTTTGATTTCTGTTTATAATTTTAAATGGGAGAGGGAATGCCTCGCCAGGTGCCCTGTGAACATAGCTAGAGTTCCTAATTACAGTAGGGTGATACACTGTCTTAATTATAGATTAAGCTCTGTTAGATCATCAAAAGTTTATTTTAAAATATCAAGAACTTTCCATCATTACAAAAATGATCAAACTTGCTACTTACAGGGTTAGTTGCATTAACCAGTTTACGAGGTTTACTGAACTGAATCATGCTTTCTTTAAGGTTGTTTAATGAGCCTTCAACAAGCACATGTTGCTCCTTGTAGTAATTCAGTAGATGGTTCCACAGTGGTTGCTGTAAAAAAAACAATTAAATTAATAATGCTAGTGTTGTACAGGCAAACATTGTTATAACATGATCGTTGTTGTTCAATAAGTCATATCTTACGAAATTAAATCGGGCTTTACAAAAAAATCAACCAGAAAACGATTCCAAAAACATGAATAATAGAATATGATCATAATATGTTTAATTAGTATATTGTGTGCAGTGTGAAATTACTTATAAATTTAACACAATGTATTTAAGGAATTAATTGTCTTTTGCGTGGAATACTACACGGGTATTCTTCATATTTTATATTTTATTGCACACAATATATTAAATGTGTATAATATATGTGACCCGATCTGGCAAAATGAGTCAAAAGTTGCATTTTAGGGTATTGGAGTTATTAACAGATCCTGAATGTTCACAAAATTACCTTTAAAATGAGGTGTCACATAAGCCTGTAGGTTAAATAGCTCCAAAGATGTAACTTGGGCAAAATCGAAAAAAATAGCAATTTAAAAATTGTGATATTTTGGGAAAACGGAGTTTAAAGATGGAGAAAGCTTTTGTTGTAATTTTTCTCAACCCTTATTCAATTACTGGTATCAGATGTCACCGGGATAATCGACATATTTGGACAAATGGCTAGTAATTCTATTAAACATGTTTAATAAGCCGATGGATGGAATCCCAACTACACACTGTGTCAAGCCTTAGGGAAGGGTTTCATATGGGTAGTACCCCAAGGTCATGTCAAGGTCATCTATAGGTCACAGCGAGGTCAAATCAGTCAAAAAAGCTGAAAATGGTTAGTTTTTGCTCTAATTCTGTTTATCTGAGATGTCTATGATGGTTGAAACCCACTTAGGCCTAAATACGGAGGTACACCAAACACATTTCAAGAGGTTACAGAGGTAATATGGGGGTCAGAGGGTAATACCCTCCAAAATCACCCTTATATGACCCCCAACTGATATCACAGGAATGGATCAGATAACATAATTATTGTCTTGTTTTGACCAATAACTGGTGCTTTAAATATGATGAAGCCCAACCCATGTACACACGGTGACATGGGCTGGGCTGGCAGGGCACAAATTAGGGTGCGCAAATGCGGGATTTCCGCTGTTTTTATTCAGATCCCGCACATCAGTTATCACAAGTGCGGGATATTCCCGCACCATTTCTTGCATTCCGTGGGCACAACATCTGTTTGATGTAATCGTGTTTTACTTTATCTTGATACCAAGTCCACTGCAGAGTTATCATAAGATTGTATCTGATGCCGTATCATCCCTAATAAACGAGTAAGGCGCGCAAGCATAGTGGGGGGTTAGATTGGATTATGACGTCACACTTCTGGCTCTCTGTTCAGGCTGTACATGTGATGTTTCTATACTGTAATGTTTAGACAACATTAGTTTGATAGGGGCCGACATTGCAGATGCAGGACCATCATTAAAATGACAAAGATATCCTACCTCTTGTCAACCAGCCATGATCACACGCGGAAGTTCCCACCCAAAATTACAATGCGGGACAGTCCCCCCTTCGAGTGAAAAATCCTCCTTAAAAATATTTCCAGGGGGGGACAGTCCCCCCTAAAATCCAACCTCAATTTGTGCCCTGGGAGGGGCTTCATATGAGTGTTACCCCAAGGTCATGTAAAGAGCATCTCAAGGTCACAACAAGGTCAAATCAGCCAAAAGGGTAAAAATAGTTAGTTTTGGCTCCAATTGTGTTCGTTGAGATGTCTATGATGAACCAACTTAGGCCCCAACACGGAGGTACACCGAACACATCTCAATCTATCTATCCGAATAATTTGAAAATATACCCCTTTTTACCCCTTATCCCCCACCATCCGCTCCGGAAGGGGGTAAATATGGATTTTAGCCAATAGTTTCTCAGGTAAAGTTTGTCCCTATTCACCCTTACAGAGCTCCAGATAACATGCGTATATGCGTAAAATACGCATGTAAAAACAGCAAATACTCATTGATAGAAAGTCTGAGGAGTAATATTACTCATAGAAAAACTATTTAAATACCCATCAAAGTAAACATGGTAAAAGAAAGAGACAAGATGAAACGATTGTTGCATTTTGTACGTGAGCAATCAGCAGAACTATGTGACCTAAGTGTAAGAAAAAAATGATCAATGAAGCTTTCATGTTGTTGTATGAATAAAAATACTCCTTGTTTATTTTTTCACTCCTCATCACCAATTTCAATGAGTAAAATACTCCTCAAACCAAATAATTATCTGGAGCTCTGCCCTTATTCACCACTAGAGGGGGTAAATATGGATTTTAGCATATTGTTTTTTAGTGAAGTTTGTTCTACTCATTAATACCTACAAAATGAGTTGCTACACAAATCTATTCGATTAATTTTGAAAAAAATTATCCTTTTTTTTATGATTTTACTCGTTTTTACCCCTTATTCACCCCCTGGAGGGGTAAATATGGATTTTAGCTATTTGTTCTTTGGTAAAGTATTTTCTTCTCATTAATACTTACAAAATGAGTTGCTACACGACTCTATTCAATTAATTAAAAAAATATACCCTATTTGCCGTGATTTTACCCCTTATTCCCCCCACTGGAGGGGTAAATATAAATTTTAGCCCATAGTTTGTTTGATAAAGATTGTTCTACTCATCAATACCTACAAAATGAGCTGTTACACGCCGCTATTCGATCAAGTTGAAAAAATCATATATAGTAGGGGGGGGGGGGGGTGTTTCAGGGGATCAGAAAATTACCTCAATGACCCTGAAAAATTCAACCCACTTTTATTTTTAGCACCCTTAAGATACATAATCAACAACTAGAGCCTGACGGCACTGAAGTAGAGCTTGTGCCGGGCTTCAGGGTCATTGTTTTAACCCTTTAACCGCCAGTGTCACATATATCCTGGTTTTCATTTTTTATTAGCACATTAAGTAACACATTTGTTAAAAATTATAGTAATAGTCTAGCCATCTAGTACGGTTACCAAAAACCGGCAATACGAAAGTGAATAATGGCCGATAGGCGGCCATTTTGAATTTGATCTAGTCAATTTTTTTCAAGATGCATCCTCTCTTGTAATCTCACATTTTGTTTTATAGTAATGGTCCAGCTATCTAACACGGTTTACCAAATTTCAGCAATGTGAAAGTAAATAGTGGCCGATAGGCGGCCATTTTGAATTTGATTGAGTCAAAAGTTTTTAAAAGGCATCCTCTCTCGAAACGTCACATTTTGTTTTATAGTAATGGTCTAGCTATCTAGCACGGCTTACCTGATATCAGGCCTATCGAGGTAAATAATGCAGATTGTCGGCCATTTTGAATTCGTAAGTTAAAATTTTTCAAGGTGCATCCTCCCCCGAAAACTCACACTTTGTTTTATAGTAATCAGGTAATGGTCTAGCCATCTAGCACGGTTTACCAAATATCAGCCATGTGAAAATGAATAATGGCCGAAAAGGCGGCCATTTTAAATTTGATCAAGTCAAATTTTTTTAAGATGCATCCTCATCTGAAATCTCACATTTTGTTTTACAGTAATGGTCTAGCCATCTAGCACGGTTGACCAAATAACGGCCATGTGAAAGTGAATAATGGCCGATAAGCGGCCATTTTGAATTTTATCGAGTTCAATTTTTTCAAGATGCATCCTCTCCTGAAATCACACATTTTGTTTTATAGTAATGGTCTAGCCATCTAGCACGGTTTACCAAATAACGGCCATGTGAAAGTGAATAATGGCCGATTGGCGGCCATTTTGAACTTGGACAAGATGAATTTTTTCAAAATGCATCCTCTCCTGAAGCCTTACAATTTGTTTTATAGTAATGGTGTTGATATCTTGAGCGGTTTTCATGATATTCCACAATATCTGGCCTGCCGAGGTGAATAATGGCTGATAGGCGGCCATTTTGAATTTTATCAACTTCAAATTTTCCAAGATGCATCCTCTCCTGAAACCTTACAATTGATTATATATTAATGGTGTAGCTATCTTGAGCGGTTTTCATGATATTCCGCAATATCAGGCCTGTCGAGGTGAATAATGGCCGATAGGCGGCCATTTTTAATTTTATCGGCTTGAAATTTTTCAAGATGCATCCTCTCCTGAAACCTCACAATTTGTTTTATAGTAATGGTGAAGCTATCTTGAGCGGTTTTCATGATATTCCACAAAATCTTTCAGTCGGATTTACCGATGTTATAAATTAGGTCAAAGTGCTGGGTCAACTTCAAGGTCAAGGTCCAAAAACCTGAAAAGGCACAACTAGGGACCTTAGAGAACATGTATGTGCAATATGACTGTCATCGGCCCAGTACTTTTCGAGATCTGCTCCGGAAACGAAGTGTGCGTCAAAACGTCTAAATAGGTCATAGTTCTGAACCAGAAGTAGGTCAAAGTTCAAATACCCCAAAAGGCACAACTAGACCCCCTAGGGGTGTTGTGTGTAAAATTTGAAGACAATCGGACAAGTACTTTCAGAGATATGCTCCGGAAACGAATTGTTTACAGACGGCCCAACGCAGTCACATCATCATTTTCTCCTCTGCAACCTTGCGTATTGAATTCAGATTAAAAATATTTTAACCTGTCCATTAGCCACCTGGAAGTAACCCACATACCAAAAATTGTTATCCTAGCTTATTTTCTTACAAAGTTATAGGCAAAAGAAGAGGCCAAAAAAAAACGGAGGTAGAATCCATAGCTCCCTCCGTCTCACCTACGGTGACGGCGGGAGCTAATAAAATGTGACATCAACCAGCAGCTTTGAAAACAATTGACCTCCATTTTGTCAAATCTGAATAATTTTCACTCACTTGAAGTTGTGGATCGCGTCAGCGAGACACAACTTCAAGTGAGTAAAAATTCATATTGAATGATTTGGCGGTTAAAGGGTTAAGGAAAGCTAAGATGCAGCTGTTTCACAATTAAGCAACATCGTGGATCGTGGGCATGCGTTGCACGTGTAATGTTGTGAATTCCTGGCAAAACGAGCCATAGAGTGCACAGGGTTAGCCTTGATCTGTCACATCTACACCTCAAGTCGACACCTGTATTGATAGACTGCACATTGATATTCAGTGCACATAATAAACTCCTGATAAATACACCCCCCAACTGCGTCTGTGTTTATTAGTAGGCCTATATCAGGTCTATTAGGGATAATCAGGTAGGCCTACTCTAATGGAAATAGGTCAAATCTGTGAAACTCAATGACCTTGACCTCCTTTGTTTTCACCGAGCTGGCTAATACAATGAAGTATGAGGGATGGTTCTTATATAACTTTGTTTCCACCGAGTGACGTCACTGTGTTTTACAGAATGAAAATGGGGGAGGGGGTGTTATATGACCTTGTTTTCACCGAGTGACTTCACTGCGTTTCACAGCTAGCTACTCCTCGTGTGACCCTGGGCTGGGACCAGGGTCTGGGACTGTGGTGCAGTTCATTATTCAAAGCTGATCTATTAAACATAAACTGTTTATATTAACCTGACAGTTTGGGTGATATAGGCATATATGTTACTAGGCATACCCTAGTCAATGACAGGTAGGGGAAGGTACAAACAATTTAGTAGCCTAGGCACATTGCATGCTAGTAGGCCTACTGCTATTTGCTCAGATGTGATGGCAGTGTGTAGTGTTCAGATTGGAATAACTGAGTCAGGAGACAGATTAACTACTTCCACTGCCACAGTCGTTGAGTCAATGTTGATTTAACCCTTAGAGTGGTCAAACCCTATATATCGTTGTGAACGTATTTTGGCCAAACCCGATATTTCGGGTCTGAACCGTTTCACAAATACAGATTTGCTTTTTATATGCAGGACATTAAAATTCTTTTAAAAATCAATATTTATCGACTAAGAACCCATATGATGTGTCCAATATGTTGGTAAAATGATATTAAAAGTATATATAAGCAATTTGTTGAGATAATAAACAACAATTTGAAATAGGATAAATAATAATGTTGCCTTGCTGCAAGCTAAACTGTTGCCGTCTGTGGGGCCGGACTTGCAGCGCTACAGCCCATCTATGGCTACCATCTCTTTTTAGCGCCTTTGGTCAAATTTAAACTGTAAGTGGAACAAAATGGCGATGGCCAGGCCGAAACACAACATACATAAAAACGCCCTGGTTATGTCCCTGAGGGAATAACAGATATAATGGACAGTATGACTAGAATTTTAAGTCTGGGTCAAAAAGTTGCTATATTCATGATTGCATCATGTCAAATAATCAGTATACTCGTGTTTTATACAACAGTCACCAGTGATGCCTGGTAACTAATTTAGCTTTAACTGCAATATATGTCTTGATACAGTATACAGGGCCCGCCCTACCTGTTTGCCATTTCGCCATTGACAGGGGCGGATCCAGGATTTGAAAAAGGGGGGGGGGTGGAGATTTGGGGCAAGTTTTTTGGCATATTTCGGCCAATTTAGGGGGCTTTTTAATAAAATTGGCACAAAAAGTGGTTGGCGTGCGCCCCCTGCGCCCCTCTCTTGATTCGCCCGTGATTGAATATAAATGAATAGATTTGGTGATAAGATATTAATACTGGCGAAAATTATGGCGACAATGTTTATCTACTAATTTCGCTGACAATTTGTAGAGCCTATTGACTAATATAGATTGCCCACTGCCTAAGTTTTTAGAAAGATCTAATGAGAAATGAGCTAACCACGACCTGATTAAAATTAAATGTCAATTTGTCAATCGAAAATTACAATGTCGGCGCAACAGACTAGACGTCGCTTTGCCGATTGCGATATCTCGGCCGTTTATTTATCAATGTCGCTCAAAATTGAAAAAGCCCTTCTACCACTAACGGATGCCCTAGCTGGTTGCCCATTTTGCAAATAATTACCAAAACATTTATTTCAACGCATAGGGCCTCGGCCAACGAGTTACAGATTTGACTAAAGGATTTCTTATTTGCCTAATTACTTGGCCAATAATTTCTATGAGCTTCATTATATATATGTCGTAGGCCTACACCGGCAGTATCTGCTTACTTGTAAAGTAAGCATATACCGTATATCCCCGCGTATAGTGCAACGCCATGTATAATACGAGTTAAGATTTGAGGCCTCGGATTACCTGAAAAACGTCTACCCCTCTGTATAATACGACCTCACATTTTCGATGTCGGCAACGTCCCGGTCGGCAGCGTTCAGGGCCATCTAAATGTGAGGCATGGATATTATCTCATTCTACTAAATAGCGCCGTCACACCGGCATAGACGATGCTCAATGACGGGAACAGCGGCAACAGTACAGCTCTGCAAAACCAAAGGGCAGTATCTGCTAACTTGTAGAGTAAGCAGATACTGTATTTTCATTTTCCACGGTAGAGTGGATGTCATCGGGACTGTCTCGATGGGCAGACATTCTGAGGCCTGCATAGGCTACAATACACACAGATTTTAAAATACCCGTATTTGTATTTCGCCAGCAAATTTATATTATTTTAATTTATCTATTACAAAGACCATATTTTATTATCGTCGTGCTCAAATAAGAACATTTCAAGATGAAATGTGATTGTAAAACATTTGCAGACTAGCCGCATTGTCTCGACACAAGAGGTGTGCATGGTTGTATAAGGTGTCAGGGTGCAATACCACAGCAGCACAGCTAACAGATACCACCATTTGCTCAATACTGTATCAGCCGCGGCAACAGCGGTAGGCGTTAATGTTATCCCAGCAATATGGACATTCTGAGGCCTACATGTATAGAATTTGCGATAGGAGATATAATCAGTGATATCTTGTTATATTTCGTCAATGCATTCTCTCATTCCAATATGAAAATATCATGTTCAGATTTGTCGTACACAATAGAACACTCCCATATGAAAGGCGATCTTAGATTAAATCATTAATAATATAAATGAACAGGTCAGAAGTGTGAATTGGTTGCAGACTAACGGCGGCATTTATCTGCCCGTGGTTGTCAAAGGTGCCACGCGCGTCGGCGGGAATGTGAGGAGGGGGCATCCAGCAAACACGACACATTCACCCAATGCTGGAGCAATGTTGTGTCAGCGTCGCAGTCGGTGGCCCAACAATGTACCAGCATTGGGTGAACGTCTTTTGTTTGCTACTAGTTTGAAAGGCACAGTATCGTGTGTATAGGCCTGCTTACAAAACACGCTGACTGGCCCACGTTTAAAGATACGTTTTACCGCTAGAGAACTTACCGCTGAACTTACCGCTAGAGAGCTAAAAAATTGTATCAAATTCTACATCTATGTATAATACGAGGTGCCTTTTTGTGACATGAATAGCTAAGAAAAAACATCGCATTATACACGGGGATATACGGTACTGTCTTTTGGCTTTGTAGATTAACATATATAGATCTACACAATATAATTATTATTTTGTAACAAGAAACTAAACTAGTCTCTACGTTAACAAGTACATGTACTGTCATCCTATATGTCCTTTTTTAGACGCTAGTTCCCAGAAGGTACAAACGGACTTATCGTGACATTAGACTTGCGCATGCCTACTGCTGGGGCCTACTGCCAGCGTGGTACAGTAGGCCCACGCCCCATAGTAGGCCTACTCTACTCTACGAAGTGGGAATATCAGGCTGTTCACTTGTTCTTATTTATTATTTATACATTAATCTTGACAATATCATGGATATTGTCACCGAGTAGCAATGTATAAGCCCTACAATAGTTTATTACAATTAAAAGGTCTATATCATTCCTATTATATAGCCTCGAGTCATATTGTATAACTATAGTCTGGGGTGTGGGAAATAATTTGAACTGAAAGTCAAAGTAGAATCGTGGAGATAGTGAAAAATACCCGCATTCTATAAATAGAACTATGCCTACAAATTTGTCATGCATATATGAGCATGTATTATGAACACTTAGGCCTATATATCAGTATATATAGTGATTTAAGCTTAGAGAACTAACATTTATCAACATAGGCAACCTAAATTCACAAAGGCGCTTATGTTCATGATGTTACACAATGTTGAAGTAGGTCTACTCAGTGCCCTCATTATCGTTATTGTACCACATAATAAGATATATTATCTGTGCCGTAAGGGGGATCTGGGAACTAAAACTATGGTAACACATGACCTTGAGCTGACCTTGGGGTAACTCCATATATTTTTTTAATATTTTAGGACCATTTCTGCTAGATCAGACAGGGGTGACACAAGGGTGATTTGATGGGGGTAAAAACCCCCAAACCCTTATATTACCTCTATAAACTCTCGGGGTGTTTTGGTATAGGTCCGTGTTGAAGTCTAGGTAGGTTTCAAGCCATCATAGACATTTCAAGTAAACATAATTGTAGAAAAACTACAAAAATAAGCTATTTTCGACCGTTTCGACCTTGCTGTGACCTTGAGATAACCTTACCATGACCTTGGGGTAACTCCGATATGAAGCCCAACCTCAACCCATGTCACCATGTGTATTTGGGTTGGGTTCCGACTGATTTGTTAGAAGTGTTGGCCATTAGTCAAAATGTCTATTTTTAAAATATTTTTTGGACAAAACTTCTTGCCACTCACAGTGTGTAAATGATACATTTTGATACCACTCTAAGGGTTAATGTTATAGACCAGCGTAATAACAGTGTGAGACTGCAGGACAACATTAATTAGACTCTCTATAATAGAACTCACTATAATAGAACTCACAACTCGATAAGCCTAGATATATTGAGATTGCAAAGTTATCAATATAATTAGTGAGTTATTAACTTGATGTTGAGTTGAAAACAATAATAGCCTAATTTAAATGTCACTTCTGGGGCATTGCATATGGCTATGAGATTCATTAAGCATAGCAGGATTAGGCTATGCATTGCCTGAGGGGTGTTTTTTAAGTTTTCAGTACGTGTTCAGACTGTAGGCACCAGTAGGCCCCAGGCCTAAGTTTTTACTACAAATGAATTGTGTTTTTTTTTGCTGGTTTAATGTTAGATCATCGTCTATGAAGCTCGCCCATTAATGCCACATCGAGTGAATGTTTGTTTTGTTGGGCAGTGAGTGGCAGATAGGCATATTATACAGGCCCCCATACATGTGTATTGGCAGGCCAGCAAAGACAAGATGTTGAAGCAAAGTTGGCTTAACGTTGGTCCAACGTCGTAAATGGTGGACAAACGTTGAACCAACATTGATTCAACGTATCCTTGTGTCAGCTGAGTGATGTTGTGTACATGACTCTGGGACAGACTGACCATACAGGCAAACACGCATACCGCTGGACAATCACATGCAGCCAGCGTTGTTTTCATGCTCGCACACCACCTACGACGCTGGCCCAACATTTGGTCAGCGTTGCCGTATTAGGCCTACTATTAATGACAGGTGCACTTCCCAGCAAACACGAGCCGTTGACCCAATGTTGTTTTATTACCGGGCCGACGTCAAAGACTACGGGCCAACATTCAAACAACTTTGCATCATAGTAGGTCACGTGTCGTATACAGTACTGGCAGGTCGGCATGCTGTGCTAGCGAGGCAGGTCAAAGTGTATTGTTAAGGTCACGTCACCTAACAGACATGGCTGACATTGTTTTGTACATGATAGGAATTGAGGCATCATTTATATCAGTGTTCATCTGATCAGCTGAGCCAAAATCTCAAAATCCGGCTTCGCGCTGCAACGAAAAAATTTATTACACACACACATATGGGGTTAGATATGCTACCAATTCCACAAATTTAAAGTTATTGCCGTGAAATTAATCATACAGAAAACCACTCAGACCCACATAGACCGAAAAAGTAGAGAAAATGCTCTACTAATAAAATCAATTTATACACCAACATCTAGCAAATGGGGTGCATATAGACATACGGTACACTATATAGGGGCCTATTACCATGCTCATGACGCTAGTGCTGGCGTCATAATTTTTCTTGTCTGTAAATTTGTTCATTTTCGGAAAATTGTAGTGTGTTTAAAACATCAATTTTGAATAATTCATATTTATTTTTATACCTTACAATTTTAGGAACCGAAAGTTAACATTTTAATCTCCTACCTTATCTCAAAATGGACAGATTATGACCATTTTACCTTATGGAGGCCCTTCGCTGTCGGGGGGGTTGATTTTTTTTATATACAAGGCTCTCAGATTAATTTGAGAGCCAATTAGTGGATGAATGGAGCTAATTGGGTGGTTGCCAATTGGGGTGGTAATGTAAAACTGAAAGGCAAGAACAAGCCAAAAATCATTATTTCTAGAAATGATCTTTATTAATTTTTAATTTTCACTAATTTTCATATTCATATCATCATATGCGCCCATCGTCCCCCAAGGACCAAATTTTCTTTGACGTCGACAGGGCTTCGCTGTCCTGGGCAAGCCAGGTGAACTCATCCAACCATTTTTTGGAAAAAGTGTGTTTCCTTTTACCCTGGGGCTCTCTGTTCTCTTCCTCCACCTCTGCAGGCTCTGGTTCTACCACTGTGCCACTGCCGCAGGCACTGGCAGCAGGAACAGCAGCAGCATCACTGCCACCAGTTTCTGACGCGGACTCTGACACCCGTTGTTCAACTGGAGGGTCAGTAATGACGGTAGGAATGCAATTATGAATAGGACTAGACCTAGCCAGCATTGCTAAGCATAATTGAATTTGAAAAGAAATTTTATTGTTTTGTGTGGCATTTAGATCTATTTTACAAATGAGCGAATGTATTGGGAGCGACAGGTTATCTGGTAAAAACATTTTGTATCATCAAATGGCTCACACTCACACAGTGTCGGATCCAGAGGTTGGCGAAGGTTGATAATAGATTAGGGTTTAAGGGTTAATACAGCAGTCCTAGACTAGAGCCCTAGAATAGATAGGCCTACAAAAGCTATAGATTAATGTCTAGTAGCCTATTTCACTACAGGACTATAGTATGGGGCAAACGAATGAACACCGTTTATTGAACTGAGAATAATTATATACTGTAGTAATAGCTTGGGCTGTTAAGACTAACGTTAAAAACATACTTTTTCTTTGAACTTTTGAGAAATATCTTGCAATCCCTGAGCCTGGGGCACGTCATTTCATGGCTGCAGACAAGGCCTACTTCTGTTCTGGTTACAGGCACATGCAAGGACAACTGCAGAATGCAGTCATTCACAGGCAGTGTGCCCTTCAAATGCAGGTGACTGGATATGGAGACTATCTGAGTAAAACTACATGTAAAGACATTGGGATTCTGGATACAAACTGCATCGGGATTCTGGATACAAACTGCAGATCCTGCTGTCATAATCTTGGCCAATCTTATCAGTGCTGCCAGATTTAACAGTGGCATACCCACGAAAAGCAAGACGCACAGCCATTCTTGGCATAATGTTGGGTCAGCGTTGCAGACGGAGGCCCAACAGAAACCAGCCATTGATCAACGTCGCGTGTTAGCTGGTTACCCATCAAACAGGACACGTTGGAACAGCGGTGTTTTAATGTTGGACCAGCGTTCCAGACGTTGGGCCAACATTAAAACATCATCAGGCTTCAAAGTCCATTCAGGTCAAAATATAGGTTTTTTATAGGTTTATTTCATCAAAATATAGGCTTTTATAGGTTTATTTGACATAAAATTATAGGTTTTTATAGGTTTTCTAGTGACACTAATGTACCCGCCATGTGAAAATTCATACTTTTTTACTACTTCAAAGTCATATCTACCGTATTTCAGGAAGTATAAGTGTATAGTACACACATCTGAATATACAGTATAATACATTGTGGTAAAAATGCATATTTTTTTATACAGGTCTGTTCATCGTCATTTACCGGGTGATCAGCTTATGGTTAAATACATGGTCTTTCAAACTTACATAGGCAACAAGACGAACTGCTCGCCTTAACGGAGCCATGTTCAATCAGAGGAAGGCTGGAGTGTTTGAATTGGACAAATTATTTATTGCACTTACTAAATTCTTCACACAAGTTTAGCTATGGAGGTGAATATATATTATTTATAGAAAAAAAAAATTGTCCACATAGGTTGAACCAATATCGGACAAGGTGTAGTAAAATTTATGCCGAGCGAAGCATGGCTGGAAATTTTTAAAGAAATTATGTAGCTAATAAGCATAAATAATTATTTATTTCAGACTAATTTGCGGAATTAAATTATATTTAAAGCATTTCTATCTGAAACACAAATTATTTGACACAAACACATTCCCACAATTAAACAAGACTACATAAGTCCAGCAGCTCCCGCTCCAAATCAGAATTTGATTTAAGCAATTTTGTGTAGGGTTATTAATGTAGTCCCAGGCTAGGTCAAAAATCAAGACGCAAGACAACTAGGTCTAAGAAGCCCAGTCTAAGAGTAAGATAAGAACTAGACAGTCTGTCAGAGATTGCAAACCTCCATTGAAATTAATGATCCTAATCAGTATCTCAGTAATGATCTACCTATCTGGCACGGTTTACCCGATATCAGGCCAATCGAGGTAACTAATAGCTGATTTACGGTCATTTTGAATTCGATATAAATCAGTTAAAAACTTAGGGTGCATCCTCCCCCGAAACCTCAAATTTTGTTTTATAGTAATGGACTAACATCTAACACAGTTTGCAAAATATTGGGCATGTGAAAGTAAATAATGGCTTATAGGGGGCCATTTTGAATTCGATCGAGTCAGAATTTTTCAAGATGCATCCTCAGCTGAAATCTCACATTTCATTCTATAGTAATCGTCTAGCTATCTAGCACGGTTTACCAAATATCGGCCATGTGAAAGTGAATAATGGCCTGAAGGCAGCCATTTTGAATTTGATCAAGTCGAAATTTTCCAAGATGCATCCTCAGCTGAAATCTCACATTTCATTCTATGATAATGGTCTAGCCATCTAGCACAGTTTACCAAATATCGCCCATGTGAAAGTGAATGATGGCCGATAGGAGGCCATTTTGAATTTAATTAAGTCAAAATTTTTCAAGATGCATCCTCTCCTGAAATCTCACGATTTGTTTTATAGTAATGGTCTAGCCATCTAGTACGGTTACCAAATAACAGCTATGTGAAAGTGAATAATGGTCGACAGGCGGCCATTTTGAATTTGCTCGAGTCAATTTTTTTCAAGATGCATCCTCTCTTGTAATCTCACATTTTGTTTTATAGTAATGGTCCAGCTATCTGACACGATTTAACAAATATCAGCAATGTGAAAGTAAATAGTGTCCGATAGGCGGCCATTTTGAATTCGATTGAGTCGAAAGTTTTTAAAAGGCATCCTCTCCCGAAACGTCACATTTTGTTTTATAGTAATGGTCTGGCTATCTAGCACGGTTTACCTGATATCAGGCCTATCGAGGTAAATAATGCTGATTGCCGGCCATTTTGAATTCGTAAGTTAAAAATTTTCAGGGTGCATCCTCCCCGGGAAACTCACACTTTGTTTTATAGTAATCAGGTAATGGTCTAGCCATCTAGCACGGTTTACCAAATATCAGACATGTGAAAATGAATAATGGCCGAAAAGGCGGCCATTTTTATTTTGATCAAGTCAAATTTTTTCAAGATGCATCCTCATCTGAAATCTCACATTTCGTTTTATAGTAATGGTCTAGCCATCTAGCACGGTTGACCAAATATCGGCCATGTGAAAGTGAATAATGGCTGATAAGCGGCCATTTTGAATTTTATCAAGTCAATTTTTTTCAAGATGCATCCTCTCCTGAAATCACACATTTTGTTTTATAGTAATGGTCTAGCCATCTAGCACGGTTTACCAAATAACGGCCATGTGAAAGTGAATAATGGCTGATTGGCGGCCATTTTGAACTTGGACGAGTTGATTTTTTCAAAATGCATCCTCTCCTGAAACCTTACAATTTGTTTTATAGTAATGGTGTAGATATCTTGAGCGGCTTTTATGATATTCCACAATATCAGGCCTGTCGAGGTGAATAATGGCCGATAGGCGGCCATTTTGAATTTTATCGACTAGAAATTTTTCAAGATGCATCCTCTCCTGAAACCTTACAATTTATTTGATATTAATGGTGTAGCTATCTTGAGCGGTTTTCATGATATCCCGCAATATCAGGCCTGTCGAGGTGAATAATGGCCGATAGGCGGCCATTTTTAATTTTATCGACTTGAAATTTTTCAAGATGCATCCTCTCCTAAAACCTCACAATTTGTTTTATAGTAATGGTGTAGCTATCTTGAGCGGTTTTCATGATATTCTGCAAAATCTTTCAGTCGGATTTACCGATGTTATAAATTAGGTCAAGGTGCTGGGTCAACTTCAAGGTCCAAAAACCTGAAAAGGCACAATTAGGGACCTTAGAGAACATGTATGTGCAATATGACTGTCATCGGTCCAGTACTTTTCGAGATCTGCTCCGGAAACGAAGTGCGCGTCAAAACGTCTAAATAGGTCATAGTTCTGAACCCAGAAGTAGGTCAAAGTTCAAATACCTCAAAAAGGCACAACTAGACCCCCTAGGGGTGTTGTGTGTGAAATTTGAAGACAATCGGACAAGTACTTTCAGAGATATGCTCCGGAAACGAATTGTTTACGGACGGCCCAACGCCGTAACATCATCATTTTCTCCTCTGCGACCTTGCGTATTGAATTTAGATTAAAAATATTTTAACCTGTCCATTATCCACATGGAAGTAACCCACATACCAAAAATTGTTATCCTAGCTTATTTTCTTACAAAGTTATAGGCAAAAGAAGAGGCAAAAAAAAAACGGAGGTAGAATCCATAGCTCCCTCCGTCTCACCTACGGTGACGGCGGGAGCTAAATATAGTTCAACATAATGTTTTTGTTCAAGCAAAATCAAAATATAGGTTTTTATAGGTTATATAGGCTATTTTCAGAAAAATACAGGTTACTTTTTCAAATATAGGTTTTTAAAGGTTTTTATAGGTTTTACTTTGATGCCTGCATCATTGTTCCAATAGGCCAGCGTCACAGACGTCGGGCCAACATTTAATCATTATTGTTCCAACGTGTCCTGTTTGCTGGGTAAGCCACGTGCAGGACAAGGCATGTACATTGGGTCAAGTGCTTCAAAGTGACGTCAAGCTACTATGCATGATAAGCTATGATACTATTTAGGCCTAACATTGTTTACAAGCCTAAGCCTACTCTTGCTGTCCGGATCATGTGAATGGACTGACTGTGTGGACTTGGTTGCAGCAAGGTCCTTGGTTGCAGCTATAAATAGATATGGCCTGACCAACTACACCCCGCGCGTAGTTAGATGACGCTTGTGCTGCAATTGGGATCAACTTCCCAGCTAACGTCTTTGAAACAATGTTGGTTTAATGCTAGTTCAGCGTTGCGATCGACGGGCCACAATTAAACCATTAGATATGACTACACGTCAGCTACATTGTGGCACTGGGCAGGCCTGCCACCAGGAGCGCTTAGTGTCGACACGCTCGCCAGTAAATTAGCACTACGGTCTGCCGCACGGAGCTGGCACGTGGTAGATTTTATGTTCTCATTATCAAGTCCGTCCTTTTTAGGGAACTGTATCTGGATTTTGGCCGTCTTTTTGAGGATTTCTCAGACTTTGACCGTCCCGTCCAAAATGGCCCAGAGTAAAAACTGGCCGTCCAAAACGACAGCTGGACGGCTGACTAGATGAGTCTATGGTTCAGACCCCGCTCTCCTCCCATGTCAAGGGGCTGGTCTGACCCACTCTCAGGTCATGTGCGGATTATTGACACCTAAATACACTCTCATAGAATCTCATTAGGTAATATTTCACAGAAGAATGTGATCTGCTCTAAGCTTACAATGGCGAGTAAATTGGCTGCGACTCTTAGCAACTCAGCTGGTGTCAACACCTTCATCAGGTGACGATGTCGTCGTTCGTACAATACTCAGTGAATACGAGATATTGGCGGCTACCGATTGCAATTATGATAGTAGATTATATGTAGCTCTGGGGTCTTCATAGCAGATTAAACCTTCCGTCAATTTGTATTAAACAAGACTTATTAAGTCGACAAACTAATGTAAAATTATTATCTAAAATCGTATGCCAAAATAAATTGGTAAGATGTTAATTTAAAATACGCTGTCTGTTTGAAATATAATGTAATCTTTATTCGATTTTCATGCTATAAATATAACACAATTTTTATCAGATATATAATACAATTATTATCAAATAAATAGCACGATAAACTTTGTGTAATATTAATTTTTGTGTTATAATCTGTTCAAAATATAATATGATCTTTATTATGACTAATCTACTTTGGGTATAGCATGATATACCTTTGTATACAAGAATACATTTTCATGCCAGTCTGCTCGAAATATAATTCGATCTTTATTAAATATACAATACATTCTACTTTGTGCATAGCAAAATTGATAAATTCTATACAAAACTATATTACGACAGGGCTGGAAATTGGATTTTTTTTTCTTGAAGCCGGTCGGGCTGGTAATGAAATATTTCCACCTACCCGCAAACAAATTCACCTGCCCATGATTTTATTATTACGCCTTTAAGACTTATTCCAACAACATTTTAATCACTTTTTATTGTGATATAAAAAACACACTCTACATTGTTGTAATATGAAAGCAATTCTACATTTACAATGCAACAAATTTAATAAAATGAGTGAGAAAAGAAAATATTATATCCTACTGCTAAAAATTTCTACCGGCAAGTAACAGGTCACATTTATCGGCCCGAAGCCAAAATCACCTGCAATTGGCTGAAGGGCCGGTGCTAATTTCCACCCCTGCTATGATCTTCATTAAATAGCATGATCTATTTTGTCTGAGCAAAAATATTTTTATTGCAATAATCTGTTCGACATGTAGCACAATAATAAATAATTTTTTAGCATGATCTATTTTTTGCATACACAAATACATTTTTGTGCTCCTCATTAAATTTATAACACGATCTTTAGACTAATAATTATCTGCTTGAAATACTACAATATTTACACATTTATAGCCCAATTCCTATGAAACAAGACTACATAAGTCCAGGAGCTCCCGCTCCGAATTAGAATTTGATTTAAGCAATTTTGTATAGGGTTATTAATGTAGTCCTGATCTAGGTCAAAAATCAAGACGCAAGACAACTAGGTCTAAGAAGCCCAGTCTAAGAGTAAGATAAGAACTAGACAGTCCCGATATCAGGCCAATCGAGTTAACTAATAGCTGATTTACGGTCATTTTGAATTCGCTATAAATTAGTTAAAAACTTAGGGTGCATCCTCCCCCGAAACCTCAAATTTTGTTTTATAGTAATGGACTAACATCTAACACAGTTTGCAAAATATTGGGCATGTGAAAGTAAATAATGGCCGATAGGGGGCCATTTTGAATTTGATCGAGTCAGAATTTTTCCAGATGCATCCTCAGCTAAAATCTCACATTTCATTCTATAGTAATCGTCTAGCTATCTAGCATGGTTTACCAAATATCGGCCATGTGAAAGTGAATAATGGCCTAAAGGCGGCCATTTTGAATTTGATCAAGTCAAAATTTTCCAAGATGCATCCTCAGCTGAAATCTCACATTTCATTCTATAGTAATGGTCTAGCCATCTAGCACGGTTTACCAAATATCGCCCATGTGAAAGTGAATAATGGCCGATAGGAGGCCATTTTGAATTTGATCAAGTCAAAATTTTTCAAGATGCATCCTCTCCTGAAATCTCACATTTTGTTTTATAGTAATGGTCTAGCCATCTAGTACGGTTACTAAAAACTGGCTATGTGAAAGTGAATAATGGCCGATAGGCGGCCATTTTGAATTTGATCAAGTCAATTTTTTTCAAGATGCATCCTCTCTTATAATCTCACATTTTGTTTTATAGTAATGGTCCAGCTATCTAACACGGTTTACCAAATATCAGCAATTTGCAAGTAAATAGTGGCCGATAGGCGGCCATTTTGAATTCGATTGAGTCGAAAGTTTTTAAAAGGCATCCTCTCTCGAAACGTCACATTTTGTTTTATAGTAATGGTCTAGCTATCCAGCACGGTTTACCTGATATCAGGCCTATCGAGGTAAATAATGCTGATTGTCGGCCATTTTGAATTCGTAAGTTAAAAATTTTCAGGGTGCATCCTCCCCCGAAAACTCACACTTTGTTTTATAGTAATCAGGTAATGGTCTAGCCATCTAGCACGGTTTACCAAATATCAGCCATGTGAAAATGAATGATGGCCAAAAAGGCGGCCATTTTAAATTTGATCAAGTCAATTTTTTTCAAGATGCATCCTCATCAGAAATCTCACATTTCGTTTTACAGTAATGGTCTAGCCATCTAGCACGGTTGACCAAATAACGGCCATGTGAAAGTGAATAATGGCCGATAAGCGGCCATTTTGAATTTTATCGAGTCAAATTTTTTCAAGATGCATCCTCTCCTGAAATCACACATTTTGTTTTATAGTAATGGTCTAGCCATCTAGCACGGTTTACCAAATAACGGCCATGTGAAAGTGAATGATGGCTGATTGGCGGCCATTTTGAACTTTGACAAAATGAATTTTTTTTTAAATACATCCTCTCCTGAAGCCTTACAATTTGTTTTATAGTAATGGTGTAGATATCTTGAGCGGTTTTCATGATATTCCACAATATCAGGCCTGTCGAGGTGAATAATGGCTGATAGGCGGCCATTTTGAATTTTATCAACTTCGAATTTTTCAGGATGCATCCTCTCCTGAAACCTTACAATTTATTTGATATTAATAGTGTAGCTATCTTGAGCGGTTTTCATGATATTCCGCAATATCAGGCCTGTCGAGGTGAATAATGGCCGATAGGCGGCCATTTTTAATTTTATCGACTTGAAATTTTTCAAGATGCATCCTCTCCTGAAACCTCACAATTTGTTTTATAGTAATGGTGTAGCTATCTTGAGGGGTTTTCATGATATTCCGCAAAATCTTTCAGTCGGATTTACCGATGTTATAAATTAGGTCAAAGTGCTGGGTCAACTTCAAGGTCAAGGTCCAAAAACCTGAAAAGGCACAACTAGGGACCTTAGAGAACATGTATGTGCAATATGACTGTCATCGGCCCAGTACTTTTCGAGATCTGCTCCGGAAACGAAGTGCGCGTCAAAACGTCTAAATAGGTCATAGTTCTGAACCAGAAGTAGGTCAAAGTTCAAATACCCCAAAAGGCACAACTAGACCCCCTAGGGTTGCTGTGTGTAAAATTTGAAGACAATCAGACAAGTACTTTCAGAGATATGCTCCGGAAACGAATTGTTTACGGACGGCCCAACGCCGTCACATCATCATTTTCTCCTCTGCAACCTTGCGTATTGAATTCAGATTAAAAATATTTTAACCCGTCCATTAGCCACCTGGAAGTAACCCACATACCAAAGTTATAGGCAAAAGAAGAGGCCAAAAAAAAACGGAGGTAGAATCCATAGCTCCCTTCGCTCACCTACGGTGACGGCGGGAGCTAATAATATTGTACAGTATAATATAGAAAGATATTTTATCAAAGGGCCTCCAGTGAAACACTAATCCTGCCCTCACAGCCCGATATTATGACACCACGCGACACACTGTTTGCTCTGCATTTGCATACTTTGATTCAATACTAGGCATAACGTCTTGCCTTTGTCAAGTGAACTACAGTGTAAATGCCCAGAGGCAAACACGTGTTTGCATTGTCAGCGGTGGCGATTAGTATAAACCAAATTCCGCGATCTGAGCCGAATCACGCGCCCATGATCACTGCGTGATCAAGATCTGCTGAAGGCAGGTCGAAACGTCGCAATCATTTCACACTAAGTTCCAAAGTGAGCAAAATTTGACCACTTTCTACGTGAATCTCAGAACCGTGAATAACATATTCTCTATGATTACTTAGTATGCTGTTTACTCTTTCTATTAAATTATGTAGATTTGGAGATTATAACACAAATTCTGGAAAAAATCTACAAAAAAGGTTTTAAATTTTGCGATCCATGACCTTATCATAATAATCCATGACCTTATCATAATAATACAGTTAAAATGAAAAAAACTTACCTTTGATAGAACTTTAGGATTTCCCACAATAATAATGCCAAACCTACAGATAAAAAAGTAAATGTATAATAATACAGCTGAAATTATACAAACTTACCTTTGATAAAACTTTAGGATTTCCCACAATAATAATGCCAAAGCTTCAGATGAACAAGAGGACTAAAGTCCTATATCATCCCCCGCCATAAATTAGTTTAGACTTTTTGCGGTCACAAATATTCAAAAAGTTGATTTGTGGTGGCCATTTTAAATTTCAGTAAAATCACATGCACATTTCCAGATGGTGGGTAATGTGATTGTACAATGTGAATTATTACTGATTTCCATTTTTCAGTTTTTGCGCCCACAAGAAAATATGAAGTTTATCCATGGCGGCCTTTTGAATTTCAGTAAAACCTTAAAAAAATCACTTGCACATCTCAATATCGTGGGAAATGTTATAGTAAAATTTGAATAATATCTGACTTCAAGTTTTAGAGTTTTTGCGCTCACAAAATTTTTTAGAGTTGACCTCTGGCGGCCATTTTGAATTTTGGTAGCATCTTTAAACAATCACTTGCACATCCCCATGTTGCTAGGAATGTCATGTTAAAATATAAAAAAGATTTGAACAGTAGTTTTTGAGTTTTTGCGCCCACAAGAAAACGTGACGCCGGACGCCAGACGCCGGTCAGAGTCCTGACGCGAATAAAATCCCCCTTCCCCTACAGGCGGGGGATAAAAACTAAATAGATTTAAAGATATATTATGAAGTCAAGTGTTGGAGACAATATAATTTTATTAATTAAATTTCGCCTTTTTTTGCTGATCACTAATAATGTGAGATGTGCAAAATTAAAAAGCAATGAATTCAAAACAACTTTTACTAAAACACTAAACTGTCTCACAAAACTTTATTTGAAAATTAAAAATGTTGTCTGTTGCGATAACATTGTTGACAAGACTACATAAGTCCAGGAGCTCCCGCTCCGAATTAGAATTTGATTTAAGCAATTTTGTATAGGGTTATTAATGTAGTCCTAGTCTAGGTCAAAAATCAAGACGCAAGACAACTAGGTCTAAGAAGCCCAGTCTAAGAGTAAGATAAGAACTAGACAGTCTGTCAAAGATTGCAAACCTCCATTGAAATGAATGATCCTAATCAGTATCCCAGTAATGGTCTACCTATCTGGCACGGTTTACCCGATATCAGGCCAATCGAGTTAACTAATAGCTGATTTACGGTCATTTTGAATTCGATATAAATCAGTTAAAAACTTAGGGTGCATTTTCCCCCGAAACCTCAAATTTTGTTTTATAGTAATGGACTAACATCTAACACAGTTTGCAAAATATTGGGCATGTGAAAGTAAATAATGGCCGATAGGGGGCCATTTTGAATTTGATCGAGTCAGAATTTTTCAAGATGCATCCTCAGCTGAAATCTCACATTTCATTCTATAATAATCGTCTAGCTATCTAGCACGGTTTACCAAATATCGGCCATGTGAAAGTGAATAATGGCCTAAAGGCGGCCATTTTGAATTTGATCGAGTCAAAATTTTCCAAGATGCATCCTCAGCTGAAATCTCACATTTCATTCTGTAGTAATGGTCTAGCCATCTAGCACGGTTTACCAAATATCGCACATGTGAAATTGAATAATGGCCGATAGGAGGCCATTTTGAATTTGATCAAGTCAAAATTTTTCAAGATGCATCCTCTCCTGAAATCTCACATTTTGTTTTATAGTAATGGTCTAGCCATCCAGTACGGTTACCAAAAACCGTCTATGTGAAAGTAAATAATGGCCGATAGGCGGCCATTTTGAATTTGATCGAGTCAATTTTTTTCAAGATGCATCCTCTCTTGTAATCTCACATTTTGTTTTATAGTAATGGTCCAGCTATCTAACACGGTTTACCAAATATCAGCAATGTGAAAGTAAATAGTGGCCGATAGGCGGCCATTTTGAATTTGATTGAGTCGAAAGTTTTTAAAAGGCATCCTCTCTCGAAACGTCACTTTTTGTTTTATAGTAATGGTCTAGCTATCTAGCACGGTTTACCTGATATCAGGCCTATCAAGGTAAATAATGCTGATTGTCGGCCATTTTGAATTCGTAAGTTAAAAATTTTCAAGGTGCATCCTCCCCCAAAAACTCACACTTTGTTTTATAGTAATCAGGTAATGGTCTAGCCATCTAGCACGGTTTACCAAATATCAGCCATGTGAAAATGAATAATGGCCGAAAAGGCGGCCATTTTAAATTTGATCAAGTCAAATTTTTTCAAGATGCATCCTCATCTGAAATCTCACATTTTGTTTTACAGTAATGGTCTAGCCATCTAGCACGGTTGACCAAATAACGGCCATGTGAAAGTGAATAATGGCCGATAAGCGGCCATTTTGAATTTTATCGAGTCGAATTTTTTCAAGATGCATCCTCTCCTGAAATCACACATTTTGTTTTATAGTAATGGTCTAGCCATCTAGCACGGTTTACCAAATAACGGCCATGTGAAAGTGAATAATGGCCGATTGGCGGCCATTTTGAACTTGGACGAGTTGAATTTTTTCAAAATGCATCCTCTCCTGAAGCCTTACAATTTGTTTTATAGTAATGGTGTAGATATCTTGAGCGGTTTTCATGATATTCCACAATATCAGGCCTGCCGAGGTGAATAATGGCTGATAGGCGGCCATTTTGAATTTTATCAACTTCAAATTTTTCAAGATGCATCCTCTCCTGAAACCTTACAATTTATTTGATATTAATGGTGTAGCTATCTTGAGCGGTTTTCATGATATTCCGCGATATCAGGCCTGTCGAGGTGAATAATGGCCGAAAGGCGGCCATTTTTAATTTTATCGACTTGAAATTTTTCAAGATGCATCCTCTCCTGAAACCTCACAATTTGTTTTATAGTAATGGTGTAGCTATCTTAAGCGATTTTCATGATATTCCGCAAAATCTTTCAGTCGGATTTACCGATGTTATAAATTAGGTCAAAGTGCTGGGTCAACTTCAAGGTCAAAAAACCTGAAAAGGCACAATTAGGGACCTTAGAGTACATGTATGTGCAATATGACTGTCATCGGCCCAGTACTTTTCGAGATCTGCTCCGGAAACGGAGTGCGCGTCAAAACGTCTAAATAGGTCATAGTTCTGAACCAGAAGTAGGTCAAAGTTCAAATACCCCAAAAGGCACAACTAGACCCCCTAGGTGTGTTGTGTGTAAAATTTGAAGACAATCGGACAAGTACTTTCAGAGATATGCTCCGGAAACGAATTGTTTACGGACGGCCCAACGCCGTCACATCATCATTTTCTTCTCTGCAACCTTGCGTATTGAATTCAGATTAAAAATATTTTAATCTGTCCATTAGCCACCTGGAAGTAACCCACATACCAAAAATTGTTATCCTAGCTTATTTTCTTACAAAGTTATAGGCAAAAGAAGAGGCCAAAAAAAAACGGAGGTAGAATCCATAGCTCCCTCCGTCTCACCTACGGTGTCGGCGGAAGCTAAAAAGATAAATTTAATGCTGGGAAACTATTACACAATTGAAATACTGCAGTAGGATGGGCATAGTGTTTTTAACAGTAAATTATGGGATTGTAATTGTGTGATGTACAGACTGACAGTTGTTCCCAAGTAGTCAGGTGTGGTATATAAACGTGCTACTGAGACGTTATTCAAACTATGTAAGTCTCTGGTGATCACTGGCAATAGAATCAATGGTAATTAAAATACATTGAATTTATCGATAATACATTGCCAAATAAAAAATAATAAACAAATGTTATAGATGTATTCTCATTGATATATATTCAATGGCAAACAGGCAAGGCCAGCTTCTTCTATGTTGACCAGGATTGAAGTTAAACAGACAACAGGACAACGCACGCACTAACACAGACATTATCTTCACGTGTATACACTCTGAGGCACTGTAATGCACGTGGCTGTGAATATGGTCGAAAGGAGATGTCGTTGCAGTGCTGTTCTAATACTGTGCCACCGTCGTCAATGGGGGCATCGGTGTGCAGACCCAGTTTATGTTTATTCCAGGTGATGATAGACTGCTATACCCCACCTCATTTTCCAAATCAATAACTTTGTGAGTTTAGGAGCCATCATTATCTATTTTATATCATTATTTTCGAATAAGCTTTCTGGTGATATTTATTACATGTCCATACGGCAATAATTGACAGAGTTTTGAGTTTCTAGTGGGATGTTAGCTGACACACTGACGTACCCTGGTAATTAGTGGTGTAATGCACCTTGTAAAGCCAAGGGTGCACTAGCTGTTAACTACACACCATATAAACAAGACTACATAAGTCTAGGAGCTCCCGCTCTGAATTAGAATTTGATTTAAGCAATTTTGTGTAGGATTATTATTGTAGTCCTACGCTAGGTCAAAAATCAAGAAGAAAGACAACTACGTCTAAGAGGCTCAGTCTAAGAGTAAGATAAGAGCTAGACAGTCTGTCAGAGATTGCAAACCTCCATTGAAATTAATGATCCTAATCAGTATCCCAGTAATGGTCTTCCTATCTGGCACGGTTTACCCGGTATCAGGCCAATCGAGGTGAATAATAGCTGATTCACAGTAATTTTGAATTCGACATAGACTAGTTAAAAAATTTAAGGGTGCAACCTCCCCCGAAACTTCACATTTTGTTTTATAGTACATGTATAACAATAGACTATGACGTTGGTCTATGCTTATATAATAGTAGTTTAGTGACATCACAATAGCTGCAGATAAGTACCAGCCTTGTAGGCCAACTGAAAAAAATCATTTTAATGTAGCACCTACTAAGCTGCTAGTGTCAATGCCAAGTGTTACTGTTAGTCTTGGCCCTTCCATATACCGTAAAAGGTGGAAAATAACGCGCCCCGTTGTATAACGCGTAGAAGGGTAAAAGTGACCCTTTATAGGGTAAAATCCTTACATAACGCGCTCCGTTATATACCGCGCGCTAAATCTCCGTCAATCGCCAAACATTACAGGATGCGTGGCGCACGTCAGCAAAGATTAGCTATTGTCTGGGAAACCCGCAGCCGTCTACCGTCTCTATTTTCAGCAGTTAATAAGCTCCTTTTAGCACTGTTTAATTGTGCAGTTTAATTTGATAAGACTATTTAGGCATTTTAATTTGATAGAGTAAAGACATTTTAATTTGATAAAGTATTTAGGAAGTGGTGACTCTGGAGCCGCGTCGGCAAGATTAGCTGTGTCATGTGAATGGTGTTAATACAAGTCAGGTATTATGAACTGCCGGCGACGACTGGCAGGTGTTGTTTCAACAGTAAGTGTCACTGTGACCCCGTGGACGCTAGCGGGCAGTAATAGGCCGCTATTCAGCCAATGCATCATAATATATCCCAGCAAACACAAAACGTTAAATCAATGCCGATTTAATGTTGGCCCGCGGTACCCGACGCCGGCCCAACATTAAATCGGCATTGGTTTAAATTACGTATCGTGTTTTCTGGGATTGTATATATCAGTCTTTTTAACCAGTTGTTATCAACCTGGAAACATACAGTACTGCATCAGGGATGTCCGCTAGTATATTATTGCCTTTACGGGACAACAAGGGTTGATTCATATCGCAGACATGGGACGCTATGCTTAATGGCGGTCTATTGCTGCATGTTTAGTAATAGGCATAAATAGGCCTATATGTACACAAATACAACTACAGTCACAAATATGTTCGCGCTTACAGCTCACAATGCTCGTCTGCACTTTATGATGATGATGATATGTAATTTGTGACTGTAAGATGAAATCAATTATTGGCTTATTATTATATTATTATTATTATTAAGTCATTACGATTTGCGGCTGCTTTTCTGCCCACTGTCAATAATAAGCTTACAGAATATATCCTATCACTGAAAACGTTTAGTCGATGGTATTTTAATGATTGGATTAAATAACAAGGGAGAGATGTCAGAATTAGTTTTTGTTGGGAGATAAATAAATGAAGACAATTTATTGTCAATATATTTCCTGGGGAGGAGGGGGAGGAGTTATGGCCTAGCTGTCAATCACCATTCACGTCAGGAGGGGACGGTCCAATCAATTATTAGCTCAGGTCACAGGTTACCCCTCCTCTTTAGCCACACCCCTTCACCTCTATTGGCTGACACTTACATTGATTGACTTGCAAACCTGAGGGTAACTCAGACAATATATTGTGCAACTTAATTAAATACAAAGAAAACAGAAACGATTTAAATTAACAATTTATGTATGGTTTATCAACAGCATGTATTGCTATACAGGCCTATTCACACTTAGATTTATTTCTGGAAACGAGAAGTATAAGTGTGAGATTTAAAAAAAACGATTTAAATACACCAATTAAGTACCGTATGCATGTGTATAACGTGCATGCACTTTTATTTAATCGATTTGAAAAATAAACTAAAATAATAATCATCGACTGTTAGGCCAGGCCAAATTAATTAGTTGTTCCTTGGATTTAGCGCACGTAATTTGTTAAAGTCAATAATAATATAAGAGAAAAATGCGCCGCACCAAAAAATGCCATGATAGGGATGGTGATAATTAATAGCATGAATATGTATAGAGCAATATTGACGTCTATTTATGAAAAAAATCGGCCGCTCCAACTTTTAGCATGAAAATGTATCAAACAATTATTGACGTATTTGACAGAGAAAGAAGTCGCCCGCTCCAATTTTCTAGCATGAAAATGTATCGAACATTATCATGATTACTTTCATAAATTATTTGCAGGTTAACCGCGGCCGTTGGCAGTGAAAATGTCACACCTTCATTGATGCAATGCTCTGATTACCGAGTGGCGGCCAACTTTGAGAGTGGTGTATGACTGTGTGTAGTGGCCGGTTAACCACGGCCCTTGGCAGTAAAATGTCACACCTTCATTAACATGATTAATGCAATGCTCTGATTACCGAGTGGCGGCTATAACTGAGAGTGCAGGGGCATGACTGTGTGTAGTGGCCGGTTAACCGCGGCCCGTGGCAGTAAAATGTCACACCTTCATTAATGCAATGCTCTGATTACCTAGTGGCGGCTAACTGTGAGAGTGGGGTATGACTGTGTGTAGTGGCCGGTTAACCGCGGCCCGTGGCAGTAAAATGTCACACCTTCAATAATGCAATGCTCTGATTACCGAGTGGCGGCTGACTTTGAGAGAGGGGTATGTTGTGTGTAGTGGCCATCCACCGCCAGTAGCTGCTATTCCCACGTGGCCGAGTGACGGATCAAAATTAATTAATTGCTTCCATTATTATGGCATCGCCTATTTGACAATAGCGGTGACTCGTTACGGGCGAGTGCACAAAAGCCAATTTGGTCATCGAGGCCAGTTTATCACGCATATGCATAATATAACGCGCACTGGACTATAACGCGCGGGCGCCGATCTGTAGGAAAAAAGGTGCGCGTTATTTTCCACCTTTTACGGTAATAACGATGTATACAATGGTCTTAAGAATTATTTATTATTTAACTGGTTATTTGAGTAATACATACAGGTAAGTTTTATATTTTACTAGGTGAAATTTTCATAACCCGGGCAAAAAAGGCGTAACGGCCATTTTCCAAAATGGCCACCAAAACCCGTTATAACGACCAGAGCAAAATCCAAAATCACATCACGTTGTGGTTTTCAATTAGGTATTTCCGCAACCCTGAATAAGGTATTAACTATTTAAGAAAAACAATCAAGATTGTCCGAGATATAGGTCACGTAAAATCCAAGATGGGCGCCCAAAGCGAGCAAAATATATGTTCAGATACGATAGTCCCCCAAATAGTCAGGTTACCCGTCGGATTTTGATGCCCAAATTGATTTTATTATTGATTTGGATAATCTAGATACCCGGCAACACGAATCCACATGGGTACAATTTTTAGATGCCCGGAAGGGGGCTATAAGAGGGTTTTTTGAAGGGGGGGTCCAATTTTAGTTAATTTTGATTAGATTTTTTTCTGAATGTTTTTATGTATTTTCACAGGTTCATGTGTCAAAATACTTAATTTTACTGTAGGCTAATAATCAGATTCACATTAACCGTGGTGAATGATTAGCTAATTTTTTCAGTCAATTCTTAGCCAGTTTTTTAGGAACTTTTTATTACAAGGCCTAGCCAAGTATTCAGATATATTTAGACCATTTTACATACCATCTCTTTGGATATGAAAGAGCGTGTCTGCCACTACACAAAGTTGCAGATAGACACTTTAATACCCAAGGAGACGATAGTTATGTAATTCGGAAACTAAGGCAATGGGGTCGTCATTTAGCCATGGGGGAGATCGCCGTCAATATTGTAAAGGTTAGTGGATTTTGCTAAGAAATATATGCTAAATAATGGTAAGGGCTGGTTGAATTTCGTTCTGGGCTAGTGAAACTTACAGATGAATTTGCAACCCTGGATCGGGGTTAGTTTAGACAAATAAAATTAAATTCTGTAACTTATTATATGATCAAATTAGGAAAATAATTTTATTGCCCAGAAATATTCTACCACATAGGCCTATGCTATTTTTAGCATACATATTATTCTCTAATTGAAAACAAAGTGGAGACATAAAAAACATTTTGATGTATTATTTTCCACAAACCCAATGCTTGGTATGCCTGATAGTGTTGGGAGAGACCAGAGAGGTTTGTTAACAACATTCAGTAGCAGTGTGAGAGGGGACTGAGATGCTGTTAAAACAGGGGCAACAACATTGGAGGGGCCAGAGAGCTGTTAACAAGAGGAGCAACAGTATTGGAGGGGCCAGGGAGGTTGTTAACAACAGGAGAAACAGTACGGTTTGGGCAAGGGGGCCTGTTAAAAACAGGAGCAACAGTGCTGGGGTCAGGGAGACTGTTAACAACAGCAGAAACAGGGCTGGAGGGGCCACAGAGGCTGTTAACAACAGAAGTAACAGCATTTGAGGGGCCAGGGAGGCTGTTAACAACATGAGCAACATTACTGGAGGGGCCATAAAGGCTGATAACAACAGTAGAAACAGGGTTGGAGGGGCAAGAGAGGCTGTTAACAACAGGAGCAACAGTATTGGAAGGGTCATGAAGGCTGTGACCAGCATGAGCGACAGCATTGGATGGGCTAGAGAGGCTGCTAACAACAGGAGCAACAGGGCTGGAGGTGCCAGAGAGGCTGGTAATAACAGGAGCAACATAATGGATGGGCCAGGGAGGCTGTTAAAAAACAATATTGGAGGACAAGAGAAACAGTCCTGCAGGGGCAGTTGAGGCTGGTTACAACAGGAACAACAGCACTGGAGGGGCCAGAGAGGCTGTTACCAACAGGAGAAACAATTATGCTGGAGGGGCCATAGAGGCTGTTAACAACAGAAGCAACAGCTCTGTAGGGGCCAAAAAGGCTGATAACAACAAGAGCAACAGTGCTGGAGGTACCAGGGAGG
The DNA here is from genome assembly GCA_964017125.1 of Flabesymbios commensalis. NCBI lineage: Eukaryota > Metazoa > Annelida > Polychaeta > Terebellida > Flabelligeridae > Flabesymbios > Flabesymbios commensalis. The sequence goes on along the minus strand of OZ024908.1, from coordinate 44,457,688 downwards.
TTGTTTACAACATGATAATCAGTGCTGGAGGGAGGTTGGTAACATAAGTAGGAACAGTGCTTGAGAAGCTTTAACAACAGGAACAGCAATATTGCAGGGGCCAATGATGCTGTTGACAACAGGAGCAACAGTATTGGAGTGGCCAGGGGGATTTTTTTTTGTTTCTCTGTACAATGGAAAGCGAAATTAAGCTCTTGATGCACTCTGCTATATGCGATTTTGTGAAAAAGTAAGCTGTCAGACTGTACATGGTCAGCCTCAAGACTGGAAAGGTTGTGCAAGCAGACTTGTTGCGGGAGAATGGGCCTGAAAGATTAAGAACGGGAAAATGCTACGCATCCAGACTTCTCTGCCACCTGCACCCATGCAATTAATGGGGATAATCAGATAATTGCAGTACTGGCAGGTGCAAATGTAAGAAACATGGACTACAATGTTCATACGCATGTGGAGCATGTAAAGGCATCAGCTGTTTGAATTCGGCTTCTCCCCTAAATAGAGTTGAAGACTAAAATGTTCGAGGAAGAATAAATTGTGTTTTTTAGTTTTTAAAAACTATGAAAAATTTATTGATCTCAATTTTAAATAGATGATTATTTATTTTATTTATTCAAGACATCTGGAAAAAAACCAAATCACATCAAATATTGAAAAGCTGCTTTTCGTATAAAACACGACCACTTTAAAAACCGCCAGATAACAAAGTTCTTCTTTTTGTATTGGAGTATTATTTACGACACTACAGACCTCAACCAGCTATATCTCGTTAAAATAAATGTTGTATTTTGTTTGCGGTTATCCAGAAATAGCCAGAAAATGATTGGACTAAAAGGTATGTACGTAGGCCTAGTTTTAGATTTTTATATCAGAGAAAATTCTTTCAAATAAGTATTACACCAAATTGAACATTTTTCTCATTTTTACTTATTTATATCTCTCAAATATATCTGGCATGGTGTGATCACTATGAAGAGGCGAAAAATAGGCTTTGTTACCAAAATTGTGTCTTCAATGACCACTAGTTCATTTGCGGTAAATGTAAAATCACACCAGAAAACACTAAAAACGACACCTTCTTTGCACCGCAAAAAAATATATTTCCCATTCCTCTATCGGAGTAAAGTTTTGATATGTCATTCTAGAGATACTAATGAGACGCTTTGCAGTGAAAAACATTCTGTTGCAATTATTTTGAGGTTATCCGAAAAATAGCCATAAAATGACTGGACTATAACTGATTGATGAAAATTGAAAAGTAGGCCCTAAACTATAAATTTGCTATTTTAAAAATCTGACAGCACTGACTGAGGTGAGTTGTATTTCGCTCACGAGACTTATTGTGTGCGTGAGCAATCACTCACACTGTAAATGAAGCTGCCCTAGAGTTAAATTATAAAGAATCATGAACAATTAGCCACTTCCCTTTTTATAAAATTTATATTTACAGGTAAGGACATCTACTAGGTATATGTAAGCAGCAATGAAAATATTAAACCTGTTTTCTGAGTTATATTGTATCACAAATGCATATCTACAAATAATGTTTACCACATAAATTTAGTCCTGCAGTTTTACGTACCTTATTTAAAAATTTAAATTGTTTTCAAAATATATTTATTTTAGAAGTAATATTATGAAGTCTCTCAAAAACACTCAAGTCTACTTAATTGCAACATCTTGCGGACACTGCCAGGTCTTTCCTTGATAGAAAAAAACAGAGGCAGCCTTCAAGAGCGAGATGATTTATTATGTCAACCAGCCTCTGTCTCCCTCTTAATTTGATACTGCAACCATTGACTTCCATATCAGAATCAAAGACCACTAACCAGTGCTCTAACGTCATCACACTTTTGACCCACGTGGTATTGGTCATCTTGGGAAAGTCTTGTTTACATCATTTTGAATGCTTGACAGGAAAATTGGGGAAGAAGGCGTGCCACGAATGACGTTTTATTTATTAGTGAAAAATAAATATAACAAAGTAAATAATGTATTTAGTGTCGTCATTAGGCCCCTAGTAAGAATAGTTAACCCCTGTTGTCTTTCGAAAAAATCGAGTTTTAAACTCTAAGAGACTAATCTCGCGCTGCTTTGGTAATTGAAAATTACCTGCTTCCCGTCGGGTCTCGTTGACGTCACCACAGACCAGCAATATACCACTCCAGCACACGTTGTGTAGATTGACGGATATTGGCGTCGTAAACATAGCGTGGAAGTGTGTCACTTTGACAGGTGCTTGTTGTTGTTTTGAAATGATGTCATGAATGATGAATGGAAATGCAGGCTTTATGGGACCGGTGGCGCACAGTTTTAATAAACACACTATTACTTTTTTCCTCATCACATGTGATGATCTGACATGGTAGCCTGCGCCACATAATTTCCCTAAATCATCCCAAATCAACATCATGTTGCGCGAACACCTAGTCCTAGGCCTAGGGTCAAGGCTGAGTTGACACATGGTCCCTGTACACAGCTAATAAGCGACAAGAATAATGTGCGCGACGTCATAAATATTCATGAGGCTGAGTCTGGCATTATGCGGCCGAAATTTGATCAAATATAAATACCGATGGTCTACCACGGGGGTTTTCTGACTCCAAGATAAAAATTTTTAAAAATGAGAAAAAAATGACCCCACTATGTCAATCAATTGATGGAAGGACCCCTCAGCCGTAGGCTCTGTCCATCAATATCAAGATATAATGAGAAAAAAATGCCCCCCCCCCCACCACAATGTCAATTTTTTTTTGGGCTGGGGCAGCCATTTTGTTTTTAATGGATTTATCATCAGAAATACCTAAAGAACAACCCTAACAAATTTGAATGCAATCCAACCAACAATTCAGAAGTTATCGTGCCCACAAGCTTTTTAGGCGGCATCTTGGAAAATGGTCGCTTATGGCCTGGTGCACCCCCCCCCCCGCAAAAAAAAGAATTGCCCAGGCACATAGGTCATGTCTGTAAAAAATAAACAAAATTACCTTCTTCAAAGTTACCTTCTTAGTAAGAGCTTAATTTCTGATACGCCCGCGGCGGCGGAGCCCGAATAATGCTAAACACTATAAGCATCCCGATATTATCGGGGTTGCTTAATAATATCAATACAGACCTTGATCTTGTAAGAGCAACATTCAGACGGCGTGGATCATTAAGGAAGCCGATGCCTTGGTGTTCATTAGCTCTGACACACGACATCACAATAAAATCTTTCTCTCTTCCTTGGAAGGCATCTACACTGGCTACTTCAATTTCCTGTCCAGTGAAAACAGAAGCAATAAAAACTAGATGAACTGGCTCAGTGTGAGCTAGTAAGTTTTGACTGCTATGTACAGTGTATTCTAAGGAGCTTTTGTTTCAATGGCTGATCTAGGATTTCTTTAAAAAGATCCAATGCATTATCACAGGGTAATTTTGTATGCTATTTTTATTTTCTGCATATTTATTTTTGTCTGCCATTTTGGATCTATGCAAATTTTCTACGATCCTAAAATGGTGTATACAGCAATATAACATTGTAACATTGTTTAATGATTTTGTTTGCATTACTTTATCCACCTTTATATTCAATGTGTTATGTTAAGATAATTCCTGTTTGGTCTCTTATTTAGCTGCATATTCTTATCTACCGTATGTGATGAGTTTGTTGATTATATCTACCACGGCATATTCATTGACCCATTTCATAATTCCACCTACTGCTATCTGGCCGACATTTTGGCTTTGTCTGTATCCAATTATTTGAGAGAAACCCCAAAGAATTTGCCAGTATACCTCTGATCGTCCTTGGGGGTTCGAATATATTACAAAAACATCCAAACAAATTCAAGGCTCTCCCAAAATCCTTCATTGCATTATGTAAACCACTGGTGGTCCACTCTCTGGCATGTGTACATAACTTCTACCTTATATAAGGCAGTGATTATCATCCAACAAACTGCACCCTGATAAGGCTTTAATAAATGAAACCTGTCGGCACCATCTACTTCAGCCTTTTTGTTATGATATTCTTCCTATGTTTTTCATTGTCTGACATCAGGGCAACACAGCCCAGTATCACAGCAGCGATCCTCCTGCAGTTTAAAATATTGGAAAAAATATCTGCAGTATAGTGTTGTATAGGCCTACTTACAGCTAGCCCTAACAGCAGAGACATTATACACACAACTAAATTACCATAACCATTAGAGCAGGGATGGTGTTATTTGTTGACAATAGGTGTGAAGTTCCCTAATCGCTGACCCTTCAAAAAGTGTACTAATTTCTACATCTATGTATACAGTTCAACGACTCCTGAGAGGAACAACTTTTTGTCACCATGACTTTTAGTTTTTGCACGGATAAGTTTTATGTTGTTAACAACCCGCGACCAACGACTTTCTGTCTAACGCGACTTACGACTTTCATAATTTGGCAGAAGGGCATTTTCCACCTGTGTTAATTTTTTTGTGGTTTTGACTGCTGTCATCAAAAGGTGGCTATATTTTCCAACAAAGTTACTTTTGGTGTTAATGTTGGAACCGCTGCCAGTGTGTGATGAAACAGCATTGGGTCAGCACAGTATGTTGCTGCCACTTGGTATAGTGACTGTCTGCCATACAAGAGACTGGAGTGGCAGGTTGGCTCAGCGCTGGGCTAATGTCTTGACCGCCGGTGAACCATCCTACAGTTTTTTTGTTATTGCATGAAAGTAGGATGATCATTTCCAGATGTGTAGGACATGTTTTTTGGTTTGTGTACCGGTAAGTAATAGTTAAACTGATGTTCACGGCGCGTCATTACCCTGTTTTTATTTGGGGACGTATTGTACAATCAAGCCGGCTGATCCCAGATGATGGCGCAGGCGATCAGTGCACTGCAGAGCATGTATATATGCCCGTCTGTCATCACACATCACAGCCACATGCTGTAGCGGCGGGAGAATGCAGGTGACGTCATAGTCCGCGGTTGAAATTCTGCCTACTATATGAATATGTGAAATTTATTTACTAAGTTTTTTGATATCGGTATACCGTATTTTCTGGTGTATTGCCCGTTCCGGTGTATAGCCCGCAGAGGGTCAAATTAACCAACAATTGCTGCTTAGACAATATATACCCCGCATCGGTGTATACCCCACATGTTTCACGCCGCTGATCTGTGATCCACTCACAACACTATAGCTGTGACAAACAGTTTGTGTCCTAGGGGTAAGCATATAGCAATGTAAAATCTGATATGTTTTAAATACAAAGTACTTATGCCGACATTGTATATTATAATTATAATACATTATTAAAAAGTTGAGGTCTATTAAGGGCCGATTGTAACTGGCGAGATAAAGATCCACACGTTAGACTATATTACAGAGCTCAGCATGTACACGTGCCTGTGTCACACTGTGAGTGTGCTTTGTAGGAGTCTACCCGCCGTTGTATACAATGCCATCCCCGGTAAACACGAGATGTTAAACCGCCCACCGTCTTCGACGTTGGCCCAGCACTAACACAACATTAGATCAACATCCCGTGTTTGCTGTGTCGCTTATACACATAACCACACTAGACTATATAACACCATGGCTAAATGGCGCGTAGACACCGGCCGCAATGCGGCATGGTGATGTCAGACCTGTCTCGTCTCATCTGTCTGAAGAGATTCTGGGGCCTGAACGTTTGAAATTCAGTCTATCATGGGAAATGTTTACAATTGTTTGATATTTTTAATATGGGTATATTCATAATTTGGCGACGCAATTCTATCATTTCAATGCAGGGCTACCAATGTTTCTATAACTACAAAGATCATTTTATATATCCTTGTGCTGACATAAGAACCGTCTAAGATGAGGGTAAATTATTTGCAGATTAACCGTGGCCGTTGGCAGTAATATGTCACACGTTCATTGATGCAATGCTCTGATTACCGAGTGGCGGCTCACTGTGGAGTACGTGGCCTGTGTGTAGTGGCCTGTTAACCGCGGCCCGAGGGAGTAAAATGCCAGACCTTCATTAATACAATGCTCTGATTACCGAGTGGCGGCTATAAATGAGAGTGCAGGGGTATGACTGTGCATAGGCCTACTTACAGCTAGCCCTAACAGCAGAGACATTATACACACAACTAAATTACCATAACCATTAGAGCAGGGATGGTGTTATTTGTTGACAATAGGTGTGAAGTTCCCTAATCGCTGACCCTTCAAAAAGTGTACTAATTTCTACATCTATGTATACAGTTCAACGACTCCTGAGAGGAACAACTTTTTGTCACCATGACTTTTAGTTTTTGCACGGATAAGTTTTATGTTGTTAACAACCCGCGACCAACGACTTTCTGTCTAACGCGACTTACGACTTTCATAATTTGGCAGAAGGGCATTTTCCACCTGTGTTAATTTTTTTGTGGTTTTGACTGCTGTCATCAAAAGGTGGCTATATTTTCCAACAAAGTTACTTTTGGTGTTAATGTTGGAACCGCTGCCAGTGTGTGATGAAACAGCATTGGGTCAGCACAGTATGTTGCTGCCACTTGGTATAGTGACTGTCTGCCATACAAGAGACTGGAGTGGCAGGTTGGATCAGCGCTGGGCTAATGTCTTGACCGCCGGTGAACCATCCTACAGTTTTTTTGTTATTGCATGAAAGTAGGATGATCATTTCCAGATGTGTAGGACATGTTTTTTGGTTTGTGTACCGGTAAGTAATAGTTAAACTGATGTTCACGGCGCGTCATTACCCTGTTTTTATTTGGGGACGTATTGTACAATCAAGCCGGCTGATCCCAGATGATGGCGCAGGCGATCAGTGCACTGCAGAGCATGTATATATGCCCGTCTGTCATCACACATCACAGCCACATGCTGTAGCGGCGGGAGAATGCAGGTGACGTCATAGTCCGCGGTTGAAATTCTGCCTACTATATGAATATGTGAAATTTATTTACTAAGTTTTTTGATATCGGTATACCGTATTTTCTGGTGTATTGCCCGTTCCGGTGTATAGCCCGCAGAGGGTCAAATTAACCAACAATTGCTGCTTAGACAATATATACCCCGCATCGGTGTATACCCCACATGTTTCACGCCGCTGATCTGTGATCCACTCACAACACTATAGCTGTGACAAACAGTTTGTGTCCTAGGGGTAAGCATATAGCAATGTAAAATCTGATATGTTTTAAATACAAAGTACTTATGCCGACATTGTATATTATAATTATAATACATTATTAAAAAGTTGAGGTCTATTAAGGGCCGATTGTAACTGGCGAGATAAAGATCCACACGTTAGACTATATTACAGAGCTCAGCATGTACACGTGCCTGTGTCACACTGTGAGTGTGCTTTGTAGGAGTCTACCCGCCGTTGTATACAATGCCATCCCCGGTAAACACGAGATGTTAAACCGCCCACCGTCTTCGACGTTGGCCCAGCACTAACACAACATTAGATCAACATCCCGTGTTTGCTGTGTCGCTTATACACATAACCACACTAGACTATATAACACCATGGCTAAATGGCGCGTAGACACCGGCCGCAATGCGGCATGGTGATGTCAGACCTGTCTTGTCTCATCTGTCTGAAGAGATTCTGGGGCCTGAACGTTTGAAATTCAGTCTATCATGGGAAATGTTTACAATTGTTTGATATTTTTAATATGGGTATATTCATAATTTGGCGACGCAATTCTATCATTTCAATGCAGGGCTACCAATGTTTCTATAACTACAAAGATCATTTTATATATCCTTGTGCTGACATAAGAACCGTCTAAGATGAGGGTAAATTATTTGCAGATTAACCGTGGCCGTTGGCAGTAATATGTCACACGTTCATTGATGCAATGCTCTGATTACCGAGTGGCGGCTCACTGTGGAGTACGTGGCCTGTGTGTAGTGGCCTGTTAACCGCGGCCCGAGGGAGTAAAATGCCAGACCTTCATTAATACAATGCTCTGATTACCGAGTGGCGGCTATAAATGAGAGTGCAGGGGTATGACTGTGTGTAGTGGCCTGTTAACGGCTGCCCTTGGGAGTAAAATGTTACACCTCAAAAAATGCAATGCTCTGATTACAGAGTGGCGACTATAACTGAGTGTGCAGGGGTATGACTGTGTGTAGTGGCCTGTTATTCGCGACCCGTGGGAGTGAAATGTCAGACCTTCAAAAATGCAATGCTTTGATTACAGAGTGGTGACTATAACTGAGTGTGCAGGGGTATGACTGTGTGTAGTGGCCTGTTATTCATTCGCGGCCCGTGGGAGTAAAATGTCAGACCTTCATTAATGCAATGCTCTGACTACTGAGTGGCGGCTATAACTGAGAGTGCAGGGTTATGACTGTGTGTAGTGGCCTGTTAACCGCGGCCTGTGGGAGTAAAATGTCACACCTTCATTAATGCAATGCTCTGATTACCGAGTGGCGACTAACTGAGAATGGGGTAAGTTGTGTGGTTGTCATGCACCGCCAGTAGCTGCTATTTCCAAAACGCGTTTAGACGCAATATACGGTAGAAGAAATTTAACCATGATTCTAAAAAATCCTCTTGCAATTTCGGAATTCAACAATGTATAGCCCGCATTTGTTATATACCCCGCACCAGGCTGTCCAGAGAGTAAAAAGTAGCGGGTTATACACCAAAAAATACAGTATTCATATTTCGCCAACTCGTTTCTATCATTCCAATGCATCTAAATACAATGTATTTTTTATATATCGTCTTGCTCATTCTAAGATGATATTTTATGCGTTGGTAAAATATTTGCAGGTTAATCTTGGCCCGTGGCAGTAAAATGTCACACCTGCAATGACGCAACTGCCTGATTACCGTCTAGCGGGTGGGGGTTTATGTGAACTGGCTATCCATCCCTAGCTACCACGTGCCCCTCAGTGAAGTACAGAAAAAACATCGAATGTAGGCAGGATATATACAACATTAGAAATTCAATCACAATATTCAGTTCCTATATTATATTTATTTATATATTATTGATTGATTAATTTATTAGTATATGCATTGCAAATATAGGCCTACTTATCTACATGTATAATCACACATGGAGCTTAAGATATTTAATCGGGCCTGGGAACACTGGAGCCACACGGCAGTAACAGCTTACTTACCAAGTAAGCCTTTACTGCTGTTTGCATTTGCACTACAGCGTAATAATAATGTTGGACCAATGTTGGGCAAGGGTTGTAGACATTGGTCCAACATTGGGTCGATGTCTCGTGTTTGCTGGGTAAGGTGTCTCAGGCCAAGCCTCCAGACAATACTTTGAACCACTGCTGTTTTACTGTTAGCCCACTGTCTACGCCGCTGGTCAAACCTTTACCGATATTGGAGTAACGTTGTGTTCACTGGGGTAATGATGATCATCAACTACAAGGTTACACGTGGCCCCAAGATAGGCGTCAAAAGTCGCATTGCGCTGCTATTCAACTGATAATGTGCATTAGTTTTTTCTGTTATCTTCAATTAATTTCAGAATTTGAAATAATATTTTATACTCTAATAATATATAGTATTATTAGCTGCAGTTCTATAACTACACATATGCGCATCAGGCAATACCGCTGGAGTACAATGACCGTAACTCACTGAATTTGAAAACAAATTTATTTAGACAGACACATTCACAATACTAAAAAGTCAACCCTCTTGTCAACGACTTTTTGTTACCAGCAATTTTTTTTTACCTGGCAAAAACAAGGTTGTTGGTGACAAATTTTACTGTAATACGAGGTGCATTTTTAGGACATGAATAGGCCAGAAAAAAACATCACACTATACACAGGACTATACGGATGGCTTCATGCACAACATGAAGCGCTGCAACATGAAGTACAGGATAAAACAAATAAATACAAATTAACACAAAAAGGTAACAAAATCAGTGACCAAATGGTCTAACCCTGAATGAGAAACTCGTATATTGATCAAGTTGTTGGTATCAATGACATATATTTTCATTGTTTTTTTAATGTGGGTTGGCCCACTTGTGCATGATGCCATCCATACAGTAAGACTAAAAGCCAAGTGATAGTGTGGGATTCTATTTCCATACATTTTTTCAAATATATTATTACATATTTATAATCTACCAACCTGATAAAGTTTTGCATTGAGAGAGCCATTATATTGCATGTATTGCACAAGATAAGCACGCTGGCCTTCATATGGCGTCACTATACCTATTTGCTCAGGTTTAACACCAGCCCTCAGGAAACGAGTCACAAGTTTTTCAACATTAGCTGCCTCAGTTCTGAAAAAAATCAAGTTAGTCCCCAATAATGATCATATAACATCTACAGTCTCCTAAGTTGAAACAGTGTGATCATATATATTTCCTGCCAATAGGACTATTATACTTGATCCGCTTTATTTTATTAGTTGGTGCAACCAGGAAAGATAGGATGTAAGCTATTGCATTTCCATTAAAAATATTTATGCATATGTACCCCTTTATTTTCCACATATTTAGTTTACGGCTAGATATGCCTGTTTTGATTCTGAACACAGGAATCAGTGTGTCATCTAGATAATTTCTTGCACCACCCTGAACAAGAGGCCAGTCGGCCACAATAATTTCCTGCCAGGAATTTTTTCAGGGTTCATCCTTCCCTGATATCTCACATTTTTCTTTTATAGTACCGGTAATAATCTGGCTACCTGGAATAGTTTTCCAGATATTTTGCATATTAAAGTCAATAATGGCCGCAAGTCTGCCATTTTGAATTTCAAGTTGAAATTTTTCAGGGCATATCCCTACCTAAAACTGCACAGACATCGTGCATATTGAAGTTAATAATGATTTAGTTCGCCTTTCATGCCCTGACGCGTCAGCTAGTAATTGTAAAAGGTGGCACATGTGCACCTGCCACGTCATGTGCCGTGTGGCTGAGACCTGAGAGTGGAGCTTGCACTCCCACCAACAGGATACACTGACTAATGCTGATTGAATGTTCGGCCAGAATTGACGACAGTTTCTAACATTGATCCAGCATTGGGTTAGTATATCGTGCCGACTTGGTAGTGCGTTCTCAACAGCGTCACCCAATAAATAGTTCGTGAAATACAATTTAACATTGTTGTTGTACATGCATACTTACCACCAGAAGATTGATTATCGTATATTATGCTAGAACAGTGATAGTCGTATTTGCTGACAATGCAACATCACTTAGAAGCAAATGAAGGTGAGAACAGGCAGGCCTAGCTGGGAGTGGGAAAATGTAATAATAATAACAGCAGGCAGGGGTCGACTAGCTTTTCAAAGCACTGGTCCACAGGACCACCACTCCACAGATTTTGGTGGTCCTGTGAGACTTTTGGTGGTCCTGATTGACCATAAAAAATAAACGACGAACAATGTCATTTGTGTAAGCATTTTTTTAAGGTTAGTGTTAATGTATTTTGATCCAAAAATAACAATAAATTATATCCATAAAATTACACAACAATCTGTAAAACAACCCTAAAAATATTGTCTGTTCAGTAGACTACGCAAGAGTAGTATAATTACATTAATACCTTTTTGCGGCTGTTTTGTTGCGGAATTTATACCCAGCTTTTAATCCCCCCAAAAATATCAAATTCCAAGCTTTTAATAACATGGTCAGGGTTAAATTTTGGGCCGTTCTGACAATCAATGAGCAGCACTTTTGAAAACGGAACGGTTGGTTAAACCAGCGACGTTCCGTAATGAACGACAGTGTAGATTCAGGGCTCCCCAGGAAACATCAGACTTTGGCCCAACGTTGGTTTACTATTGGCCCACCGTCTACGACGTTGGACCATGTTTGCTGGGTCTCGCCAGTATCGTTCATAGATTACTGATCAATATGTATTGGCTCATTGTTGGCTTATTTTTTATTGGTGGCCAACCAGTATTATTTGAAGGACTTCACAAATTTTGAGTGAAATCGCTTAACCCTCGCTCTGGTATGAGATATTCCAATATACATTGTGTCACTGGCAAGGAATTTTGTTTAAAAAATAGCAAAAAAAACATATTTGGAACAATGGCCAGCACTTCTATTACAGCTGATGAAGCCCAACCCCAGTACACATAGTGACATGGTCTGGGGTCGGGCTTCACATGAGTGCTACCCCAAGGTCATGGCAAGGTCATCTCAAGGTCACAACAAGGTCAAATCATGAAAATGGATGAAAATAACTTATTTTTGTTGTTTTTCCTCCAATTATGTCCACTTAAGATGTCTATGATGATACAAACCCACCTAGAACCCAACACAGAGTTCCACCAAACACATTTCAAGACACTACAGGGGTTTTATGGGGGTTGGAAGGTTATTAACCCCATCAAATCACCCTTATTTCAGCCCTGTCTGATGTGATAGAAATTGACAAAATAACAGACAGATTGTCATGTTTCGACTAATCGCCAAATATAGGCCTACCATTAGAGTTAATGGAGCCCAACCCAAGCATATCTACACATGACGACATGCTTTGGGATTGTGTTTCATAAGGTCATGGCAAGGTCATATAGAGGTCACTGCAAGGCAAAGCAGCTCAAAGTGATTGAAAATAGCTTTTTAGTTGTTTTTTTTCTCCCAATTATATTCACTTGGGATGTCTACGATGGTTGAAAACCACCTAGACCCAAACACAGAGGTACATTAAACACATCCCAGAAGACTTCATGGGTTGAAGGGGTATTACCCAACCAGATAACCCATATGGTGCGCTGTATACTATAGCAGAAATAAAACAAATAAGGCAGAATAAAATTTATCAAATTTTGACCAATCGTCAGCACTTCCATTACCTCTGTTGAATCCCAACCCAAGTCCACAAAGTCATGGTGATATAATAGGCCTTCAGAGCGGTTAGGCCCAACCCAAGAACACATGGTGACATGATTTGGGGGTCGGGCTTCATAAAGGTGCTCCCCCACAGTCATTAAAAGGTCATCTCAAGGTCACAGCAAGGTCAAATTAAAACAAAATCGGTGAAAAAAATTTTTTTTTGTTTTTCCTCCAATTCTGTTTACTTCAGATGTCTATGGTGGTTAAAACCCACTTAGACCACAACATTGAGCTACCCAACACAGATTACATGGGTTTTATAGGGGCTGGAGGGGTATTACCCCTATGAAATCACCCTTATGTCAGCCCTGTCTGATATGGTACAAATCTACAAAATAACAGGCGAATTGTCGTGTTTAGACTTTTCGTCAAATATTCCATGGAGATTAGGAAGCACAACCCAAGCAGGTCTACATATGGCAACATGCTTTGGGGTTGGGCTTCATACGGGTGTTATTCCAAGGTCATGACAAGGTCATCTGTCACATCAAGGTCAAAGCAGCTCAAAATGGTTGTAAATAAATTTCTCTTCTAAATTACATTCACTTGAGATATCTAAGATGATTGAAAACCACATAGACCTCAACACAGGTACACAACACAGGTACACACACAAGTACACAACACATGTAGGCCTAGATAACACAGATACATCAAACACATCCTAAAAGATTACAGGGGTGAAAGGGGTAATACCCCATCAAATCACCCTTATGGAACCCCTGTCTGACAAAATGAAACAAAGATAATCAGGCAGATAATCAGTTTTCGATCGATTGTCAGCACTTTCATTACACCTATTAATTGCCTAACCCAAGTACACAAACTCATTGTGATATGATTTGGGTTGGTCTACCTAGGGGTATTATCCCAACCATAGATATTCTCTGATCCCAGGGTCATAGCAAGGTTATCTCAAGGTAAACAAGACTACATAAGTCCAGGAGCTCCCGCTCCGAATTAGAATTTGATTTAAGCAATTTTGTATAGGGTTATTAATGTAGTCCTAGTCTAGGTCAAAAATCAAGACGCAAGAAAACTAGGTCTAAGAAGCCCAGTCTAAGAGTAAGATAAGAACTAGACAGTCTGTCAGAGATTGCAAACCTCCATAGAAATTAATGATCCTAATCAGTATCCCAGTAATGGTCTACCTATCTGGCACGGTTTACCCGATATCAGGCCAATCGAGTTAACTAATAGCTGATTTACGGTCATTTTGAATTTGTAAATATATAAACTAGTTAAAAACTTAGGGTGCATCCTCCCCCGAAACCGCAAATTTTGTTTTATAGTAATGGACTAACATCTAACACAGTTTGCAAAATATTGGGCATGTGAAAGTAAATAATGGCCGATAGGGGGCCATTTAGAATTTGATCGGGTCAGAATTTTTCAAGATGCATCCTCAGCTGAAATCTCACATTTCATTCTATGGTAATCGTCTCGCTATCTAGCACTGTTTTCCAAATATCTGTCATGTGAAAGTGAATAATGGCCTAAAGGCGGCCATTTTGAATTTGATCAAGTCGAAATTTTCCAAGATGCATCCTCAGCTGAAATCTCACATTTCATTCTATAGTAATGGTCTAGCCATCTAGCACGGTTTACCAAATATCGCCATGTGAAAGTGAATAATGGCCGATAGGAGGCCATTTTGAATTTGATCAAGTCAAAATTTTTCAAGATGCATCCTCTCTTGAAATCTCACAATTTGTTTTATAGTAATGGTCTAGCCATCTAGTACGGTTACCAAATAACAGCTATGTGAAAGTGAATAATGGCCGATAGGCGGCCATTTTAAATTTGATTGAGTCAATTTTTTTCAAGATGCATCCTCTCTTGTAATCTCACATTTTGTTTTATAGTAATGGTCCAGCTATCTAACACGGTTTACCAAATATTAGCAATGTGAAAGTTAATAGTGGCCGATAGGCGGCCATTTTGAATTCAATTAGGTCGAAAGTTTTTAAAAGGCATCCTCTCCCGAAACGTCACATTTTGTTTTATAGTAATGGTCCAGCTATCTAGCACGGTTCACCTGATATCAGGCCTATCGAGGTAAATAATGCTGATTGTCGGCCATTTTGAATTCGTAAGTTAAAAAATTTCGGGGTACATCCTCCCCGGAAAACTCACACTTTGTATTATAGTAATCAGGTAATGGTCTAGCCATTTAGCACGGTTTACCAAATATCAGCCATGTGAAAATGAATTATGGCCGAAAAGGCGGCCATTTTGAATTTGATCAAGTCAAATTTTTTCAAGATGCATTCTTATCTGAAATCTCACATTTCGTTTTATAGTAATGGTCTAGCCATCTAGCACGGTTGACCAAATATCGGCCATGTGAAAGTGAATAATGGCTGATAAGCGGCCATTTTGAATTTTAAAGAGTCGAATTTTTTCAAGATGCATCCTCTCCTGAAATCACACATTTTGTTTTATAGTAATGGTCTAGCCATCTAGCACGGTTTACCAAATAACGGCCATGTGAAAGTGAATAATGGCCGATTGGCGGCCATTTTGAACTTGGACGAGTTGAATTTTTTCAAAATGCATCCTCTCCTGAAACCTTACAATTTGTTTTATAGTAATGGTGTAGATATCTTGAGCGATTTTTATGATATCCCACAATATCAGGCCTGTCGAAGTGAATAATACTATAATGCCATTTTGAATTTTATCAACTTGAAATTTTTCAAGATGCATCCTCTCCTGAAACCTTACAATTTATTTGATATTAATGGTGTAGCTATCTTGAGCGGTTTTCATGATATTCCGCAATATCAGGCCTGTCGAGGTGAATAATGGCCGATAGGCGGCCATTTTTAATTTTATCGACTTGAAATTTTTCAAGATGCATCCTTTCCTGAAACCTCACAATTTGTTTTATAGTAATGGTGTAGCTATCTTGAGCGGTTTTCATGATATTCCGCAAAATCTTTCAGTCGGATTTAGCGATGGTATAAATTAGGTCAAAGTGCTGGGTCAACTTCAAGGTCAAGGTCCAAAAACCTGAAAAGGCACAACTAGGGACCTTAGAGAACATGCATGTGCAATATGACTGTCATCGGTCCAGTACTTTTCGAGATCTGCTCCGGGAACGAAGTGCGCGTCAAAACGTCTAAATAGGTCATAGTTCTGAACCAGAAGTATGTTAAAGTTCAAATACCCCAAAAGGCACAACTAGACCCCCTAGGGGTGTTGTGTGTAAAATTTGAAGACAATCAGACAAGTACATCATCATTTTCTCCTCTGCGACTTTGCGTATTGAATTCACATTAAAAATATTTTAACCTGTCCATTAGCCACCTGGAAGTAACCCACATACCAAAAATTGTTATCCTAGCTTATTTTCTTACAAAGTTATAGGCAAAAGAAGAGGAAAAAAAAAACGGAGGTAGAATCCATAGCTCCCTCCGTGTCACCTACGGTGACGGCGGGAGCTAATTAAAAATGTTTTCAGGGATGTGAAATGATGCTTTAATGCATCATGAGGGCTTAAAGGGTTAAAAGGGGTCATACAACAGTATGTTAGGCCATCCGAAATATCGGTTATAGCCAAGAATCAGCCCATCCGAAATATCGGATTTAACAAGAGCGAGGGTTAATAAACGGCCGAGATATCGCAATCGACAAAGCGACATCCGTGGTGCCTATATTGATTTTTTTAATTGGTCAGTTGGCATTTAATGGGCTATATTTGTCGGCTCGTGGTTGGCTCGTTTCTCAATCAATCTTTCTCAAAATGCAGATAATTGGACATCACTATAAGTAGAACAGCGGGACAAATTTTCAGCAAAATTAAGAAATAAACGGCCGAGATATCGCATCTACAATGCGATACCCGGTGCGCTGGCATCATCATTTTCGATTGGCCGATTAACTTAATCGGCAATTCTAACAGCTCGTAGTTAGATCATTTCTCATTTTATCTTTCTAAAATTTCAGATATTGGGAATCTCGATTAGTAGAAGGGCTTTCCAAATCTACTGTGCAAATAATGAATAAGCAGCCGAGATATCCCGATCTCAGGGGAAAAAATTCGTGATTTTTATCCACTAGCCAGCCGGGCTAGTGGAACTAAAAATCCACTAGCCCTTATGATTTTTTAATCGCCCTTACAAGTTTAATGTTTTTATAAAAAAAATTGCCGTACTATGGGCGATATGGCTGAATCACCGGTTAATGATTTTTCCCCTTCTGACCCATCTTCTTTAGGCTTAGCCTGAGCACCAGGTGGGCATTTTAGCTTTAATTAGCAAATCTGCAGCTGTTCAAGCGCTAGAAGAGTAAATGGGCCAGTGAAATATGTCCAGCCACCCCACTTGAAAATGTCTCTGTCAGACTTTAGTTTATCTTCATATAAAGTTAAACGTTATTGAACCAGCATTTCTTCTCTAGTTTTCTTTATTTCCTTAGCTGGTGGTGACCCCACCTTCCATAACCTTTAGATTTAATTGGCTATTCATAGTTATTACATGTACAGACAATTATTTTAATCCGACATCCGCTCACTAGTGTTCATTCCAACTTCGAGAAAGAAGGGGCTATGTTGCCCACTTGGGCCATGTTGCCCACTTCTGTGAAAAAAGGGCGCCATCTAAAAAAAAACGTAAACCGTTCTGCAAATATAATAAAGTCAGTCATTTTAAACATAAAAATGATGTCAAATAGGCGTACTTGAAAAAATATATATATATCTTCTTACATATCGTGTGTAGAGTACTCGGCTATTCAAGGTAACAGATAGAACTATCAACAAAGAAGTAGGGACGTCTATGGAGCTCTAGCCTTTATGGCATCATGACACAGCAAGGCATAAAATAACAGCGATAAACCAGTTGTCTCAGGTGTATTTTAGGCCTTTTCTGGGGGTGTAATTTAGCTTGTGTTAGGCCTATTAGCATGGTTAGACCTTCTTAAATCTCAACACCCCTATGCCCAGTTACTCACATCAGGTATTAGCCACAGCTTGTATTCACACAAAATTGCAAGACGTTTTCGCAGACGTTTTTTATGCCAGATTTATACTTGATTTATCAGGCCAATATTGCATAAGTCTTTTAGAATCAGCAACAATTCAAGACTGCATCTATTCACCCACAGCTCGTTGCGCAATGAAATGTTGTCAGCATGCATGTATGTCAGCAAACTAGATAAATGATCTTCTTGATCAGCACCATTTTGAAATGTGAAATATCGAGTGAAACGAATGTTGGGAACCACGACGCAATAAGTGACGTTGTGGGCTGTCATGGCATCCGCAGATCGGGCCACATGCAATACACGCGCCCACGCACCGCTGATTGACCAGGCCGCAGCCCTACTGGTCAGTAGTTTGTTTAACAACTTGGTGAATGTGATTTTTATGTCCACAATATCGGGTGAAACGAATGTTGGGAACCACGACGCAATAAGTGACGTTGTGGGCTGTCATGGCATCCGCAGATCAGGCCACATGCAATACACGCGCCCACGCACCGCTGATTGACCAGGCCGCAGCCCTACTGGTCAGTAGTTTGTTTAACAACTTGGTGAATGTGATTTTTATGTCCACGTGTGTCAGCATCAAACTTGATTCAGTTGCTCACTTTTTAGTGTATCAAATCTTGAATTATGTGCGCTTCTGTGCTCCTCAAACATAAAGGTCTCTGATACACACAACCACGTGTGAGCCGAAACAACTCTGTAGCGCGCCACGACTACGAGGCCTGTACATGCCCTGCGGCGCTCTGCAGTTATGTGTAAAATAGCCACACACGATCAGCGGATCGCACATGGAATCAGTCGCCAGCAGGGCTAGTGACATGCTGATTTACAATCGCCCTTACATAATTCTTGTCACCACAGGCGACCGGGCGTATGTGAATTTGCATCCCTGGATCTACAAAACGCCGCCTGGTGTGCCGACATCGTAATTATTGATTGGCCAATTGGCATTTACATGTTTAATGAGTGCTCGGGGGTCGTCTCATTTCTCATGCCTAAGTATTACTTGTACTTAGTTTTATTAAGGCGAGATTGACAGCGTTTTATGCTAAGCTACCTAGGCATGTGTAGACATAGTAGATGCAATTTTTCGGAAAGCCCGTGCAGCCCGATTACAGGACTAGCTAACCAAACAAACAAACCTGCTGGTGGAAATTTCGACTCGGACAGTCTTATTCAAGGCTAACTATCTCAAACAAACAGGAAGCTTCATTCGAACATGCTGGAAATCGTGGCCGCCGATCCGCGGCACCAGTCATGTTAATAGCCTTGAGACTGGGTTGGGCCTATGCTAAGCGGGAAAACACTTAGGCCCTATCACTTTATTATTTGTGTTTTAATATCAGTGGTCCGCAGGACCAGTAGTTCAGAGGGTTTTACTGGCCCGCCACTGGTTTTACTGGTCTCGGGCCATAGGACCACTGTTAGTTTCGAACACTGGCAGGTAATTGGAGGCTACTCAGGCAAGTGTATGCCTGATCTACACCTGTAGTCTATCAGCTGATCAGTCTATATGCACCAGATAATCCACTCACATTCTATTAAATTTAAGTTAACAAGACTACATAAGTCCAGGAGCTCCCGCGACGAATTAGAATTTGATTTAAGCAATTTTGTGTAGGGTTTTTAATGTAGTACTAGGCTAGGTCAAAAATCAAGACGCAAGACAACTAGGTCTAAGAAGCTCAGTCTAAGAGTAAGATAAGAACTAGACAATTTTTGTCAGAGATTGCAAACCTCTATTAAAATTAATGATCCTAATCAGTATCCCAGTAATGGTCTACCTATCTGGCATGGTTTACCCGATATCAGGCCAATCGAGGTAACTAATAGCTGATTTACGGTCATTTTGAATTCGATATAAACTAGTTAAAAACTTAGGGTGCATCCCTCCCCCGAAACCTCATATTTTGTTTTATAGTAATAGACTAACATCTAACACAGTTTGCAAAATATTGGGCATGTGAAAGTAAATAATGGCCGATAGGGGGCCATTTTGAATTTGATCGAGTCGGATTTTTTCAAGATGCATCCTCAGCTGAAATGTCACATTTCATTCTATAGTAATGGTCTAGCCATCTAGCACGGTTTACCAAATATCGCCCATGTGAAAGTGAATAATGGCCGATAGGAGGCCATTTTGAATTTGATCAAGTCAAAATTTTTCAAGATGCATCCTCTCCTGAAATCTCACATTTTGTTTTATAGTAATGGTCTAGCCATCTAGTACGGTTACTAAAAACCGGCTATGTGAAAGTAAATAATGGCCGATAGGCGGCCATTTTGAATTTGATCGAGTCAATTTTTTTAAAGATGCAACCTCTCTTGTAATCTCACATTTTGTTTTATAGTAATCGCCCAGCTATCTAACACGGTTTACCAAATATCAGCAATGTGAAAGTAAATAGTGGCCGATAGGCGGCCATTTTGAATTCGATTGAGTCGAAAGTTTTTTAAAGGCATCCTCTCTCTAAACGTCACATTTTGTTTTATAGTAATGGTCTAGCTATCTAGCACGGTTTACCTGATATCAGGCCTATCGAGGTAAATAATGCTGATTGTCGGCCATTTTGAATTCGTAAATTAAAAATTTTCAGGGTGCATCCTCCCCCGAAAACTCACACTTTGTTTTATAGTAATCAGGTAATGGTCTAGCCATCTAGCACGGTTTACCAAATATCAGCCATGTGAAAATGAATAATGGCCGAAAAGGCGGCCATTTTAAATTTGATCAAGTCAATTTTTTTCAAGATGCATCCTCATCTGAAATCTCACATTTCGTTTTACAGTAATGGTCTAGCCATCTAGCACGGTTGACCAAATAACGGCCATGTGAAAGTGAATAATGGCCGATAAGCGGCCATTTTGAATTTTATCGAGTCTAATTTTTTCAAGATGCATCCTCTCCTGAAATCACACATTTTGTTTTATAGTAATGGTCTAGCCATCTAGCACGGTTTACCAAATAACGGCCATGTGAAAGTGAATAATGGCCGATAAGCGGCCATTTTGAATTTTATAGAGTCGAATTTTTTCAAGATGCATCCTCTCCTGAAATCACACATTTTGTTTTATAGTAATGGTCTAGCCATCTAGCACGGTTTACCAAATAACGGCAATGTGAAAGTGAATAATGACCGATAAGCGGCCATTTTGAATTTTATCGAGTCAAATTTTTTCAAGATGCATCCTCTCCTGAAATCACACATTTTGTTTTATAGTAATGGTCTAGCCATCTAGCACGGTTTACCAAATAACGGCCATGTGAAAGTGAATACTGGCCGATTGGCGGCCATTTTGAACTTTGACAAAATGAATTTTTTCAAAATACATCCTCTCCTGAAGCCTTACAATTTGTTTTATAGTAATGGTTTAGATATCTTGAGCGGTTTTCATGATATTCCACAATATCAGGCCTGTCGAGGTGAATAATGGCTGATAGGCGGCCATTTTGAATTTTATCAACTTCAAATTTTTCAGGATGCATCCTCTCCTGAAACCTTACAATTTATTTGATATTAATGGTGTAGCTATCTTGAGCGGTTTTCATGATATTCTGCAATATCAGGCCTGTCAAGGTGAATAATGGCCGATAGGCGGCCATTTTTAATTTTATCGACTTGAAATTTTTCAAGATGCATCCTCTCCTGAAACCTCACAATTTGTTTTATAGTAATGGTGTAGCTATCTTGAGCGGTTTTCATGATATTCCGCAAAATCTTTCAGTCGGATTTACCGATGTTATAAATTAGGTCAAAGTGCTGGGTCAACTTCAAGGTCAAGGTCCAAAAACCTGAAAAGGCACAACTAGGGACCTTAGAGAACATGTATGTGCAATATGACTGTCATCGGCCCAGTACTTTTCGAGATCTGCTCCGGAAACGAAGTGCGCGTCAAAACGTCTAAATAGGTCATAGTTCTGAACCAGAAGTAGGTCAAAGTTCAAATACCCCAAAAGGCACAACTAGACCACCTAGGGGTGTTGTGTGTAAAATTTGAAGACAATCAGACAAGTACTTTCAGAGATATGCTCCGGAAACGAATTGTTTACGGACGGCCCAACGGCCCAACGGCCCAACGCCGTCACATCATCATTTTCTCCTCTGCAACCTTGCGTATTGAATTCAGATTAAAAATATTTTAACCCGTCCATTAGCCACCTGGAAGTAACCCACATACCAAAAATTGTTATCCTAGCTTATTTTCTCACAAAGTTATAGGCAAAAGAAGAGGCCAAAAAAAAACGGAGGTAGAATCCATAGCTCCCTTCGCTCACCTATGGTGACGGCGGGAGCTAAAAATCACAAGTGACTAATAACTTGTTAATGTATTCATTCATCAGAATTAATGTTTTCGGTAGAATTGTTTGTGTTGATTGACCAAAAAAACATACCGTATATCTCCGTGTAGGCCTATAATGGGATGTTTTTTTGGTCATAAACAGGGGGTCAAAAACGCAACTCGTATTATACATGGAGGTAGGTTTCAATTATTTTCTTTCCGAAGTTTGAAAGACTGCTAGTTCTGTTAATAATGCGGCTGAGACGTCATATACCCAGCAGTAAATATATGATATTTCACGTTAGTTTATCATTGTGTACTCGGTAAGTAAAACAATAAAATAAAATAAATAAACACAAAAAATATGTATGGAAAATGTATAATTATCCAAAATTTTGACCAAATAGTTACATTTATTAGGGTCATATAATATCAGATCTAGACGATAAGGTGTCAAATAACACGGCGTCACGATCATCGTCAAAAGCGGTAATGGTCACACCTCTCACACTACCCTTTAAAGACTAGAGAGGATGTTACAGTATATCAACAAGTTAATAAACGTGACGTCTTAGCACTGTTTATAGCAAAGCACAATGATGTGGGGATACTGTTCATGTTCTGTGTATATTATATTTACAAATTTTAAAATCCTTTGAAAGAATTTTCACTGTCAGAATCTTCTTTATCAAAGAGATCTCTCGTATAATATCATTTTCTCTGAGCTGTGCGATGTCGAGATCGTTGTAGAATAAAACGTGTATCACCAGCGGCGAGCGGTTACGCAATGCTCGGCGGTTTCGCAATGCTCAGCGCCGACAGTGTCTAGTTCAGCATGTCCAACCATTTCAAGCCTACAGGCTTGGTAGTTAACCTATGAACAATATAGCATTAGTGATATGATGTTTTATTACGTGTTATTATGTTTCCTTTGAATCCTTTTGTTAAATAATTTATAAATTATTTCAGAGTGATAGATTTTATTGTATTGCATAAATATATTTATATGGGACACAAATCGTCATTATCGATAGTTCACCGACAGCCTGGCAGATTGACAGGCGTGTTCTGTGCTCAAACGCTGATGTCAATATCCCCCTTCCATCGACCCGGACAGTTAGCCGTCAGCGCATGGCAGTCTAGTAGGCCTACAATTCAAATGCATTGTTGTTTTTTTATGCACGAAACTACTTTAAAAAAATATTTAAAAACTTAGGGAGGAAGATAGTTGACGAAGTGCGGTCAGGCAAAATGGGGGAGGGTGCTGTAGGTGAGGGTGCTGTAGGTGATTGTCAATCAGTATGAGATAATTAATCAAGGACCAATCACAATAGATTGACCAAGTCATATGGGATGACGAGATGTCAGCATACACGCGATGTTAGCGTACTTGCCAGGTGCTGCCAGTCCTACCAGCAAAATCGTAAATTTGGTACCGCACTATACATAGGTGTAAGCATATTTCAGGCTTTAAAGACGTCAAAATCCAAACTCGCATTATACATAGCATCGCATCATACACTAGGATATACGGTATATATATATTGTAGCGATGCTCTTGAATGCAGCCGAATAGTCTCTGCAAATTCTGGTAAAAACAAAATGGTGCGTCGTAACACCTTTCCTACAAACACTGGCAATGAGAAACATTGAGAGAACTTGGTTTTCCAAAGTTGACCAAACAAATGCCCACAGACATCATTGTACAATTTTGATCGAAGTACACTTGCACTTAAGTGGCCCTGTAAGGGCATTATCATGCACAAATATATCATTTATAATCCATATTTGGGGCCATCGTTTATGTCCAATTGCTGGCCACCAATTTTTTACACACCATCTATCGTGGCCTGACATTTTGAGATGTACGTTTGTTTACGTATGTAAACAAACGTACATCTCCGGAACCGAGTCTACTTGGTTCTGGCTGTGTGTACATATATATGACAGTCGACAGACAAGATTATATTCAGTTCCGGCAGTATAAAGGTTAATACATGTATGGGTAATAACAGGAAAACTGTGCCAGATAGCTAGATGAATACTAGAAAACACTACACAGTCTGTCAGAGATTGCAAACCTCCATTGAAATTAATGATCCTAATCAGTATCCCAGTATTGGTCTACCTATCTGGCACGGTTTACCGGATATCAGGCCAATCGAGGTAACTAATAGCTGATTTCCGGTCCTTTTGAATTCGATATAAACTAGTTAAGAAATTAGGGTGCATCTTCCCCCGAAACCCCAAATTTTGTTTTAGAGTAATGGACTAACATATAACACAGTTTGCAAAATATTGGGCATGTGAAAGTAAATAATGGCCGATAGGGGGGCATTTTGAATTTGATAGAGTCAGAATTTTTCAAGATGCATCCTCAGCTGAAATCTCACATTTCATTCTATAGTAATCGTCAAGCTATCTAGCACGGTTTACAAAATATTGGCCATGTGAAAATGAATAATGGCCTAAGGGCGGCCATTTTGAATTTGATCAAGTCGAAATTTTCCAAGATGCATCCTCAGCTGAAATCTCACATTTCATTCTATAGTAATGGTCTAGCCATCTAGCACGGTTTACCAAATATCGCCCATGTGAAAGTGAATAATGGCCGATAGGAGGCCATTTTGAATTTGATCAAGTCAAAATTTTGCAAGATGCATCCTCTCCTGAAATCTCACATGTTGTTTTTATAGTAATGGTCTAGCCATCTAGTACGGTTACCAAGTAACGGCTATGTGAAAGTGAATAATGGCCGATAGGCGGCCATTTTGAATTTGATCAAGTCAATTTTTTTCAAGATGCATCCTCTCCTGTAATCTCACATTTTGTTTCATAGTAATGGTCCAGCTATCTAACACAGTTTATCAAATATCAGCAATGTGAAAGTAAATAGTGGCCGATAGGCGGTCATTTTAAATTTGATTGAGTCGAAAATTTTTAAAAGGCATCCTCTCCCTAAACGTCACATTTTGTTTTATAGTAATGGTCTAGCTATCTACCACGGTTTACCTGATATCAGGCCTATCAAGGTAAATAATGCTGATTGTCGGCCATTTTGAATTCGTAAGTTAAAAATTTTCAGGGTGCATCCTCCCCCGAAAACTCATGCTTTGTTTTATAGTAATCAGGTAATGGTCTAGCCATCTAGCTCGGTTTACCAAATATCAGCCATGTGGAATGAATAATGGCCGAAAAGGCGGCCATTTTGAATTTGATCAAGTCAAATTTTTTCAAGATGCATCCTCATCTGAAATCTCACATTTCGTTTTATAGTAATGGTTCAGCCATCTAGCACGGTTGATCAAATATCGGCCATGTGAAAGTGAATAATGGCCGATAAGCGGCCATTTTGAATTTTATTGGTTCAAATTTTTTCAAAATGCATCCTCTCCTGAAATCACACATTTTGTTTTATAGTAATGGTCTAGCCATCTAGCACGGTTTACCAAATAACGGCCATGTGAAAGTGAATAATGGCCAATTGGCGGCCATTTTGAACTTGGACGAGTTGAATTTTTTCACAATGCATCCTTTCCTGAAACCTTACAGTTTGTTTTATAGTAATGGTGTAGATATCTTGAGCGGTTTTCATGATATTCCACAATATCGGGCCTGTCGAGGTGAATAT
Source organism: Flabesymbios commensalis (assembly GCA_964017125.1). Lineage (NCBI taxonomy): Eukaryota > Metazoa > Annelida > Polychaeta > Terebellida > Flabelligeridae > Flabesymbios > Flabesymbios commensalis. The sequence continues at coordinate 44,431,967 of OZ024908.1, read as the reverse complement.
TGGCCGATAGGCGGCCATTTTTAATTTTATCGATCAGAAATTTTTCAAGATGCATCCTCTCCTGAAACCTCACAATTTGTTTTATAGTAATGGTGTAGCTATCTTGAGCGGTTTTCATGATATTCCGCAAAATCTTTCAGTCGGATTTACCGATGTTATAAATTAGGTCAAAGAGCTGGGTCAACTTCAAGGTCAAGGTTCAAAAACCTGAAAAGGCACAACTAGGGACCTCAGAGAACATGCATGTGCAATATGACTGTCATCGGCCCAGTACTTTTTGAGATCTGCTCCGGAAACGAAGTGCGCGTCAAAACGTCTAAATAGGTCATAGTTCTGAACCAAAAGTAGGTCAAAGTTCAAATACCCCAAAAAGCGCAACTAGACCCCCTAGGGGTGTTGTGTGTAAAATTTGAAGACAATCGGACAAGTACTTTTAGAGATATGCTCCGGAAACGAATTGTTCACGGACGGCCCAATGCCTTAACATCATCATTTTCTCCTCTGCGACCTTGCCTATTGAATTCAGATTAAAAATATTTCAACCTGTCCATTATCCACATGTAAGTAACCCACATACCCAAAATTGTTATCCTAGCTTATTTTCTTACAAAGTTATAGGCAAAAGAAGAGGCAAAAAAAAACAGAGTTGGAATCCATAGCTCCCTCCGTCTCACCTACGGTGACGGTGGGAGCTAAAAATGTGTGGTTTCAGTGAGTGATATACCCTCAAAAATGTCAACTTGATCAAACTTGTGACCATCATTGACATCAATATTTGTAATATACATGGTAATCTGTGCTAGGTAGGTAGACCATCACTATAAAACAGAATCCATGGAGACTTCCGGGAAATATGCACCCTGTAAAATTTCTAGCACGCGGGCAGGGATTATGATGGCTGGCTGGCCTCTTGTTAAAAATGAAGGCTTTTGACCACTGGTGTAATAAAATGGCGTAGTAAAAAAAGACAGGTTATTCAGTCAGCAAGTCACTGTGGATTGAGTGTAGACATTCCTTAAAATTGAAGTGATGTATGCTATGTAGATACATGTATATTATATTTTTATCAGTACTAAACGTCAGAAAAAAATTGAAACATTTGTTCATATATTGAAGCATAGGCCTACTTGCATTAGAAAGTTAAAATAATTGCTTATATGAGTGCACTGGTTAGGATGAACTCCACTATCAGACAATCAAAATCGTCTTAGGACAGGCTGTTCATATCAGTCTGCTGATCTACAAACATTGTTGATCATTTGGTAATTTTAGGGTCGGAGAAGCATATGCTATAGCAATCTGGAGCAGTTATATCTCAAATTAACAAATACACGTATACCTCATAAATCGTTAGATATTGTAAATATAAAAAAATAAACATAACATTCAACCTAAGATCTTCACATATTGCATAAAGACAGAGGTGGCCTTACACCACTAAGTCTAAGTGCTGGATGGTGCTACAGCATTGACACAACATCGGGTTACTGCCTGTGTGTCACAAGATCGACCCAGCCCTGCACACACACATCCTTGCACAATGCAGGTTTAACTCCGGCCTAATGTTGGGCTGGTGAAGTAGGTGGTTTTCCAGCAGTGAAACTACATAGGATTAGTCCGACTTTTTTAATGTTGGGCCATCGTTGCAGAAGGTGGACCAGTCTTAGGCAACGTTGGGTCAGTGTGACCGTCTTTTCAGTCTTGTTTGCTGGGCTGTGACCTAGTATGTACTGCCCAACAAGATATACCATCAGCAGTTACTTTGGTGTGAATAGAAAAGATCTAGATTTAACTGAAATTAAATCGATATTACAAACGTCATTAAAGAAGCATATGTTTGTTCAGAGCATTAAATCTACCTCTCAATCTTTGCGGAGAAAAAAATGTCTTAATTGTGACCTATAAACACCTGATCTACATGACAGTTAGTTGTACCACCCTCACTCCATATAATGAAACGTTCCTATGACCAGCTGATGACATGGAAGCTTGACACTATTCACATTCAATGCAAGTCTTGAGATGGCAGTAATGAGTTAGCTGGCAGGTTGCCAAAACAATAATATAAACAAAAACTCTGCGGTACTGAACATTCTGAGAGTTTTATTACCGTATATCCCGCGCATAGTGCGACGCCATGTATAATACGACTTAAGATGTGAGACCTCAGATGACCTGAAAAACGTCTACCCCTCTGTATAATACGATCTCAAAATTTGGATGTCGGCAGCGTCCCGGTCGGTAGCGTTGCGGGCCATCTGAATATGAGGCATGGATATTATCTTATTCTACTAAATAGTGCCGTGACACCTGCATAGACGATGTTCAATGACGGGAACAGCGGCAACAGTACATCTCTGCAAAACCAAAGGGCAGTATCTGCCTACTTGTAAAGTGAGCAGATACTGTATTTTCATTTTCCATGGCAGAGTGGATGTCATCGGGACTGTCTCGATGGGCAGACATTCTGAGGCCTGCATAGGCTACATACACACAAGATTTTAAAATACCGTATTTATATTTCGCCAACAAATTTATATTATTTTAATTTATCTATTTCAAATACCATATTTTAATATCGTCGTGCTCTAATAAGAACATTTTAAGATGAAATGTGATTGTAAAACATTTGCAGACTAGTCGCATTGTCTAGACACAAGAGGTGTGCATGGGTGTGTCAGGGTGCAATAACACAGCAGCACTCCATGAACTACAGCTAACAGATACCACCATTTGCTCAATACGGTATCAGCAGCGGTAACAGCGGTAGGCGTTAATTTTATCCCAGCAATATGGACATTCTGAGGCCTACATGTATAGAATTTGCGATAGGAAATATAATCAGTGATATTTTGTTATATTTTGTCAGCGCATTCTCTCATTCTAATAGGAAAATATCATGTTCAGATTTGTCGTACACAATAGAACACTCCCATATGAAAGGGGGTCTTAGATTAAATCATTATTAATATAAATGAACAGGTCAGGAGTGTGAATTGGTTGCAGACTCACGGCGTCATTTATCTGCCCGTGGTTGTCAAAGGTGCCACGCGCGTCGGCGGGAATGTGAGACGGGGGCTCCCAGCAAACATGACACATTCACCCAATGCTGGTACAATGTTGTGTCAGCGTCGCAGACGGTGGTCCAACAATGTACCAGCATTGGGTGAACGTCTCTTGTTTGCTACTAGTTGGAAAGGCACAGTATCGTGTGTATAGGCCTGCTTACCAAACACGCTGACTGGCCTACGTTTAAAGAAACCCTGTTTAAAGATACGTTCTACCGCTAGAGAACTTACAGCTGAACTTACCGCTAGAGAGCTAAAAAATTGTGTTAAATTCTACATCTATGTATAATACGAGGTGCCTTTTTGTGACATGAATAGCTAAGGAAAAACATCGCATTATACACGGGGATATACAGTATGTAGCCAGATAATGAGATTATGAATAAAAATATTGTTCTCAGCCTACTACAGTGGCGGATCCAGGAATTGACAAACGGGGGGGGGGGGGGGTTGAGTAGCGCCGATTTTTTAAAGAATTTATACACGCCACAGCCAGCCTCGTATGCTCAAGAGGGGTCCAGGGGCATGCTCCCCTGGAAAAATTTAAAAACTGAGGCCTCAAATGAAGAGTTCAGGAGCATAATCATATTTCGGCCAAAATATGGCTGTTTTTTTGTTTTTGGGACCCTGAACAGGGAGGGGGGGGGGGAGGCAAGCGTCGGCTGCGCCCCCCTCTGGATCTGCCACTGTACTATTATAATAGTAGAAGCCCTACGTAGCCTACAAGATTTTTATTATTCAACTGTAATCATGGTAACCAAAATGCATGGAAACACAGTTTCAGGCCTATTTCTGTTTAATAGTTATTGGGATATATCACACCATATATCCTTTCCACTGCTGGGTAGATATACCACAGCTATGCCACAGCGTATCAAAACGGATGGAAAAATCGACCCTCTCACAAACACTATGATATACCGCACTCATACAAGAGCGTTGTAGTCCGTATCCAAAAAGTGGCCTTCTCCCACGCATAGCGTAAAAATCCGTAATTTATCTCAAAATCTCTCTCATTAATGTATAGAGCAGCTACCGCTATTACGTATTTTTACGCTACGGCAGACATGCGAGGTGAGATATAACGATTTGTTACGTTGTAGGTTCCATCTACACAGCGTTCATGGTTACTCTACATAATGCATCTGGACCGCCTGTGATGCTGGCCCACCATAGAAAAGGCATCGGGGCAATTTTTTGCATTTGAAGGGAAAGTAGAATGGTGTATGGCACCCAGTGTAGTCTTTTGTCATGAATCCACATGACTATGATTAATATAATTAGCAGGGAGTATCAATATTATAAACCTAATATTTGCTGATGAGACATCCAACTATAAAGGTTGAATTTACATAGCCGGGTATGTTAAACATATATCACAATATTTAAGGTGTGTAGGTCTAAAATTGTTAAGTCACTTAAGTTTAAAATTGAACTCAGCGTGGTTGGATCAAGGTATCGCAAATATGACTCATTTTCTATGTTTTTAGTTGCGTTTCTTTGCTTATTAGTTTGTTTGTCCGCTTGGGAAAATATATCACTGTACATTATTATCGTCATCCATCCAATGTTCAAGTTTAAAGAGCATCATAATATAGGTTACAATTGACAACAATGCCGACAAACTTACCAGAACGAAATGGTTGACCGTTTTTTTTATCAAATTTTACAAGTGTGAGTTGCTTAGGCCTACCACATTGGGAAATGTAGTTCTTCTAATGAAGACAACAGCATAAAGACAAAAATACTAACATGTCTTATGATATGCCGTAATTTACTCTTGTTGGAATGTACTAGAATAACAGAAAGGTCAACATGTCACGGCCGCGTAGATACACACGGAGATGACAGCACCCAGCACACACGATACTAGGCTCAATGCTAGATTAATACTGGTCCAGCATCAACGACGCTGACCCAGCATTAAACCAACATTGTGACAATATATCATGTGTGCTGTGAGTGGCTGGCATGTATCAACGCTGTAACGTATTGTGCCGTGGTGATGGATACACATTAAGTGCTACGGGGCGGCTGGGGCATAGCTACGCTACAACGTATTAAATCGTAACCAGACGAAATGCCGTGGAACAGCCATAGTGTAATGTTCTGTTATTGACCCCCCTGTTCATTATCAAGATAATGTGTGTAGAATTAATTGAAAAATAAATGTTATGAAAACCAAAATGTCTTCACAAGACATAAAACTAAAGGTTGCAGGTGTAGAATCGGGTATATTTAATATCTATGTCATAACATTTAAAGCATGTAAAAGTGACGGAATAGCTTATTTCACATAATCTTATAACTATCCATTTATAATTTGCTAATTAGTAAACATCATGATAGGTTAGAAGCATGCCGACAAGTTTACTTGGAAGAAATGGGGAAATACTCTCTGTATATCAAAGCTTACAAGTGTGAGTTATTTACCACCTTAGCAAAAATAGTTTTAATAATGAATACTAGCCATCTAGCACGGTTTACCAAATATCAGCCATGTGAAAATGAATAATGGCCGAAAAGGCGGCCATTTTAAATTTGATCAAGTCAATTTTTTTCAAGATGCATCCTCATCTGAAATCTCACATTTCGTTTTACAGTAATGGTCTAGCCATCTAGCACGGTTGACCAAATAACGGCCATGTGAAAGTGAATAATGGCCGATAAGCGGCCATTTTGAATTTTATCGAGTCGAATTTTTTCAAGATGCATCCTCTCCTGAAATCACACATTTTGTTTTATAGTAATGGTCTAGCCATCTAGCACTGTTAACCAAATAACGGCCATGTGAAAGTGAATAATGGCTGATTGGCGGCCATTTTGAACTTTGACAAAATTAATTTTTTCAAAATACATCCTCTCCTGAAGCCTTACAATTTGTTTTATAGTAATGGTGTAGATATCTTGAGCGGTTTTCATGATATTCCACAATATCAGGCCTGTCAAAGTGAATAATGGCTGATAGGCGGCCATTTTGAATTTTATCAACTTCAAATTTTTCAGGATGCATCCTCTCCTGAAACCTTACAATTTATTTGATATTAATGGTGTAGCTATCTTGAGCGGTTTTCATGATATTCCGCAATATCAGGCCTGTCGAGGTGAAAAATGGCCGATAGGCGGCCATTTTTAATTTGATCAAGTCAATTTTTTTCAAGATGCATCCTCCTCTGAAATCTCACATTTCGTTTTACAGTAATGGTCTAGCCATCTAGCACGGTTGACCAAATAACGGCCATGTGAAAGTGAATAATGGCCGATAAGCGGCCATTTTGAATTTTATCGAGTCGAATTTTTTCAAGATGCATCCTCTCCTGAAATCACACATTTTGTTTTATAGTAATGGTCTAGCCATCTAGCACTGTTTACCAAATAACGGCCATGTGAAAGCGAATAATGGCTGATTGGCGGCCATTTTGAACTTTGACAAAATGAATTTTTTCAAAATACATCCTCTCCTGAAGCCTTACAATTTGTTTTATAGTAATAGTGTAGATATCTTGGGCGGTTTTCATGATATTCCACAATATCAGACCTGTCGAGGTGAATAATGGCTAATAGGCGGCCATTTTGAATTTTATCAACTTCAAATTTTTCAGGATGCATCCTCTCCTGAAGCCTTACAATTTATTTGATATTAATGGTGTAGCTATCTTGAGCGGTTTTCATGATATTCCGCAATATCAGGCCTGTCGAGGTGAATAATGGCCGATAGGCGGCCATTTTTAATTTTATCGATTTGAAATTTTTCAAGATGCATCCTCTCCTGAAACCTCACAATTTGTTTTATAGTAATGGTGTAGCTATCTTGAGCAGTTTTCATGATATTCCGCAAAATCTTTCAGTCGGATTTACCGATGTTATAAATTAGGTCAAAGTGCTGGGTCAACTTCAAGGTCAAGGTCCAAAAACCTGAAAAGGCACAACTAGGGACCTTAGAGAACATGTATGTGCAATATGACTGTCATCGGCCCAGTACTTTTCGAGATCTGCTCCGGAAACGAAGTGCGCGTCAAAACGTCTAAATAGGTCATAGTTCTGAACCAGAAGTAGGTCAAAGTTCAAATACCCCAAAAGGCACAACTAGACCCCCTAGGGGTGTTGTGTGTAAAATTTGAAGACAATGGGACAAGTACTTTCAGAGATATGCTCCGGAAACGAATTGTTTACGGACGGCCCAACGGCCCAACGCCGTCACATCATCATTTTCTCCTCTGCAACCTTGCGTATTGAATTCAGATTAAAAATATTTTAACCCGTCCATTAGCCACCTGGAAGTAACCCACATACCAAAAATTGTTATCCTAGCTTATTTTCTCACAAAGTTATAGGCAAAAGAAGAGGCCAAAAAAAAACGGAGGTAGAATCCATAGCTCCCTTCGCTCACCTACGGTGACGGCGGGAGCTAAAAATGGAATGAGGATGAAAACTACTGACAGGTCTGCGACATACGATGGTGTTTTTTCACTACGATCCAGCACGCTGTGGCATGCCTACACTGTACGGTACTGTTTCTGAGAGGGCCGCAAAAACGATCCGGTTTAATACGCTATGGCAGTGGAAAGGATATTGTATAGTCCAGCAATTAGGCCTACAGTAAATATTGCGGATATTTCGGGATTAGAAAGCCGAAATTATAAACACACGTGATAATATATTTAACTTCCATCATAAACTACTCAGGTACAGGGTTATCCACCAATGTTTTCTTTTGAGAACGATATGGATACCAGAGGTTTCCTTATACGAACTGGATCTCTGGCCGGCTTGCTGACCACATGTGGAATCCAGTTTAGGTGGCCAGCCGTCAAGTTTGCCCTATGTAGAAGAGAGTCCCTGGCTGACATGCCGTGAATTTATACTCCAGTCACACATACACGACGCACAGCCCACGCCTTGAGTGACAAAAATTACAGCAGTGCGTCATTGTTCATCTATGAATATTGTCAGGATATGAGAAGAGCCAGCGAGTTTAAGACGATTATACAGCATGTTATAAATAAATCAGGTGTATAAATCAGCGAATACACAGCGTTTAGCCACAGTGTTGTGCGTTAGCAGGGCGACAAAGCTACTGAATACATCGCGCGCGAGGCACGAATAAGTTAGAAAGCATTTATAACGCCCAATAAACGTTAGATGCTTGCTGGACATGCGTTAAGAACACGTTAGTTGGGCGCTATATGCGCGCTCAATGCCGGCATTTTTGAGGTTTTTCGAGCCCTAAGGCTCAGTCACGCATAGTCGACGCACGACCCTCGCCCTGAAAATAGATATTTATCGTTTGCTAGAGCCTCTGTCGTGCGTCAACACTCGTTATTGGTTCGCGGAGCGCGCTGCACTAATGCCACGCATATTTTTGTACGCCCTCTAATCGACAAAGAAAGTTGGGTATGTTCAAAATATTGAACTCATATGAACGCAAAAGTAAACGCCAGAAGACCGCCAGAAACATGTAGGGCGCGCTAAAACAACGTCGCATCAACGCTAAAACATTTGTTTCACATGGCTGCCCCTTGGGCCAGGCAGTCGCCGGCAACGCGCCTGCCCTGCGCTGCATGAGTGCTCGAATCAGGCTTTGGGAACACACCGCCAGTACGCCCAGCGCTCGAGCAACAGACTGACCATGTTAATTCTGCAGCTTAACCCTTAGAGCTCTGAAGAACGACATTTTATTTTTAATCATTTCAGGTGGTTTTTGACACGATACACGGAGCCAGCCCTTTACGTGCAAAATTTGTTTATAATTTGTTGAAATTAAGTCCAAACATATAATGTTATCATAAATTTAGGACACATTTTTTCTTTCTAAACATGGTTACATAATTATGTACAAAACAAACTGATAAAAAATTACTATTATCGTCGACATTAGCATTCTAGGGCTTAATGACCACTGTATGCGTCCAACGCGTTAGCAAAGCACTGTTCATTCGCACGTTGTGTTGGAAACACGCTGTGCACTCGCTACCAGCTTGTTACGTTTTTCACAATCCGAACTCAAATTGTTTTTTTTTAAATTTTTTTATGGGTGGACTGTGTGTAGTTTATGTGTGACTGGGACAAACCTCGGGCAACGAAAACAAATCGAATTTAGAGCGTGAGCTCTACTTGTGCCTAACGTTAGACTGGCGCTGGTGTGACGTTCTTCTGGCATCTACATTCACACGTCAAAAACAATCACATTTTTGAGCATGCAGAAAATGTGCGCAGAGGTTGACGCACACAAAAAAGGATTGACGTTCATCAGGCGTTCTCGTCAATTCTTCAACGAATCACAACGCACTGACCAAAAATTTTTTTTTTGTGTGTTGGTCGTGCGTGATGGGCTTTATCCAGCCGCCGGTAAAGTGAATACAAGATATAAGTGAAATAATCAAAGACAGAGCATTCCAGAACTCCACACATTAATTATTGAGACGTGACTGAGATTATATTGCTCACAAAAGTGTAGGCATAAGTATAGCAATCAACAGGCCCCGCCTCAGGTGCGACTCCTGTCAGCACGTAGGCCTATAGTGGTTGTCAACTGCAGTTCTCATGCGTAGCATAGTTGCAATTCAGATATTTAAGGTTTGACTCCGGCTGTCAGCACTTCTGAATCGAAGAGATGTGATCTTCAACATATGTGCTACAGGTATTGCAATTAACACTTTCAGGTGCGACTCTTGTCAGCACCTCTGAGTTGTGATCGCAATTTGCAGTTTCTGAGACTAGGTATCTTCACTTAATATTTTTAAAATTGAGGGATTTTAAAATCTGGAAAGTCTTTCGTAATTATGAGAGATATGGGCCTAATGATTTGAAGGCAAAATCACAGGCACCGCCGTCTGGCTGGATAATTCACAGCGGGCCGGCCGGGGAGTCTTTCTGCATGTAGGGCAAACTTGATATTCGGCAATCTGGCCAGAAAGCCACTTCGTACTTTTTTATATTTATAATTAGGAGCTCCTTTGATGAATAATTAATAGGCTGTTGATATTTATGACTGATCACTTAATGATATTTTTGACTTTCTGATCACAGTCAGAGATAACAGTTATTAAACAGTGGACAAATTATTTGCTGAACTTAATCCTAGTAAGCCCAGGGAGGCAAATTCACATACGCCCGGTCGCCCGTGGCGACAAGAATTATGTAAGGGCGATTGTAAATCAGCATGTCACTCGCCCTGCTGGCGACTGATTCCCGGCGCGATCCGCAGATCATGTGTGGCTATTTACGCATAACTGCAGAGCGCCGCACAGCATGTACAGGCGTCGTCGTCGTGGCGCGCTACAGAGCGTTGTTTCGGCTCATACGTGGTTGTGCAGGGTGTGTGTATCAGATACCTTTACGTTTGAGGAGCACTGAAGCGCACATAATTCAAGATTTGGTACACTAAAAAGTGAGCAACTGAATCAAGTTTGATGCTGACACACGTGGACATAAAAATCAGGTTAACCAAGTTGTTAAACAAACTACTGACCAGTAGGCCTACGGCCTGGTCAATCAGCGGTGCGTGGGCGCGTGTATTGCATGTGGCCCGATCTGCGGTAGCCATGACAGCCCACAGCGTCACTTATTGCGTCGTGGTTCCCAACATTCGTTTCACCCGATATTTCACAGTTCAAAATGGCGCTGATCAAGAAGATCATTTATCTAGTTTGCTGACATACATGTGCATGCTGACAACTTTTCACTGCTCAACGAGCTGTGGGTGAATAGATGCAGTCTTGCATTGTTGCTGATTCTAAACGACTCATGCATTATTGGCCTCCCTGCTAGGAATTAATAGTTGCATCCAGTATGTTGAACACAAAGTGAATCGAAAAAGCGGTTTTGTAGATATCAGGGTGACAAGGTCATAATTTGATGAAAAAAGATTAAAGATGGCCGCCATGACCCGAATATTTTCCTAAACTTTCTGAAAAATTGATACAGCCTAGGAATTAATACTTGCATCCAGTAAGTTGAACACAAAGTGAATCGAAAAAGCAGTTTTGTAGATATCAGAGTGACAAGGTCCTAATTTGACGAAAAAAAGATTAAAGATGGCCGTCATGACCCAGATATTCTTCCGAACTTTCTGAAAAATTGATGCAGGCTAGAAATTAACACTACTATGCAGTATGTTGAATTTTGAGTATATTGGATGAGTTGCTTTAAGTTATCAGGGTGACAAGGTCCAAATTTGACGAAAAAAGATTAAAGATGGCTGCCGTGACCTGAATATTTTCAAACTTTCTGAAAAATTGATGCAGCCTAGGAATTAATATTTGCATCCAGTATGTGGAACACCAAATGAATTGAAAAAGTGTTTTGTAGATATCAGGGTGACATGGATGAGGGCGGTGTCCACGCCGCCCGCACGCGCCAGCGGACGAAACCGTACAAAAACTAAAAGCCTCCCCCTGGTAGGAGGGGCCTTAATTACCATTCAGGGATCACTTTGGGGTGCGCTCTCGCGTCATTGACGAATTAACATTTCAAATGCCGCATCACTGTCACGTCTAGTGTGCCCTAGGAGCGCATTGACCTCGCCTAGTGGATTGACAATTGGGAGTTTTCGATAATTTTGACGTGGTTTATCAGGCAGCTACTCGCTCATTTCTACTTCGATCTTTCTAAAATTTGAGCTCCGTAGCAACTATATTATAACGACAACGTCACAAATTTTCAGCAAAATCAATGAATATTCGGCCGAGATATCGCGCTCGCAAAGTGACGCATTTTCACCGCCGCATCGCAATTTTCACATTTTCACGGGGAGATACTGATTTTTTACTTGAGCGCGCATCCAGTTTTCAAGATATGGCCCTGAAATAAAATACAACTTTTAGCACAACACCTGATCTACAATATGGTGTTTGACTTTTTTTTGTGTGACTAGGAAAAGATGACTTAATGTTTTATCAAATACTTTGATCGCATTTTGAATATAGTTACGTGTAAATATTAGAAAAAAATCAAATGGCATCTGTAAGTTCATATTATTGTGAACACATTTTATTACTGCCTGACAAAGTCTTCCCGTTTTGCCGACGATGTTTGTAATAGGCCTAGTCTAGAGGGCAAGCATGACCGAGATGACGCTGAGAAATTGAAAGACCAATGACCCATGACCTGACCGAGATTTACTGGTGACACATGTTGAGTAAACTGTCAACAAATAACATTACCAAATCAAATTCCAGTTACTTACCAGGCAGGTTACTTTCAGTCTCACATTGATTCCATTCCATGTCAAAAGCTAACTATCATGCCTGCTGTCTCTTTATCAGTTTATCTTATCTTATAGTTAATTTTATGTTTGTGATAAACAAATCTAAAACTACTTTTGTAGGGGAATATGTCCAGATATGAAGTGAACCCTCTGGGCGAGAGATAATATATAGGCATTCAGGCTACACCAATTCTATATTTTGCTAATATTGATTAGGCCAGACAGCAATTACAGAAAATGATTAATTTACCCCACCTCCTCCCCAAATATCTCGACACTTCGGATTAGTTGATTGTCTACTATATATATAGGCTATATCCCAGTAGGCCTAGACTATATGCTTAAATGCTAAATCTAAAAGATTAAGCTGAAGAAATGATTGTTTTTGCAATCAGAAAACATATAATTTGAAAAATTACCCCACCCCCTCCCCTACAAAATCATCATCTCGACAATTGGGATTTGGTGATAGTCGCTTATGGCTAAATACTAAATCTAAGCAGACTGCATATATAGTCTGATTATAGTCTTAGGCTATATAGACATATTGTAGTAGGCATATGAGCTTAAATGCTAAATCTAAAGCAGACTATGCTGAAGAAATGATTGGTCTTGACAACCAGGATAGATAATTAAGAATTTACCCCAACCCCTACCCCACAAAATCATCACCCACAGTGTGTCAATGCGTCATTGTTCCTCTCTGATTCTGGAGTTCAAAAAAGAATTGTTAGTTAACTTACAGTGTACATCATAATGATAAACAAAAGGGTGAAATCCCTCTCCCCCTCCCCCACATTAATATTTCCAAAATGATATAGTGTAAAGGAATTAGTATTTAATAAAAACACCAACTCGGTACCGAGTACGAAAACTGCATGGGCACATCAATGTCCAAAAAGGCACATAACATTTTGACTGAGTGTGCCCTGAGGGCACACTTTTTTTGGGGGCCAGAGTAATCCCTGCCATTTTCTGCCCAGATGATCAGCAACATGTACTTCGATCCTGATATAGCGCAGGCAATTTTGACACAATTAAAACCTAATTAATTAAGGTCTAATTAGTTATCAATAATTAGCAAAACCACAAAAAAATCAAAAAAAAAAAATCTCAAGAATCGGTAGATCTATTTCAATGATCTTGAGTTCTGTTGTTTATTGAACGTTTAGCCTACACAATAAACAAATAAGAGGACAGCCGGCCACCATAATCCCCGCCCCGCCTGCGTGATAGAAATTTTACAGGATGCATACTTTACTGAAGTCTCACATTCTGTTCTACAATAATAATCCACCCATCTAGATTACTGTGTATATTACAGATATATTGAAGTCAATGTTGGTCGCAAGTCAGCATTTCTTTAGTTTTAGCAAGTTGCCATTAAGAGGGTATATATATATATATCCCTCACTGAAACCATACATTTCGTTTTATAGTATTTATTAGACTGGTACATATCCTATGGAATTTTTGTTACAAGGGTTGATGCTGTGAATAGATTTAATGCCTTATCAATGTTGAATTTTGTTGGTAGATTTTAATTTTATGTGTTTTTCTCGAGCGAAAGGGGCAATGCCCCTTAGCCGTGAACGGTGATTGTACACAGTTTAGACAATAACTCACTTTGCTTCTCCTGTGCACGTTTCAAAAACTTTGATAACAATTGGCCCGTTTTGTTTTTTTGTCTGCCATCTTGAATTTATGCAAATTTGGACAGAATGAATATCATTTTTTAGATCAGAAAAATTAAAGAAGTGTACAAATATTTTTTATCATCATCATTTTCCAAATTATGCCAATTTTGAAGGTTAGAGCATCTAACTATCTGGCACAGTCTGTCCGGTATCAGGCATATTAAAGTTAATTACGGCCGATAGTTGGCCATTTTTAATTTTATCAAGTTGAAAATTTACAGAGCATATCCCTACCTGAAACCGCACATTTTGTTTTGTAGTAATGGTCTAGCTATATGGCACAGTTTGTCAGATATCAGGCATATTAAAGTTTATTACGGCCGATAGTCGGCCATTTTTAATTTGATCGAGTTGAAAATTTTCAGAGCATATCCCTACCTGAAACCGCACATTTTGTTTTGTAGTAATGGTCTAGCTATATGGCACGGTTTGTCATATATCAGGCATATTAAAGTTAGTTATGGCCGATGGTCTGCCAATTAAGCAGGTAAAATTTCAAAAAACCCAAAAGGCCTAAGGAAAGTGTGTCAAAAATTAAAGGAATCCATGCACGGGTTACCGAGTTCTGCTCCGGAAACGAAATGCGGACATCCGGACGCGTGACGGACGGACGGACGGACCGACATCCGAGGCGACGCCAATACCCCCCGCCCCCACTTCGTCGGGCGGGGGATAAAAAGCTAATATTAAATGTTTCGAAGTACATACAATTATTTCACATTAAAAAAAAGAGATACACAGAGATACACAGCTTTAATTTGATGGCATAATGTAATTGGTATCTCCAAAACCGGGATCATTATGGTCCAGACAAGTGATCTACTCTTGGGCCATCTATACCACAGATGCCTCATGTATGAATCGTCATGTGAGGAATAAGCCGAATTCAGTCTATTTCATTTAGTTTATTTTCAAACATTTCTAATGATGTTCCACATCTTATGCACTATTTCATATAACATAAAGGTCAAGGTTAAGCAAACTTCAAGGTTAAAATTTAAGTAAAATTAACAAGACTACATAAGTCCAGGAGCTCCCGCCATGTGAAAGTGAATAATGGCTGATAGAGGGCCATTTTCAAATTGATCAAGTCGAAATTTTTCATAAGGCATCCTCTCCTGAAATCTCACATTTTGTTTTATAGTAATGGTCTAGCCATCTTGCACGGTTTACCTGATATCAGGCCTATAGAGGTAAATAATGTCGATTGTCTGCCATTTAAAATTTGATACAGTTAAAAAATTTCAGGGTGCATCCTCCCCCGAAAACTCACATTTTGTTTTATAGTTAATGGTCTTGCCATCTAGCACGGTTTATCAAAAATTTGCAATGTGAAAATGAATAATGGCCGATAGGCGGCCATTTTAAATTTGATCGAGTCAGAATTTTCCCAGATGCATCCTCACCTGAAATCTCACATTTCGTTCTATAGTAATGGTCTAGCCATCTAGCACAGTTTACCAAATTGCGGCCATGTGAAAGTGAATAATGGCGAATAGGCGGCCATTTTGAATTTGATCTAGTCTAAATTTTTCAAGATGCATCCTCTCCTGAAACCTCACAATTTGTTTTATAGCAATGGTGTAGCTATCTTAAGCGGTTTTCTTGATATTCAGCAAAATATTTCAGTCTGATTTACTAATGTTATAAATTAGGTCAAAATGCTGAGTCAACTTCAAGGTCAAGGTTCAAAAACCTGAAAAGGCACAACTAGGGACCTTAGAGAACATGTACATGTGCAGTATGACTGTAATCGGCCAAGTACTTTTTGAGATCTGCTCCGGAAAGGATATGTGCGTCAAAACATCTACATAGGTCATAGCTCTGAACCAAAAGTAGGTCAAAGTTTATATACCTCAAAAGGCATAACTAGACCCCTTAAAGGTGTTGTGTGTAAAATTAGAAGACAATTGGATAAGTACTTTCAGAGATATGCTCCAGAAACGAAATGTTCACGGACGGCCCAACGGCCCACCGCCCTAACATCATCATTTTCTCCTCTGCGACCTTGCGTATTGAATTCAAATTAAAAATATTTTAACCTGTTCATTATCCACCTGGAAGTAACCCACATACCAAAAATTGTTATCCTAGCTTATTTTCTTACAAAGTTATAGGCAAAATAAGAGGTAACAAGAGGACTGAAATCCTCTATCATCCCCCGCCATAAATTAGGTTAGACTTTTTGCGGTCACAAATATTTAAAAAGTTGATTTGTGGTGGCCATTTTAAATTTCAGTAAAATCACATGCAAATTTCAAGATGGTGGGTAATGTGATTTTACAATGTGAATTATTATTGATTTCAATTTTTCAGTTTTTGCGCCCACAAGAAAATATAAAGTTTATCCATGGCGGCCATTTTGAATTTCAGTAAAACCTTTGAAAAATCACTTGCACATCTCCATATCATGGGAAATGTGATAGTAAAATTTGAATAATTTCTTTCCTTTAGTTTTGTAGTTTTTGCGCCCACAAAAAATTTTGGAGTTGACCTCTGGCGGCCATTTTAAAATTTAGTAGCATCTTTAAAAAAATCACTTGCACATCCCCATGTTGCTAGAAATGTGATGTTAAAAAAAAAATTGACCAAACAATTTTTTTTTAAGTTTTTACACCCCCCAAATTGAATTTGAATTTTGAATTTTGAATTTCAGTAAAGCTTAGAAAAAGTCACCTGCACATATCCATATCATGGGGAATGTGATAGTAAAATTTGAATAATTTCTGACTTTAAGCTTTAGAGTTTTTGCACCCACAAAAAATTTTAGAGTTGCCCTCTGGCGGCCATTTTGAATTTTGGTAGCATCTCTGAAAAATCACTTGCACATTCCTATGTTGCTACGAATGTCATGTTAAAATTTCAAAAAGATTTGACCAGTAGTTTATGAGTTTTTGTGCCCACAAGAAAACGTGACGCAGGATGCCAGACAGAATCCTGGCGCGACTTAAATCCCCCTTCCCCTACGGGCGGGGGATAAAAACCAGAACGGAGGCAGAATCCATAGCTTCCTACGTCTCGCCTACGGTGACGGCGGGAGCTAAAAAGAGATTTATTCCACAGTCAGTAGTCTTTATGTTACAGTGTAATCGCAGGGGATACAGTGAGACGTGGCGGGGTGACAGAGGGCATGGTGTGTATACCCCTACCGCTCATCCTCCCCAAACAACAGGCTGTGGTACGTTATCTGCTTGTAAAAGAAGTATCTGCTCACCTGTAAAGTGAGCAAATACTGCCTTTTGGCCTAATTGTTTGAATGTACATACAGGCAATGCGTTATCGCTTGAGAGACGCTGGCCCAGTATTGAAACAACACTGGATGAATGTCACTTGTTCATGGTCTGTCGCATATGTGGAATGGACTGACAAAGATAATGTTTGTGTGATTGGTCAGGGAACACTATCTCGTCCAATCGTATGCCTAAGATGTAGAGCACCATCATTAAAAAAATTTTCACAACACATGTGGCTATAGTGTCAGATGCTATTAAGAACCAATGGTCACATTTTCAAAGGCAATATATATCATTGCAAAATATTGTATCGTTATCATAATATATTTGCTTTGGAAAGTAAAACATCTGCTAGCTTTCCCCAGTTTCAAACTCTCATTGTGGAAATTTCTTAAGATTCTATTGGCCTAGTTTGATCCCAAGGTGTGCATGGTTCTCAGTGACATCTATCGGCTATCTACAGGGTATAAACCGATGGCTCAACACACAGCCGAAAAACTGGAGACGCTAACTGTGGTAAAATTGACGACGGAAATCTTAATAAGTTAGCAAATACAGAAATTTATGCTTATTCAGAAACAACGTTTGGTGGGCCTACTTTGGCTGTGTTATGACAGAAAACGGGATCAATGGGTGTTGTGGCTTGAACGAAGATGTCGGTGATAGTCAATTGGGACACACAGAAAATGGACACAAAAAAACAGTTCCCAGAATCCGTTCTGTGAACCATATTAAAACATTATTAGAATGAGTTGCAATAATGTAAAAATACAATACTGTAAATTAGTGCAGGAACACCGTTGACTAAATGTGTTTTTTTCTAGATAAGATGTGAAAGTGTGAAATACAAGAGTTATCTGGTTTTTAACAAGATGTTCCATTTGCGTGTATGCAACTATTCATGAGGCTGAAACCACATTATTAAGTTAGTGCTGAGGCACTAACTTAATAAATCAGAATTCTGCGGAATTGTATCATGCCTGATAAAATTTAAGCAACAAAGATCAATAAATTACAGACATACCACTATCAACATCGTGCAATTAGATAATTTCTGACTAGATCGTTCTCAAAATTCAGTTATAAAAATTCAGAACAATGAATAGGAGTGGACCTCGCAAATTTAGAGCACAATTGATCTATAAACTGCTGTGACATCAGGATTGACAAAACGACACCAGTTGCCAGGCAATGTCACCAAAATCGTGATCTTATAAATGCGGCAGCTTACCGCCTCTCAGATAAAAAAAAACACATTTTAATTTCCATGAAAATAATATTCACCTGTTAAGATAGGATGTTCCTGAACTGGAAATTTCTTCTTGACCTGTTGTTGTATAAAAAAACATAGGCTTTTCTTGTTGTGGCCATGGGAACTCCACTGAAGTATTGACACGCTCAGCTGAAACCAAACAGTAAGAATACAGCACATGCAAGACATCTAACGTAGATTAGTATTGTAATATTGAAACGAAACATGGAGAGACGGACAGACGGTCGGACATCCGAGGCGAAGCAAATATCCCTGCCCCAACTTAGTTGGGTGGGGGATAAAAACGGCATCAATAAGCTTCACAAAATTTCTTGAAAAGAGGTATTGATAAGGTTCTTGTGTAAATGTTTGAACAATTAGGTTTTGAAGATGGTCGGTGTTGGACATTAGGAATTTTGTGTTGTGCCTGAACCGGTCTTTTAAATAGTTTAATTCTGTTCAATTATGAGATTTAATATATCCTTCTAAGCTGATGTATTAAAGAGTACTGTGCAATTGAAACGTGTCAGAGAATGCCAATTCAATATCTCTTCTCTTCGCATGTGGAAATTTCACAATTGAGAATTCGCACTTGAGCAGGTGCACAAACCGCTAAAAAAGGCTAAAAGCTCTTTAGCATCTACTATATTCATTTTCTCAAACCGCTGTGATGAGCCAGAACTTTGTTTGTCTCGATTCGTATCAATGTCTGTCAGTTCTAATTTTAGTACAGCTAGATAATCCACACAACACGACTCGTCTACTAACTCTGAACATCAGTACTGCTAGCTGGTGCATGTATTTATCTACATATTTTGATTATGACTTTTGTACTATAACTGTATAAACTGACTTCCAGAGAAATTCGCACCGTCTTAAACGGTGATGACGTAGTTCGGAATGCCCTGGCTCGGCCAAAAACAGTTTATACCATTGGGAAATGCTAGTGAGGTTACTGATGATGTCACAGCAATATGAGCGCTTGTATACACGCAGTCGATCCTCGCACTAACGTTACAGTCCTGCAGGCATGACGGTTCTTGATCAAAATAAACCAAAACTCGCTATATTATCCTGCCGGAAATGATCTACAGTAGACTAACTGGATCGTGTCACGTCAATCAATAATGCACTGCCGCGAAAAAGAAACTTTGCTAACTGGCAAATTGACATGGATTTAGCAAGTGCAAAATGCAAATGCGCATCAAATTCTTACGGGTTTGTATTTTTGCAGCATGCTTTTTAAAATTCGCATTTAGCCCAACGTGAATGCAAAAAAGACTACAAATTCGCATTCGCTTCTCTTCACATTCGTTTTCAGATGACACGTTTCAATTGCACAGTACTGTAATTGTTTGATGAATCAGCACCAACATGTTAAAAGGTTAATATAAATCAACCTGTATCGTTGGTGACATTCATATAACTACATTTGCCGGAGGGGTAAAGCTTGCGTCTCTACACACCTCACATAGATTCAGCAACCAAACTACATTAATTATAGAGAAATACAGTACTGTCACCAATTTTTAATCTAGCCATGAATAAATGTGATGTCAAAATCACACCAAAATCTAATCAACATAGCGCCAAGGTAAGTTGCTTCCTTGGAACAAATCGTTGAAGCAGTTCAAGCTCTTGAGAGTTACATGTGATTTGTAAACCAATTTTGTGTGAGAAAAGAAAAAAAGAACAATTCTCCAGACAAATTACTCAGCGCAGGCCAAAATGAGCAAAACTTGAATATCCGCTAAAACTAGATTTGCCTGAGGGGTGAAGCTTGCGTCTCCACCCGCCCCACTTAGATTCAGAAGCCAAAATCCATTTATTATAGAGAAATACAGTACTGTCACCAAATTTTTTATGTACACAACGCAAAAATGTGATGTCAGAATCACACCAAAATGTAATCAACATATGTCCAGGGTAAGTTGCTTCCTTGGAGCAAATCGGTGAAGCAGTTCAAGCTCTTGAGAGTAACAAGTGATTCGTCGGCCATCTTGAATTTTGTTGAAAAAATGAAAAAAGAAAAACAATTTTCCTGACAATTTTCTCAGGGCCAGTCAGCATACGCAAAAGATAACATTTCTGCAAAATGTGGTGGCGGAGCTGGCGGCGGTGGCGGCAGGCGGACTCAGCAAAAACAAAAAGGCTCCACAACCAAGAAATGTTACATATTGAAGGAGATCATCGTCATCTACTATGTGTTAATTGTGTTAATATCATAAAAAGTAGGCCCACAGTTCAAAAAAAGACATAATGTACCTGCTGTAACACCATTTTGCAGGGATCCTTCATAAAAGATGTTTGAAGGAAAAGCACTGAGTGATGGATGCATTCGATATTGGACTTGTAAACGTATTGGTCTGATTCCAAGAACTACTAATCTTTCAAACAGTGATTGCGATAAGCCAGCTCTGGCAGCTTTCTTGCACATGACGACTGGGCCTAACTGGCAATGATCCCCAACAAGGATTAGTTGCCGACATCCAAGGACAACAGGAATCATACATTCAGGTTCTGTAGCTTGAGTGCTCTCATCGATTAGCACAGATCGGAATTGCATTTTTGCCAGCCTGGGATCACCAGTGCCTACACATGTACAGCAAATCACATCTGCAGCTTGAAGAAGATCTTTTTCACACTGTTTCTTTAGAGTGCGATAACGCTTCTCATCAACAGATGAGAGTTCACCTGTCTCATCCTTCAACTGTTGTAGCTTTTGCAGTTCAGGTACACTGAAATACAAAGAGTCATAATTTTATGAACCACAATATATAACAAGAGGCCAGCCAAACACCATAATCCCCCGCCCCGCCCGTGTGATTTTTAAAATTTACAGGGTGCATACTTCCCTAAATGTTAAATTCTGTTTTACAGTAATGGTCCACCTATCTAGCACAGTTTACCATATATATATATTACAGACATTGAATTTCATGATGGTTGCAAGTCGGCAACTTTTTTGATCAAGTTGATCTAGCTATCTGGCACAGTTTTCCTGACATTACCCATATTAAAGTCAATAAGGGCCTCAAGTTTGCCATTTTGTATTTGATCGTGTTGAAATTTTTCAGGTCATATAACTCCATTAAACAGCACATTTTGTTCTATAGTAATGGTCTTGCTATCTGGCATGGTTTGCCAGATATAAGTTATATCTAAGTTATTTATGGTCTGCCATTTTGAAGTTGATAGAGTTAAATTTTTTTAGGGCATATCTCTACCTGAAACCGCACATTCTGTTTTACAGTAATGTCAAGCTATCTGGCATTATGTCCGGTATCAGGCATACAGTAATTATCCGTTATAGCACGAATCGTTACTACACGAATCGGATATAACATGATGCAACCATGGATCCCAAAATTTCAAACTATCTTTTTTACCATCTTTCTGGAAAAATTGTGTTATAAATATTTGAACATACAATTAAGCATGAAATTGTCCGCCAACGTCACGTGTTAATCGTGCAGTAGCGGTTGGCCTAATCCTTCACGCATGACGCTCACGCAAGGTCGCCGGCAAGTGATATTGCACAGCACATAACG
Source organism: Flabesymbios commensalis (assembly GCA_964017125.1). Classification (NCBI taxonomy): domain Eukaryota; kingdom Metazoa; phylum Annelida; class Polychaeta; order Terebellida; family Flabelligeridae; genus Flabesymbios; species Flabesymbios commensalis. Next base: position 44,409,958 of record OZ024908.1, on the reverse strand, counting down.
GCACCCTTTTAGAACAAGAGTATCTCATTTCGTATTTAAGCTTAACTTCAATTCAAACACGAATCGTGTAGTAGATAATATAAAACTAATATGACACGATTTGATCTAAGAAAATGTATTTACTCACTCAAATTAACTTAATGTGGCGTGTTCAGCAAAATAACATGTTTATTTAAATCGTGTAATAAAAATATTATAACACGAATGATAATGTTTTTACATGTTTTTTAACCTGTATTAAAATATTATAACACGAATATGGTGATTCTGCAAGTTTTTAAAATCGCGTGTAATGAAATATTATAACACGAATATGATGTGTTTTATATTGTGTGTTTTATATCGTGTTATAAAATATTATAACACGATTATCGAGCTTTTTATATCATGTTATAAAATATTATAACACGAATATGACGTGCACGATTTGATGTCAGTAATCCTAGCTATTAAATAAAATTAACTTGATTTAGCAGGTTCAACCGAAAAAATGGTTATTTGTAAATCACGTAATAAAATAGGCAGCCAGAGGTGATGACACGCCGATCGTTTGATGAATGCCACTTCTTCACAACTCACATTGTGCAATGTCGAGCAGCGTTCTCGCCTGTATTGCAAGGTGTTATGTTCGCGATAAACAAGTCATTTTGTTAAATAATTTATAAATTAAGTTAAAATATTAGATTTAATGGTGTTGCATAAATATATTTTTATGCCGATATTATCAGTCATAAATCACTGTCAGTATGGACAGCTCACCGACAAGTTTGATTGACAAGCGTGTTCTAACGCTGATTGGTCAATATCTCCCTCCCATCTCACCTGACCAAGACGCTGGCCCAGCATTGAATCAGCACTGGTTCAATTGCGGACAGTTACGCGAAGATCGACGCCGCAAGTAAACGTGAGTGTGTCAAGCCATTTCAAGCCTACAGGCTTGGTAGTTATCCTATGAATAATATAACATCAGTGATATGCCGTTTTATAACAGGATTTGGAAAAAACATAATATTCGTGTTGTAGTAATTGATTGCACGATACAAAAAATGCAAAGACATCGTGTTTGTTGTGTTCAAACGCTGATTGGTCAACACCCGCCTCCCATCGCACCGGGCCGTGTCAGGATGATTGACAGTCTCGTATGATCTCACGTTGAGAGTGATATTTCACGAGATTTTGACACCTCTACTCTCAAAACGATGACGTCATTTAACACTGTACATGACACGGACTTGTATACACAGCGTCACTCTGTTCACGCACGAGTCCTGTATTCCTGATTCAACTAATTTTACTTCTACTGTTTATATTAGACAAATTCAACCAATTCACATTTTTATTATTTACAAATAATAATCAATATAACTTTTAAAACTCAGATATTTGTACAGTAAATAAGGCCTGGAAACAACGTTATGCTACAAGCTAGTATATTGTCCCGTGTCAGTTATTTATATTACCGCATCCTGTGTATCTCCAGTTATATCGTATCTAGTACTACTAGATAAAATCGGGTCATTTCGTATAACACGATCGGCTTATAACATGATTCGTACTTATGGACCCCACAGATCGTGCTATAGCGAATACCTACTGTATTAAAGGTAATCATGTCTGATAGTTGGGCATGGCCATTTTGAATTTGATCAAGTTGAAATCTTTCAGGACATATCCCTACCTGAAACAGCACATTTTGTTTTAGATTAATGATCTAGCTATCTGGCACGGTTTGCCAGATATCAGGTGTATTAAAGTAAATTACGGCCGATTGTCGGCCATTTTCAATTTGTTTCATGTTGAAAATTTTCAGAACATATCCAGAGCATATATTAAAGTTAATTATGACCGATGGTCGGCAATTTAAGTAAGTCAAATTTCATTAACCCCAAATGGCACATCTACACGTGGTTCCCCCATATTTTGAAAAACAAAATTCAAGGACCTGTCAAGGACCTATCAATATTTTTCCAGGACTTCTTTGTGCATGTTAAAAAAATGGTTCACCGATCGCACAAATAAGTTTATGCCAGAAGGTATGAAAACGGCAACTTTGAGCGTTTTATTACCCTTTTTATCAAATTTCAGACCATGCATAACAGTGAAATTATAATATTGTAGAAAATATAAGCCTACATTGCTCATTGATATTTGTCTTTTGACTTTATACTGATAAAATAGGCACACTACATTCCTAAACCACTGTCATTTAATCACTAGGTGTCACCGTTGCCTGACGTTTTTCAAGATCAGCAGCAAAACATCACAGGTTGATCAAAATGAAGGACTTTTCCCGGTTTATTTATGTTTTAACAAGAGCACACTCGACAATAGCCCGCCGCCATTATTGAACTTTAAGTCATTATTGCGGCCACAAGGTCAAATTATTGTTGTAAAATGCGAAATATAGGAATAAATCAGCCATTTTGAATTTTTTTTCAGCCATTATTGAACTTGTCCAAGAACTACTTATTAGTAACATGCATAACAAATTTGAAGAGGATATGTGAAAAACTTTTCAAGTTATCGCGCCCACAAGGTCAAATTATTGACGTAAAATGTGAAAAATCGCAATAAATCGGCCTTTTTTTTTTTTTTCGGACATTATTGAACTTGTCCAAGAACTACTTATTAGTAACATGCATAACCAATTTGAAGAGGATATGTGAAAAACTTTTCAACCTATCGCGCCCACAAGGTCAAATTATTTACGTAAAATGTGAAAAATCGCAATAAATCGGCCATTTTTTTTTTTTTTTGGCCATTATTGAAATTGTCCGAGAACTGGTCATTAGTAACATGCATAACAAATTTGAAAAGGATACGTGAAAAACTTTTCAAGTTATCGCGCCCACAAGGTCAAATTATTGACGTAAAAGGTGAAAAATCGCAGTCGGCCATTTTGAATTTTTTTTCAGCCATTATTGAACTTGTCCGAGAAGTGGTCATTAGTAACATTTCAAGACCTGGAATTTTTCGTTTCAAATTCAAAGACTTTTCAGGTTTTCAAGGATCCGTGGGAACCATGTCTGCACCCCCTAGGCTAAGGGATGTAATAAATCCACTGATGGGTTTCCGAGATCTGCTCTGGGAATGAAATGCGGGCAGAAATCAGGAATATCAAGCCAATTATGGACGAAGGTTGGCCATTTCAGTAGGGGAACTTTCACAAACACCAAAAAGCACATATACACCCCCTATACGAACATAAGGACCGCAGGCAGGAAAGACGGCCGGACATACGAGGCGACGCCAATAATTTGCTCTAACTTCGCCAGCGGGGAATAATTATGCTGAATACAATATCTGTGAAATATGAATACAAATCAGTGTACAGAACTTTTTGTACTTTTGCATATTGCCGGTTATAAACTGCGGTTTGTAACTTGAAATATGTTTGGTAAAATATTTTTTTTTAAATCTAAACTTAGGGTGCGGCTAAAAGAAATATCACAGTATTGTAATTGTCCATAGGGCTGACATCGCCGTCATAACAGTCTAATTAGAGCTGTAGAAGTACAAAGCAAAGGGCAGTCATAGGGCCGTGGAATGCAAATAGGCATTAACTATTCACTTTTAATATAGAGTGAACAGTTACTGCCTTTTGTAAGACGTTATACTATAAAGTTTTCAGTCATCTCAGTGAAAGCAGCCGGCCAATATTGACCTGATGCTAGACTCAGCAAACACAAGACGTTGAACTGATGTTTGTCTAACGTTGGGCTAGCATCGTAGGCAATGGGCCAACATTTGACCGACATTGGGTCTATGCTTCATGTTAGCTGGGGATTACCATTGGGCCAGCGTTTTTTTGCGCACACATCTAAGCCGGGCCAGTCAGGCAATCAAATTTCATATTTTTTCCCCTGGGCCTGTGACTTCCAAATTTACTGGCCCGATGGGCCAGTACCTTATTTTGCTCATTGTCAATCCTTGTAAACACTCCACCAAAACACAAATATTTCCAGGTATGCCATTGCCAATTAAAGTTTTCAAAAAAAGTAAGATAAATCTTATATTAGAAAAAATCATATAGACTAACCTTTCCATGTTGCGAATCTGATTGTGGAGAGCTAGGAAAGACACTGGGGAATCAATAGCTTCACGACTCTTAGCACAAACCCTCACAACACGTAAGCCTGTCTGATGTATCTTTTCCGTTAATTGATCAACAGCTATGTTTGAAGGAGCACACACCAAAATAGGGCTACCAGTCTGCCGAGCAAGGTGATACACTACAGTTGCAGATGTTACTGTTTTTCCTGTCCCAGGTGGTCCCTAATCAACAAAGTTAGAACAAATATATCAGTTGAATTGAAATAGGGCCAGTGATTTTCGGCCATATCAGAACACAGAGGGAAATCGCGGATTAGCAGATCTGAAACGGATTTCCCAAAAGTCCTGGAATTTGTGAATATAACAACTTAAAAGAAACAAACCTGACCATTAATCGTGGTGAATTTGGGAAAACAATTCAATATCCTAAAAGTAAAAAGTAAAATATCTTTTTCACGTCATTTTTCGGCCAGTCTGGCCATTTAAATGACAATTCAGACTAAAATAATAATATGATATCTTGAACACATCACAACACATCATCTTGAAGAGTAAAAGTGATAAAGTAAAGCCCAAAATGATAACATTATGTCTGCACTAAGGCATTCAGATAAAAATGATTCATGATAACATGATCGTGCCTGTGGCACCTATATGTAACAAGTTTTGTATTGGATATACATTCTAAAAACCTTAGACAGCGCCAGCGCCGATACACAATATAAATTAATACAAAAAATGACAAAAATAATTATTTTTATGTAAATCGCAAAACGTGTTTGTGTCAAAAACAAATATATACTAGCCATCTAGCACGGTTTACCAAATATCGCCCATGTGAAAGTGAATAATGGCCGATAGGAGGCCATTTTGAATTTGATCAAGTCAAAATTTTTCAAGATGCATCCTCTCCTGAAATCTCACATTTTGTTTTATAGTAATAGTCTAGCCATCTAGTACGGTTACTAAAAACCGGCTATGTGAAAGTGAATAATGGCCGATAGGCGGCCATTTTGAATTTGATCGAGTCAATTTTTTTCAAGATGCATCCTCTCTTGTAATCTCACATTTTGTTTTATAGTAATGGTCCAGCTATCTAACACGGTTTACCAAATATCAGCAATGTGCAAGTAAATAGTGGCCGATAGTCGGCCATTTTGAATTCGATTGAGTCGAAAGTTTTTAAAAGGCATCCTCTCTCGAAACGTCACATTTTGTTTTATAGTAATGGTCTAGCTATCTAGCACGGTTGACCTGATATCAGGCCTATCGAGGTAAATAATGCTGATTGTCGGCCATTTTGAATTTGTAAGTTCAAAATTTTCAGGGTGCATCCTCCTCCGAAAACTCACACTTTGTTTTATAGTAATCAGGTAATGGTCTAGCCATCTAGCACGGTTTACCAAATATCAGCCATGTGAAAATGAATAATGGCCGAAAAGGCGGCCATTTTAAATTTGATCAAGTCAATTTTTTTCAAGATGCATCCTCATCTGAAATCTCAAATTTCGTTTTACAGTAATGGTCTAGCCATCTAGCACGGTTGACCAAATAACGGCCATGTGAAAGTGAATAATGGCCGATAAGCGGCCATTTTGAATTTTATCGAGTCAAATTTTTCCAAGATGCATCCTCTCCTGAAATCACACATTTTGTTTTATAGTAATGGTCTAGCCATCTAGCACGGTTTACCAAATAACGGCCATGTGAAAGTGAATAATGGCTGATTGGCGGCCATTTTGAACCTTGACAAAATGATTTTTTTCAAAATACATCATCTCCTGAAGCCTTACAATTTGTTTCATAGTAATGGTGTAGATATCTTGAGCGGTTTTCATGATATTCCACAATATCAGGCCTGTCGAGGTGAATAATGGCTGATAGGCGGCCATTTTGAATTTTTATCAACTTCAATTTTTTCAGGATGCATCCTCTTCTGAAACCTTACAATTTATTTGATATTAATGGTGTAGCTATCTTGAGCGGTTTTCATGATATTCCGCAATATCAGGCCTGTCGAGGTGAATAATGGCCGATAGGCGGCCATTTTTAATTTTATCGACTTGAAATTTTTTAAGATGCATCCTCTCCTGAAACCTCACAATTTGTTTTATAGTAATGGTGTAGCTATCTTGAGCGGTTTTCATGATATTCCGCAAAATCTTTCAGTCGGATTTACCGATGTTATAAATTAGGTCAAAGTGCTGGGTCAACTTCAAGGTCAAGGTCCAAAAACCTGAAAAGGCACAATTAGGGACCTTAGAGAACATGTATGTGCAATATGACTGTCATCGGCCCAGTACTTTTCGAGATCTGCTCCGGAAACGAAGTGCGCGTCAAAACGTCTAAATAGGTCATAGTTCTGAACCAGAAGTAGGTCAAAGTTCAAATACCCCAAAAGGCACAACTAGACCCCCTAGGGGTGTTGTGTGTAAAATTTGAAGACAATCGGACAAGTACTTTCAGAGATATGCTCCGGAAACGAATTGTTTACGGACGGCCCAACGGCCCAACGGCCCAACGGCCCAACGCCGTCACATCATCATTTTCTCCTCTGCAACCTTGCGTATTGAATTCAGATTTAAAATATTTTAACACGTCCATTAGCCACCTGGAAGTAACCCACATACCAAAAATTGTTATCCTAGCTTATTTTCTCACAAAGTTATAGGCAAAAGAAGAGGCCAAAAAAAAACGGAGGTAGAATCCATAGCTCCCTTCGCTCACCTACGGTGACGGCGGGAGCTAATAATGGCCGATAGAGGGCCATTTTGAATTTGATCAAGTCAAAATTTTCCAAGATGCATCCTCAGCTGAAATCTCACATTTCATTCTATAGTAATGGTCTAGCCATCTAGCACGGTTTACCAAATATCGCCCATGTGAAAGTGAATAATGCCCGATAGGAGGCCATTTTGAATTTGATCAAGTCAAAATTTTTCAAGATGCATCCTCTCCTGAAATCTCACATTTTATTTTATAGTAATGGTCTAGCCATCTAGTACGATTACTAAAAACCGGCTATGTGAAAGTAAATAATGGCCGATAGGCGGCCATTTTGAATTTGATCGAGTCAAGATGCATCCTCTCTTGTAATCTCACATTTTGTTTTATAGTAATGGTCCAGCTATCTAACACGGTTTACCAAATATCAGCAATGTCAAAGTAAATAGTGGCCGATAGGCGGCCATTTTGAATTCGATTGAGTCGAAAGTTTGTTAAAGGCATCCTCTCTCTAAACGTCACATTTTGTTTTATAGTAATGGTCTAGCATCTAGCACGGTTTACCTGATATCAGGCCTATCGAGGTAAATAATGCTGATTGTCGGCCATTTTGAATTCGTAAGTTAAAAATTTTCAGGGTGCATCCTCCCCCGAAAACTCACACTTTGTTTTATAGTAATCAGGTAATGGTCTAGCCATCTAGCACGGTTTACCAAATATCAGCCATGTGAAAATGAATAATGGCCGAAAAGGCGGCCATTTTAAATTTGATCAAGTCAATTTTTTTCAAGATGCATCCTCATCTGAAATCTCACATTTCGTTTTACAGTAATGGTCTAGCCATCTAGCACGGTTGACCAAATAACGGCCATGTGAAAGTGAATAATGGCCGATAAGCGGCCATTTTGAATTTTATCTAGTCTAATTTTTTCAAGATGCATCCTCTCCTGAAATCACACATTTTGTTTTATAGTAATGGTCTAGCCATCTAGCACGGTTTACCAAATAACGGCCATGTGAAAGTGAATAATGGCCGATAAGCGGCCATTTTGAATTTTATCGAGTCGAATTTTTTCAAGATGCATCCTCTCCTGAAATCACACATTTTGTTTTATAGTAATGGTCTAGCCATCTAGCACGGTTTACCAAATAACGGCCATGTGAAAGTGAATAATGGCCGATAAGCGGCCATTTTGAATTTTATCGAGTCAAATTTTTTCAAGATGCATCCTCTCCTGAAATCACACATTTTGTTTTATAGTAATGGTCTAGCCATCTAGCACGGTTTACCAAATAACGGGCATGTGAAAGTGAATAATGGCCGATTGGCGGCCATTTTGAACTTTGACAAAATGAATTTTTTCAAAATACATCCTCTCCTGAAGCCTTACAATTTGTTTTATAGTAATGGTGTAGATATCTTGAGCAGTTTTCATGATATTCCACAATATCAGGCCTGTCGAGGTGAATAATGGCTGATAGGCGGCCATTTTGAATTTTATCAACTTCAAATTTTTCAGGATGCATCCTCTCCTGAAACCTTACAATTTAGTTGATATTAATGGTGTAGCTATCTTGAGCGGTTTTCATGATATTCCGCAATATCAGGCCTGTCGAGGTGAATAATGGCCGATAGGCGGCCATTTTTAATTTTATCGACTTGAAATTTTTCAAGATGCATCCTCTCCTGAAACCTCACAATTTGTTTTATAGTAATGGTGTAGCTATCTTGAGCGGTTTGCATGATATTCCGCAAAATCTTTCAGTCGGATTTACCGATGTTATAAATTAGGTCAAAGTGCTGGGTCAACTTCAAGGTCAAGGTCCAAAAACCTGAAAAGGCACAACTAGGGAACTTAGAGAACATGTATGTGCAATATGACTGTCATCGGCCCAGTACTTTTCGAGATCTGCTCCGGAAACGAAGTGCGCGTCAAAACGTCTAAATAGGTCATAGTTCTGAACCAGAAGTAGGTCAAAGTTCAAATACCCCAAAAGGCACAACTAGACCCCCTAGGGGTGTTGTGTGTAAAATTTGAAGACAATCGGACAAGTACTTTCAGAGATATGCTCCGGAAACGAATTGTTTACGGACGGCCCAACGGCCCAACGGCCCAACGGCCCAACGCCGTCACATCATCATTTCTCCTCTGCAACCTTGCGTATTGAATTCAGATTAAAAATATTTTAACCCGTCCATTAGCCACCTGGAAGTAACCCACATACCAAAAATTGTTATCCTAGCTTATTTTCTCACAAAGTTATAGGCAAAAGAAGAGGCCAAAAAAAAACGGAGGTAGAATCCATAGCTCCCTTCGCTCACCTACGGTGACGGCGGGAGCTAATAACGATAGAAACAAATAATGCCTGACATCACTTTTCAACAAAAACAACCATAGTTGTGCAAAAATTATTATGAATATATGAAACAATGAACAGAGAAACCATAAAACAATTCAATAAATAAATTCAATATCCTAAACTGTGACTAAAACTAAAGTTTTAGCCACAGCTTGTAACCATACAAAATAGTGAGATTTTTTCGGATGGTAATATGCAAGATTCAGAAATAATTTATCAGGCCAACAATGGGTTTATTAGAATCAGCAGTATTTCATCTACTTTAGTCATCCACAACTGCTTTTTCAATGGCGTGATGAAATGGAGGGCCAGACCAACGATCTTTCTCATGCAGCAATTTTTTAAAGCTGAAATCAAGGATCAAAAGAATTTTGAGAATCACGACACACAACTTGACTGTGTAGGCTTGTATGGCTAAAGATTTAGCTAATAAGCACCCACCTCCATGCAACTTCAGGGGATAATCTAAATAATGTCCAGGGTGGTTATTAGAATGAATACAGTTCGTTACAGGAGTTGGCAGTTAGTCACGTGACTTCATTAAAACGTGTTTTGAGTTCTAAGCCATTTTACATTAATTTGTCATCAATAAAAGCCAAAACAGCAATGAAATGGAAATCAGTGTTGGCTGAAACAGACACGAGTCTTTTTTTAAATAGAAGATCACTAGCTCTATTAAAACAAGACTCCGCTCCGAATTAGAATTTGATTTAAGCAATTTTTTGTAGGGTTAATAATGTAGTCCTAGGCTAGGTCAAAAATCAAGATGCAAGACAACTAGGTCTAAGAAGCTCAGTCTAAGAGTAAGATAAGAACTAGACAGTCTGTCAGAGATTGCAAACCTCCATTTAAATTAATATCTGGCACGGTTTACCCGATATCAGGCCAATCGAGGTAACTAATACCGCATATCACCGCGTATAATGCGATGTTTTTTCTGAGCTATTCATGTCACAAAACATACATAGATGTAGAATTTATTACAATATTTTAGCTCTCTAGCGGTAAGTTCAGCGGTAAGTTTTCTAGCAGTAAAACGTATCTGTAAACGCTAGTCAGCAGGCCTACTCGCGACGATTTTGATAATGCACCCAGTGAGCACTATACACTAACGCAATGCTCGGTCAAAGTTAGGACACTGTCGTTGGCCCAACAATTATAAAACAGGATTGGAAATTTGTTGTGAGTGCAAGCACCCAGCAAACAAGAGACGTTCACCCAATGCTGGTACATTGTTGGGCCACCGTCTGCGACGCAAACACAACATTGTTCTAGCATAGGCTGAATGTGTCGTGTTTGCTAGGAGCCCCCGTCTCACGTCCCCCCAAAAGGCAGACGCGCGCGGCACCTTTGACAACCATGGGTGTGTTGTATTGTGTAAGACGGTAGGCCTATCTGAACATGATATTTTATTAAGATGTATTGGAATGAGAGAATGCGATGACAAAATATAACAAGATATCACTGATCATATTTCCTATGGCAAATTATATACGTGTAGGCCTCAGAATGTCCATACTGCTGGGATTGCTTCTGCTGATTGATACGGTATTGAGCAAATGGTGGTATCTGTTTGCTTATTTCACGGAGTGCGGCTGTGTTATTACACCCAGACACCTTATACAGCCAACACTCTCTTATGTCTAGACAATGCGGCTAGTCTGCAAATGTTTTACAAATGTTTTACAATCTTGGAATGTTCTCATTTGTGCACGACGATATTAAAATATGGTCTTTGTAATAGATAAATTAAAATATTATAAATTTGTCGGCGAAATAGAAATATTTTAAAATCTGTCTGTAAGTAGCCTGTGCAGGCCTCAGAATGTCTGCCCATTGGCCCCAAAAAGACAGTTGCGATGACATCCACTCTGCCGTGAAAAATGAAAATACACATCTGCTTACTCTACAAGTAAGCAGATACTGCCCTTTGGTTTTGCAGAGCTGTACTGTTGCCGCTGTTCCCGTCATTAAGCATTGTGTACATGCAGGTGTCACGGCGTTATTAGCAGATTAGTAGAATAAGATAATATCCATGCCTCACATTTAGATGTCACGGGACGCTGCCGACATCCAAAATTTGAGGTCGTATTATACAGAGGGGCAGGCGTTTTTCTGGTCATCTGAGGCCTCAAATCTTAACTCTTATTATACATGGCGTCGCACTATACGCGGGGATATACGGTAGCTCATTTACGGTCATTTTAAATTCGATATAAAATAGTTAAAAAATTAGGGTGCATTCTCCCCCAAAACCTCAAATTTTGTTTTATAGTAATGGACTAGCATCTAACACAGTTCGCAAAATATTGGGGATGTGAAAGTAAATAATGGCCCATAGGGGGCCATTTTGAATTTGATCGAGTCAGAATTTTTCAAGATGCATCCTCAACTGAAATCTCACATTTTATTCTATAGTAATTGTCTAGCTCTCCAGCACGGTTTACCAAATATCGGCCATGTGAAAGTGAATAATGGCCTAAAGGCGGCCATTTTAAATTTGATAAAGTCAAAATTTTTCAAGATGCATCCTCTCCTGAAATCTCACATTTTGTTTTATACATGTAGTAATGGCCTAGCCATCTAGTACGGTTACCAAATATCAGCAATGTGAAAGTAAATAGTGGCCGATAGGCGGCCATTTTGAAACCGATTGAGTCGAAAGTATTTAAAAGGCATTCTCTCCCGAAACGTCACATTTTGTATTATAGAAATGGTCTAGCTATCTAGCACGGTTTACCTGATATCAGGCCTATCGAGGTAAATAATGCTGATTGTCGGCCATTTTGAATTCGTAAGTTTAAAATTTTCAGGGTGCATCCTCCCCCGAAAACTCACACTTTGTTTTATAGTAATCAGGTAATGGTCTAACCATCTAGCACGGTTTACCAAATATTAGCCATGTGAAAATGAATAATGGCCGAAAAGGCGGCCATTTTGAATTTGATCAAGTCAAATTTTTTCAATAAGCATCCTCATCTGAAATCTCACATTTTAGTTTTATAGTAATGGTCTAGCCATCTAGCACGGTTGACCAAATATTGGCAATGTGAAAGTGAATAATGGCCGATAAGCGGCCATTTTGAATTTTATCGAGTCGAATTTTTTCAAGATGCATCCTCTCCTGAAATCACACATTTTGTTTTATAGTTGGTCTAGCCATCTAGCACGGTTTACCAAATAACGGCCATGTGAAAGTGAATAATGGCCGATTGGCGGCCATTTTGAACTTTGACAAAATGAATTTTTTCAAAATACATCCTCTCCTGAAGCCTTACGATTTGTTTTATAGTAATGGTGTAGATATCTTGGACGGTTTTCATGATATTCCACAATATCAGGCCTGTCGAGGTGAATAATGGCTGATAGGCGGCCATTTTGAATTTTATCAACTTCAAATTTTTCAGGATGCATCCTCTCCTGAAACCTTACAATTTATTTGATATTAATGGTGTAGCTATCTTGAGCGGTTTTCATGATATTCCGCAATATCAGGCCTGTCGAAATGAATAATGGCCGATAGGTGGCCATTTTAAATTTTATCGACTTGAAATTTTTCAAGATGCATCCTCTCCTGAAACCTCACAATTTGTTTTATAGTAATGGTGTAGCTATCTTGAGCGGTTTTCATGATATTCCGCAAAATCTTTCAGTCGGATTTACCGATGTTATAAATTAGGTCAAAGTGCTGGGTCAACTTCAAGGTCAAGGTCCAAAAACCTGAAAAGGCACAACTAGGGACCTTAGAGAACATGTATGTGCAATATGACTGTCATCGGCCCAGTACTTTTCGAGATCTGCTCCGGAAACGAAGTGCGCGTCAAAACGTCTAAATAGGTCATAGTTCTGAACCAGAAGTAGGTCAAAGTTCAAATACCCCAAAAGGCACAACTAGACCCTCTAGGGGTGTTGTGTGTAAAATTTGAAGACAATCGGACAAGTACTTTCAGAGATATGCTCCGGAAACGAATTGTTTACGGACGGCTCAACGCCGTAACATCATCATTTTCTCCTCTGCAACCTTGCGTATTGAATTCAGATTAAGAATATTTTAACCCGTCCATGAGAGTAACCCACATACCAAAAATTGTTATCCTAGCTTATTTTCTCACAAAGTTATAGGCAAAAGAAGAGGCCAAAAAAAAACGGAGGTAGAATCCATAGCTCCCTTCGCTCACCTACGGTGACGGCGGGAGCTAATAGGCCTAATCATGCTCAGAGACGATGTAGACTACACTTGTGAAGTTGTATTGAAAACTGCACAGGAAACTGGGAAATCGGGGAGAATCAGTAGGAATCTTTCGGAAATAGGAGAAATTGGGGGGAAGGCGGGGGAAATTGCGGGGAAATTGGATGAAAATTGGTGAATTGTGTTTCCCTAATGGTGAAACAGAATTCCCAGACCGGAAAATCATTTCCCCAGACTCCAGGAAAATGGGAGAGAACTGTTTCACAAAAAATTCCCTCTGGGGAATTGTGTGAAACAGTTGGGGGAAATGAAAGGGAATTTCATTTTCACCACCAGTTTCAATTGCACAGTACAGTAGCTTGCTTAGCGACATCACAGAAGCATTAAGAATGATCTGAATTTAGTAAATCATTCAATGTTGTGCATCAATATGCTCTAAGAAAAAATAAATCTCATAGATGTAAGTCGCACACACAGTCAGCGACAGTAAGCAGATTAGAAGAAGATGGCCGTAGTAATTAAAAGATTCATGATTTGGGGATCGAAATGTCACCAAAACAATTCCCAGTGGAATGTGATGGCTATGTGAAGTATGAGGAAGCAGAAGTAATTTTTAACTATTTTGAAAACAAAGAACCGCGGCGGGGAGGGGGGGCTAGGAACCATGTGGAATACAGTAAGCAGTCCTCCTCAGCGAGGGCTGCTTAAATATTTATACATGATTGATAACTTATCAGATAAGGATCAAGTGGGAGTCAGAGCTTGAAGAACAAAATAGAAATACAAGAGTTCTCTGGTTTTTGACAAGATGTTCCACTTCATGTTGCATGTTAACCCTCACACCGCTAAGCACGACTACAGTTGTTTTTAATCCGCTGTATTAGCCTAGCTTAACACTTATATATAACTATTATTTGGAAAGAAAGGAGTGTTCAAACATCCAAAATTTGCAAATGTTTGCTGTTAAATTAAACAAATATGGGTCGCAGTAGCGCCTTAGGGGTTAATATTCATGATGGTTTATTAAGTTAGTGCTGACGCACTAAAGTAAGAATGCTAAACAAAATTCAACCTAAGACATAATGTGTACACAGATATAACCCATTCAATGATATAGTGTTTGCCAATGTACTTGACCCCGATCTTTAGTAGTGGTAGCTCACCTGAATTAGACTGAGTGGTCGTTGTAAAACTGTTTTCACTGCATAAACCTGAGAATGATTTAATTCTGGTAATCCAGGAGCACTGAACCGCTTAGGCAATTGTACCTTACTGACTACATCTTCTACTTCATGACCGAGAAGCTTGTGATAGATGTAACCTGATACTGATGTCTCATCAACAGCGAATGTTTTCATGGCTGCTTGCATCCTTTTAAAAACAAGAGTATAGATATACGCCTTGCATTACTTGTGAGTACAGTGGTAAAACATAACCCAAGCTCAGATACCCAAGCTCAGGCGCATAAATGCCCTTAGTTTTAGATTTCATGTTCATTTAGTTTTTTGTCCAATTGGTCCTTATAGTGTTGATTACTGTGCATAAATTATAAATGTCGAATGGACTGTTAAGCCTGAGTGTAAGGCCACTATCTTTTTTAGATGGGAAAAAAAATTCAGAATCTAATGAGGGGGGCCTAAAAAAAACTTTGAACCTATTTCTGGAAAAGTTGAAAATCAACAAATCAACATTGGACCAATTTCTTAAAAGATTATTGAAAAAAAAAAAAAACATAGCTGGAGGGAAGTTATTTCAATAAACACCCACTCCCTGTTAAATAGAAAAGCCATACCTAATCAGTAGTAGAGTTCGAGCCTGTCTTCAGGGTCAGAGTTTTTGATAGATGATTCAGCATTGGGCGAACAAATTTGTTAACTAATATCAACTGAATATTTGAATGAAATAAAATACACCTTACCAGATGTGCATGTCGACTACTATGCTATAATAATCATATTCACATTTAATGCTCAGATTTAGATCAGATAATGTCTTATTCAGGTCATATAAACATTGTAATGATCCCATGTGATGTTATTGGACTGAACAAGTTTATAAATGGTCTACCCAAGTGTTAGCCTGAGTGAGACTTTGGAATAGGAGCACCATATTATAAACCAAACATCAGCAAACTCTGCATTGGAAATTCTGTGACAAAACCTAAAGGCATGCCCCGCACCCCAAAATAAAGATTATGTCCTGTCTGGAATATTCTTGTCCAGCTTGGGACACGTTTAGGAAAGAGATAATGACGAACTCAGCAAAATCTAAGATTAGCAGCCAAATTTGTCAATGGAAATTACAACAAGAGCACAATCGACAATAGCCCGCCGCCATTAATGAACATGTACGAGAATTGGTCATTAGCAACATGCAGTAGCAGTTTTAGCAAAATACATGAAAAACTTTTGAAGTTACCGTGCCTATAAGGTGAAATAAGAGACATAAAATCACAATAAATCAGCCATTTTGAGTTTTTTTCAGTCATTATTGAACTTGTCCGAGAAATGCTTAATAGTAACATGCATAACAAATTTAAGCAGGCATCAGCCAGTAAAAATGTCATTTGAAAAAACATGTGCTAATCAAATAGGAAGCAGTTATGAGGACAGCCCTTATACATTGTTTAGTATGGGCCATAATGTGTGGGTCATTGATCTCCGTAGGTAACTAAATGACCAAGAAAGCCACTCGTGGCATTATTTTATTTTTTTCCATTCAACAGAGGTTGCAACAGCCAAATTTTGTGTGATGGTTAGCCTAGTGACTAGGTCTATAAGCATCTACATCTTTCGAGAGATATTTGTCAACTGGTCCATCTAGTGCAAACTCACAGACCCTCATATTAGTGCAGGGAGCATTTAATTTGGGTTGAACAGAAGTGATTTATTTTTTTATTCCAACAAATAATGGAAAGCATATAGCCTTTACACAGTACACACAGATAATTCTAAGTTCATAAAGAATCATTTCAAGTGTCTCGCCCTTCTCTGAAGGGGCCGGGAACAAAAATACAAAATAAATGGTTAGATAGCTTAGTTGAATAGATGTGTACCAATTAGAAGATTTTTTTATAATGGTTGGCATATAAAGGAAACTTTGTTATTTATATTCGGAAACTTTGTTATTTATATTCAGATTATATCAAAAGATACACGACACTGTCTGAGCTAAATCAAAAGTCATGATGAACAATACAATTTAAAAGAAATAGGAAAATTCACAGTGAAACATTAAGACTGAAAAACTAACCTGTCAAATGACGTTGATTTCCACACAAAATCAACAACAAAGTTGTGTGTACAATCAACTGGAACTCCTGCATTGCTCTTTAACTCTATTGCTACCTCATCACCATAATCTTGAAATTTTTGTTAAGGATACAATTTTAAGTCATCCAATATATGGAAATAATGCATAGAATATAATAATAATAAAATAATATTTCACTGCCAAAGCATGATCAACAAGACTACATAAGTCCAAGAGCTCCCGCTCTGAATTAGAATTCGATTTAAGCAATTTTGTTATTAATGTAGTCCTAGGCTAGGTCAAAAATCAAGACAACAGGGTCTAAGAGGCTCATTTTAAGAGTAAGATAAGAACTGTCTGTCAGAGTCTGTCAGAGATTGCAAACCTTCATTGAAATTAACGATTCTAATAATCAGTATCCCAGTAATGGTCTACCTATCTAGCACGGTATACCCGATATCAGGCATATGGAAATAATGCATAGAATATAATAATAATGAAATAATATTTCACTGCCAAAGCATGATCAACAAGACTACATAAATCCAAGAGCTCCTGCTCTGAATTAGAATTCGATTTAAGCAATTTTGTTATTAATGTAGTCCTAGGCTAGGTCAAAAATCAAGACGCAAGACAACTAGGTCTAAGAGGCTCATTTTAAGAGTAAGATAAGAACTGTCTGTTAAGAGTCTGTCGGAGATTGCAAACCTTCATTGAAATTAATGATTCTAATGATCAGTATCCCAGTAATGGTCTACCTATCTAGCACGGTTTACCCGATATCAGGCCAATCAAGGTAAATAATGGCTGATTGCGGTCATTTAGAATTCGATAAAGTTAAAAAAAATTCAGGGTGCATCCTCTCCCGAAACCTCACATTTTGTTTTATAGTAATGGTCCAGCCATTTAACACAGTCTGCCAAATATTGTGCAAGTGAAAGTAAATAATGGCCGTTAGGTGGCCATTTTGAATTCGAAAGAGTCAAAAATTTTCAAGATGCAGCCTCTCCTGAAATGTCACATTTTGTTTTATAGCAATGGTTTAGCTATCTAGCACGGTTTACCAAGTATCGGCCATGTGAAAGTGAATAATAGCCAATAGACGCCACTTTGAATTTGATCGAGTCAAAATTTTTCATAATGCATCTTCTCCTGAAATCTCACATTTTATTTTAAAGTAATGGTCTAGCTATCTAGCACGGTTTACCAAATAAGGGCCATGTGAGAGTGAATAATGGCCGATAGGCGGCTATTTTAAATTTGATAAAGAGTTACATTTTTTCACAATGCATCCGCTCCTGAAATCTCACATTTTGTTTTATACCGTAAAATTACCAATTGCAGCCGCGGCTTTAATTAGAATGTAAAAAATAATTTTCCAGTGCCCAATGCCAAAAGTCTACTTGCGGCTTCTATTGAAGGTTTTGCGTGAAAAATTGAATAACCGCGCGCGGTTATGAATCTCAAATGCCGGTAGCGATCACCCAACCCTTCTTGTCCAATATAAAGACATATGTCATATAAATCTATTTGATGCTAAAATTAGTCGGGAAGTTTATTTTACATAGCGCTTATTAAACATGTTTTACATTGCAAATCGTTCAGAGAATCTATTAAAAAGATACGCCATGCATAATTATATAAATAATAATGTATATCATGTCTATAGCACACTGAATGTCAGCGTGTGGTATTCGGCATGTTGCGTTCTAGACAGTGCGACGCCGTGAAGACAGTGGTAGACACCGTTATAATCTGATAATTGTGTAACAACACAGCCTGTCAGTCGGCAACAACACCCCTCTACAGACGTGAGCTGTCAGTCATGGGAGCGGCGGGCGCGTTGTCACTTGACCATTTGCTGACTGTACAGCTTGCAGGAGATGTCGATGCAGAGTCGGCTAAATGTTGACAAATGATGTCTACAGTGAACCAGCAGTTGGCGTTGCCCAAATAAGCGTGCGGCCACGCGCCCACCTCTCTCTCCTAACGTTGATGAACTGCGTGGGAAATATCAGCTTTAGTCATACACTGTTCGTGTGAAGACCACAAATAACCATTGTAGTGTATATCGGTATATGTAATTGTCACTTGTATTTTACAAAGGACATTTATTACATATATATATATCGACCAAAAAATATTTCAATCTGTTAGACTGAGTAAGTAGGCTTAACATGGCAACTATGACTAGGCCTATAGCGCTTGTAGGGTTACATTACCTGCGCTATCCTCACACATTGTACATGTTGTATGTGAATATAACACCTCATGCCTGTAAAGGGTTAGAAGCTATCTGGGCTTATATAGCGTGTGCTCTATTAGCGCGGTTAGCGTAGCTAGCGGCCGGTGTCTTGATAAACACCTAGTCATTGTCCTTTTTATAAGATATGAAAATAGTTTTGGTTCTTGACAAATCTCAAAAGTCGCCATGCAGCTTCAATTAGAGGTTTTCAAAGTAGAAAACTTTTTGAAAAAAATGGTAATTTTTTGAAAGTTTGGGGGGCGGCTTCTATTGGAGATGCGACTACAATTAGAAATTTTACGGTGGTAATGGTCTAGCTCTCTAGCACGGTTAACCAAATATCAGCAATGTGAAAGTAAATAGTAGCCGACAGGCGGCCATTTTGAATTGGATCGAAAGTTTTCAAAATGCATCCTGTCCTGAAATGTCACATTTTGTTTTATACTAATGGTCTAGCTATCTAGCACGGTTCATCTGATATCAGGCCTATCGGGGTGAATAATGTTGATTGTCGGCCATTTTGATTGTGATAAGAGTTAGAAATTTCCAGGGTGCATCCTCCCCCAAAAACTCACATTTTGTTTTATAGTAATAGTCTTGCCATCTAGCACGATTTACCAAATATCGGCCATGTGAAAATGAATAATGGCCCATAGGCGGCCATTTTGAATTTGATCAAGTCAAATTTTTTCAAGATGCATCCTCTCCTGAAATCTCACATTTTGTTTTATAGTAATGGTCTAGCTATCTAGCACGGTTTACCAAATATCAGCGATGTGAAAGTAAATAGTGGCTGATAGGCGGCCATTTTGAATTTGATCGAGTCAAAAGTTTACAAACTGCATCCTCTCCGGAAACGTCACATTTTGTTTCATAGTAATGGTCTAGCTATCTAGCACGGTTTACCTGATATCAGACCTATCCAGGTAAATAATGCTGATTGTAAGCCATTTTAAATTCAATACAGTTAAAAATTTTCATTGTGCATCCTCCCCCGAAAACTCACATTTTGTTTTATAATTAATGGTCTAGCCATCTAGCACGGTTTACCAAATATCAGCCATGTGAAAGTTATTAATGGCCGAAAGGCGGCCATTTTGAATTTGATCGAGTCAAAATTTTTCATTGATGCATCCTCTCCTGAAATCTCACATTTTGTTTTATAGTAATGGTTTAGCTATCTAGCATGGTTTACCCAATATCAGGCCTGTCGAGGTGAATAATTGCAGGCCATTTTGAATTTGATAGAGTTGAAATTTTTCAAAATGCATTCTCTCCTGAAACCTTACAATTTGTTTTATAGTAATGGTGTAGCTATCTTGAGCGGTTTTCATGATATTCCGCAAAATATTTCCGTCTGATTTACCGATGTGATAAATTAGGTCAAAGTGCTGGGTCAACTTCAAGGTCAAGGTCCAAAAACCTGAAAAGGCACAACTAGGCACCTTAGAGAACATGTATGTGCAATATGACTGTAATCGGCCCAGTAGTTTTCCAGATCTGCTCCGGAAATGAAGTGTGCATTAAAACGTTTAAATAGGTCATAGTTCTGAACCAGAAGTAGGTCAAAGTTCATATGCCACAAAAGGCACAGCTAGACACCCTAGAGGTGCTGTGTGTAAAATTTGAAGACAAGCAGACAAGTACATTCTGAAATATGCTCCGGAAACGAAATGTTCACGGACGGCCCAACCTGTCCATTATCCACTTGAAAGTAACCCAAATACCAGAAATTGTTATACTAACTTGTTATACGCAAAAAAAAAGAGATAAAAAACCGGTCGGAGGCGGAATCCATAGCTCCCTCCGTCTCACCTACGGTGACGGCAGGAGCTAAAATATCTGAAGAATATCCGACCGAGGATAGCGGAGCTGCGCAAAATGCCACGGAGTTTCAGCATTAAATTGCACAGTGAAACCCAAGTCTCCGGCCGTCTGGGCATGTCTGGGGGTAGATCCCCTAGACATGCCCAAAACCCCTTATCGGGCGAGCGAAGGAAAACGCTCTCAATAACCCACCATGCCCTATCACCCCCACCCTCAATCATCATCTGTACATCATTTCATCTCATCAATGGACTACAACGTTTTTATTGTATTAGAATGTCACTTAACAGACCTTTTGTACCGAAAAGTGACGTAAATCAATGATTTACTACTACTACTACGTTGACAGCAGGATCTAATTATATTTAGCAAAGATAAGCAAAAATTAATTGTCAGTTCTACATTCTTTGTTAGTCTACATCCTGCAATGATCATCTTCCTGACAGCCAGGCTCGCTGCTCTCGAGGTCGCGGACCGAGCCTTGCTGAATCAGTGTTATCATCCACCTATTGGGGTAGGGAGGATGATTTAGATATTGATTATTCAATAATTTTTCAACCAAATGCCGACTTAATGTTGGCCCACTGTCTGCGACATTGGCTCAACATTTATTGGCTCAACCCTGCCGCATGTAACGTCTCGTGGATGGTGAGATGTGGTGGGAGCTGTCTGTAATACTTCCTGTGAAATTCTGGCTACCAGACATGTGCTGCTTAATGCAGGGCCGGCGTCGTAGACAGTGGTCCTGCATTAAAGCAGAACTCATGCAAGAGCTCAAACCTGGGTCAAACAGAGAAAATCTTTCTTGAAAGTCCCCACTCCAATAGATGGTTTTAACACTGATTCAGCAAGGCCTCGGTCTACAACCTCGGGAGAAGCGAGCCTTGTGTGGGAAGATGGCAAAGATATGTATAAAGAAATACAATGCAATAAATTCCCCATCCATCATTATTATAAAATTTTCATGTTGGAAAAAAGCATGTTTCTTCTATTAACCCTTTTAAAACTTTAGAAAAAGTTGCTATAATTTGTGTTCAACATTCCACAATAGGTTTTTTAAAGGTACCCACTATCAAACAATGGACTAACAAGAAAAAAAAATTGGAGTAACGCCGGACCACTACTAACCGAAATATAAAATTGGGAGTAAGGCCTGAGTATTTTTTTACTAAAGGGGAAATATTCTCTCAAAATGACATGGGGTCAATAAATTTAAGTATATAATCATCATTTCTAATTTATCATCAACAAATTTTTGCACTGAAAATATCGACATTTGAATTGGTTTTAAACAGGGATTTGGGTTGGTTCCAGGAATTAGTTTTTAGAAGGGAATCCCCCCCCCCCCCATCACATTTTCTTTAAGGGGGGGGATAATATTTTCAAGAGGGGGAGCTGCCCTTCATATTTTTTTGGGGGAATTTAAGCCTACATTGATTTGTGTTTGTCCGCCAATTTGACTTGAAAGATCGTAATTCCATTATTTTCACCAGGTCTACTACCACAGTTCCCACTGCACGATTATTTTTTTTTTTGAGGCGTGCTATTAATAGCGCACCTAAAACTGAAATTAGGTGAGATATGATCGCGCACCTTAAACATAAGGCCTGTAATAATGTGAACCCAATTTCCCAGTGGTCTAGTTAAATACCATGGCTTGCCTGATATTATGCATATTAGTATCAATAATGGCCGTAAGACAGCCATTTTTAATTTTATCAGGTTGAATAATTTCAAGACATATCCCTTCCCAAAACGTCACATTTTGCTTTATAGTGATGGTCTAGCTATCTAACATTGTTTACCAGATAAAAGATATGTTAAAGCAAATGATGGTCATTTTGAATTTAATCAAGTAGACATTTTTTTTTTTTCAGGGTGCATCCTCCCCTGGAACTTCACATTTTGTTTTATAGTAATGGTCCAGTTATCTAGCACGGCTTACAAATATGAGGCATTCTGAAGAAAAAAATGGCCGGATTTTTACACAGTTTACAATTTTCAGGGTGATTCCTATTCTGAAATCTCACATTTTGTTTTATAGTAATGGTCTGGCCATCTAGCACAGTTAACCAAATATCGGGCCTGTGAAAGTAAATAATGGCCGATAGGCGGCCATTTTGAATTTGATCAAGTCAAAATTTTGACAGATTATGACATATTGTCAGACATTTTGAATTCGATCGAGGTTAAAAATTTCAGGGTTCATCCTCCCCTGAAACCTCACACTTTGTTTTATAGAAATGGTCTGGTCATCTAGCACGGCTTACAAAATATTGGGCATATGTGAGTAAATAATGGCCGATAGGCGGCCATTTTAAACTCGATCAAGTCAATTTTTTATGGTTCAATCCTCCCCTAAAACTTCACATTTTGTTTAATAGTAATGATCTAGTTATCTAGCACAGTTTGGTCAATATTAGGCATATTTAGGTGAATAATGGACGATTGTGGGTCATTCTGAGTTTAATCAAGTTCAAAATTTTCAGCAGGTGCATCCTCCCCTGAAACCTCACATTTTGTTTTACAGTAATTAAATGGTCTAGCCAATTTTGAAGATTAGAGCATCTAACTATCTGGCACCGTATCAGGCATATTAAAGCATGGCAGATAATCGGCCAATTATGTAAGTAAAATTTCAAAAACCCCAAAAAGCACATCTACACCCCCTAGGGGATGTGTGTCAAAAATTAAAGAAATCCATGCACGGGTTACTGAGTTCTGCTCCGAAAACGAAAAGCGGACACCCAGACACGGGCCGGACGGCCAGACAGACATCCTAGGCAACGTCAATACCCCCGATCCCACTTCGCTAGGTGTGGGATAAAAATTACATCAAAGGTCATAACCCCCAAAAGGCACATCTACAGCCCATGAGGGATGTGTGTAAGCAGTTTGAAAACAATCCTACAACGGTTTCCAAGAAATCGTTTTGAAACGAAACATAGACGCACAGACGCACAGCCAGAGATGGTGATGACAATATCACCCATCCCCCGCCCCTAAATTGGAGAGACCCGAAAATTATTTTAAAGTTATCCCGTTAACAAGGTATTTTTAAAGAAGGTCGCACATGAAAACGAACAATGCCAATAGACTTGCAGACACCGAAAACCTATATATACCTGGTTTCAAAGGAATTCTAAAAAAAATTAAATAAAAAAAAAATTGTCGTCAGCTGGCGCCATTTTGATCATCGGTGAAAAGCTGAAAATCTAACCAGGTCATCTCCATACTCATGGGTAACTTCATATAAAAAATTATAGAAAAAAAATTGAAAAGATCAGAATATTGGCGACTAGAGAGCATTTACGTCAATCTTGGATATGCAAATTTAATAAGCCCATGGTAGCCATGTTGAATATGCAAATTTAGCTGATTTTTCAATTCAACCAGAATAATCAATCAGAAGGTGTTCAGAAGAAATTTCACAAAGATCGGATGAATATTGGCGACTGAAGAGCGTTTACATCGATCTGGGATATGCAAATTAGCCCATGGCGGCTATGTTTGATAAGCAAATTAGCTGATTTTTAAACTCAACCAGGATAATCCATTAAAGCCTGTTTAGATTAAAATTCTCGAAGATCTGAAAAATATTGGCGACTGGAGAGCGTTTACGACGACCTTGGATATGCAAATTAGCCCACGGCGGCTATGTTATATTCAAATTAGCTGATTTCCATCATACTCAAACAGGATAATCCATCAGAGGATGTTCAAAAAAAAATTCATGAAGATCGGAAGAATATTGGTGACAGGAGAGTGTCTACGTAGTCAAATTGTTGAATAATAATAATAATAACAAAAATAGACAGCATTAAAACAATCAGTTTCCACCACATAGTAGGTGGAGACTATGTCTCATAATAACTATGTCTCATAATGACCCACTGCTAAGTAAACAAAAACTTCATATATATATTATAATATCAAACTAAATGAAGTTACAAAAAACAGTTTCTTCACTAAAATATTTGGTAGAACATCACCATCGTGATACTAAGCAATGATTATCTGGGAGCCCGTCCCCGAACATAATTGATTCTGAGCAATGTATGAATGATAGATATATGGATGGAAAAGCTACAAAAACAAAAGCCCCGTGTAGGTAAGGGGCAGCCATAATAATCATTCAGGTGAGGGAGAGCCTTAATAATCACTCATCTAAAGCTTCACAGTTCAATAATTACCAAGAGGACTGAAGTCCTATATCATCCCCCGCCATAAATTAGGCTACAGTTTTTGCGGTCACAAATATTTAAAAAGTCAATTTGTGGTGGCCATTTTAAATTTCAGTAAAATCACCTGCATATTTCCAGATCTTGGGTAATGTGATTGTAAAATGTAAATTATTTCCGACTTAATTTTTTTTAGTTTTCGCGCCCACAAAATTTTTTGTAGTTGACCTCTAGTGACCATTTTGAATTTTGGTAGTATCTTTGAAAAATCACTTGCACATACCCATGTTGCTAGGAATGTGATGTTAAAATTAAAAAACAAATTGATCAAACTAATTTTTTGAGTTTTTGTGCCCACAAAAAAATTGAAGTTGATCCGTGGCGGCCATTTTGAATTTCAGTAAAACCTTGAAAAAGTCACCTGCACATCTCCATATCGTGGGGAATGTGATAGTAGAATTTGAATTATTTCTGACCAAGTTTTAGAGTTTTTTGAACCCACAAAAAATTGCTGACCTCTGTCGGCCATTTTGAATTTTAGTAGCATCTTTAAAAAATCATTGCACATCCCCATGCTGCTAGGAATGTCATGTTAAAATTTTAAAAAAATTGACCGGTAGTTTTTGCCCCCCGACAAGAAAACGTGAGTGACGCCTGACGGATGACGCCCTAAGGGGGGGAGGGGGATAAAAAGGATGCTATCCGGAATCTTGATCACATGACCAACACCAGACCAAGGCTTGTGAAGTTCACCCAGATATCTCACTCTCAGCTCATCACCATGCATCAGTTTCATCTCTGCAACATCATTTGTTATCAAAATTAATATAAATATATATTAATCACAGTAGCATTATCTGTAATTCAGTGGATTTTTGTTAAAATCAGGAAAAGAAGTGTATCAGAAATTGGTTGATGTGAAACTAGATCTTACATTTGCATAGCAAATATGAAAGTCTCCACCTTCCACAATTAAAAGTTTATTGTCAATGCAATAACGATGGGGCTATGCCATGGCAGCCATCTTGGGTATGCAAATTAGCTGATTTGCAAACTCAACCAGGGCAATCCATTAGAGGGTGTTCAGAAATAAATTTGTGAAGATCAGATCAAAATTGGCGACTGGAGAGCGTTAACATCGACCATTGATATGCAAATTAGCTCATGGCGGCCATGTTTAATATGCAAATTTGCTGATTTTGGAACTCAGCCAGGATAATCCATCAGAGCGTGTTTGCGAAAAAAATTGCAAAGATCGGATGAATATTGGCCACTTAAGAGCATTTACATCGATCTTGGATATATGAAAATTAGCCCATGGCATCCATGTTGAATAGCCAAATAAGCTGATTTTCGAACTAAACTTGAATAATCTGTCAGAGGTTGTTCTGAAGAAATTTCTCCGAGATTGGATGAAAATTGTCGAATGAAGAGCAATAACGTTGATATTACATATATGCAAATTAGACTATGGCGGCCATGTTGAAGATGTAAATAAGCTGATTTTCTAACTCTACTAGGACAATTCATCAGAGGGTGTTCAGAAAAAAATTCTTGAGGATCGGATGAATATTGGCAGCTCGAGAGCGCTCACTTCGATCATGGATATATGCAGATTAGACAGTGGCGGCCATATTTAATATGCAAATTAGCTGATTTTCGAATACAACCAGAATAATCTATCAGAGGGTGTTCAGACAAAATTCCTAGAAGATCAGATGGGTATTGGCAACTGGGGAGCGTTGACATCGATCTTGGATAAGCAAATTAGACCATGTCGGCCATGTTGAATATTCAAATTAGTTCCTTTTCAAACTCAACCACAACAATCCAGCAGAGGGTGTTAAGGAAAGAATTTGCGAAGATCAGATGAATATTGGTGACTGGACAGCGTTTTTGTCAATCTTGGATATGCAATTCAGCCCCTGGCGGCCATATTTATTATGCAATTTAGCTGATTTTCGAACTCAACCAGGATAATCCATCAGAGTGTGTTTAGAAAAAATCACGAAGATAGAATAAATATTGGCGACTGGAGAGCGTTTACGTAGACCTTGGATATGCAAATTAGCCCATGACTGCCATGTTGGATATGCAAACTCAAACAGGATAATCTATCAGAGGGTGCACAGAAAAATTTCGTGAAGATCGGATTAATATTGGCGACTGGATACGTCTACGTCGCCAAATTGTTGAAGAAGAAGAATAATAAAAAAAATTAGACAGCACTAAAACAATAAGTCTCCACCACATACAGGCAAGCATCGTTATAGTACGAATCGTTACAACACGGATCGGTTATAACACAATAAGGTCATGGACTCCAAAATTTAAGACCCCTTTTCTAGGTTTTTTTCCAGAAAATAGTGTTTTAAATCCAGCTGTGCACAGACCGTACACGATTTATTAAAACAGGGAGCGAGATTTCGCCGCCGACTTATTGCTGCTGATTATGTGATAACGCTAACATGCATGCTTTTCACCGCGTTCACACAACCGTGCTCCAGCTTACAAAGACGTTATAATGCTGGCTCAACGTTGGACCAACGCTGGGTCCATGTATTCTGTGCAAGAAGGTGTCGCTTAATTTTTGCCAAGTGACCTTTTGATCATCTAATTATCGTGTAGGCCTAATTATCTGGAATAGAAATTGTGTAAATATCGTGTTATAATTAAATCAGATTATAGCACGAACAATTAATGTTAAACTAATTTTCACTTACAAAAAACATGCTATAAATGTAGTAATCTAAGATGGCATTATAATTCAAGCATATTGCCGTAATTATGTGACGAAATAGCGCGTCTGTATCACATGAAGCGAGAATAAGAAAACGGTATAGGCCTATCATCAGATCATGCGTAATTGCCAAAGACCAAATGCATATCTGACAATACAGATAACCATTGTGGCGTCGCCCTGACATTGCACAATCAGTGGGCCTTAATTCGACTACTGTCTTATTGCTGGTAATGACAGAAAAGGAACAGAAATTCAACTACTGAAATATCATATTTGAAAAAACATTTTTGAGCCATGGGTGCTGTTTATTAATATTATAACCTGGCATAGAGAGTATGAATCCAGATAATGTCAAACATAAGCTTATATTATCCACTAGCTTCCACAGGGTCACCAGACATGACACGTTCTCAGACAGACACCTGTCTGGCGAATCCCAAAGTTTGTGCTATACTGGCTCAATGTTGTACCACCATCTTCGACGCAGGCCAAGCACTGATCCAACATGTTCTTACGGTAATGTTTTGCGTCTGCCGTGAGCATAGCGTCAACGCCTTAAACACGAGGCATTGAAGCAGTGTTGGCCTAATATGGGGCCAGCGTTGCAGACGTTATGCCAACATTAGAACATCGCGTCGGGACAAAACATGACATAGGCCCTAACTAATCCCCAGTCACTTCAATACTATACTCTGCCTTAATGAGCCGTCCACGGCATGCTTGTTTGTTTATTCACATATGCAGGAGGCGAACGTCCTATACAATATCAGCGTCCCGGCAAACACGACACATTGTTGGGTTAATGTTGGGTCAGCGACGCAGACAGTGGCCCAGCATTAAGTCAGCATTGGTTCAATGTGCCTTGTTTGCTTGGGTGATCTGGCCACACAGACAAGGACACTGTACGTCTGGTGTGGTCATAACGCACCTGTCACGAAAAACATGTGCACATTTGTTTTATTCTGCAGTAATGAATAACTGTTCTCTTTTTTTATCAGTTATTTTAATTACCAGTATTTTATCAAAGGAATACTATCAATAATCAATTAATATAGCTGTAATACGTCTTTAAAACATGCAAATATGGCCACTATGATAATTTTTTATCGTTCTATAATCGATTCCGTCCTGTATAACACGATTCACTTATAGCACGATTTCACTTATTGGACCCCAACGATCGTGTTATAACGATGTTCACCTGTAGTGGGTGGAGATTTAATTAATTAAAACTCTTACCTTCATTAGCTTTGTGGAAATGAAAGTAGGCAATATGTTTCTTATTTAATCCTACATCCCATCGAACTACTATATTGTCTTGTGTTTGTGACTCTTTCAACTTTTTGTCATAATCAGCTTCCAGTTTAACTAGTGGCCCAAAAATGTTCTGATATTGATATGCATCCTCATATCTAGAAAAAGAAAATTAGAAAAAACTACTTCACAAAAATAAACAGATAACTTTTATTGCCGAAGCCCATTCACTGGAGAACTACCTCATAATACATGCAGTAATCAAATAGTTCAAAATCGGTTTACAGAGTTCATACACTGGTTCGACACTGGGTGCAACGTCTTGCGTTTGCTGAGTGAACTGCTGGAAGAATACCCAGAGACAAACACATGTTGGCGTTGTCAGTGAGGCATTATCAGCACCCGCCCTGCATCCTATTCAGATTTAGAACTACAATCAACATGTAAACATCGCCAGTGATGACCACTAGGTTCAGGGAGTCTCTTGTTCAGTATCGCGAAAAAGCTATGCAATTTTGGACATTTGCTAATGAAATTTGAAAGTGATTAACACAATATTTATATACATGAATAATAAGGATGAATCGCTATCAGTAATTTGTGAATAAAATTTTTCCTGAGGTCAAGCAATCATTAAGCATTACATCATTAGTGTGAAATTTGTTGGAAAGTTGAATGGTTGTATAAATCTTGAATTCAATCTGTTGGACAATGCTGGAGCACAAAGGGGATGACAACACCCCTTCCGCACTTACGGGAATATTAAAATTTTGAAACTTTTACTATCACATTCCCCAAGTGGTTTTCCTTCAATTTATCCACCTGAGCTAGGAACCACTCCACCTGAGACAACAGATTTCCAGCTTTAATGAATTAATTAATTATGACGTCATAGTATATTATAAAATTACTCTTATATCACTATGATGATGAATGATTACTAAGTGAATTTCATCATGGCTGAGAATACTTTAACTTTGCTCATGTTTATCAATCTTTAATGGCTCTCTCACCTATACAATTTCGATTGCCACTTAGACCTAACATGTTGCCTCTTAAACTAATGAAATAAGACATTCCAGTTTAGCTTCTTTAAATTATTTATTGCCTTGTACTTTAACTCATGTGCACTGGACTTTCTGAAGGTTTCTGTGAAGCCCTATACCAGGAATTGTATTATGTGGGGACGTCATCAGATTTCTTAACCAGAAAATTTCTCCACTCTGGCACCTCTGTTGGAATTGTCTCAACGGATTTATCACTTTTTTTTTAAAATGTTGCTCACTTTAGATCACACAGTTAACTGCAGTATCTAGTGGATACAGCAGTTTTGAACCAAGTGGTTTTCCTTCAAATTTATCCACCTAAGAACCACAATAGGCTACCTCAGGGCGGTAACAAATTGATTTAACCACCATCTGATGACGCCAACCAGCGAAACAGCTGTCATGGTCCTGGATAAATAGATCTTTCCAGCCAAATACCACTTCGTTCCAGATTTTTTTCCTCAATCTTCAAAATTTTGAAACGTTTTACAAAGCCAGAGCAGTTAAATAATCTTGAATGCAAAATATATTTTTTTTAAACAGTTTCCACCCCTCAAACATTCAGTGTAGACCCCCCTATTGTGCTTAAAAAAAATTTCATTGTTTTTTTAAACAGAGATCTGTGGTGACCACAATTATTATGGAACAACGCTCATCTTCAAACTTGTCAGTTGACCAAGCTATGTGGAAGCTGGACCCATGGAAAAAATTAGAGCAATGGTTTGATATTAAAGAGGGTATCATGCTTACAATGTGCTTACAATGTTGTATTGCAGTCAGGGAACAGAGAGGGAGGACAGTATTAGGTTCCAAAGACTCATGAATCTAAAGTTTTGTAGTACAAAATTGTGTGTACAATTGTAAAATCCAGCTGAATAGGAGGCCACTGTACTCCTTGGTAGTCTCCGGAAAGTTGATTTGTCACATCAACTTTCTAGGGTCAACCAAGGAGTTTCTTGCTATGCTATGCAAATCATCCTGTGAATTACTTTGGTTGTTGCTATCAGGATTCAGGCTTCATCTATTTTGCCTACAAAACACATATACTGTGAAAGCATAAAAAAATAAAGTTGACAAGGAGACCCTTGTTAAGACAAGTGTATGTCGCTAGCACAAGTTATCTACATCAAAGGTTACAAAGACACTACTGCAAATAACTGTGGGTAGAATTGAACAATATGAAGAATGCATCACAACTATTGCTATGCATAGGGGGTATCACTTGGCAGGTGTGCCTTTTGTATCCCAAAAAAAAGATGTGATACAGAACTGATTATTCCCTGTCAGAAAGAGAAGATGGGGACAGACATATTAGTCTCTTAAGCTTTTTTGGCTCAGAGATGTACAATGTAGGTCAGAAAGCAGGTCAAATGTTATAACCCTCAAAAGGCATATCTACATCCGAATGGTGGACAGTGTGCGCAATATGAAATAAAGCCCCCAAGAGGTTTCAGAGAGCTCTCAGGGTTTCATTTCTAAGGGGTGTGATTCCACAAAACAGCACTCCCAAATTGTATTTTAGGAGTATGAAAAATCACACCACTGAATAGTCTAGTAAAATTTTAATAAGTAGCCCTTTCCAGGAGAAAATTTTTTCACACTCCTAACCTTTCTATACGTAAACCCTGGGAGGTAAATGTATGGTATGTAAATCAGAATGTGAACAGAGAGACGAAAAAGATGAACAGACATGCAAACACCATAACCCCTACTTAACTTGTCAACTGAATGAGCTTAAAATCAATTAATTGTAAACCATTTTGTTATTCTTCAATAACTGGCTAGTAGCCAGATTCAGAAACTAGAAAGGTGTATCTACGCAGGTGTCAATGACTATGCCTTCGTTGTAAAGGCTATAACAAACAAAAAGTGAACATAACTTCCTGACATTTTGTGTACGCCTAGATAAACAGCTAATTTAAATGTTCACTCTAACTGATTGCGATGTTCGATCCTAGCTTTATTTCTTTGGCTATTTGTCATTTGTGTCTAAACTGTGTTAGCATAATAATGAGGTGTGTCTAAGCATCGATGTAGATGAACTAGACTGTAGGCTATTCACATCAGATAAACTAAAGATTGAATAACAATTTTTGCTGTATAATTTTGTTTGCAATAGGTCTAGCCCTGCTTGAAAAAAGGTTTTTTTAAATCATTTTAATTTTTTTTCAAATCGATCAAAGCTTGAAAAGATATCCCCAACTTTTAAAATTTATACTCGCTGGCCATTGTGACAGTGTTGCATGATGATACAGAAAATAATTAAGAACTGTCCCATCCACCTCCCTTTATACGGCTTTAAAATCATCAGCTGTGAATATAGATTGCTTTTACATAGTTGGTGGAGGCTTAATGTACATTACACATCTGGATTAAAGGTACCGGTGCATGTAAGTGTGGAGTCTGAACTGTGAAGAAACACAACACCAGTAGGCCCCCATGAATGAAAGGAAAATTTCACCTTCAATGGTGTTATGGAATGGCACCATTATTGATTGCTGTAACTTGCTAGTAACCCTTATCTTTGAGGTATAAATATTTTGCTAATCAATTACAAATTTGATTAGCAAAATAAGCAGATGGACAGAATTGCGTTGCACTTGGCTATGCGATACTGAACATTTTTTTTCCTGAAGGGTAGTGCGACTTTTACAGGTGTTATGCAGCGGCGCCGTTATAATTGCATGGACCTATAGGCCTACATGTTTATCATGACCAGATATATTTATAATATGAATCATCAGGAGATAAAGCTTTCCATTTTTCATATTATTATTTTATACTTGTAATTTTTTATTCAATAGTCTAAGTCACAAGGGATATCATATAAATGATAATGTTGCTGGCAATGCCGCCACTCGGTCGCAACACTTACATGTAGGCTATTCCTATGTCAGTACGTGTAAACATGCATAGCTGACACATTTTATAGTCAAGTGCTGCTGCAGAGCACGGTAGGACTAGGAGCATACAAATATACATTTATTTAGCGTATGTGATTGTCACATGGCCACAGTATTACATTTATATTGTGCATAAGCCTTTAGTTTGATGATTATAATTCAATGATAAATCTCCAGTGCCCTCCTACAATCTAGCAAGATTTCGTCAATGATATTATTTACAACACACAATGAGTCGATATAATGTTACATTAGTATTGCGCTGACTGTGTAAGTATGATAATCCTAAGCAAAGGGTTCGTACACCTTGGGCAGAACAAAATATCAAGGCCTATTCAAGGCATTTTCAAAGCCCAAAAGTATGTTTTTCCAGGCCCCACGGAAACCAAGTAAAACATTAATACAAACATTCGAAAAACAAATTTTGTTTAACAGCAAGCATATGGACATGTAGCAAGCCCACTTGTTGACTCCAGAGAATAAATGCATGATCACTCTGGATCTTGACTGTCATTAAAAACGTCTACAGAATGGCTTCTTGGCAAATATAAAAAAACATTTAAAATAATCAAATTAAATAATTATATTCTTTTGACCCATGTGCCCCCTACCCGAAAATACTTAAATCTGATGAAGTTACTAAAAAAAACTAGAGCCTGACGGCTCTGAAGTAGAGCTTGCGTCAACCTTTAGGGTGAGTTTTCTATGGACAGCTAAAATGCAGCTGTCTCACAATAATTATTAAAGCTGCTCAATTGTTATGCTTATTTTAATCAAAAGATCAAGTCAGAGAAAATGGTGTTTTAATTTATTATTTAACTCTTTAAAGTATTAAAATCCAGTGGGTGTTCCTGAACTCTGAACATGAAAGTCTGAAGTTTGAAGTCCAAAGTCTGAACTCTTTAAGTCCAAAGAAATCTGAAGTATATTGTCCAAAGTCTGAAATTCGAAAACCGAAGTTCAAAATCTGAAGGATGAGGTCTGTCCGAAGTATATCCAAAGTCTAAAATCCGAACTCTAAGTCTAAAGTTGAAAGTTTGAAGTTTGAATTCTGATTTCTAAAGTTTGACGTCTGTCCGAAGTCTTAAATCTGAAGTGTGAAATTCAAAGTCAGATATCCAAAATCCAAAGTCTGATGTTCAAAGTCTGGCCGAGGTCCAAAGTCTGAAATAGCAGTCTGACGTGTGAAATCTGTCTGAAGTTTGTCTGAAGTCTGTCCAATGTCTGAAAACTGTACGAAGTGGTCTGCATGATAGCGATCACTACTGATCTCAATGCAGGTCTCCTGATCCTCATAACATATATTATAATGTATTTCTTTAGCTTATTTGGTTACAAACGTATGTTTGTTTCTGTTGTGTGACAAATAAATTGTCCGAGTCTTTGAGTCTGAAGTTTGACGTCTGTACGAAGTCTGACAATGAAGTATGTCCGAAGTCCACAATCCGAAGTCTGGAAACTGATGTCTCAAGTCCACAATCCAAAGTCTGATACATGTACAAGGTCTGACGAAATCTGAAATTTGATGTCCGACGTCTGTCCGAAAAATTGTCTGAATTATGTCCTGAAGTCTGAGGTACTACGTATGTCTGTTTAAAACCTGGAGTCCAAAAACGGAAGTCTGAAGATAAAAGTATGTCCGAAATCCGAGTCAGAAACCAGAGTCTGAAGTCTGTCAGTTGTCTAAGTCTGAAACTGAAGTCCAGAGTCTAACGCCCAAAATTTGAAGTCTGAAGTTGAAAGTCTGTCTGAAGTCTGTTCAAAGTCTGAATTCCGAAATCTGCCGATGTGCGAAGCATTATGTCCAAAGTCTGTCCGAAGTCCGACTTTTGAAGACCGAATTCTGAAGTCTAAAATTGCCACCAAAATTCAAAATGGCTGATAAAAGAGCATTTATAAGCAAAAAAATCAATTAATCTGTCATAATAAAAAAACAACCGAACAGAATTGGGTAGTAAACTTTAATGAAATTTTTTTCATTTTCTCTAGTCCTAATTTATTTCTTAAAATAAATGTGCAAAATATCCAAAGTTGACCTGACAATGAGCGACTATTAATTAATGTGAAAAAAATCGCTCCCACACATGATATATATGTGATCGGTCGCTCAGTGATCAGACATGCCTAACTGTTATCCCAAAAACACAAAACATTTGTATAACATTTATATAATGTTGGACCAGCGTCGAAGACGTTGGGCCGACAGACGTTGGGCCGACTTTATATAAATGGTATACAAATGTTTTGTGTTTGCTGGATGTCTATAACTGCACTGCTTATCGCGACGGTCGCCGAAATAATTTTAAGTTGCATTTGCTCTACTTCTTTTTAATTCTTACAATAAATGTGCAAAATATCCAAAATTGACCTACCAATTAGCGACCATCAACAAAAAATCGTTCCCACATTTACAACACGGACATCAACAAAATTAATTTCGGCGATCAAATGAAATGATAACATGAAAATAATATTCAGGGTAAATACTTATGATTTTTGCGCCACGTGGTACCAGCCTGTAACTAATTTGATCACATAATCGTTATATATTTAGCATGTATTTAGAGTTCAAACAACGTTTATTCAATTGTTGCCCACCGTCTGCAACGCTGACCCAACATTGTGTCAACCCTGGTTGTGTTTGCTGGCAATACCGCGCCGCGGCCGCAATAGGTATGTTGAAACACCTGCAACGGACACCTTTTACAGCCAAGGGCTACTGCAGAGCACGGGAGGAGTCTGTACATTTATTTTTATTTATAATATATATATTATTGAGCGTGTAATAGTCATATATAGTGGGAGACGCGTTTTTGCAGTCAAAATTATTATAACTTTTTCATACAAAACCGCTATTATATATTGTGTGTTTGTAGATCAATTATGACAATAGCAGGCCAATTGTACCGATAAGCCTGCATATTCCTATAATTATTTTAGGCCTAGTCAAATTATATTTCTCCCGTTTTTTAATCGAGGTCTACTATATTACAATCTTATCCGAAGATCTTATTATCAAAATATATAAATAGGTGAAATAATATTTCAGAATGAGGTTATATTAAATTCAATTAACACACAATATAAAATGCAAACACACATGTACATGTATTTATTATACAACTGATTACCTCTAATACAATATATACTATTTATAATTAAATTGATCAGAATTTAATTGGACTAATCCACTAATGCAGAAAAATTTCGTCACCGACACCTCCTGATCACCTGAGCTGCTGGCCATGTACCCAACAAGCACGATGTTGGAGCTGTTAGTTTCTCAATGATGGGTCCACCTCGTGGTTTCTGGGCAGGTGGGAAGACTGCATCGTATTTCTACAGATCAGTAGAAATATGATGCAGTCCACCCACCTCCCAGCAAACACAAGGCATTCACCCAATACTGTTTCAATGTTGGGCCAATGACGGCGACGCTGGACCAACATTGAAACAGCATTGGTTGAATGCCTTGAGTAGCCTAAGTGTTTGCTGGGCCGTGTCACTGCGTTGAGGCAGGCCTATGCACACGCCGTGTATACAAGCACTCTGATTGTTGTTGTTCAATGCCAGCTACAGCTAAGGTCACCGAACTGACCTAATTTATCAACTGGACATAGGAAGACTGGTTGACCCAGTGAACCGTATATAGTTCACTAGGTTGACCTGTACGCTGTTTACTGGGCCACGGTCATCTCTGATGGCTGACATTGTATCACAGAAAAAAACAGATATATAACTGTGTTTATCTGAGGATCTTAATAAAAATCTCAAAATTTGCATTCATAGTGCAATGAAAAAACTTCTTTTTAACAGCCACATGGTGTTAGATATGTTCTCAGTTCAACAAATTTAACGTTATTGTCGTGCAATCAATCGACATTAAAATAATTAATCCCAGTCCATCGTAACAGTAAAGCCAAGCTCTAATAAAAATTGTAAAAATTTGCCTTTACCCCCTCCTTAATTGTTCAAATTTGTTGTGACCCCCCCACCACTACCTAAAAACAACAAAATTCGGAGGTCAAAGAATTTTTTTTTTCAATTATTTCGCCTTGACCTCCCTACTTTTTGGTTCAAACTCGTTTTTACTAAAACTTTTACTAAAAAAAAATGTAATTCGGATGGAGGAACAGACGGACGGACGGATGGTCAACCCAACTACATAATGCCTCCAGCAGCAGGCGAGTGAAGGCATAAAAATTAAATTGCAATAGCCTATATATTTTCACTTCAGAAAATGCATAAGGCGGTCTGAAAGTATAATATTATTAACAAACTAATAAAAACCTGTAGTTCTAAGCATTGTATGACAGATGTCTTACCTGAGCAAAACTTGCTGTGGCTCCTCATCTACCCCTGGTTTTTCCAAGTCTTCAAGTTTAGCATCTGGATTATCCTACAATTTGTTTGATGATTATTGTATAATTACAAATTAAAGCTACACACCTTTAAGCACCACATCTCATGAATGATATAAATTGAATGGGACATGTTGCAGCGTTGGCGCTGGCCGCTGGCCACGTCGCCAAATGCGAAGATATTTGCCATGTGGCGAAAGATTTGTGATGTCTTTAGCCACAGTGGCGAATACGAAAACGAGATGATCTTGAGCCGTTTTCGCGGTAAAAGTCACTTGAAAAACGACTGCATTACCATCGTTTTTTACATAAACATGGCTTTATTTGATTTTTAAAATTCTCAATCGATCTTGGTAGCATCTTTCAATATTGCCGATCTATAAATAAAGCAATAATAGCCTATATTATAGACTATATTCAACACAAACTATGTTTGTCTACATTCTCAACAAAAAACAAAATGGCGGACGACCATGGCGTAGACCTATTCTGTCCACTTGATAATACGATGTTGTTTTATATACACTGATCATGTGATGTTTATAATGTCACTGTATCACAACCTTTGTGTTATGAGTTATTTTGTAGGTGCATTCAATAATTTGTGTTTTACATTTTATTACCATCGGGCCATTGCAATGGATTAGGCGTGATCGTTTTACCTGTCACTGGCACTGTGTCAGTGATCAACCTATTAGCCTCAACAGACGTAAGAACTTGGGATAGAACATCCATGAATAAGCAATCATTCAAATTCATTAAAAGCTAACACCTCGCTGGGACAAAACTCCTTTTTGTACAAAACTAAGCGATTGGTTGGTCGGCCGCTCAGTACATTCCCTTTGCCTGATACTCCATTAAGGAGGAATGCGAAGTCATCAATAAAAGTGATTATTTGTCAAGAACAGGGAACGCTTAACACAGGCTTATATGGTCAGTGTAAAAAAAACTGACTCCACACTGCTGCTGCAGTCATGACATCTTTGCCTACCACTTGGAAGTTTTTCATAAAATAAATGTGTGGCTATTTATTCGCTAAATGAAGACTAAATCATGAACAGGTTCAACTTGAGTAGTTATCTTTCTGTGGTAAGA
Organism: Flabesymbios commensalis; assembly: GCA_964017125.1. NCBI lineage: Eukaryota > Metazoa > Annelida > Polychaeta > Terebellida > Flabelligeridae > Flabesymbios > Flabesymbios commensalis. Next base: position 44,371,724 of record OZ024908.1, on the reverse strand, counting down.
TGCAAAATCAATAGGCCTACTAGACCAATATCACCAATATTATGGATACTGGGTACATGATTTCATTGTGGCTACAAGAAAGAAAATGTGGCTAAAACTTTTCAGAGGTTTTAGCCACAGTGGCTAAGATATTTTTCATCCTACCGCCAACACTGATGTTGGCAATGAAAAAACAAAGTTTAAAAGTAATAATTATGAAATACAGTATAACCTGCTATCAACGGCCACCCTAAATGATGGCCTGGGATAGGAAATTAGACTGGGGGGGGGGGGGGGGGGTCGCCTGCATGTCGCCTCCATACAAGTTGAGAAAATGGGCAATATGCATGATATGGGCTAATAATAGCGATTTTTTTTTTTTTTGACAATTTTGATGTTTTAAAGCCTAGAATTATCATTTCAAGGCCAGAAATTGGTTCTACTCCACAATATTAGTGAGAAATGACATATCACATGAGTGTGATCATCAGATTTTTTGTTAATTTGTTTTCAAAATGGCCGCTGGCGGCCATCTTGGCTTTTACCCATTTTTAAAAAACCTGCGAAGTTAACCAAAGTCCACCCAGCTGATTCTGAAAGTAGACACCCTGAGCTATAAAAATCAATCGTTAAAAACTATAGATACTAAATTTCCAGGTTTGGCCTAAAAATCCTGTTTAGCCATAAGGAACTATATTTTATACTATAAAGAGCTTACAATCAAATTTGTGTCGTGACTTTAAAGCCAATGTTCGCTATTTTCATTTTTTTAAATATTGACCCATTCGCGTCACTAAAATGATCATAACTCAGCTCCAGATGAACATAATTTCATGTTCTAGGTGTCATATTGAAGCTCCAGCTCTGTGCTATCCAATGGTACCATAAACTCCATATTTTATTATTCCGTTATGTTATGTTATGTACAGATGGGTCACAAATATCATTATTTATTTGAATATATTAATATAGAAAAAAATATTTATGCATTAATTTCTTTAAAAATAACGGGGATGGAAGAGGGTTACAAATGGACCCTTCATCTCTCAGCTGATTTGATTCCACCATTGTTGAGTTCTTGGGCGAAGTGGTCATGTTTTGTTTTTATGTCGGGTCACATGACCAAACATAAATTCCACACACTCCTAGCCAAAATAATTAATTATTAGCACATTACAGATGATCACGTGACCTAATTAGTTATCTACTATCAGCTGAATAAAATGAAGTTCCGAATTCCCATCCCTGCATCAGGGCTCTGGCCAGGCCTTTCCAACGTATCGGGCCGATACGCTGAACTTTCCAGCCGATAGGCTGACATAACGACGGGTCCATTTATTTGGAGGGGGGATTAATAAGTTGGTCCTATTTTTTTGCTGCCATATCATGCATGCTGCCATTTTCCCCACTAGGCTTTCACTGTTTCAGTAGCTGGCACCTGTTTCGTGACTTGCGAAGTTTTGATTCTTCTCAGAACCTCCAATTTGTTTGTTCGTTTGTTTGTTCGGGAGATCTAGTTCTGAATAACATATTGATTCTCAAAGGCTAGTAGTAGGCCTATTGCGCGCTAAGGAAAACAGCCCTTCGTATTTTAATAGCACAGCCACCATGCAATAAGTTTGTTTGGGATAGCTAGTCCTAGAAGCAGGCTGCCCGGGCCTTCTCGTAAATATCGATCTCTAATACCTTGCCAATGGCAATAGAAAGGTCTAACGTCTGGCCACTGTTTGTGATGCTGACTCAACATAGCTGAGATGACGCCGGGCCGTGATTCAAAATGGCCGACATGTTACGCAAACTGTGATTGGTTGGAGTCTTCATCTCAAACCAATCAAGGCATGTCCTGCATCTACATATGCAGACTCCCACTGTCTTGACTCTCAGCATCTGTTTAATATGCCATGCTGCATATTTAGACTGACCAGACATACTAAGCAACGTCTTAGCTAGGGGGGCGTTCACCCGTTCTTTTGGACGGGACGGGCCGAATTCTAGTGCACATGTAATGGACGGGCAAAAATTTGGCCAGAGAGTTCAGAACTGAAAAGAAACCTAAATGTGCTTTTCTCTAATTTCAGTCTGAAAGTGCCTCAGAATGCACTCAGACAACATCAATTTTTCCAAAATTTTCTGCATGGGGTGGAAATACACGCTCGCCCGTGGCGATTAAAACTACCGGTGGGCGATGTGAACTGGTCGCCAAATCTCCCTGCTGGCGATTTGTAGGGCCTATAACATAGACCAGCCATAAGTTTTAAATCACAGATTGCATGCTGAATTAGCCTAACTATTAGGACCTAAGTCAATAATACAAGTCAGTCTTTTCAGACTTCACTTCAATATCTTTCCAAGCCGAAAAAAATATCACACAAAGAGTATTCGTATCAACCACTATTTAAATACTGAAATAACCTGGGCGCCGCATCTAGCATGTCTGGTGTCGCTTAAACCTGTAGTGCAGACAATATGTGCCTGATATGAATAAGGCCCACACGTTCAAACTGTGATCTGTACATCGCTGCATCAGTTTATCCCCAGTATTCAGCCTGGTTCGAAGAGAAAATTAGCGGGAGTGATGGCCACCCCACAATCCAAAACATGCTAATAAACATGCTAATAAAATTTCAATGAAGTATAGCAGAAAACGAGCTACAGTGCCTAAATGTAGTTGAAATGTTGCTGATTCTAATGAACTAATATTAGACTGATAAATCGTCGTGGCATGCAAAATTTCGTACAATTGCGAATATATCACGATTTTAGGGTGTTTCAGTCACAATGGCTTCATGCTAAACGCCACTGTCACAGGCTCAGCGTGGGTGGCTACATGCGTGCACACTCTCAGTGGACACGTGACGCTGATCCAATGGTGGCTGTCGTTTACAACACTGGCCAAACGCCATTATGACTGCGGTATTATAACATAGGTCTAGTGAGTGCATACACAGCTTGCTATATATATAGTCAGATTCACAATGACCAGGGTGAATGAATTTCGCTGATTTCCCAGCAACACAAGACATTGAATAAACATAGGAATAAACTTAGTAATTAGGCTATAACCAAACGTTTTAAAATACAATTGCATGCTTCTTCTGGCAAAACTGTTGTTTAGGACTATGTAAACCTAACTATGTAAGCTAGTTGTCTAAGTCAGGGAATTTTGTTATGCAAGCTTTCACATAAATATGTTAGTAAACAACTGCTGTCATGTGGAAGATTGTTTCTAGGAAAATAGTTCTGTCCAGTGTTGATCCATCTGCATGATCTAACTATTTCTAGCAGTGGGAGTGTTCCTGAAAATTTCATCCATGTCATTTAATTTTTACTGCATTAGAAATCAGTGTCTCATCAACATCCTTAATTTTTACCCTTCACCTAACAGTGTTCCTATAAAGCTATCAGAATCCAGTAGCCTAGGCCTAAGCACTTTTGAGAATATCCCTGGGGAAATCAGTGGAAGAGGTTTCCTTTAACTCAGATTTACTAGTAGGATGCACCCCATGAAAACATATAGATGGGCCTGTTGTAATAGGTACCGTACTTGCATTGAATGACTATGATGTCATATTTCATAAATTCATACCGCAGGGAAAATCAATATAACAATAGGTCTATTATTAAAGTGATATAAGGTTGTTTTCCATTTAGTTCCGCGATGCAACAGGCTCAGTGGGGCCAGTTGTTCCGCCAGGGAGTTTTATCTGTTCTTATGACTCGTATTGCATATTTTTTTGCCAGATACAGACATTTTTATTTCTGTTTGATAACAAGTCAGCATTTATGTAATATTCCGAATAATGATCTTGGAGCATTTTTGTCTGTAGACATTTTTTCATTTTGGTATTAATTGATAACATTAGTTATCTGTTTATTATTTTATATAATAAAATGATGCCAAGCTGCCATTACAGGCTCATGATCTTTTGTTAATTTTTTTTCTCGGCCCTGATTAATCAAAACTACTGTTGATCCACTCAAATAGCTCCAGATGCCACATAAACAAGTATTTTTTTCAAAATTTCCTGAACCCCCTTTTGCGCCCAACTCTTCGCAGATACTACTACAGTGCAACCTGTACATACCGGACCCTGTACAGACCGGAATCCTGTCTATACTGTAATATTTATTTGGTCTCAAATTAATTGCACTCAAACAATACTAATTAACCCTCTCCAAACCGGAACCTGTCTACTCCGAATACTGGACTCCTTATTTTCCCCAAATGCATAAATTGCATTGTATTTCACCTGTCCAAACCGAAATCGATTTATTTTTTAGAATTTTTTAAAAATCGCATGCGGTACACTAAGGATTAAACAGGGTTATGTTTATCCTGCTTGTTATCTGGTTATGCAATGGGGAAGGTGCGAATTTAGTGTTGGTAACACCTTTTATGTGTTAGAGGAACTATTATAACGCCTTTACTTTGAGATTGGTAAGATATTTTAACAACATAATGAATTAATAAAATAATTGCCCTGCAAATGCCCTGAAAAAATTATACTCGATGAAAAATGGCGACTATTGCCATAATAAATAACGGTATCTTTAATATGCCTGATATCAGGCAAACCGTGCCATATATACCAGATAGCTAGATCATTACTATCAAACAAAATGTGTGGTTTTAGCCAGGACATAGCCTGACAATTTTCAACACTATCAAATTCAAAATGGCCGACTATTGGCCAGAACTACCTTAATTATGCATAATATCTAGCAAACTGTGCCAGATAGCTAGAACACTAAGTGCGGTAATATAAAACAAAATGTGCGGATTCAGACAAGGATGCCCTGATAATGTCAACTTAATCAAGTTCAAATGGTCTACTTGCACTCAGCAGCCAATATTTACTTTTAATATATGATTTTGTACTATCTGAACCATTACTGTGAAACAAAATGTGCGCAGTTGAAGGGGGGGGGGGTGAGGCTCGTGACCGAGACCTAGAAAGTGTGCTCAGCCTCAGTCCATCACTGACCAGGTTACAAATTTCGAATCCTGTGTCTGGAGGGCAGTGTCATCTCATTCATCTCACCATCCTCAGTAGGGTAATCTCCTGGCCCAGTTTAGCCTAGATATCTACACAAACTTGGCCTATCACTCCATTCATTTTATTTAACAATTTATTGAACAATTTTCGATCACCCCCAATGACCCCCTCCCCCTCCCACACTCCCAATTGACCACACTCCACAGGACTTAAGCTTCCTTGGATTAAAAAATACCTCTCTTAAACTAGCGAGGAAAGTGATTTGTGGAACGTCACGTTTTTTTTGCGCAATGATAAATAGCTCCTATCAGATCATTTTTGAAATGAAGGCCCCCCACCCTCACAAAAAGGAGGCAACCTTGCCAAGCCTCGTTTTTAATAAACACTAAAACAAAAGTTATATTCGACCATGTGATTGCATTTTTTTCATTATGATTTTTTCAAAAATCTGGGAAGGATGCCTTTAAAAAGACCCCTAAATTGGCCAAAATATGTCGAGACAAAATTTTGGGGCGCCCCCTCCCTTTTCATGTTCTGGATCCGCCCCTGGCTGAAACGATCAATTAAAAACAAAAATTCTATATATCATATTGAGAACAGCCCTACAGACAAATTAAAAATATTTATTTAATAAACAATGCATTTGTTTTTGGCATGACGAGGCCGATTCCAATAATAGCATGTTAAAACCGTCATAAAATGTCACGTCCGTCACGCAAACATATACAGAGCTCCAGATAATTTTTTGGTTTGAGGAGTATTTTACTCATTGAAATGGGTGATGAGGAGTGAAATATGATAAAAAATAAACGAGGAGTATTTTTCATACAACAACATGAAAGCTTTATTTACATCATTTTTTTCTTACAGTCACATAGTTCTCTTCACGTAAAAAATACAACAATCGTTTCATTTTTCTGGGTTTTTTTTTACTTTCATGGGTATTTTAATAGTTTTTATAAGTAATATCACTCCTCAGATTTTCTATCAATGAGTATTTGCTGTTTTTACATGCGTATTTTACTCATATACGCATGTTATCTGGAGCCCTGCATATAACTAATTTTTTTAACAACTCATAAGTGGTAAGAGTCTATGCCATTATTATATCATTATACCTTGGTGATAGTTTGTTACTTCTATAGATATAATCACTATCTGGAAGGAGCTGTAAGATAAAATGTCCTTTTTCGTCACGTTTTTTTTGCGCAGTGATAAGTAGCTCCTATAAGATCATTTTTGAAATGAAGGCCCCCCACCCTCACAAAAAAGGAGGCAACCTTGCCCAGCCTCGTTTTTAATAAACACTAAAACAAAAGTTATATTTGAGCATGTGATTGCATTTTTTTCATTATGATTTTTTAAAAAGTCTGGTAATATAAAGGCTTCTACCGATAATATAGATCAGAATTTGCTTTGTTTCAGATTTGAATATTTTTGTGCTGGTAATTTCAATTTACATAATAATATTAAAAATGAATCATAACGGTCATGTTTTTTTAAATGAATATGATATAAATGATGTAAATTGATATGGCATTTGGTGAAAAATTACCACCAGGTGTCGCCTCCGATATATACATGTTAACGGCCTCAGTTTTCCTCGTTAGCACAGTTTTTGGAAGCACCCAATTATTACCAATTATAAAATTATGAGATTTTTGAAAATTATTGTATTTCAAATTTTCTCACGAATGTCGCAATTTCATGGACTTGCCCAGTATTGGTCTAGCTATCTCAGGCGCTGATCCAGAGGGGGGACGCACGCCCACCCGTTTTTGCGCCAATTTCTTTAAAAAGTCCCCTAAATTGGCCTAAATTAAAATATGACTAAAAACTCGCCTCCAAGCCACCTGCGCCCCCTCCTTTTTCAAATCTCGGATCCGTCCCTGTATCTAGCACGGTTTACCTGATATCAGGCCTATCGAGGTAAATAATGCTGACTGTCGGCCATTTTTTCCATTTTTTCAGGGTGCATCCTCCCCCGAAAACTCGCATTTTGTTTTATAGTAATGGTGCAGCCATCTAGCACAGTTTACCAAATATCTGCCATGTGAAAATGAATAATGGCCGAAAAGGCAGCCATTTTGAATTTGATCAAGTCAAAATTTTTCGAGATGCATCCTCATCTAAACGCTCACATTTCATTTTATAGTAATGGTCCAGTCATCTAGCACGGTTTACCAAATATCGGCCATGTGAAAGTGAATAATGGGTGATAAGCGGCAATTTTGAATTTTATCGAGTCCAAACTTTTCAAGATGCATCCTCTCCTGAAATCACACTAGCCATCTAGCACGGTTTACCAAATATCGGCCATGTGAAAATGAACAATGGTCGAAAAGGCGGCCTTTTTGAATTTTATCGAGTCAAAATTTTTCAAGATGCATCCTCTTCTGAAATCACACATTTTGTTTTATAGTAATGGTCCAGCCATCTAGCACGGTTTACCAAATAACGGCCATGTGAAAGTGAATAATGGCAGATAGGCGGCCATTTTGAACTTGCATCCTCTCCTGAAACCTTACAATTTGTTTTATAGTAATGGTGTAGCTATCTTGAGCGGTTTTCATGACATTCCGCAAAATCAGGCCTGTCGAGGTGAATAATGGCCGATAGGCGTCCATTTTTAATTTTATTGACTTGAAATTTTTCAAGATGCCCCCTCCTGAAACCTCACAATTTGTTTTATAGTAATGGTGTAGCTATCTTGAGCGGTTTTCATGATATTCCGCAAAATCTTGCAGTCGGATTTACTGATGTTATAAATTAGGTCAAAGTGCTGGGTCAACTTCAAGGTCAAGGTCCAAAAACCTGAAAAGGCACAACTAGGAATCTAAGAGAACATGTATGTGTAATATGACTGTAATCGGCCCAGTATTTTTCGAGATCTGCTCCGGAAACGAAATGTGCGTCAAAACGTATAAATAGGTCATAGTTCTGAACCAAAAATTCATATACCCGAAAGGCACAACTAGACCCCTTAGCCTTAGGCGTTATGTGTAAAATTTAAAGACAACCAGACAAGTACTTTCTGAAATATGCTCCGGAAACAAAATGTTCACGGACGGCCCAACAGCCCAACATCCCAACGCCGTAACATCATTTCTGCAATCTTGCGTATTAAATTCAGATTAAAAATATTTTAACCTGTCCGGCATTATCCACCTAGAAGTGACTCACATATCAAAAATTGTTATCCTAGCTTATTTCCTTACAAAGTTATAGGCAAAAGAAGAGATAAAAACCAGGAAGGAAGCGGAATCCATAGCTCCCTCCGTCTCACCTACGGTGACAGCGGGAGCTAAAAATTAGGTCAAAGGTCATAACCTCCAAAAGGCACATGTATCTATTCTACACCTCCTGAGGGTGGGCGGCGCTAGGCGGCCGTACCCAGCACAACATATGGAAAAAACATGGAAAATTGTATTTTGAGTATATAATAAAAACATGGCTGTACATGTAGTATAAAAATTGACATTTTGGTGGCAAGACTGCCCATCACTGAACAATCTCTGGGCAGGACCCTGGGGATGTGTGTGTGTGATATGAAAACATTCCGGCTAAAATTGGACGAGATACCTGGGTAACAAGACAATTAAATGTCCAATGTAAATAAAATGTGGAGCAGATTTTAAAACTACAGTAGTTATTCGTTATAACACGATCGGTGGGGTCCATAAGTACGAATCGTGTTATAAGCCGATCGCGTTATACGAAATAGCCTGATTTTATCTAGTACCATACTAGGTCGATATGAATGGAGATACACAGGATGCGGTAATATAAATAACTGACACGGGACACTATACTAGCTTGTAGCATAACGTTATTTCCCGGCCTTATTTACTGTACAAATATGAGTTTTACAAGTTATATTAAAAATTCATATAACTTGTAAAACTCAGTAGAAGTAAAATTAGTTGAATCAGGAATACAGGACTCGCCAACAGAGTGACGCTGCGTATACAAGTCCGTGTCATGTAGTGTTCTATGACGTCATCGTTTTGAGGGTAAAGGTGTGCTTGTCAAAATATCGTGAAATATCACTCTCAACGTGAGATCATACGAGACTGTCAATCATCCTGACACGGCACAGTGCGATGAGAGGCGGGTGTTGACCAATCAGCGTTTGAACACAACGAACACGATGTCTTTGCATTTTTTATATCGTGCAATCAATTACTACAACACAAAAATTAAGTTTTTTTCCAAATCGTGTAATAAAAACGGCATATCACTGATGTTATATCATTCATAGGATAACTACCTAGCGTTTACTGATGGCGCCGATCATTGTGTACTGTAACTGCCCGCAAATAAAACAGTGCTGATTTAAGGCTGGGCCAGCGTCGTGGTCAGGTGAGATGGGAGGGAGATATTGACCAATCAGCGATGGAACACGCGTACGTCAATCAAACTTGATTTATGCAACACCATTAAATCTTATATAATAACTTAATTTATAAATTATTTAACAAAATGACATGTTCATCATAACACGAAATGTTATTTACATTTTCTTTTAAATTGATTAAAAAAACTAATCTACCATCTACTAATCTACATTTTTAAATTGTGTACAATAATTTATTATAACACGAATATGTTCCTCTTTTAAATCATGTAATAAAGTATTATATCCCTGATATTATATTATTAATAGGTCAACTACAAAGCCTGTGGGCTTGAAAATGTTTAAAACGCTTCAATAAACTATCCGGACCATGGCTAGACTTTTACTAGCAACGAGAGGGGAGGGGGGAGGGTTAACTGACTCAAAAATAAACTGAACAATACATGTACTGATCACTTGTCACGGTTGATTCCACACACTTGATAGAACACCCGAGCTAATCCGTGTATTTTACATCTGCAATACACCAGTCTATATGAAAAATATAGCCACCGCCAATACAAATTGCCGTACTGCAGACACTAACCTTGCGGTCACAAATCAAAACTAGAACAATAATAATTCACAATTAGAACAACATAGTCCTTTTTATAATATAAATATATCTATTGCATAAAATAATGTGCTGCAGAAGCATGGTGTAGCAGTTTTGTAGCCGTAGGCCTACTTGGTATTGTTCTGACAAAAACTGGGGTTTAAATTTACATGAATCGGGTTTGATGGGTGTAAAAAGGTTAACGTGGCCAAGCGAACGGACAATGTTGTTACAATGACGGGCCGGCATCTGTAATGATTGACCAATATTTAAGCATCATCTAGCCACTGCTTTCATTTCATTGACGGCGCCGAAGATTGGGTAACTGCCCGCCAATGGTCGATAACGTTTTGGTCCAAAGAGATCAATTTCATAAAAGATTTATGTTTATTTTAAGAATTAGGAATGGAATAAAATGGCGATAAATAATTCAAAGGTAGCCAAGTAGTATTTAACAGTGTACTACACGTTAAGAAACATGATGTGCTCCACAAAATTGTCGCGAACATAACACCTTGCAATACAAACGAGAACGCTGCTCGACATTGCACAATGTGAGTTGTGAAGAAATGGCATTCATCAAACGATCGGCGTGTCATCACCTCTTGCAACCTATTTTATTACATGATGTAAAAACAACCATTTTTTCAGTTGAACCTGCTGAGTTAAGTAACTTTTATTTAATAGCTAGGATTACTGACATTAAATCGTGCACGGCATATTTGTGTTATAATAATTTATAACACGATATAAAAAACACCATATTCGTGTTATAATATTTTATAACACGATATAAAACACATCATATTCGTGTTATAATACTTCATTACACTCAATTTGAAAAAACATACAGAAACACCATATTTGTGTTATAATATTTTATAACACGATATAAAACACATCATATTCGTGTTAAAATATTTCATCACACGCGATTTTAAAAACTTGTGGAATCACCATATTCGTGTTATAATATTTTAAAACAGATTTAAAAAAACATGTAAAAACATTATTATTCGTGTCATAATATTTTTTCACACGATTTAAATAAACATGTTCTTTTGCTAGACACGCCACATTAAGTTAATTTAATTAAATAAATACATTTCCGAGATCAAATCATGCACGTGCACGTTTTATACTATCTATTACACGATTCGTGTTTGAATTGAATTTATGCTCAAATAGCAAATGAGATACTGTTGTTCTAAAAAGGTGCCGTTATGCGCTGTGCAATACAGTGGTACCCCTGTCCAACGTTGCCCTTCAAGAACGACTGCTCCCCTTAAACAACTGTTTTTCTGTGCACAGATGCCTTTTACACTGTTAAGGACCCCTGAGGAACGACACTCTAACACGTTATACGACGGCAAAAAATTGGCTGACGGCCGTCACTTACCTCACCACAAACGACCGTTAGGTATTATTACTGTAACAAAAAAAAATTGAAAAAATCAACATGTGAGACGTCACTCAACTGGCAAGTAGATTGTTTTATATAAGCAATGACTGGCTTCATAAAATAATCATGCGTTGTTTGCTTCCCAAGCCAGGCAGTTGATCAACATTGGGGGAGGGAGGTTTGCGCGTTGTAGACTTGGCCCACTGCTGGTTCACTGCTCAACCTTTAGCTAATTCTGTATCAATATATTGTGACAACAGTCAGTGAAAATGCTCTCTACATGACTGAGAGCTCATGCTTTTTGAAGTATTGGGAGGGGTGCGCTGACAGACTAGATCACACTGAGACGGCGGTGCGTAACATAATTATGACGGCGTTTTGCAACTGCACAATGAATCACATGTACATGGCACCTATTATTATTACATTGGGTCAACAACTAAATACTATAATGTTGAAAAAATGTTTCATCAGCGCTATATGTTTCTACTAATATGGGCATTAAATGGAGTCATATCTTAGGCATATCTTTATTTGACCATTGGACGCAACACGAGGCGTTGGCCAATGTTGAGTTATTGATGGGCCGACATCGCAGACGGCGGGCCAGCATTCACACAGCATTGCGTCAACGACTCTTGTTTACTGGGTAGTGACTGCCAGTCAAGTTGGAGGGATCCAGCACTAAAACAGCGTTGGATCAGCGTTTGGAATTCGCAGGAAATTGACGCCGATATGCACGTGATCAGTCCATACACGGGGGAGCGCAGGTGTTGATAGGATGATTATCGCTTAATTGGCACCCTTGTGAGCCAGCGGGTGCTATAATGACAGCACTTGCACTAATTCAACAATTGTATATAAGGTCTTATTTATTTTAAGTTACTTTAATTTATTTGAGCATAGTATTGGCGTATGGTAATGCATAGTTTGCTTCGCTTCCCAAACAGGGACATATGGGCTTATATCACTGACCATATTGAGGCAAACATAGTTAAATGGTTAACCATAAAAATGATAGTGCTAGTGGGTTATAAAATGCAATAAAAAAAAGTTCAGAGCCAAACAATACTTCCGTGATGCTAGTGACTAAGTAAATAAATACACATAATATATATATTTTCTCGTTTAGAATAATAGGAGGAGGGGTCATATATGTCAATCACTTGTTGTGGTCGGCAAGGGGAGGGTACTGATCACTCATTAGTTCAGGCCAGTTTAATCCCGCCTCTTTAGTCACACCTCTTGGTCCCTATTGGCCGAAACAAATATTGATTGGCACACAGTGTACACCCCTCATAGACGTGCACGTGTATAGACAATAAATTAGGCGATTTAATTATATAACACAATTAACGAGTTTATTAAAAGTAATGATTTAATGTGAAATATGTTATGCATTATACATCATAGATGTATTTATTGCTATATGTACGCAATTAAATATATATGTGGAGATTATTTCTTTACAATTTAAGGTTAGAAAAACTATTACTGGCAAAACAAAACAGCCTTTTGCAGACTGCCAGCTAGTGCCATTTATTCCTTTAAATATAATATGCTTGTAACCATATATTTTATATCGAAAGCGATGAGACTATATAAATATCAATTGTTTATATTTAAACTCAATAATATACGCCTCGTTTACAATTAAACTCAATAATATATGCCTCAATGCATGGCAGAGTGGTATTGGGTCAGCGTTGCGGGGATTCCGGGACAACGTTGATGATACTGGCACAACGTTGCCGCAGCATCGACCCAATGTCATGTGTTAGCGAGGAAGGATCTTTTCTGTCTGAACAGTCATCACAAAGTGTGATAATTGAGCACTGGAAAAGAGGACAATCATAATTGATCATATAAAATGAAACATATATATATAACAGCATTTACAATAAAAAATCACAATACAGTCATCCAGGATAATCAAATGCTTCAGAAAGTGTGGTGTGTCAGACGACATGACACCTGTACAGGACGCAGAGCAAAGTGTGGACGAGCACGTGCCAACACCTTTTGAGACAACGTCTAGCGATGTGTTAGGTGACGTCACTTGGGACGAGTTTATGTCTTTTGACAACGAGCTCGCTGTAACTAACAACAATGACGGTGATTGGGAGGATCATATAATAGCTAAAGCCATTGCTGCTAATGGATCCCAAGTGTCTGACCCTGAGAGTGACAAAGAAGAAAATGAATCAGCTGTCGCCGAACCAGCCCCTGTTGTGTCGGGATGTGAGCTTCATAGTCACTTAGAAAGGGGTCTTCAATATGCTTTACAGAAAAACGATTCAACACTTTTGGAGCTTATTAATAAGACAATGACGGGGATTGAAACCAGTCAGCTGAAGGAGGCAAACAGAAGTAAACAAAAAGACATTCACTGCTATTTTGCCTCTAAACCTAAGTGCAATAAATAATTTAAAATCAGTCAATGAAAAGTCACTTACTAAATAAAAAAAATGTTTTTTATACAGCAAATGTGTTTTGTTCATTTTTTTCTGGTGTTCAAAATAATTCATGCCCCTGACAAACGACCACCCCTCTCATATGACCGTTTTTATGTGGCAGTACCTGGGGTCGCATAACAGGGGTACCACTGTACTACTTGCCGGCGACTTTGCGTGAGCTTTATGCGTGAGCGTGTCATGCGCGAACGCCGTGAAGGATTAGGCCTACCGCTACGGCACGATTAACATGTTGGCGGACAAATTCATGCCTAATTGGATGTTCAAATATTTATAACACATTTTTCCAGAAAAATGGTTAAAAAAAAAGTGTAAGATTTTGGGATCCATTGTTGCATCGTGTTATATCTGATTCGTGTAGTAACGATTCGTGCTATAACGGGTAATTACTGTATGTCATTAAGAATACATAGAACCTCTGAAAACATTTCTTTCATACAATGTTTTAGTCTATAAAAAAACTTTCATACCTTCCACAATTCTTCAAGTTTGTTTATTTGTTGCGCTGAAACCTGTCGAGCTCTCAACTGTTCTTTCTCAGCTGGGACTTTAACTAGCCACGGTAAAAACTGTCGATCCTGGATAAGTGGCTGCCATTGACTTGGATCCCTGTAAAAATTATTGTAAACCAAATGTTTCGAAATTATACTAATTGAAAAATTTACAAAAATTTAAATGACAGAGGAAGACAATAATCTGTAATTTGAGGTGTTCTGTTTTGAAAATTTTATCAGAAGATACACCTCTGGTGTGAATGTTAACCAATGAATTGCCAATTGGGATCACAATATAAAAAAAAAATTATCAGCATTTAATACTAATAGCGAAATTTGAAAATACTTTACTTTCGAATTGATAAATCTAAAAAAAAATCACTCTTTTAAGTTGTGTCTTGTATCAGTCGGACAAAACTGAAAATGAGCAAAAAATATCAATAAGATAGATTAGCTGTTAGAGGGTCATAATGCTAGTACATGTATATGGGTCAATGAAAATTAGCCACTTTCCGATCCTAACCAAGGTAATCTGTAAATCAGTCATAATATGTTCAAAAAAAAGGGAAATACCGTATTTATTCTAATAAATTAGAATACCCCTTGAGTTTACAGGGGGATAGGCGCTTAATAGTGTATTTTCTATCATATAGTGAGCGTTTATTGGAATAAATAGGATAGTCTAACACAGAAATGTCAGTGTCACTCAACATCTTCACACAGGTCTCAGAGCCAATATCGTATGCGACTGATCTAATGTTTTGAGCCTATGTTGAGCCTATACTCCAATGCGACTTTAAGGCCAGAAAATAAGGTAATTAAAATTAAAAATTCTTACCAGCTCATATCCTTAAGATTACTCGGAGAAGCACATGGTTGACGACACAAGAGGACTACAACAGATTCCGCTTTTGCTGGAATGAAGCCCAGCAGAAAAACATTCTTGCAACCACATTTGTAGCATTCCAGCACAGTTTCACCCAGGGGACCATCTTTGTGTAGTGTTACTTCCTTGGCTTTAGCACGGACCAGATGATTTATAATGTGGCTTTGAAAAAAAATTTCAGTTGAACATATATAACTTCACTCAACGATTTTTTTATTCTTCTGATAAGCTATTATTATACAAGCATGGTTGGCAATAAGGGTTTTCTAAAACAGACAGAAGCGATGATTTATAACCAAATATCAATCTAGTTGTTTGCATGGATAACCTGTGGATATTTTGTTCAGTATCGATTCTGCCCATTAGCTAATCAAATTTCAAGTTTATTAGCGAAATATTTGTACATCAATGATATTTGTACATAATGTCAGCCACAGCTTGAGAGAAAAATCGCAGATCAAAATTTTTCACACAAGCTATTACTGTAACTTAGTGCATTGAAGGAAATTTGGCTAGACAAGACCATAGAAGTCCAAGCGCTCCCGCCTCAAAATATAATTTGATTTAAGCGATTTTGTGTAGTCTTAGTCATTTAGTTTAGATTTAGTCGAAGACAATTAGACTAAAGAGGCTAAATCTAAGAGTAAGATAAAGAATAATTCAGTCTAGGATCACTAAGAGCCTGCCACTGGAACCCAGCCTGATAACATTACTCCATTTCGAGAACAAGAAACTTGATATAACTTTTAGAAAACAAGAGCCCAGCCAGCCACTATAATCCCCCCCCCCCACCCCCCGCCAGTGTTATAGAAATTTTAAAGAGTGCATTCTTCTCTGAACATTTTGTTTAACAGTAAATGGTCTACCTAGATCTAGTACAGTTTACCATGTATACTAGGTCTAAGAAGCTCAGTCTAAGAGTAAGATGAGAAATAGATTGCAAACCTCCATTGAAATTAATGATCCTAATCAGTATCCCAGTAATGGTCTACCTATCTGGCACGGTTTACCCGATATCAGGCCAATCAAGGTAACTAATAGCTGATTTATGGTCATTTTAAATTCGATATAAACTAGTTAAAAAATTAGGGTGCATCCTCCCCCGAAACTCCAAATTTTGTTTTATAGTAATGGACTAACATCTAACACCGTTTGCAAAATATTGGGCATGTGAAAGTAAATAATGGCCGATAGAGGGCCATTTTGAATTTGATCAAGTCAGAATTTTTCAAGATTCATCCTCAGCTGAAATCTCACATTTCATTCTATAGTAATCGTCTAGCTATCTAGCACGGTTTACCAAATATCGGCCATGTGAAAGTAAATATGGCCTGAAGGCGGCCATTTTGAATTTGATCAAGTCGAAATTTTTCAAGATGCATCCTCTCCTGAAATCTCACATTTTGTTTTATAGTAATGGTCTAGCCATCTAGTACGGTTACCAAATAACGGCTATGTGAAAGTGAATAATGGCCGATAAGCGGCCATTTTGAATTTGATCGAGTCAATTTTTTTCAAGATGCATCCTCTCCTGTAATCTCACATTTTGTTTTATAGTAATGGTCCAGGTATCTGACACGGTTTACCAAATATCAGCAATGTGAAAGTAAATAGTGGCCTATAGACAGCCATTTTAAATTCGAGTCGAAAGTTTTTAAAAGGCATCCTCTCCCGAAACGTCACATTTTGTTTTATAGTACTTAATGGTCTAGCTATCTAGCACGGTTTACCTGATATCAGGCCTATCGAGGTAAATAATGCTGATTGTAGGCCATTTTGAATTCGTGAGTTAAAATTTTTAAAAAACTCACACTTTGTTTTATAGTAATCAGGTAATGGTCTAGCCATCTAGCACAGTTTACCAAATATCAGCCATGTGAAAATGAATAATGGCCGAAAAGGCGGCCATTTTGAATTTGATCAAGTCAAATTTTTTCAAGATGCATCCTCATCTGAAATGTCACATTTCGTTTTATAGTAATGGTCTAGCCTTCTAGCACGGTTGATCAAATATCAGCCATGTGAAAGTGAATAATGGCCGATAAGCGGCCTTTTTGAATTTTATTGAGTATAATTTTTTCAAGATGCATCCTCTCCTGAAATCACACAGTTTGTTTTATAGTAATGGTGTAGCCATCTAGCACGGTTTACAAAATAACGGCCATGTGAAAGTGAATAATGGCCGATTGGCGGCCATTTTGAACTTCCATCCTCTCCTGAAACCTTACAATTTGTTTTATAGTAATGGTGTAGATATCTTGAGCGGTTTTCATGATATACCACAATATCAGGCCTGTCGAGGTGAATAATGGCCGATAGGCGGCCATTTTGAATTTTATCAACTTGAAATTTTTCAAGATGCATTCTCTCCTGAAACCTCACAATTTGTTTCATAGTAATGGTGTAGCTATCTTGAGCGGTTTTCATGATATTCCGCAAAATCTTTCAGTCGCATTTACCGATGTTATAAATTAGGTCAAAGTGCTGGGTCAACTTCAAGGTCAAGGTCCAAAAACCTGAAAAGGCACAACTAGGGACCTTGGAGAACATGCATGTGCAATATGACTGTCATCGGCCCAGTACTTTTCGAGATCTGCTCCGGGAACGAAGTGCACGTCAAAACGTCTAAATAGGTCATAGCTCTGATACAAAAGTAGGTCGAAGTTCAAATACCCCAAAAGGCACAACTAGACCCCCTAGGGGTGTGTGTGTAAAATTTGAAGACAATCGGACAAGTACTTTCAGAGATATGCTCTGGAAACGAATTTTTTACAGACGGGCCAATGGCCCAACGCCGAAACATCATCATTTTCTCCTCTGCAACCTTGCGTATTGAATTCAGATTAAAAATATTTTAACCTGTCCATTATCTACCTGGAAGTAGCCCACATACCAAAAATTGTTATCCTAGCTTATTTTCTTACAAAGTTATAGGCAGAAGAAGAGGCAAAAAAAAACGGAGGCGGAATCCATAGCTCCCTCCGTCTTACCTACGGTGACTGCGGGAGCTAATTACAGATATTAAAGTCAATGATGGCCACAAGTCAGCCATTTTGAATTTGATCAAGTTGATATTTTTCAGGGCATATCCTTCAAATGAAACCATAAATTTAGTAATGAACAGTACAACCTCTTATCAACGGCCACCCCAAATGTTGGCCAAAAGTGGCTGTTGGCCGCTCATAGGAAATTAAAGGGAGTGGAAGGCATGGGTACAAATTGGCGATCGCCCTATCGTCCCTGGGGATATTATTAATTAAGGGCGACAATGCAGTCTCACAGACTTTATCGCCCGTGGGGATATTATTAATTAAGGGCGACAATGCCGTCTTACAGACTTTTGGGGGTTGTGACCTTTGACAAAGACCTAATCTTTTACCTTTGATTTTAAGGCCATTATTGACTTTAATTGATGGCGGATGATAAGTTCAGTTTCCGGACGATATCTCAAAAAGCGTTTGCTGGATTGTTTTCATATTTTATACACACATCCCTCAACGGGTGTTGATGTGCCTTTTGGGGGTTGCGACCTCTGACCTAATTTTTTACCTTTGATTTGAAGCTATTATTGACTTTAATTGATGGCAGACGATAAGTTTATTTTCCAGACGATAGCTCGGAAAGCGTTTGCTGGATTGTTTTTATATTGCCACACAAATCCCTTAGGGGGGTGTAGATGTGCTTTATGGGGCCTTGAGTTTGAGGCCATTATTGACTTTAATTAATGGCGGGGTATATCGTTAGCGTCAGTGCTCTTGTTTTTAAACTGTGTCTGTGTGGTCTTGATCACTGCCAGCAAGTCAACACGGGACATTGAAAGTGGCTCAGTGGTAGATGAGCGTTGCCAAAACTGGCCCAGTGTTGTGTGAGTGTTAGATTGATAGTCTGTGTTGTGGCTCTTGGGCCAGAGGTCTGCCAAATCTCTGTATGGTGTATGGAATGATAACAGAGGCAATACTTTTAATCTTTAAAGTGGAGATTGTGTAACAAAATTGTGTTTTAAATAGCGTAGTTATTGAAAACAAATATAATTTCAATTTCTAGTTATAATAATACATTTTCGAATGTAAAACCATCAAATTTTTACAGAGCAATAAAGACACCAAGGCCATTCTATATCCATGCCACGATCACGTGCTATTTCAGTGAAGGCCAGCGCTTTCTGTAAGTGCCAGTTTATATCTCAGCGGAAATTTCGCGGCAAACAAAAAAAATGAACTAACCAACTAGGCCGATCCCATATTTATAAGGCAAATAAAAGTGAATTATGGCCGATAGTCGGCCATTTTAAATATGATCAAGTTGACATTTTTCGAAGCATATTTTTTTTATAGTAATGTTCTTGCTATCTGGCACAGTTTGCAAGATATCAGGCTGATTAAAACTTAATTATGGCCGATAGTTGGCCATATCGAATTTGACTTGCGTTGAAATTTTCAGGGTGCCAGTAAATATTCCCGTCCGGGCTGAAACCACACATTTTTTTATAGTAATGGTATAGCTATCTGGCATGGTTTGCCAGATATCAGGCATATTAAAGTTAATTATGGCCGTGAGTTTGCTATTTTGAATTTGATTGAGTTAATATTTCAGGGCATATGATTATCCCTCCCTGAAGCCAAACAGAGGATTTAAATTTTGAAAAATACATACATGTTTACAATCTATAAATGACCTATATTCGAAGACATGTCCTGGAAAAATACATCAAACTGGATCAAAGTACACATGTATGTAATTCAGAAAGTAGAAAGGCCTAGTACAATTTAAGCTTCGGTACCGGTACCCCAAAAGGTGCATCTGGAGTCCCTAAGGATCATTACCAAATATATAGTAGAAGATCTTCCAAGATATGGCCAGGAGAATAATTCCTGATATTCGGTCAGAATGAACCTTGCGAATTCAATAGAGATAAAATATGTATTGACCAGTACCTAAAAGTTAACCACATATCAAATAACGTCAGCCTGGGGGTTTTTTCTTGTCAAGTAATGAACGCAAGATGTTTTACAGGACAAAGCCCAATTCCATCTCTCATTCATGTGTTGCATCTGCAGTGACGGTGGGAGCTGACAATAGACAGCACTAAGTAAAATGTCCACCACATACTGTACATCTGCAGAGGTGCCAACCTTAGACCATGAAAAAAAGGAAGACATATTGGAGGGTCGAAAAAATTGCGGTCGCCAATGCACATCACATGCAGATTCACCCCGCGCGCCACCGGTGCATACAAAAATCCCTCCCTCCCCCAGGAAATGTTAAAAAAATGTAATGCATTTTACTGCATTTTAAAGAGTTTTGTTGACATTTCACTCTTTGATTGACAAGACTGTGTAAAAACGACAAGACTGGAAATATAGGACAATGACAACCAAGCCCTACATTTTGGTTTGTCCGCTAAATTTTTTGGTTGTCCTCACAAAAAGAACCAGCTTTAGGAAATCTGTAGTGGGCAACGGGGCCATGACTGCCATAGTGTGTGAAATCAGCTTTCACACTGACCACCTGAGTCTGACTGGTCTAATGTTTACTGCTCCCGAAAAATAATCACTGACCCGATGTAAAAAGCAAATTATATGAATGCAGTGACACACCAACTAATAAAATTAAAAACATGATTATCATATGGGGACATTAGATTAAACATTAGTGAGTATAAAACAAGATATCTAGTTGACATAATTGATGACAGGAATACTCGGCGGTCGTCCGCCATTTTGTTTTTTCTTAAGAATGTAAACAGTGGTAAGCAAACACAGATTGTGTGAAACAGAGGCGATAATATAGCCTATTACTGGTACATATTATCAATGTATAGATTGGCTGAATTGTAAGGTGTTAACAAGATCGATTGGGAAATAAAAAAATGAAAAAAAGCTGTGTGGATGTCAGAAAAAACCGGTGCGTCCATACCCCGAAAAAGACCCGAAAAAGACTTTATTTTCAACCGAATATTTTGTTCGTGATATGACATTCAACTGATAACACTAGTAATTAGTATAAATTTATACAGAGTAAGTCTAGTGTATACTTTGTATATATATGCTTATTAACCATTAAAGCGTTAAACATTTGCAAATTTTAAACACTCATACACTCATTTTGTTCCAATAACAGCGATTTAATCGTCTACTAAAAGGGATTGAAAACGACTACAGTCGTGTTTAGCGGTTCAAGGGTTAACTACATTAGCTGGCACATTCACACAAATAATTTTTTCAATTTTTTTATTTATACATGTATCCCTTTTTATTAGGTATGGATGAACATTTTCGAACGATTAATTTTTATAGCGCCGTTCGAAATATATAATTAAGACAAGACATAATACAAAAAGACCAACACAAGTTCTCGTTATGCACTACCAACAGGCCTACATTTTTATCTCATAATAAGTTAGACTTTCATATTTATACAACTGGTTTTTTTAAAATAATAATTAGCCTAATGACCCTAATGCACTTGACAAAAGCTACATGTCATCGCCTTACTGAGTGTTTTCCGGCCTCAGGTGAGTTGTCATCCTATTGGCCCAGCGTTGCTTTACTGTTGGCACACCGTCGACATTGTTGGCCCAACAATAAACCAACGTTGGGCTGATGTCTTTTGTGAGGTGATCGAGGTGTTTTCCCACCTTATGTTCTGCGATATTACGGGAGTTCTTTTGTCGCTATGAGCTCCTAATCCTTTAACACTATCTTCAATCACTATCTTCTATCATCGATGCCGCTGTGAAATCCCCCTTCTTAAGGATGGGGTATATAATACGGGGTGTTTTCGGGTGATTATTAATCAGTTCCACAGAACACAATTCTAATAGACAGCACTTATTACGTTGAGAACATATATCATACATATATGTATAGCAGATGCATATAACTGCTAATAACGTTAGAAATGTATCTTATATATTACATAAACAATTATTAGGCCTAATCTGTATAAAAGAATAATATGTATCATATATTAGAGGCCCATATGCACTGTCAACAAGATTCAAACTTGAATAAGCCTACCTTTTAAAAAGTATTGTTCATTCAATTGGTTATGCATGCTACAATGTTGTGATCAATAACTGAGTGTAAGAATAAAGGTATAATATCTGATAGTTGTGTTTGCTTTAGTACTTGATTTATAATAGATCCACACATACAATATATGACCAATCACGAAATAAAAATGGCCTACAATAATCGTAAATTCAATTAGCCTACAAGTAGCCCAGCAAACACGAGACATTCACCCAATGTTCGTTCAATGTTGGTTCAATGTTGGCCCAACCTTAAACCAACAATGGGTGCATTCATGTATCGTGTCTGCTGAGAGGCCTAGTAGAGATATAAAGCTGACCAGGTGGCGCATTAGTGCCAAATGACAGTAAAACCGGAACACTACAAACTAGGCTACTGTAGGCTGTATTACGATCATTTACATAAAATAAACTTGCAAATACATGTTTGGAACACATACTAATATATAAAATAACATTATAGTAGCATATAAACAGCATTCGGTTGAAAATAAGGTCTTTTTCTGTCTTTTTCAGGTCTTTTTCGGGGTTTCTAGTCTTTTTCTGTCTTTTTCGGGGTATGGTCACACCCAGAAAAAAACGGCGGTAATGCCGCCATCATTGCCCCCATTTTTACCGCTAAAAACGCATAGTGGAATCAAAATTGTATTGCAACATTGGATATTAGGCCTATATAAGGTTGTCCATGCGAAAATCGGAAGATTATTAATGGGTATCGTAATAGCGGGAACAAGGCATAAAAATCGTAAGTCTTCCGCGAAAATTGGAAGGGTTGGCACCTCTGAATCTGGAATTGGCACCCGTTTTATATTGGAGGTTTTGTCGATTTAATAAAAAACACCAATGTTACTCAGCCCCAACAGGGCTCGAAATTGGCCCTGCCCGATAATCTGAGAAGACTAACAATCTAGGAAGGACGAGTTCAGTTTCACTGAGCTTGTCCTGCCGGACGAGTGCCCCTTCTTGATATTTATTAGGAAGGACAAGTGCTATTCTTGGGGAGGACTAGTGCATTTTGTTGTCCGACTTGACAAGTGAGAATAAATCAAATTTCGAGCCCTGGCCAAAAAGAGTGTTCCCATTCAGGGTTACAGTGGCGTAGCCAGCATGTATGCACGTACGCACGTGAGTACAACCTGGCTCAGCCCCCCCCCCCCCTAAAAAAAAACATTCTAGGAAATTGAGTGTTATTTTCACATTTTACGGGAACTAATATATGGGGCCTATCCTAATACAGTTACAGACGACAGGCAAACATATATAATAAGGTACTATAGGCCTATATATGTTTGCCTGCAGTAGTAATACAATGTAACCTAACTATAATAATGAGGCCTGGGAGATAATTCAACCTAGTTAAACAAGACTACATAAGTCCAGGAGCTCCCGCTCCGAATTAGAATTTGATTTAAGCAATTTTGTATAGGGTTATTAATGTAGTCCTAGTCTAGGTCAAAAATCAAGACGCAAGACAACTAGGTCTAAGAAGCCCAGTCTAAGAGTAAGATAAGAACTAGACAGTCTGTCAGAGATTGCAAACCTCCATTGAAATTAATGATCCTAATCAGTATCCCAGTAATGGTCTACCTATCTGGCATGGTTTACCCGATATCAGGCCAATCGAGTAAACTAATAGCTGATTTACGGTCATTTTGAATTCGATATAAATTAGATAAAAACTTAGGGTGCATCCTCCCCCGAAACCTCAAATTTTGTTTTATAGTAATGGACTAACATCTAACACAGTTTGCAAAATATTGGGCATGTGAAAGTAAATAATGGCCGATAGAGGGCCATTTTGAATTTGATCAAGTCAAAATTTTCCAAGATGCATCCTCAGCTGAAATCGCACATTTCATTCTATAGTAATGGTCTAGCCATCTAGCACGGTTTACCAAATATCGCCCATGTGAAAGTGAATAATGGCCGATAGGAGGCCATTTTGAATTTGATCAAGTCAAAATTTTTCAAGATGCATCCTCTCCTGAAATCTCACATTTTGTTTTATAGTAATGGTCTAGCCATCTAGTACGGTTTACCAAATATCAGCCATGTGAAAATGAATAATGGCCGAAAAGGCGGCCATTTTAAATTTGATCAAGTCAATTTTTTTCAAGATGCATCCTCATCTGAAATCTCACATTTCGTTTTACAGTACTTGATGGTCTAGCCATCTAGCACGGTTGACCAAATAACGGCCATGTGAAAGTGAATAATGGCCGATAAGCGGCCATTTTGAATTTTATCGAGTCGAATTTTTTCAAGATGCATCCTCTCCTGAAATCACACATTTTGTTTTATAGTAATGGTCTAGCCATCTAGCACGGTTTACCAAATAACGGCCATGTGAAAGTGAATAATGGCCGATAAGCGGCCATTTTGAATTTTATCGGGTCGAATTTTTTCAAGATGCATCCTCTCCTGAAATCACACATTTTGTTTTATAGTAATGGTTTAGCCATCTAGCACGGTTTACCAAATAACGGCCATGTGAAAGTGAATAATGGCCGATTGGCGGCCATTTTGAACTTTGACAAAATGATTTTTTTCAAAATACATCCTCTCCTGAAGCCTTACAATTTGTTTTATAGTAATGGTGTAGATATCTTGAGCGGTTTTCATGATATTCCGCAATATCAGGCCTGTCGAGATGAATAATGGCCGATAGGCGGCCATTTTTAATTTTATCGACTTGAAATTTTTCAAGATGCATCCTCTCCTGAAACCTCACAATTTGTTTTATAGTAATGGTGTAGCTATCTTGAGCGGTTTTCATGATATTCCGCAAAATCTTTCAGTCGGATTTACCGATGTTATAAATTAGGTCAAAGTGCAGGGTCAACTTCAAGGTCAAGGTCCAAAAACCTAAAAAGGCACAACTAGGGACCTTAGAGAACATGTATGTGCAATATGACTGTCATCGGCCCAGTACTTTTCGAGATCTGCTCCGGAAACGAAGTGCGCGTCAAAACGTCTAAATAGGTCATAGTTCTGAACCAGAAGTAGGTCAAAGTTCAAATACCCCAAAAGGCACAACTAGACCCCCTAGGGGTGTTGTGTGTAAAATTTGAAGACAATCGGACAAGTACTTTCAGAGATATGCTCCGGAAACGAATTGTTTACGGACGGCCCAACGGCCCAACGCCGTCACATCATCATTTTCTCCTCTGCAACCTTGCGTATTGAATTCAGATTAAAAATATTTTAACCCGCTCATTAGCCACCTGGAAGTAACCCACATACCAAAAATTGTTATCCTAGCTTATTTTCTCACAAAGTTATAGGCAAAAGAAGAGGCCAAAAAAAAACAGAGGTAGAATCCATAGCTCCCTTCGCTCACCTACGATGACGGCGGGAGCTAAAAAGCATTGCACACAACAACAGGCTGACCTTGTAGGCTTACCTTGCAGTAGACCTATCATTTGGTGTCTAGCTATCATCATGTTCAGTAGCTAATATTAGACTATTTGAGGGTTAAAATTAGACTTAAAATTCATTCTTTTTACTCTTCAGGCCAGAATTAACCATTCAATCTTCCATCAACTACCAGCCTCGCCTTACTGTCGCACTTATCGACTTGTAGTGTATGATGATTACCGGAACTGGGTGATGAATTGTGAAAAAAAAATTTGCCTCATATTGTTAAGACAGCTTCACGGAAAAAGTCGTTTTGAAACCTTCCAAACACTCAAGTGTAGAGAATTAGGTTAGTTTTCATGGATGCAAAATGATGCTTTGAGGCATCATGAGTTTAAAGGGTTAATTAAATGAAGGTTCCTAAAGGTTATTTTCATATGGATTTTTGCGGATGCCCCCATCTCAAACCTTTTCTTATTAGCAAAAGTAAGAATTTATTCCTAAAAAAAATAAAAAGCAAATACTTTTAATATGAAGAATAAAAAGAATGTTTCGAGGATGCCAATCTCATATATTAAATCGAAATCAAATGTGTGAATTAAGACATAATTTTCGGGGTATATTATCTATTTTTTTCACATATTCACTAAAAGATTTGCATTGTTTCTGCATATCAAATTTTGTAATGGACGGAAATTCCCAATGATAGGCATAATATATGCTCGCAAAAATCATGGATAGTAGGCGCAGCCCCTACAGTCTCAAATAAAATAACGTTTACAAACACGAGACAACAAATTAATAGTGAATTATATCTCCAGAAATTAGTTTTAAGTGCACCCAGAAACAACCAAAAACAAAAATTTCCTGTGAGGGGCTCACAGCGCCCCCCGAACCCCCAATTGCCAAATTCGGCATATGATGTACACCAATAAAAAATACGCTATTTCGTGCGTACAACCAAATAATTCCTGGCTACGCTCCTGGGTCACTGTAAAGGGGAGTAAATCTGCTAATTGATGTCAACCCTTACAGTGCGGGGATAGACTTCAGTCGACAGAATCTGACATCTGTAGACCTCAGATTCTGACGACTGAAGTCAATCCCCGCACTGTAAGAGTAACAATATTTTTAATGGCCGTAGACCCATAACCATGATAACCTAGGTATTCAAATGAATCAGAAAGAGCTAGCTAAGCCATTTATAATGATTTTATATTGAAAAAATCCTTCAATCTCCATAGTTTTTAAAAACAAAAATAATTCAGCGCTTTAAGGGTTAACTTTAGACAGTATAAAGCTGCCGGAATTTCCCAGTTTACAGTACTTAGTACAAGTAGACTTGTGAAGATTTAATTGACAATACAGGTGTCCACAAAGTAAAAAAAATAATCACCTTCCAGATGTATTACCCCTGCCGTTGCAAAACCACTTTTTAGTTGTGTTACAGTACACCACACAAGCTGGATCATGTATACCACAGTACCTAGGTATAGGGAAAAAAAATAATGTATGAATAATTGAGAACATCAACAACATCAATTCAGTGGTGAAAATAAAAGTAAGATAACATGATACCCGGTACCGTAAATGCAGGACTATAATGCGCTACTTTTTTTCGATTTTTAACAGTCGGTGTTGTATACAACAGGTGCGTGATATGTTACATAATGTATGGCTGGGGCACTGCTTAATCCCCCTGATTGTCTGATCACTGATAAGGGTCAATATTAGCTAAGGTGTAACATACACAGTTAAATTATAACATATTTTTTTGCTAAAAAACACTATTTCCCATCAAAGTGATTAATGAGAGCTAACATTATGTACCATTAAAAAGATAGTTGTTTTACACAGATTTCGCCACGATCACATCAAAGTTGTAGTTTTGTCGCTTACGCATGTTACTTTTGACGGACAAAAAGTTGATTTTTGCTTTTGCAATAAATTATTTTTCAACAGTACAGATAATAAAAGTATGTGTTTTATAGGGACTCTTACCTCGGCTGCATTATATGTACAGCAAATCACCTAAATCTTACAGAACAATGCCTAATAAACAATATGGCCGGGGGAGCAGCCTGTCTGTCAAATAGTAACACACGAATCATTGTCTGTCAAATAGTAACGTACGTAATCATTGTCCGTCAAATAGTAACATACAAATTTACCGTTTTTTAAATTTTGAAATATGTTGTCAAACTACAAGTTCTGTGCGATCTTGATGTTGTAGTTGTGGGTTTTTTTTACAGTTTCATGGCCGTGATCATATCAGAGCAGTTTGTGATAGCTCCTATCTATCTTAGAAAAGTTATTTACATGTAACTGACGTTGATGCTTACGCACGTTACATACGCACGTTTTTGACGGACAGGGTGTTGTTTACTTTTATGCTGTCATTCTTCCCCTCTAATACAACAAGTGATGACGTAATCGGAAAGTGTCCTCAATAGTTTTTTGTGAACTCCTTGCTGAATACGTAGCCTTTTGTGGGTGTTCTTGGTCGGCCGAAATTACGCATGTTACTTTTTGCGGACTTTTTAAGGTTTATTTTTAATTCGGTATTATTCTGGCAAATCTGGTTCAGGGTTTCATTCCTTTATATACTGCTACAGTTTATCAATTTCGGGAGCCATATCACATCACATGGCATCATGGAACTGTATTTTAAGCAGTAAGAAAGCAGAGCTAGTTCTGTTTAGGTTTTGACGGACACATGTAACATGCGTAAGCACTATTTCATATATCAAGTTGTATGTTCTATAAACAATATTACTATACATTTACCAACTTTTCAAGAACAATTGGGCATGATCCTTATTTCAACACTTAAGTTTTTTTCGTTTGGAAACAAATCTTATACATACCAGCAGTCCAAATACACACTTGCCAAAAGGTTACGCTGGATTGTTGTAAAATATTATAATATTGACGACATATTTTACTCGTAATCTTTTAAAAGTAAACCATCCTCCATGAAGTTATGTTTTTTATGTAATGATGTGTTTACCTTGAGGAAGATATTTAAAAAATATATATTTAGATATAATAATGGTCCCTCTTAGAACTTTGTAATTAACTTCATCAATATAACACCTTAGCTAATTTTGACCCATATATGAGTGAAATCAGCGTGAAATGTCAGTAGCTTCTTCGCAGTTAGCTTGGTTATGACATACATGTGTGCATTAACACCTGCTGAGACAGGTAGACTCGCTCACGTGTGAAGTCACTTACTCTCAGTTGGAAGGATTATCTGTTCAATGATAACTGCTGCAGTTATTCTGACACAACTTAAACTTGTCGCCCACCACATGGCAAATATACAAAGTTCAGCTTTCACATCAGAGTAGCTGTCTCAACTGACACAACTCACATGATGTTCTACGGAGAAGCTACACAACAACTTTCAAACTGCAAGTGATTTTAAATTAAATGACTGACTCAAATGCACCATTAGAATAGAAACCTAGCACAGGGTGCTATGCAACTGCCGCGTCCGTGTCAAGGCATTGGCAGAATTTTGATGATTTCAACACGGAATGCGCTGTATTTAGAGAGTGTGCAGTATACGTCTTGAGCATCAACAAAGTCCTATTTAGTCCTATTGCGCAGTATTTACCTATGTGCGGTATAGTCTGGCAATTACGGTAGATCATCTTGGAAAATAAAACAAGAGCGCACTCGACAATAGCCCACTGCTATTATTGGAGTTGTCATAGGACTGGTTATTAGCAACATGCAGTATAAATTTGGGCAGGATACATTAACAAGAGCACACTCGACAATAGACCGCCGACATTATTGAATTAGTTGGTCAAATTATTGACGTAAAATGCAAAAAATCACAATAAATCTGCCATTTTTCTTTTTTTTTCAGCCATTATTGAAGTTGTCTGAGAACTGGTATTTAGTAACATGCATAACAAATTTGGGAAGGATACATGGAAAACTTTCAAGGTCAAATTATTGATATATGATGCTCACAGCAAATGTTAACGCCAACATCAACACCGATGATGCCGAACTTCTATTGCAATAGCCCACCTTTTTTAAATGAAGGCGGCTGCAGGCTAAAAATAACTAAATCTAAATTGTGCAATATTATTATCATAGTACATTTAAATACTTGTTTAGCCACTCCACTGGTAAAGGATTAACAAAGCAAAGTGAAACTTACGAGCATGCATGTTTGGGAAGATCCTTCATATAAAATTGGTCTTCTTCATCTTCCTCAAATGTCAATTCATTAACAGTTTGGCCAATTAATCCCACATCTCTATCAAGACCATTATACAAGGTGATCTCTCCTCCAGACAGCTGAGACTGTGACTAGAAAACAAAATAAGTATGTTAGTGTACTGTTACTATCCAGGTACCACATCTCAAAAAATGCCTTATTTTGTCCTGTTTACACCAGGATGTAATATACCTGAAATCTATTTAATGTTGTACAGCTTTACCTGGGGATGAGAAACTGCAGGTTGTGTATTAGAAAATTGTGTAAATCGGTCAATTTTAGTTCAATTTTTTTTTGTAATAACATTTGAACTGGTTTGGTGGTCAGTGAATTCACGTACACCACTCCTAGACAATAAAAAAAAATTGTAACCCTTCTCAGGCGATTTTTTTTTAATTAGACAGTTGGTTGACAAAACCACCGAGTCACGAAAATCTGAAAAAAAACAAGACTACATAAGTCAAGGAGATCCCGCTCCAAATTAGAATTTGATTTAAGCATTTTTGTGTAGTGTTATTAAGGTAGTCCTAGGCTAGGTCAAAAATCAACTTTAGAAAACAACTAAGTCTAAGAGACTCAGTCTAAGAGGAGGACAAGAACTAGACAGTCTGTCAGAAATTGCAAACCTCCATTGAAATTAATGATCCTAATCAGTATCCCGGTAATGGTCTACCTATCTGGCACGGTTTACCCGATATCAGGCCAATCGAGGTAAATAATGGCTGATTTATGGTCATTTTGAATTCGATAGACTAGTTAAAAAATTTCAGGGTGCATCGTCCCCTGAAACCTCACATTTTGTTTTATAGTAATGGACAAGCATCTAACACAGTTTGCAAAATATTGGGCATGTGAAAGTAAATAATGGGCGATAGGCAGGCGGCCATTTTGAGTTTGATCGAGTCCAAATTGTTCAAGATGCATCCTCTCCTGCAATTTCACTTTTTGTTTTATAATAATAGTCTAGCCATCTAGCCTGGTTTTCCAAATAACAGCCATGTGAAAGTGAATAATGGCCTAAAGGCAGCCATTTTGAATTTGATCAAGTTGAAATTTGTCAAGATGCATCCTCTCCTGAAATCTCACATTTTGTTTTATAGAATTGGTCTAGCAATCTAGTACGGTTTACCAAATAACTGCTTTGTGAAAGTGAATAATGGCAGATAGGCGGCCATTTTAAATTTGAACGAGTCAAATTTTTTCAAGATGCATCCTCTCCTGAAATCTCACATTTTGTTTTATAGTAATGGTCTAGCTATCTAACACGGTTTATCAAATATCAGCAATGTTAAAGTAAATAGTGGTTGATAGGCGGCCATATTGAATATGATTGAGTCGAAAGTTTTTAAAAGGCATCCTCTCCGGAAACGTCAAATTTTGTTTTATAGTAATGATATCAGGCCTATCGAGGTAAATAATGCTGATTGTCTGCCATTTTGAATTCGTAAGTTAAAAAATTTCAGGCTGCATCCTCCCCCGAAAACTTTTTTGCTTTATAGTAATGGTCTAGCCATCTAGCACGGTTTACCAAATATCAGCCATGTGAAAATAATTAATGGCCGAAAAGACGGCCATTTTGAATTTGATCAAGTCAACACTTTTTAAGGTGCATCCTCATCTGAAATCAATCATTTCGTTTTATAGTAATGGTCTAGCCATCTAGCTTGGTTTACCAAATATCAGCCATGTGAAAGTGAATAATGGCCGATAAGCGGCCATTTTGAATTTTATCGAGTCGAAATTTTTCAAGATGCATCCTCTTCTGAAATGTCACATTTTGTTTTATAGTAATGGTCTAGCCATCTAGTTTACCAAATACGGCCATGTGAAAGTGAATAATGGCAGAAAGGTGGCCATTTTAAATCTGTTCAAGTCCAATTTTTTCAAGATACATCCTCTCCTGAAATCTCACATTTTGTTTAATAGTAATGGTTTAATAGCTGTCTAGCATGGTTTACCCGATATCAGGCCTGTCGAGGTGAATAATGGCCAATAGGCGGCCATTTTGAACTTGATCAAGTTGAATTTTTTCAAAATGCATCCTCTCTTGAAACCTTACAATTTGTTTTATAGTAATGGTGTAGCTATCTTGAGCGGTTTTCATGATATTCCGCAATATGAGGCCTGTCAAGGTGAGTAATGGCCAATAGGCGGCCATTTTCAATTTCATTGACTAGAAATTTTTTAAGATGCATCCTCTCCTGAAAGCTTACAATTTGTTTTATAGTAATGGTGTAACTATCTTGAGCGGTTTTCATGATATTCCGCAATATCAGGCCTGTCGAGGTGAATAATGGCCGGTAGGCAAACATTTTGAATTTTATCGAAATGAAATTTTTCAAGATGCATCCTCTCTTGAAACCTTAGTTACAATTTGTTTTATAGTGATGGTGTAGCTATCTTGAGCGGTTTTCGTGATATTCCGCAATATCAGGCCTCTCGAGGTGAATAATGGCAGATGGGCGGCCATTTTGAATTTTATCGACTTGAAATTTTTCAAAATGCATCCTCTCCTGAAACCTTACAATTTGTTTTATAGTAATGGTGTAGAGCTTCATGATATTCCGCAAAATATTTCAGCAGACGGACGGACGTGCCTGGTAACGACAATAGGCATCCGGACGCCTAAATTTTGGCTGAGGCCTAAAAAGTCAACTTGTGGTTGCCATTTTAAATTTCAGTAAAATCACCTGCACATCACTATGTTAGCCAGCGACCCGTGCACCCGTTTTTTTGATGGGTATGAGGTCAAAATGACGGGTAAAAATTGTCCAAACTACACTATAAAGGAGGAAAAGCACGGGCAGTTATAACTAGAGCCTGACGGCACTGAAGTAGAGCTTGTGCCGGGCTTCAGGGTCATTGTTTTAACCCTTTAACCGCCGGTGTCGCATATATTAGGGTTTTCATTTTTTATTAGCACATTAAGTAACACATTTGTTAAAAATAAAATGTGACATCAACTAGCAACATTTGAAAACAGTTGACCTCCATTTTGTCAAATCTGAATCATTTTCACTCACTTGAAGTTGTGGATCGCGTCAGCGAGACACAACTTCAAGTGGGTGAAAATTCAGATTGAATAATTTGGCAGTTAAAGGGTTAAGGAAAGCTAAGATGCAGCTGTTTCACAATTGAGCAACAAATATATTAGTTTAAATGAGGTGTTGAATCCGAAAGTAGCTATGCTGTATCTCGTGTCTGACTATCGTCAGCTCAATGTTTTTTTGAATGTTTAGTCGGGGAGGGGGGGGGTGGGTGGGTGGTGGTCATGCGTTGCATTTTACCACAAACAGTGTGCGACACTAACGCTCGACCCAGTCCGGTAATCCTGGCACCGGCGAGTACACATTCTCAGGCACTGGACCTGCTGGTCAAGTATATATTCAAGGCCTTATCTGCTTATGTTTACAACGTTACTAGGCATATACTAGTATTGTCAGCATGTCTGACTAGTACATGGATAGTCTGCAGTAGAGGTATTAAGACAACGCGGCGCAGTCATTAAGCCACGCGACATTGACTAGAGCTCCCTGCACCTGCTAGCCTCCATCCACTCTCACGCTGCCACTGTGAACGCGCTGACAGCAGTTGTAACTGGTGTGTTAACACAGGCTGACACCCTATGCAGCCACGGCCCGCTTTATTGTCTTAGACGACGCAGTTACCATCACATTTCATCTTTGAATGTTCTCATTTGGGCACGACAATATCTTAATATGGTATTTGCTTTTAGACACATCAGAATAATAGAAATGCGTCGGCATACTGTATGAATGCTTTTAAAAGACGTTGGCCTAACTGAATAAATTTACTTCTAATTTCACACAGTGTGTAAGCCTTAAGGCCAAAAAAAAATATATGTTTGTTTCCGATTTGTTGTCATTTTAACCAGTGGGTAGGTAGGAAATTTATTTTATTTTTCATTTTATTTTTTGTCACTTCAACCAATCGGTAGGTAAGAATTATTTTTTATTTTATTTGGCGCCAAATTCACTTCCATGCATGTCTTATCTGTAGGCCTACATTAGATAATGATTTTTTGTTTTTTTACCCCCCCCCCCTCTCCTTTTCGTAACGTTTTTTTAGTTACTTTGACTACAGCAAGTAAGTCATCCCTTAACTTATGGATTTCGTAATTTTTTTTTTTTTTTGGAAATTCATAAAATAAATTTGGGTCGCACATGTTTTGATAGGGTCGGTCGGAAATCGGAAACAAACAATATTTTTTTTTAGGCCTAAGCAGACCGTACCGATGATGTCATCTACTCTTGCCGCCCTTAGCCCGCCATTGATTAAATGGTGGTATATCATCTCTGCAGGGACATCGTGTATACATGTGCGCTAAACATTGGTTCAATGCTGCAACAGCTCGTCTGGGGTTGAGCATGTGTCAAGTCCTGTGTCTCTCGGCGCTACTATGGTAGAAAAAGATCCATACCTCACATATTTGGATGACCAGTGGACGCCAACTGCTAACAGTCAAAACATGAGCTAGCGCGATAAACAGATGCTTCAAATCTTACTTAACATTAAGCCTATACATTGACGTCGCATTATCGCTGAGAATTTTAGGGGCGCTTGTAAATCTGTAAATCAGTGATCACCAGTGGGTCATATCATTAATGTGTCAACCAAATGGCTCAAATTTTATTGCAAAATTCTTATCTATATCAAGATTCTAATTTGAAGAAAACATCTGAGCGAAATTGATTCTCCAGATTTTTTTTTGTTTTTGCAAAATCTTGTCGCCCTGGCAACACATTAATATTTAGCTGAAATGTCTTTTTGAGCCGTGACGGACGGAAAATAAAAAAGCTGTCTACCTAGTTCAGAAAGTTAATAATGTTCGATGTAGATATGCCTTCTAATAGTGTATGTCTATATTGTGTATTGTGAAAAAAAAATAAAAAATTGTGGCAGTTTGTGTTTTTAAAGGGGTTATTTAATGCAATTTCCGTCCGTCACGTTTTGAAGTCTTTTAATTATTGTGCTGCCACGTATAATAAATTTATTTAGTGAAACTTCCTATTTTCTCTTACTGCTCCCCAACACTAATTAGTAGAAAAGAGGATTATTTACATTTGCCGTTACGAACGGAATGTGCTGGTGTTACGGACGGAAATGTTTTTTTTTGTTTACCCGAAGCAAGTTTGATGTGCTATATTTTTTGAATCGTTTCAGGTAGTTTTCATTTGGTATACATACAGATGCATCTTAGGAAATTACAGGTCGAGTATGAAGATGAGTGACCTTGAACTATTTTAAGGGTCAAGGTCACACCACTGTCCAGTTTGTCAATCACAATTAGTTTCATAAACATTAATTTTGATTTTTTAGGATGGAAGTTCCCTATTTGAAACCCAAGGCGAAGTGCATCTGAGGAAACTACAGGTCGAGTTTAAAAATGACTGACTGTTTATGACGAAGGTCACAGCATATAATAGCTAAAACTCCTTTGATTCTGCATATCTTTTAGTATAGCAGATTTGTGACAAAAAGGCTCAGTTAGTGATAAAAGTACCAAAATTTGCATATTGATAGTTTATTATACACCAAAACATATTACCTATGGACCCAATCTCAATTTCCATTTTTTCAGAGTTGGCGGCCATTTTCCAATATGGCTGCCAAATTTGTTAATTTTGACAGTAGTTCTGATCTTGTGGTATCAATATCGGAATACAAATCCAAGAAAGCAGTCCTATAAGCCCATAAAATCAAAGTAGTGATGTCATAAATTAATTAGAATTAAAAATATATCACCAAATTATGTTTAGTTAATGAAAAACAGTGAAAATGCCTTCAAAATAGTTACCGCGGAGACGCAATATTTACCGGTTAGCTTTAAAAGTAAAAAAGTCACAAATTTATAACTACAGTAAAACATTTAGTTCAAAAATAACTATTTGTATTATTTCTATCTAGGTACACAAAACATGCCTATGATATTCTGTCTAAAAAATTTATTGAAGACTCAGTTCTAATAACACCTACCCCTGAAACTTTAATAAAGGAAGGAATACTTGCTGAGAATATTCATGAAATTTTTTCACTGCACGAGGTCTTAGCGTAATGACAATGACAGCTCCGTCTGACAGTAACATATCAACATCTGGTCTGTCATTTTGGAAGGAGATATTTCTCTAAACATTATAATATATCAGATTTTGTTCCTGTACGTATGTCACCATAGGTCGAGAGTGATGGAGGGAAATTTTGGTTTTAGTGACTGAAGAAAGTATCCAAATCACCGTCACGAACAGTAACACATTATGCTTTTTTAACTACAAAAAGTACCCTTCTTGAACTCAGCAGCTACATCAGGATGACCCTCTTCGAGCAACATTATGTCGCGTATATGCATAGGCAACCAGCGAGCATTATTAGGGTGATCAAGTGCGAACATCAAAGGAGCTATCTTCTGCAGTACCTGGATGTACAAGTCAAAATCTCCCCCTTAATGATCTGACTAAAACAAGAACAGATAACTGAATCTCGAGTGTCAGACTCCAGAATTAAAATTGTGGATTTTCGTCTTCTTTCAGTTGTCTCCACTCGTCAAAATTATCAGCAAGATCATTATGTTCTTCAACATATGATGAGTATGCCTTTTGCAGCAGAGTGCAAAGTGCTGCAGCTGTGACCTAGTGTACATGTCTTGTACTGGATACATGCGACGCCTTTAAAAAAATAATCAGCCTTTCCAGGAGTTGCTATGTCATCTTGAACAAGAGCTGCTGTCCGTCCACTGCTGTCCAACCATTTTCCAAGTGCTTTCCAGGCGGCCATTTAGAACTATATGAAACCCGCCGAGCATGATAACATATAAATCCCTTCATAACTGATCCACTGTATTTGCTTCGTTATGTCAAACAATGGCTGATCACATGCCGTGACCGGAGGTTGTCCAGGGTTTAAGTACTGGACATCCATTGAATGACGGGACATGGTTGGGCACAATGCATGGAAAATTGTATTCCTATTATCTGTGTTCCTTCTGCCTTGATCGCCATAACTGATTAGGGCACTATTAGTCTGTGGGACTTTGGCTTTATTTTTGGGCAGAACCAGTGGTGGAACATTTGTGTACTCTTCAGGAAGCGGCGCTTTTCCTGGTGAGACGAGCAAACATGTGATTCCATTATCCTTGCCTCGCCGGGATTTGTGTGGCATGGATGCTGGAACAAAGATAGTGCTGTTCCATGAAGAGCTCCAAGGGCTGTGTTTGATGATGGGTTATGATCTATATTATCATATGCAGCTGTTGTAAAAACACTATGTCAGAGTTGACGAGGACAGACTACACCTTCTGATTTGTTAAGTTCTGATGTATCGTTTCCCAGATCAGCTGATATGCTCAAAACTTTGTCATCTGATGCTGATAATCCAAGGCCATAGAATTTATCAACCAAGCTACGTTTGCGGGTTTCACCATGTAACAACAGCCCCACATATATTGGAAGAGGTGGCTCTCTCATGGTGTTGTGGATGTTCCTGTTGCTTGTTTGCGATGACGAAAAGTGCTGTCATAAAAAATACACTGAGTAACACTAAAAACAGCTTGAATCTCAAATGAATTATTTGTCTGTGTTTGAATGTTTGATCCTCCTAGTATCATTCCCACTAATGATCTTAAAGATTGAGGGGTGCTTTCCTGCTGACAATTATTTTAAATGACTTCTGAAACTTCGACTCTGTACTAAACAAGTCCCGTTGAACAATCTTCGCGGCCTGTGACAAAATCCAGGCTTACGGCGTCATCAAAATCACGTTAATATGCTTGTTGTAAGGCGGCTCCCACGTCATTGCTGAATGCGGGGAGAACATCACTACCTTCTGTGTAAGCTTGTAGATCTTGTTGATGTGCTAAAATTCTGATTTTTAAGTGAGTGTTATTAAAACGACCCAAAACATCACCTCCAAACAGTTTTAGACGAGTTTTATATAGTCTTGCTAATTCTGCTAATCTAAATACGGGAGCTGCGTCACTTTCGATATGTGTATCCTTCATGTAAGCAATCAGCTCAGCCAAAGCGATATCTTTAATCCGTTGTTGGCCTTGATTCTTATCTTTGTCTATGTTTCTAGCTCTGGCTATGGCTCTATTATACAATGCTACGAGACAAGTTCGATGATAGACTGCATTTTGCGAGATCATGTCAGCAGCAGCAAGTTTCATTGCTAATAGAACAGTGTCTTGTAGCTCCATGGTACATTTGCTAACGTTTCTATCTAAATTCGTGGTAGAAACCAAGTGCATTTCTCCAGAACTTTGATCACAGAAAAAACAACCTTCCTTAGATATATTATTTGAAGTACAACTCTGCCTTGTTGCCTTCCTGGTGTCAGAAGAGGTGTAAATGTCGCTGCTTTTTCGTTTTTGTGACTTAGAAATCTCTCTATCCAGCTTCAATTCACTGAACCTATTTCTGCATTTTTTATTTTATTTGGCTTGATTATCAACAAGTGTTGGAGCTATTCCTTTGCCTTCATCCAAAAACGCCATATTCAATGGCATTGGTAGAGACCCTATCTTATCAAATTCTTGAATTGCTGAAGCTGATTGTCTTTAGTTGATATATATCCGAACGCTTTGTCCCCAAAAGCCACTGCAGAGCCCCGTCTTTATTATCTTGACAAAATATACACTTATCCCAATCCACAGATCCATTGATTGTGACTTTTGTGGCTGGTCTACAGACATTTCTGTCAAACGTTTCTTTGACATGATGCAATACCATACCATACACAAGCCAAGACTATACACTTACTGAAACTAATTCTACTACAACTTTATTATATAGCACGTTTCGCCCTCAGTTATGCACGTTACAACATGATTGTTTCAACGTGCCGTGTTTGCTGAGAAATAATGTAGTTATTAATGAGAAATTAATTTTGCAGGAGAAATACTTGATGTAAGATACTCGTATTTATTTCAAAGTTGGTTAAATATATAAAAATAAGCCAAAAGGCAGGTACTGCCTTTTTGTCAATCAATGCTAAAAATGGCGGCCATTTTGGATTGCACAATGTTTTATCAAAAAATTATTACAATTGTGTTATTATTTGTTTAAATAGATTTATTCCAAGGTGAATTACGGTCACACCAAGTGTGTCCATTACAGCAGATAGCATTGTTTTAATAATCATTATAATATCATTATTTTTTATTGAATTGGTCGCCATCTTGAACATAGCGGTTATCTTGGATTCCACCATTTTGACCATTTGTCTACATGTATTTGTATGTGTCCCTGTGCAGCATAAACTTTATACATTCAATTTTAAATTATTATTTAATGATCACAATAAAATTTTGTGATTTGTTTTTAATTTGGCCGCCATCTTGAAAATGACGGCCATCTTGGATTTGTTCAACTTGGGTCCATAGCTAATTTCAAAGAGTATCATCTCAGCTAACTTTCTGAAAATTTTGGTGCTTTTATCACTAACTGAGCCTTTCGTCTGATTTTCGTCACAAATCTGCTGGACTATTTTGGAAAGTTTGAATTACAGTCTTAGAAATTTGGTAATTATATGGTTCGAAGATGAGTGAGTGACATTGACCGATTTGACTGAGAAATGAGCATTAAATTTGCTGGATTGGCTGGCATAGGGCCTATATATGTTTTGATTCAAATCATACACTAGAAATAGGTAATTTTTATCCACTTGAAGTAGATTGCAGTAGCATGACACAACTTTAAGGGAGTACAAATTCCAATTCAATAATCTAGCGTTGTATGTCGTTAGAGACTTATTGTTTTTTCTGAACACCATCTATTGGATTATCCTGTTTGAGCTCGAAAATCAGCTAATTTGCATATCCAACATGGCCGTCTAATTTGTATATCCATTATCCAAGGTAGAAGTAAACTCTCCAGTCGCCAATATTCATCCGATCTTCGTGAATACTTTTCTGAATACCCTCTAAAGGATTATTCTAGTTGAGTTTGAAAATCAGCTAATTTGCATATTCAACATGGCCGCTATGGGCTAGTAACATATCCAAGATCGATGTAAACACTCTCCAATCGCCAATATTCGTCCCATCTGCACCAAATTTCTTCTGAACGCGCACCCTCTGACTGATGGATTATTCTTGTTGAGTAAGAAAATTGGCTATTTTGCATATTATGCTGGGCTAATTTGCATATCCAGGATCGACAGAAGGATTATTCTGGTTGAGTTCAAAAATAATCATATTTGCATATTCAAAATGGCCGCCATGGGCTAATTTGCATATCCAAGATCGATGTTTACAAACGCTCTCCAGTCTCTAAAATTCATCAGATCTTTGCGAAATTTCTTCTGAACACCCTCTGATGGATTATCCTGTTTGAGTTCGAAAATCAGCTATTTTGCATTATTATGCTGAGCTTATTTGCATATCCAGGATCGATGATAGGATTGCTAAAGATTATTCTGGTCGAGTTTGAAAATCAGCTAATTTGCATATTCAACAAGACCGCCATGGGCTTATTTGCATATCCAAGATTGATGTAAACGCTCTCTAGTCGCCAATATTCATCCGATATCTTTCTGAATACCCTCCAAAGGATTAATCTGGTTTATTTCGAAAATAAGCTAATTTGCATATATTCAAAATGGCCGCCACAGGCTAATTTGCATATCGAAGATCGATGTAAACACTCTCCAGTCTCTAATATGCATCCGATCTTTGCAAAATTTCTTCTGAACACCCTCTGATGGATTATCCTGTTTGAGTTCGAAAATAAGCTATTTTGCATAATATTATGCTGAGCTAATTTGCATATATCCAAGATCTACGAAAGGATTATTCTGGTCAAGTTTGAAAATCAGCTAATTTGCATATTCAACATGGCTGCCATGGGCTATTTTGCATATCCAAGATCGATGTAAACACTCTCTAGTCGCCAATATTCATCAGATCTTCACCAAATTTCTTCTGAACACCCTGTGATGGATTATGCTGGTTGAGATAAAAAATCAGCTAATTTGCATATCCAAGATGGCCTCCATGTCACTTATGTTATAAAGCCCCATCATTACTGCATTGGCAATAAAACTTTAATTGTGGAAGGTGGAGACTTTAATATTCGCTATGCAAATGTACGATGTAATTATAACAAGACTACATAAGTCCAGAAGCTCCCGCGACGAATTAGAATTTGATTTGAGCAATTTTGTGTAGGGTTTTTAATGTAGTCCTAGGCTAGGTCAAAAATCAAGACGCAAGACAACTAGGTCTAAGAAGCTCAATCTAAGAGTAAGATAAGAACTAGACAGTCTGTCAGAGATTGCAAACCTCCATTGAAATTATTGAATCTAATCAGTATCCCAGTAATGGTCTACCTATCTGGCATGGTTTACCCGATATCAGGCCAATCGAGTTAACTTAATAGCTGATTTAGGGTCATTTTGAATTCGATATAAATTAGTTAAAAACTTAGGGTGCATCCTCCCCCGAAACCTCAAATTTTGTTTTATAGTAATGGACTAACATCTAACACAATTTGCAAAATATTGGGCATGTGAAACGTAAATGGTGGCCGATAGGGGGCCATTTTGAATCTGAACGAGTCAGAATTTTTCAAGATGCATCCTCAGCTGAAATCTCACATTTCATTCTATAGTAATGGTCTAGCCATCTAGCACGGTTTACCAAATATCGCCCATGTGAAAGTGAATAATGGCCGATAGGAGGCCATTTTGAATTTGATCAAGTCAAAATTTTTCAAGATGCATCCTCTCCTGAAATCTCACATTTTGTTTTATAGTAATGGTCTAGCCATCTAGTACGGTTACTAAAAAACGGTTATGTGAAAGTGAATAATGGCCGATAGGCGGCCATTTTGAATTTGATCGAGTCAATTTTTTTCAAGATGCATCCTCTCTTGTAATCTCACATTTTGTTTTATAGTAATGGTCCAGCTATCTAACACGGTTTACCAAATATCAGCAATGTGCAAGTAAATAGTGGCCGATAGGCGGCCATTTTGAATTCGATTGAGTCGAAAGTTTTTAAAAGGCATCCTCTCTCGAAACGTCACATTTTGTTTTATAGTAATGGTCTAGCTATCTAGCACGGTTTACCTGATATCAGGCCTATCGAGGTAAATAATGCTGATTGTCGGCCATTTTGAATTCGTAAGTTAAAAATTTTCAGGGTGCATCCTCCCCCGAAAACTCACACTTTGTTTTATAGTAATCAGGTAATGGTCTAGCCATCTAGCACGGTTTACCAAATATCAGCCATGTGAAAATGAATAATGGCCGAAAAGGCGGCCATTTTAAATTTGATCAAGTCAGTTTTTTTCAAGATGCATCCTCATCTGAAATCTCACATTTCGTTTTACAGTAATGGTCTAGCCATCTAGCACGGTTGACCAAATAACGGCCATGTGAAAGTGAATAATGGCCGAAAAGCGGCCATTTTGAATTTTATCGAGTCAAATTTTTCCAAGATGCATCCTCTCCTGAAATCACACATTTTGTTTTATAGTAATGGTCTAGCCATCTAGCACGGTTTACCAAATAACGGCCATGTGAAAGTGAATAATGGCTGATTGGCGGACATTTTGAACTTTGACAAAATGATTTTTTTCAAAATACATCCTCTCCTGAAGCCTTACAATTTGTTTTATAGTAATGGTGTAGATATCTTGAGCGGTTTTCATGATATTCCACAATATCAGGCCTGTCGAGGTGAATAATGGCTGATAGGCGGCCATTTTGAATTTTATCAACTTCAATTTTTTCAGGATGCATCCTCTCCTGAAACCTTACAATTTATTTGATATTAATGGTGTAGCTATCTTGAGCGGTTTTCATGATATTCCGCAATATCAGGCCTGTCGAGGTGAATAATGGCCGATAGGCGGCCATTTTTAATTTTATCGACTTGAAATTTTTCAAGATGCATCCTCTCCTGGAACCTCACAATTTGTTTTATAGTGATGGTGTAGCTATCTTGAGCGGTTTTCATGATATTCCGCAAAATCTTTCAGTCGGATTTACCGATGTTATAAATTAGGTCAAAGTGCTGGGTCAACTTCAAGGTCAAGGTCCAAAAACCTGAAAAGGCACAACTAGGGACCTTAGAAAACATGTATGTGCAATATGACTGTCATCGGCCCAGTACTTTTCGAGATCTGCTCCGGAAACGAAGTGCGCGTCAAAACGTCTAAATAGGTCATAGTTCTGAACCAGAAGTAGGTCAAAGATCAAATACCCCAAAAGGCACAACTAGACCCCCTAGGGGTGTTGTGTGTAAAATTTGAAGACAATCGGACAAGTACTTTCAGAGATATGCTCCGGAAACGAATTGTTTACGGACGGCCCAACGGCCCAACGGCCCAACGGCCCAACGCCGTCACATCATCATTTTCTCCTCTGCAACCTTGCGTATTGAATTCAGATTAAAAATATTTTAACCCGTCCATTAGCCACCTGGAAGTAACCCACATACCAAAAATTGTTATCCTAGCTTATTTTCTCACAAAGTTATAGGCAAAAGAAGAGGCCAAAAAAAAACGGAGGTAGAATCCATAGCTCCCTTCGCTCACCTACGGTGACGGCGGGAGCTAATAATTTCAGGATCAGGTAAAATGTGTGGATTTAGGGGAGGATGGAGGCCACATTATTAAAAACAAGTTTTCCGTCCATCACTTTCCGTCCGTCACACTGACTTTACTCGGGGTTTTTACTCATCCTAAATGTATGACATGAGATATAAAAAAAATTATATAAGCACTAAATAGCATCTAACTAAGACTTTTCAAAACAGGCATTCAATATAATGCATGTGTATAATAATCAGAGAATTTTGAGCATACATAAGGGGGGTCAGTTAAAGGCACATTTTGTGATTCCGTCCGTCACGCTAATAATTTATCAGTTGCTAAGCAACACATATGTGCCAACATATAAAAAGTTATGTAATTAACTTTGTTCTCTCTCAAGTATTTCAATTAAAAAAATCATAAAAACTTTTTTGCGAACTGCACCTAGGGATTTGTCTCTGAATTCCGTCCGTCACAATTTACGACAATTAATGATCTCATGCCAGTGCAATGATTATGAACAGTCATTACTTTTGTTGTAAGCAAAACTATGACATGGTGTCGTCATTCTGACACAACTCAACGATTAATTACCCATCACACACAGGTGTTATTCAATGCTGGTCCACCTGTACGACGCTGGCCCAGTGTTAAAACAAGATGTTAAACAACTAGGCTACATTTAACAGAACTTAGCATAACATACACAACACGTTGACCGTGGCGCAACCATGTTGACACGGCTACATGCAGCAGGCTGGTGTCGGGTAGATTTTTTCAAGCCAGCAGATTTTCTGGTAATATAGGGTACAACAAAATCAGGGGGGGGGTGCGTTTATTAGAGGTAGGGGGTGCGTTTATCAGGGATAATACGGTATATACTTAGACGGAACG
Source organism: Flabesymbios commensalis (assembly GCA_964017125.1). Lineage (NCBI taxonomy): Eukaryota > Metazoa > Annelida > Polychaeta > Terebellida > Flabelligeridae > Flabesymbios > Flabesymbios commensalis. The sequence continues at coordinate 44,327,463 of OZ024908.1, read as the reverse complement.
CTTACACCATCCAGAGCCAAGTACACTGCAAATTTGTTATTTATATTATTTGATTATGTGACTTGATATCATACAAACTGACTCTTCAATGTGAAATGACAAGTAATTATTATGGTATTATGATATATGTTTGTCTTTGTTATTTTTAACTTTTATAAAAATCACAATAATTGCGGGTTGTACATCACTTGTACATAATTTGTTTGTTTTTTAAAGTCCATACCGTATCAGATTCGAGCTTACCTGGTCTAGTGACATGTCACCAGGTCTAGTGATAAACTAAGATTACTAGACCTGCTGGTCTAGTGATACAAAATGTTAATGTCACACCCTGCTACAAATGAATTGTTTTTTTTTTTGCTGGTTTAATGTTAGATCATCGTCTATGAAGCTCGCCCAACATTAATGCCACATCGAGTGAATGTTTGGTTTGTTGGGCAGTGAGTGGCCGATAGGCATATTATATAGGCCCCATACATGTGTATTGGCAGGCCAGCAAAGACAAGACGTTGAATCAAAGTTGCCTTAACGTTGATCCAACGTCGTAGAAGGTGGACAAACATTACAGTGTTTCATCTAGCCATTTCTAACATGGCGCAGCGCCATGTTGCCTTTTGTGAGCGCTATGTTGCCCTTCATGTGCGCCATGTTGCCTTTCAGGTGTGCCATGCTGCCCTTCTAATATTCAGTCAGTGAAGTGCCTCATTGAACTATTGTTACGTCATATTTAATCCACCCAGGCCATTGTCACAGTGGTAAACACCCCGATCACTGATGTCTTGCGTTCACACCTATGACACAATACCTGATAACGGCTTGTGTACATAGTGGTAATAACTGGCGATGTCTACATACTTAACTGATTCTGTTTGTACATTTAACTGGGGAGGGTGGGTGTAGGAAATACCCAACCGGGTCAACTGGGTGCCCGGAAGGCATGATAAGGTGCCCCCAATGATCGGTGACGCCATGCCCCTTCTGAATCCTACATGAAACACTGCATTGAACCACCATTGATTCAACATCTCCTTGTGTCAGCTGAGTGTTATTGTGTATGCCCCTGGGACAGACTGACCATACAGGCAAACACGCATACCGCTGGACAATCACATGCAGCCAGCATTGTTTTAATGCTGGCACACCGCCTACGACGCTGGCCCAAAATTTGGTCAGCGTTGCCGTATTAGGCCTACTATTAATGACAGGTGCACTTCCCAGCAAACACGAAACGTTGACCCAATGTTGTTTTAATGCCGAGCCGACGTCGGAGACAGCAGGCCAACATTCAAACAACTTTGCATCATAGTAGGTCACATGTCGTATACAGTACTGGCAGGTCAGTATTGCTGTGCTATCGAGGCAGGTCAAAGCACTGAGGGTAAAAGTGTATTGCTAAGGTCACCTAACAGACATGGCTGACATTGATACATTACAGATAGGAATTGAAGCGTCATTTATATCAGTGTTCATCTGATCAGCTGAGCCAAAATCTCAAAATCTGGCTTCGTGATGCAACGAAAAAGTTTATTCTTAACACACACGTGGAGTTAGATATGTTCCCAAATTTAAAGTTATTGTCGTAAAATTAATCATACAGAAAACCACTCAGACCCACATTGACCGAAAAAGTAGAGCAAATGCTGAAAGATACTAAAAAGCTATTGTGGGCGACGAAAAAAAAAAAGCTGTAAAAAAATTATTTCCTGAAATGAACTTTTTTATTCGGAAACAATCCAATGTGCGCGCCGAGTAGAAATAAAACATGTTTTTTCGGTAATGTGCGGCCCAAATCTAATGCGCGCGCTCATCTAAAGCAGAGAAAAAACATAGTGGCCTTATGTATGGCAGTAGCCTACTATGGCCATATCAGAGAGGGGTAACATAAGGGTGATTTGGTTCGGGCATTACCCCTACAACCCCTATATTACCCCCATTACCTTTTGGGATGTGTTTTGTGTACCACTGTGTTAGGGCTTGGACGGGTTTCAAACATCATAGACATTTCAAATGAACAAAATTGGACCAAAAACCTTCCCAAAATAAACTATTTTTCCGAATTTGAGCTGATTTGACCTTGCTGTGACCTGGAGATGACCTTGCCATGACCTTGGGGTAGCACCCTCATGAAGCACAACCCCAAACCATGTCACCATGTGTACTAGGGTTGGGCTTCATCAGTCTTGATGGGAGTGCTGGTCATTGGTCCAACAATGACAATCAGCCTGTTATTTGGTCCCTTTCTGCCATATTAGAGAGGGGTGACATAAGGCCTAAGAAAAATAATGGTTGGTTTCCGATTGGTTGTGAAAATAGAACAGGGTAGGTAGCAAATTTTTTTTATTTTTTTCTTTATTTCGACTTTTTTTAAAATTTATTCAGGGTAGGTAGGAAAATTATTTTATTTTATTATTTTATTTTTCTACATTACTTCTCCTCAATTTTTTGCAAACATGGATACGATTTAAGAGTTAAAAGGTTAAAACCCGAATTGAAATGAGAGGTTTAATTAGCTGACATCTTTATTGGCAGACCCATGCAGAATCAATCTGCACAAATTGCCCAGTCACAGTTAATTTTGTGGAACCTTGTGATTTTGCGTAGTCAATAACATCAGTCTTCCCAGAAAAAAACATATTTATAGGCCCTTGATAACAAAATTTGACTATGATTATATGACTGAGCAACAATCAGAGTAGGCCTACTTCAAGAGTGTGTAGCATAGGCCCCCTACTGTCACATGTGTACCGCTATGTTATAAATTCTGGCTTACACATGTTAGTGATGTTACAGTGTACACACAACTCTGATCAGCACATGCATGCTTGTCAGCCAAAGTCTGATGGTCACCCAGTGACTAAAACACAAAATCGTTTTTTTCCAATATAAAGCCACTGTAGATGACGTTGAAATCATGTTGCTGGATTTTTTCGGATCTTGGGATCTTGAGATGTCGATCTTTCACAATCAACGCCGCGCTGAATCGTGTGGCAAACAAGTAGCCTAGTTTTAATTTGATTTAAATATTGAAATAGTTGTTGATATAAAGAAGATTTTAGTATGATATTTCTTCAGTTTAAAAATTAAAAGATTCACATGGCTATTACTTAGTCCAGCCATAGTGGTTGCCGCTAATAATTAGAATTTGAGACATCCTCATGCAGTGAGCACTGGTGAGGGGGCCGCGATGAACAATCAGTGCGCGCGCGCGTAAGCTCGTCGGAAGAGAGCTGTTTCGTTTTTTTCATTTTGTAAACAATCACGCGATACATTCGATCCTTGCCGGGAGATGGGCCTAGTGACAGATCGACAATGACGAAAGGTCCTGGCAGCCTTATGCGAGGCAAGCTATCCAAAACAAACAAAAAAAACATGACGATCGCCGAGTTTGCCGCTGCTGATAAACAGACACATTTCTTGTAAGGAGATTGCAAATACTTTTGCTGTAGCCTAACCGTTTAACGACGGACGGTTGGCAATATTTTATTTTATATTTTTGACAGGCATAAAATTTAATGAGTCGCAAACAGCGGCAAGGGTCGGTCGGCAATCGGAAACCAACAATTATTTTTTTAAGCCTAAGGAGGATTTGATGGGGTATTATACATGTTTATTTTATTATAGTGACAGATATAACATTTACAAGTATACAATATCAATCATTGGTAAAAATAGTACAGTATATCCAGCCTATTTATGGCTTACCAGTCAGTTTTGTCTATTGGCATAGTAAAAATAAAAAAAAATATATATTTATATTCATTGCTGTGAACTGACTGTGCCGGCAGTCACGTGGGTTCTCCGTCACAAGTTAGGTTACATGTAACAGAGAATCCACGCTTGTCGGCACAGACAGGAAACTATATGCGTACAGATCGATAAACAACTGGTAAACAGAGCAGTACATCCACAATCATAATAATATAATATTATTATTATTTTTTTTTATTTTACAGTAAAAAGTACACTGCTTCTTGTTTGCCATGCAGCTAGCAAAAAGTTAACGACCTCTCTCCAAATGTTGTTAATTAGCCAAATAAATTTATTATTGTTAGAAAGTGATTGGAACTCGACATTAAACTTATTGCTTCATCAAAAAGTGGCTTTCTAAACGATATATATAGGGTACATGAGCATAAAAAATGTATTTCATCTTCTGGTTCGTTTAAGGTACACATTTCACAAATTCTTTCTTGACTAATTAAACATCGAAGCTTACCAGATGATGTGTCTCGAATTTTCTTAAAGCGACCCGTTTCAATTTTTAATGGGAGAATACCAGTTAGAATTAGAAACTGTGCCATTAAGCTGCGTGTATGTTTTGACATATGGGCAATTCCATGGACGTGTCAACCTAGGTGTGAAAATTTTAAAATGGCCTGATTCCCATTTTCATATCTTAATTTCATAGAAAACTTGTCAAATTTTGTGAATCAATAATTGTTTGGCCAGGAAACAGAACTACATTGATGTAAAATCGCGCTGATCTTGAACATTTAAACACTATTTGGCATTGGTAACATATTACACAATTTGACACATGTTTGTATTATTTGCACTATGACATAAGAAATGCCATCAGTAGGAAATGTTTAGTGTTTGTTCATCAGTAGAAGATGTCTGTTGAAAACAATATATATGTTGATGGCTGTACTCTTCAACATGGGTTTTCAGGTGTGACAATTCTGTGTTAAATTGATAAAAACGAATATGTACGTCCGACACCAAATATTATCAAAATGTTTTTTTTTAAGCAGACAAACCACATGGATCCAGTGTTCTAGAATTCCTTATGCAAAACAGAAATGATACCATTACCCCAGCTATGCAACATGGAGTCACTGTGATCGTTGCCTGTTTGATTATCCCCATGCAAACAAGCGTACGTCCGACACTTTTGTAATGTACGTCCGACAACTTGTTTCAATCACAAGGCTGCTTAGTATACTCATGCCCACTAAATGGCTCAATGAGCCACATGTTAGTTTATTATGAGGTAATGGATTGACATATTATCAGAAAGAGAAATTATTCATCAATTGTGAATGGCAAAGTAGTGTAAAGTATGCGTAAGAGAATTAGCTTGTACGTCCGACACCAAAATAGTAAATTATTTTATTTTTTAGATATGATAGTTGGATATCTACTTTAATTTATCTTATATGTTGAATACAAATAGTACCCTTAATGCAAATATGCAATCAGAACTGCATGCAATAGTACAAATGCTGCATGATGAATATGCAACTCACTGCAGGCCAAACACGATATTTGTGTACGTCCGACACCATGTATAACACTGAATCTCTGTTGACATGGTGAAGGTCTTTTAATTCTTGATGAATATTCTCAAGAATCTGGGAGTCCAGATGCAGCACATAGATCATTATAAAATTATGTAAAGAGTGCTGAATGACCATTTAACTGCATTTTGATGAATAAATGTGGTGCTCTGTTGATAATTTAAGCCATTTAATAGACAATATGATCCAGCCAAAGTCGCCAAATACACTGGAATTCGGCACCACTGCTAACGTTCAGAAGAACAGCTAGCTTGATGAATGTTCATGAACATGGTGAATGAATGCATCTCTCTATATTTACCAACCAAGAAAACACCAATCGGCATTATTAAAGGCCTAACATCTAAACTAATGGTACCTCATCGACTATTGAACATCGATAATTAATGATGTCTGGGGGGAAGTCACCCGACATATCTGTCAATAGATAACGGGAATAAAATCATGTAAATAACCTTGGACCATGCCCAGTTAGCCTGGGCAGCATCAAGACTGATTTGTAAAACACTCACTAATTGCCATTCTAATTTTGTAAATTACAGTGTTTATATTTTTACAAACTAAAATCCAGCCGAAAAGTGATGTTAACTTAGCACTATATACTTCACTCTTACCTAACACAGTTATGATATGGTTACGGCATGGCCAATTACTGCTATTATTATACATCTTATACTTATATATTGATAAATTATGTAATTTTGTATGCCAACCCCTCAAAATGATTGTTAAAAAGCATTTGCAACATTTTTGACTTTGCTTGTGGGTGTTGCAGGATGAGCAAAATCCTTAATTTCAGACATGTACGTCCGACACCAAGTGAGTGTACGTCCGACACCAAAGATATACAATAATTTCTAGAACAATTAAAATGAAAATGAAAAATATTTTATATGTAATAATAAGACAACACTATCCTCTATCAGTATCAGGCCACATTGTTATGCTGTCACCCAAGGATTCAGACAGATATGGTACCGAAGATTTATTTTACAAAATATCAATTTGTCTGCGTACGTCCGACACCACCCTTATATTGGCTCATAGCCGATATTTGTAAATGACATAAAATATTCAAATGTCCCACATGATACAGTGAGCTTGTGTGTATGAAATAGCAACAACTTAATATAATTCTCATTCCCAGTTGGGGCACCAGGCATAAAATAAGTGTCCGAAACGTACGTCCGACACCGTGGAATTGCCCATATAAGATTTTACATACTCTGATGGGTTTAGTGTTTTCTTTAATAAAATATCGGTGCGTAATTTTGGTTTTTGGTTTACTTCATTTAACCAGTTAATTTCTGACAGTTCACGAGACAATTTAGAAATTCTAATCTAATCTAAACAACATATAGTAGGGTTATTTTTATCAGCAACATGGTCATACAATCTAAATAACTTTAGTACTTCATGACTACAATTAGGTTTTGTGCTTAACGCTAGGTCTCTTTGAAAAATATGCTTAAGTAATCTATGTCCAGGAGTTTTAATTAACCTATTCCAAAATCTTAATATTTGCACGTGATGTCTATATTTAACAGCAGACCAGCCCATTTCCCCATAAAGAGCCGGAAGAGGAGTGAGATTATGAACTCTGAGATAATATCTCATTGCTCTTTCATGAATTTTTTCAGCTGTTTTCGAATTTACTATGCTCCAAATTTCTGCCCCGTAATCTTGAAATGGTACAACTAAAGAATCATATAATTTACAGTAAGAATCATAACCCAAGCCTTTTAATTTTTGACATTTTGATATTAAACCTCCTAAAGCCCTCCCCGCCGCGTCTGTGCGGGTTTTAATACATTCTGAAAATGTTAAATGCTCATCGAAAACAATTCCTAAGTATGTATATGTTTGCACAGTATAAATAGGTAAATGACCGAAAAGGAATACAAAGTTTGATTGGCGATCATTACGCTTTCTAAAATTAATTACATTAGATTTATTATGGTTAATGTTGAAACGCCATTTCTTACACCATTGATTATTAAAGTCTAGTTGGATTTGAAGATCGCTTTCATTTTCTGCAATAATTACAATATCGTCAGAGTATAATAATAATAATTACCCCACCAACCCCTATACTACCCTCATAACCTATTGGGGGGTGTTACGTGAACATCTCTGTTTGGTTCTAGGTGGGTTACAGCCATTGTAGATATGTTAAGTGGACATTATTGAAGCAAAAACTACAAAAAATAGTTATTTTCACCTGATTTAAGCTGATTTGACCTTGCTGTGACCTTGAGATGACCTTGCCATGACCTTGGGGTAGCCCTACCATGAAGCCCAACCCCAGCCGATGTCACCATATATGTAATAGGGTTTGGCTTCATCAGCTTTCAAGGGGGGCTGCCCACTGGTTTAAATATGCACTTTTTTTCTATTTTCAGACAAAATCCCTTGCCAGTGACACAATGCATATTTCACATTCTCATACCAGTGTAGGGGTTGAAAGTTAGACCATTTGACATGTAGTAATTTTGAATTATGACGCTCCTCTATAAACCCATTAATTTTATTCAGCTTTAATCTTGAAATTCTACTACATGTCAAAGGTCTTAACTTTCGAAATACTAATACAAATTTCATGAAATTTTCTGGGTAGGCGCCGGATTAGTTGCAAAGACTGAATGCAAAATTTGATGTAAATTTATCAAGAATTGAGTGAGAAATCTGCGAAAAACACCAACGCTGGTGGAAGTTGACTGCAACTATAGTGTTACTGTATTGCAGGCACTTGCTGGGTGCCTGATCTATCTAAAAACTAAAACTCTCAACAGCGGCATCATCTCAGACTCAGTAGTTTTCTTCAGCTGCTCCAAAAAAATCAAGTGTCTGGGTGATGTTTTCGGATTCTGTAGGCCTATCCCGTTAACAATTTGCAACATTGAAGTGCCATCTTTTGGATGTTTTTATAATTTTTTAGCTAAGATTTTGATCTAGACTAGCACAGCATTTTTTTTGCTCAGTGAAAACTGTGGAATGTGGTCAAATATTACTTTTAGCATGTTGGCAGTTATGAAAAAGGCTAAGCATAATTTCATTGGACAATTTTTTAATTTATTGAAAATACCGAGCACTAGATCTAGCTGACTAGGCCTAACAGTAATAGTCTGACTCTGACTGAGTGTGACTGTGACATTTTTAATCAGGGAGGTCAGACAATTTTTTTCCATCTGATAATATTTTTATAAATTTTATGGAAATTTTGAAAAAAATTGCAGAAAAACAAATCTAAATTTTTTTTTGCAATAGCAAATATCATTCGAAAATTATGAAGAAAAGTCTGGTTGTAAAAAGTCAATTTTTTCGAACATGGGGTAGCTGTGTTTAGCCTATATGCGCTCCTTTGCGCACCACCTTACACAAAAATAAACTAATTTTTTTTAAATCTACAATAAATTTCACACTAACATGTACCTCAGTCTTTCTCAGTCACTTATTTGCAAAGCCGAAAAACGATCTTTAAAAAAAAATATCTAAGTTTTTTGGTTGAATTTGTGAAACATTTGACGTCCCTATTCTAATTCTACACTCTAGTCTCTACAGACGAACAACTTAAACAAGTACAACAAATTGGGTATAGGCCTAGTCTACCAAAACAGTGCACAATTTTGAGGCGAGTACGCGTGGCCGATTGTGGTTTTAGAAGTGCGAGACGCGCAGGCATTTCACCCTTGCATGGCCAGTGGCAACGCTGCTTTTTCAGTGGTAAAATCTGCTGAGCAGTTCCCAGATTCCCACCAGACGTGCCCGCCACGGAGCCAGTATATGAATGGTCACGTGTAGTCTGATATTGAAAGAGAATACGAGAGATGATGACGAGGGAGGGAATGGAGGCCTATTTCCTGGACACAGCCGGGTCAGGTCCTGTATGTCGCGCCCCAGCAAACACGGGACGTTTACACAGTGTTGTTTTGATGTTGTGCTAGCGTCATAGTAGCGCCGTAGACGATGGGCCAACATCAAGGCAATGTTGGTTGGACGCAGAGCTCCAGATAACATGCGTATATGCGTAAAATACGCATGTAAAAACAGCAAATACTCATTGATAGAAAGTCTGAGGAGTAATATTACTCATAAAAAAACTATTTAAATACCCATCAAAGTAAAAGAAACAGACAAGATGAAACGTTTGTTGCATTTTGTACGTGAGCAATCAGCAGAACTATGTGACCTGAGTGTAAGAAAAAAATGATCAATGAAGCTTTCATGTTGTTGTATGAATAAAAATACTCCTTGTTTATTTTTTCACTCCTCATCACCAATTTCAATGAGTGAAATACTCCTCAAACCAAAAAATTATCTGGAGCTCTGTGGACGTACGTGTTTGTAGGGTTCACAGTCAAACTGTCTGGTACCACAACGTCGGCCCAGCACTCTCGTTTTTACTCAACATTGTGACGTCGCTCACCTTATCAGGCTAATGACTCGGCTATTGTGGTGGCGTGACATTGACACAATCCCGCAAACAGGCGATCATGTTGCGGTATCGTTTTAGTGCTGGACCAGCCTCGTAGACGATGGATCAACATTAAAGCAACGCTGGGTCAATCCATTGTGTCCGCTAGAAATACGCGGGTACGCCGACAATAATGCAATGCTGGTTTAGCATAGGCCTACCGTTACTGATACAGTCATTTTAGATTAGTCATTAGGCTGTTCATTTAAATGCTGCTCAATTAACACAACACTATGTCAGCGCCTCGTGTTTGTATGACCAAGGAACCTCCCTTTGTTGGGTTGGTTTTTAAATAGATGAATAACCATGAATAACACAAAATAACTGTTAATAGCATTTATAATTGTTTTTAAAGACAAGAATAACATTTTCATTGATGAGTGCGATCGTTATACTGCTTGAATCATATTAATAATCCTATTATAGGCTTTATTAATCGGCTAGATGGGTTTTAGTCGATGTTATTTCGGCAACGTTGCGGTAATGGCTACCATTGTCTACATGTTTCCATAACGTCTCACCAGGTGTCGCCGTCTACAAAGATAATTATTGATTAGAGGAGGGGAGGTAAATTTTATTATCTAGAATTACTGAGATCAATCGTGTACATCATATTCGTGTTATAATATTTTATAACTCGAAATAAAAAAACCTCATATTCTTGTTATAATTTATGCTCAAATACTGTTTTTCTGAAAAGGTGCCGTTGTGTGTTTTGCAATATCACTTGCTAGCGACTTTGCGTGAGTGTTGTCATGGGTGAAGGATTACCCCTACAGCACAATTAACATGTGACGTTCGTATCAGTGCAAATTAACAACATGCCTACCGGTTTCCAAATGAATAACTTTGCGAGTTTGTGTGTTATCATAATATAATTTATATCACTACCGCCTTTGTTTGACCAATGAATGTTAAGCTCTGGCTGAACGCATCAACCAGGCCAAGAAGAATGAATGTAAAAACATTTAAAAGAAAGGTGTCTGTTATTGGCAGTGATGAGTCCGATTAGTTATATTAATGAAATTAAATTAATGGTAATTTAACTTATACGCCATGTTGATGAGAGAACTCCAATTGACCTACAGTAGGTAGCCTACCTCGCACATGCTTATAATATTATATGAAAATGATAATTTAATTTTTTGATGTTTCCAATGAGAATGTATTGATGTTTATTGAAAGTAAATTCATAATTTTTAAGTATATCAACTTTTTTGTTTGTTGTTTGACAATTTCAGTAACGTTAGACCCTAGGCCTATACTAATTATACTATAGGCCTACCTGTAAAAAACCTATAGGCCTAAATAATAAAAACATAACTAAGCAAAAATTAGGAGTATCTCTTTCACAACATTATAAATAACCATAAATGCGCTAAAAAATTGCAGCAAAAAAATAATTTGCATCTTGCATTAAATTTTTTTATTTAAAACGGGACTCTTTGAAATTGGACAGGACTCTCTGGTTTTTAAAGGAGAGAGTCCTAGCCTAGGCTTAGAGTTAGACTGCCACACTGGAAATTTGTCCTAAAATTGTGCACTGCAAGACCAAGTACAAACCTGACTTTGTCCTGCGTCAGGTTGTGATGCCTGTGTTTGAGATTGAGTTTGTGATGGCAATGTGAAGTCCGTGAAATCGAAGTCAGATCCTTGGGTGTCGGCCCCCAACAGATCCGTCTCCTCCGTATCAAGAAACGATAGAGTTTGAGAATTTGGACCATACGCGTCCACACTCATCTTTCATGTCTTTGTCAAGTACAAATTATGAAACAAAACTGCAATGTGTAAACTAGTTTTCTTAAATGCTGTCAATGCTTTTATTGCAATATTGTTATAGTCTACAGTTGATTAAATCTAAGGTGAGAGGGCAAATTCCTGATCATTCCACACGCAATTCCATTCACATGGGTGTAACGTCATCATAACTTGCAGAACCCACGAATCATGATGTATGACCTGTAGATAGAAGGTCAATACACATAAACTAGTGACGTCTATTTTCACTTCACGGTTACGGTGAAGTGGGAAAATCACCATCCTGTGAATTTCCATGTTCTGCAGGGCTGTTCTGTGTGAATTTCAATTACTTAGCAGGGGAGAGTGGGGTAACCTTAAACCACCTTTACTATTTAAAACCTCCTGTCAAGTCATAAAAGAACTCAATTATTTTTTGCATGGAAAATGACAGCTGTAGAAAAAGGTAACATCCTGGCATAAAATAACTTGAACTTAATCTCTCACTCAAGATAAAAATCACATTTCAATGATTTTTTTCATAGGTTCAGCCTGACCCACATACGGGGCACCTTGGACCATGAGTGTCAGTCGGAGTACCGATAAAAATTAAAATAACGGTTTTGAAAGACACATAAGCAGCACTATTGCTAGCCTAGTTCCTGGCCCGCGAGCAAGGGCCTAGAATCCAACCACAACGGAAGTAAACATTTTCATATTGCATGTATTGTGATTTCCCTTTTTCACATACTCATCAAAGGCACCAGCGCGCAAATCTCCGCGCACGGCAAAAACAAACGGCGATTATGAAACCCAAATCATATATATATAACTAACGTTAGGCTATCACAGATGGCAATAGTGTAGTCCCATCCGTGACCCATTGTATTCTGGGCAGGCCAGAGCAAATTGGGGTCACATGCCCATCCATACTCAAAAGCAACATTTCACAATAAATCTGCTCATTACACAAAAAATACGCAAAGTGTGTCAATGAAACGGAGGCATTTAACTTCTGTGCATCCAAGAAACTTATTTTTTTACTTCAACATATTTTTACTGTCAAAAACAGCGTCGTAATGGATGGGACTACACTATTCCCATCTGTGATAGCCTAGTTATATGATTTGTGTTTGTTCAACACCCGACTTTTATTCAAAAATCAAGTGGCTCGATCCACGTGGTACATCTTTTCCACGAAACCGGCCGAAACCGACCGAAACCGGCCAATAAAAGGCATATATTGGGAATTGTGGACTACTGGAGGGGTGTAGCACAGTCTAATGGGTATAATAAGAATAAATATAAATATATTTTATTTGCATATTTTTTAATAATAATTGACTTTTAAAGAAAGGAAAGTAGAAAATTGTTTTCTTATTTTAGTCTTACAGGTGTGCATGTCTAAAGAAGCGGCAATAACGCTGTGGTTGACATGTCGTTGCAGCTGTCAATAGCCGATCAACTGTCAATATCCGATAATTTTAATAAAATGCAATAAAAAATATATAGGGGCCTATTAGCCTATTTATTTTGTTGATGATTAGAAATACACAAGTGCAATTGAAGATCATAACTCACAGTCCCACGTCACGTAAATCACACACCCTCGATTGTCATTTATTACTATAAAAAAAAATAATCAAAAAATAAATCAATCAAAATCAATCAATCAAAATAAGCACGCCTCGCGAGGATGACACCATGCAGATTGCTAATATCCAAAAAGTTTAACTGTTATTGCGTCAAAGCATACCGTATCGGATTACGCACCTCTGTGATGTGATCACGCCATGCACACGATGTGTGGCATCTCAACAGACACGACACATCAACCCAATGCTGGCCCACAGTCTACGACATTAGCCCAACCTTAGACCAACAGTGGGTTGATGTATCGTGTTTGCTAGCATAAGATAATCTTATGATCACAATGAAAAAAAATTCGTATGTATAATATAAAATATATATAATATTATGTATAATAAAAACAATTGTTTATTTTGGTAGTGTTTAATTATCCCACACGGATCGATCATCACGCAGGGTACCGATCACGCTGACAATGGTATTATGGTCCTATGATCACCACAACGTATTTTTCGGATGATATTTGCTCGATATTCTATCCTCTATATTATGTCATTGCAATTAATTAACATCACCATATAGACTACTAGGTCCAATACATTTTGAATCGGTCAAATAAAGGTTGACAATGAAGTAATATATATATCTATGCCTATGAAAATTGGTGTATAATAAACATCAGTTTATATTTATATCATTAAAATGATTTGTATTAATTGCATTCGATATGTCATCACCTTGCGCTTTGATCGAGGGGTGTTGAAACGGGGGGGGGGGGGGGGTTGGGCTAACTGTTATTGTGTCGAGCACAATTATCACTCGCACCTTATTAAATCCACAACAGATTCTTTTTCATTAACAATATCAATTGATTACAAAACTTATTTAAAATGAAAAACCATTTCATTTTGTGACTCTAGTGACATCTAGCGAATATAATTTCGCAGTCATAGTAGATACGCCACAAGTAGGGTTTCCGGACATCTCGCATCATTGCCACTTCGCATCATAGTCATTTCGCCCCCGTCATTGGACGTTTCGCATCATAGTCATTTCGCATCATAGTCATTTCGCCGTCATTATTTCACATACTGGGATCTATTTTTTCGCCCCCGTCATTGGACGCTCCACATCATAGTCATCTCGCATCATAGTCATTTCGCCGTCGTTATTCTATTGATAGACCTACACTGATGCATCGCTATTTTATTCCAAACCCTATCATTCTATAGGCCTACTTATCGCATCATAGACATATATTTAGCAGAGATCATATATTCGCTATAGGCCCACTCCAGTGAACCATTATGATTATATATCGAATCCGCTACTGTAAGAAATAACCAGGATATAGTTGTTTTAATCTCATATAATTTTTTATTTCGCTGCTCTCTAACTAGTGAGGTGTAGGCCTATGGTGACACAACAGACTTTATTATGATATAATCACATATCAAACCAATTTTATGAATCTCATTGTACAAAATTATTAAATGATTAGTATTTACATAGTACATTATTTATTTGTGGGTCCGGTTCAATGTCATGACAGTTCAATGTAAAAAAAATATAAGTTCATGGGGTGAAACACGCATCAGTTCAATGTCATAGAATATAAGTTCATGGGGTGAAACACGCATCATAGTCAATTTTTTCTATGCATCGAGGTCTGTTTCTGGGCTGGGACTGTACAGCGACGCACACGACTTGAGGAGTGATGTTGTTGTTCTCTGTCCATCGATGTACAGTGTTAATAAACAAGTTAATAAACATGCTAAGATTTTTCTTTAAATGTGTTTAATTCTCCGTAGCAAAAGGAAAGTGCTTAAACTGCTCTATTCCTAAGGAATCATGTTATCATTAACCAATTTACATCATTTACGGCCCTACCTGAAAACTTTTCCAACATGAAAAAATGTGGGGTTTTTCGCGATTCCGTCGGTACTGTTAACTTTGAAAAAGTGCTACTTTGTAAAAGTGTTACTCTGTGATCCCTCCAATACTGTTGGCCTTAAAAAAGTGTTACTTTGAACAAGTGTTACTTTTTGATCCTGCCAATACTGTTGACTTTAAAAAAGTGTTACTTTGAACAAGTGTTACTTAGTTATCCCGTCGATACTGCTGACTTTGAAAAAGTGTTACTTTGAACAATTGTTACTTTTTGATCCTGCCAATACTGTTGATTTTAAAAAAGTGTTACTTTAAACAAGTGTTACTTAGTTATCCCATCAATACTGTTGACTTTGAAAAAGAGTTACTTTGAACAAGTGTTACTTTTTGATCCTGTCAATACTGTTGACTTTAAAAAAGTGTTACTTTAAACAAGTGTTACTTAGTTATCCCATCAATACTGTTGACTTTGAAAAAGTGTTACTTTTTGATCCCGCCAACACTGTTGACTTTGTTGTTATTATGAATTGTCTTTCATGTCTTCAGTACTTTTATTCCATAATAAATATGTTTCATATTATAGTATATATAATAAAGTTACATTTAGCACTAGTAGTACACAAATAAATATATAGGCCTATATGTAATTAATGTTTAATATCGCACATTATCGTGTTGTTATATATAATACTTTGAGTTAGTCTCTTGGTCATTATCAAACGTAATTGCTGTATCATTCCGTTCCGTTATTCTGATATTTCGATCAGTGATTCTCGGCAACTATTAGATTACTCAGCTGTTAATTAAGAGATCTCAGCACTATTGTGTAAGGTAAATAGTTCACCACTTCCTCACAAATTACGCGTTTCAATATATATTATAAATATTATTATAAGTAGTAGCAATAAAAACAATCTGGAGTATATATTCAAGCCGATAACAAAATAAACTGAACATATGCCGTGGAGGCAAAGGGTGGCAAAGGATTAGTCGCGGTGCCGTATTACGTCACTGGGAGTGGGGCAACAATAACTGTGTCGAGATAACATCCAGTCACAATTATGTCACCGTTATCGATTGTTCTGCATTTATTGTGCTTTGAAGCGGCACATGCCTTTAAACTAATTAGTTTTGAAAACGGACAATGTTTTTTTTATACGGAAATGGGAGCCAGTCATTTCGTAAACGAGGCTGCCCATAGAGTTACATTATAAAAAATCACGTACGATTAGCCACTGCCTTTTTTATAAAGTAATCAAGAAAGGAATAAAATATAACTAATTTAAGGGTTAACCATGGAAAATGAAAGGGCTCCAATCATCTTGTCGCCGTGTAGTCTTTAACAGTGTAGCCCACTACACGTCAAGAAACATGATGTGCTTCACAAAATTATCGCGAACATAACGCATTGCCAATACAAACGAGAACGTTATTGATAGTTAAAGCACTAACAGCGATACAACTGTAATTATGAAAAGTGTTATATGCACAACGAGTAATTATTTTTCATGAGTTTTTTCTTTGAAAAAGTGTTATTGTTTTCATCAAATTGTTTAATTTAATTTTACTGCGAGATGGTAATAGCTAACAAAAAAGAAAGATAGCTATTTGGCCGGCGTATAGCCGAATCATCTATACAGTAGTCACAATACCGTATATTTGTTTAATTGGCTCCTTTTTACACCACAAATAACCACTTGTGTACAAAATCGATTGAAATAAAAATCGTAAGTAAAACTTATTATTAAATTTAATTTACTTGTAGAAATAGTTAGTTAAATTAAATACCGGCCATATGTAACAGTAATAAAAGCATAAAACGGTTTTCGTTCAATTCTATGTATGCAATGATGTTAAGGTCAGTTAATCATGAATATGTTTTATGGAAACAGAATATAATAATATGATACTAATGTATAATATCTAGGCCCTGCTCTATATAAGTATTATTATTTTTTGTATTTATAATTTACCTTTGACTGTAAATTGTATCAATATATGTCCATAAGAACATATATGACAATTTTTTGTGAGTTACATAGGCAATAGTTGAAAACAAAATATGCTCATCCAGCTACCCTGTGGAAAAATATGTTTATTAATGTAGTTGCTATTCCAGTTACTTTATTCTGTTGCACAGACTATAGGGTTTAAAATCGATCGATGTCAGCGGTGTTATTTCAGTGTTTGTGCACGCCTCACTAGGTAATACACAGCAGACACGAGAAGTTTATCCAATGCTGGTTTAATGTTGGGCCGGCGTCGCAGACGGTGGACCAACATTAAACCTACATTGGTTAAATCGTGCGTGTTGGCTGAGTACGTATAGGTAATAATGAACTGGGTGATATGGATTTGATATGTATACACATTATAGACATTTTTACATGTTTTATTCACATTTAATTATTATAGTGCATGTAACCACCATTTGCCTTTGTCACTATGCAGTAATGCTTTGTTATCTTGAGATGTAAATACCAAATTATCACAAACCAGCAGACAGACATACAGACAGACAGACATAGGGGCCTACAGACGTACATGTGGACATTAATACCATTCTCACGTTTTTTTTATTAAAGTTGCCTTCTTAGGCTTATCTCATAGCTATAAACGATAATTTAATATCTGGTGCTTCTGGTTAATTCATTCTTTATATTGCCACATGAAAGTCCTTTGTCAACATTAGGCCTATTACCAGTATAAAATTCCTCTGCTCTTACTAATTTTAATATACCTGTGCGGAGACTTAACATGTGATAATGCGACGGGGAAGTGACTATGATGCGAAATGACTTTAATGCGACGCCACGGCGAAAGATCACTCTAATTACTATGTTCATTGGCCTGTAGCTGTGGGAAGGTTAATACTGCTACAATGCGACGGGGGCGAGATGACTATGATGCGAAATGACTATGATGCGAAATGTCTCATTCAAATAACTATGATGCGAGATGACTATGATGCGAGACGTCTCATTCAAATGCGACGGCGAAGCGTCCTCTGGTGAAAGGGGGGGGGGCGAAGTGGCAATGATGCGAGATGTCTGGAAAGCACAAGTAGTCTAACACGTCACATCATACATGACATGCAGGCCTACTATCAGGACTATTATGTCTACACATGCTAGACCAATAGCGGGGGCATTCTTAAGCTTGCCGTGGACGTTTCCGTTTTAAACCTACTTATATTTTAAATTTCATTAATATAATGCTACCCGTGGACTATGGTTACTTACACAATAGTATATAGTTAATTGGGCCTATATTAGCGTTTTTAGGGCCGGTTTCGGTCGGTTTTGGCCGGTATCGCTCGGTTTCGTGAAAAAGACCCACCCGGCTCCACGTGCCCCTATGTCCAAGGTGCCCCACTCCTAAATTTTACATTGAACTATGGCTCAACATGCCCCACTTTTCATGGTTCAACGTGCCCCATCAAAATTCCTCAAGATAAAATGGCTGCTAATTTTTTTCTTGCCAAGCAAATGTGAAATAGTAGTGTAGTTCTTATTCAAAATTGGCCTTGACAGTATTTCTGTGAAACGAAAATTGTTATTTAATACTACGATTCAATAAGAATTAGGAGAAATTAAATTCACCCCGTAAAATTCACTTTCTTGTTGATATTTTTTAAAAATAGCAGAAAATTTGATGAGGTGGTCAAATGTAGGCCCTACCCTTTTATTTTGGTTCGTTCACACACCACCAGGTGGTCATATTGACGGAATATCTGGCGATTGTGACCGATCAAAATTAATTGAGGTGAGGCACGTTGACCCTGCAAACAATTTTACGTTGTAATAACGTCCCCACAACGTACAGCATTCGTACTTAGGACGTAACTCTGTGAACTCCCATTTACGTCTTTAGAACGTAAAACATAAATGTAACGTTATCGGGACGTTCTGGAGACGTTAGGGTTATTATGACTACGTCCTTAGCACGTCCTCGTTACGTTTATCCATGAATGACGAAAATGGGACCTTAACAAACGTTATATTACGTACAGTGTTTGCAGGGGAGCCACTTGATTTTTCATTAAAAGTCGGGTGTTGAACAAACACAAATCATATAAGTTACGGTATAACTAAGCTATCACAGATGGAAATAGTGTAGTCCCATCCATTACGACGCTGTTTTGACAGTAAAAATCAAACAGAGAAAAGTCAAGTGAATCAATGTACCCATATGATCAAGCTGCCCCACTCTCCCCTAGTCTAGTCTAGTCTGTCATTAAAGATGATTAGATCGGTTCCGGGTCAACTCGGACCCTAACCAACTCGGACCCTGCTACAAACAGTGTCCGAGTTGGTTCACGGCAGTGTCCGACTTGGTAATGGTAGAATAGTGTCCGAGCTGGCATAGGGTCCGACACGTCTAAAACCAGCTCGGACCCTACAAAGAATAAATATAAATGTAGGCCTATTTTAATTGCATTTTCAATTAAAATGATTTTTAAAGCACGGAAAGTTGAAAAGTCTGTCGCGTCAATCCAAACAAGCAACCATGCACTGCCTAGTATTAACACAAAAAATATCTTTTAGCCAAAAGAGCCTACGATTAAAATTAATGTGATTAATTTTTTAGCAATATCAGTTATTTAACAAAAATATCTTTTAACAATACGGCCCATATTCAAGAACAAATATCAAAATATATCCATGGGTCTAACTAGCTGTGAACTCACAGCTAGAGCCGCTCGTGAAATGCCAACAGCTTTGATGAGTTGCGAGTCTTTGGTGAACTCACCCGCTCCACCCCTTGCACCTCAGGTGTTGTGATGAGGATTCATGTGAGTTGATCGCTAATTCAGACCTGTCAGCGAGAGCCGCTCGTGAAATGCCAACGGCTTTGATGAGTTGCGAATTATTGATTAATTCGCTCCACTAATGCTCGCGAAATGTCAATGAAAAGGAATGTGTGTGGTGTTTTGATGTAATATTTGATGTTATTGATACATTTCCGCACAGTCAATAAAAAGTTATGAGCGTTTTTTTCGGACCTTAGGGTTGAGATTGCTCTTAGTCACCGCCATGTTGTTTTATTTTTTCTAGTTTTGATAATTAATAAAAAATATTGTCACTGGTCATGCTGCTTGTATTGTCTTGTTCTTTTCTATTTTGTTAAATATTACCTTGTCCCAGGAGCAGACGTATGCTTTATAACAGGACTCATGATTTCCAATGTGAGGACAACATGTATATTACATACTACATACAAACGTATCACAGATAAAAGATATCAGCTGAACATCTACCACCTCATCAGTCTTCTGCATGATGAAGCTCGCCTTGTGAATATCCAGGTAAAACTGGTATCCGAGGGTAGAATCAGACAAGACCACAGACGCAGATATGTGAACCTGCAAGGCAGAATCTTCCGCTACTGGGGAGAGTTTGCTGCAAGAGAAAGGGATGCCAGAAGCCTGTTAAGAGCATGCTCCCGTGTTAATGGACCTCAAATGTAGACAATGTAGACAATGATAATGTACATGTACAATATTTAATTAAAAATGTGAAAATGATTTATAAAATATACAGATGAAATGATTTATGAAATATATACTGATGAAATGATCTAGACTATAGTATCTGTGTTTGACTTTATTTTATGAGTTGTTTATTTTTACCTAACTACCTGCCTATAGTCTACATAGACTATAGAGCCTATCAGCTGGGTCCGAGTAGTGTCCGAGTTGGTTATATAATGATGGGGTCCGAGTTGGTATAGGGTCCGAGCTGGTCTGGCGTAGTGTCCGAGTTGGTATAGGGTCCGAGTTGGTATAGGGTCCGAGTCGTCCGGTTACCATTAGATCTCTTGTTCAACAAAATTACTTCAAAAGGTATTTTGGCAAATTTGAAATCTTTAGGATTTGTATTTTACAAGGAAAAAAGTTTACCAAAAATTTCCTTGTAAAAAGTGCCTAAATGGTTTAACCACCCCAAATGCCAGACCCATTAAAACACGTAGGCCTATAATATAATAATATAATAATAATAGCTTTATTTCACGAGGGTAAGCCCAATGAGCGATAGCTCATCTGCCTTTGGGCCCTCAACATATATACAAAATACAAATAAATATACAATAAATCAATATTTAAAACAAAATCACATTTATGTACATGTGATGACACACATTACGTGTATAATAACATGGGTGACTTCAGAAAAATAGCTAATTACGTATTTCCCAGCATGTCTTCTTCTTCTTCTTCTTCTTCTTCTTCTTCTTCTTCTTCTTCTTCTTCTTCTTCTTCTTCTTCTTCTTCTTCCAATACTGGCCAAACTTCAATGTTGAAGACGGGGGCCAGGCATGCATGCGGGTAATAACTAGTTTTTTGTTTGTTTTTCTTATTTTCTTAAAAAATAAGTGAAAAATACATGGTAGCCTACAGGTAATGTTATCATGGTCATTTAGGTGTTGCTAAAACTGTGCAAATAGGCCCTCTTGATTCAAATATCCAGTCAATAGGCTAACATTAGTGATTCTGTGTAAAAAAACATTAAATATTTTTATGGCAACCATAAATATCCTTTTGGGAGTGAGCAAGGAGACAACGCAATTTTCCGTTGGTTAATTTTTATTAAAATTAACACTTTTAGTGTTGTAAGTTTTTTCCATTTTATAAATTGTGATGAACAAAAAGTGGAAATACAGATGACCCAAAAGTGAAAATACAAATAATATAATGCCATTTTTTCAAGTCTGCAACTATTACACAAGGTTGAATATTTTCTGTATTAAAATATTTATCTGACATGATTATGCAATCGTTACCACATAATTACACATGCTATGAAATAATACGCAAGTATTACAATACCTAACGAGTACAAAATTGAATGCCCCTTTTAAGGGGAATTCATTATTGGTTTACTCATTTTTTCCGTAATATAAAATCGGACAATATAAACTTCTAACATATGTATATACTAAAAACTGGACATCTAACCCTTGGGGTCCCCATGCCACTGCCACCCATGGGTTGCGGCCCCGAGGGACAAACTGAAGATATTCCTTCTGATATCATCTGAAACTTCAGCTCAATGTTCATCATATATTTTCAAGCATAATTAATGTAGTAAATTGTTCTCTCGTCTGATAATTCAGTCGAGCAAAATAAAAACATGTTACCCACAGTATTTTGTCTGATCATTCAGCCAAAATTCAACCAAATATTGTTACTTTCTTTACATACCCCATTATATACTAGTATATGGTCTGGTTTGTTCTCTCGTCTGATCATTCAGCCGAGGAAAATAAAACATGTTACCCACAGTATTTTGTCTGATCAGTCAGCCAAAATTTAACTAAATATGGTAATTTTCTTTACATACTCCATTATATATATAGTTTGTTCTCTTGTCTGGTCATTCAGCCAAGGGAATGTTTAACTTGTTGGAAAATATACATCAGCTGCTGTTATGCAATCACCGCATTGCTGCTGTTCTGATATAATTAAAAAAAATATTTATTTTATTTTATTTAACATTTGACCAATACATATATATAATTAAAAACAGATACAAAAAAATATACACATTATATCATTAAAATATTATATACAACATTGGTCGTGCTGCGCTAGAACAGGCTTATAGAAGCCTCTGCAAGCTAGGCAACAACTATATTTATATTCATCTATGTACAAAAAGTATAAGCATAAAGGTATAAAAAATAATATACATAATAATATGAGTTTCCCGCGCCAAAACCAGATATGAAATAACTACATATTATTATAAATAGTAACAAAAAACACACTCTGGAAAGCGTAGAAACCTATAAAATAAATACAGGTAGAATATTTTTATAATCAAAATATGCAAGCTATAATAATTGTTATGCTTTTAACATATACATCCTTATATAAAATTATTATGATTAGTCTAAAAACCATTAGCTGGTGTCAGCTCGTAAAGCCGTCGCGCTATTGAAACACAATGTATACATACCAATAAAAGTCGGACACGTGTTCGTTCGTCAACTGCCAACACCTACGTTAGCATCAGAACGATCCGTTGACCTCGCTGTCGAGTCTTTGGAAAAAGTCGGACACGGTGGTTCGTCGACTGCCAACACCTAAGTATGGACATCAGAACCATAAGCCAGCCTCGCTGTCGAGTTTTTGGAAGAGTAGCGAAAAGCTTTCCCCCATCAACTCAGACAGTAAAGGTTGCGGTGATATCAATGTAGAGCATATGTTTCTCAGACCAAGTATTATCGTACATCACACCCAGAGCAGCAGCAGATAATACCCCATGTACAACGATTGTTGGTATCGAAATCAATTAAATGTGACTTATACTGTCTTTTAAATGAGCTTAAACTATCTGACATGCGAATATGTTGTGGAAGCTTGTTCCATAGACGAGCTATTCTGTTAAAGTTCATATATTGCGCTTGTACAATTTTTGTCATGTTTAAATAAAATAATGTTCCTTTGCTGGCAGACCGTCTGCTGGTATTTGATTGTACAAATTGTAGGTATGTATTAATGTTAATATCAATTTCACCATGTAGACATTTAAATAGGAAACACAGATCGAGAATTTCTCTGAGGTAACACAGTGGCAGTATACCTAAAGCTAGACATCTATCTCTGTATGAGACATCATAATTTCATTTACCAGGTACGGAGACCACAAAAGTGTACAATATTCAAGAAAGCTTCTAGCATGAGAAAGATACAACTGCAATTTTATTGCCACAGGGGCATTAAATCCTAAAGTACGTTTGACTAAACCTGACATGCATTGAGCCTTTAAGACCATTTTTAAAATGTGATTTTTAGAAGTCATACTGGTAGTCAATGTGACTCCTAAGTCAATCATGGAATTAACCCTTGTTAGTGGCTGACCGTCTACATAATATTCAAATTTCATATAACAATGAGCTTTAGAAATTGACATAACTTTACATTTTTTACATTAAAATACATTTTCCAACGTTTCGCCCAAATCTCTAACAATTTTAGATCATTCTGCAATACATCAGAATCAGAAGCGGATTTTATTTTTCTAAATATTTTTACATCATCTGCAAATGATGATACAGTAGAAGAACATCCATCAGATATGTCGTTTACATACAGCATAAATAGAAGTGGTCCCAAGATAGAACCCTGTGGTACACCAGATATTACGGGCAAGTTTTCGTACTGTTTGCCTTCAACAATAACAGTTTGGCTTCTTTCTGACAGGTAGTCAGTAAACCAGTTTAAAAGTTTGTTGTTGAAACCAAACGTCTTAAGCTTATGCAATAGGAGATTATGTGGTACTTTGTCGAATGCTTTAGAAAAATCTAAAAATATGATATCATTCTGTACACCCTTGTCAAGATCATTGCCAATTATGTCATAATTACTTATTAGCTGAGACTGTACTGATCATTTTCTCATGAAACCATGTTGATTTGGTGAAATTAGACGATTCACAATTGGATATACCTTATCAAAAACTAATCGCTCTGATATTTTGCTAACACTGTTCAATAGTTATATCAGTCTATAGTTATTTACCAAGTTTTTGCTCCTATTTTTAAAAATTGGTGTGATACGTGCATGCTTCCATTCAGATGGAAATGAGCCTGTCGATAGACTGAGGTTATACAAAGCATTTAGTGATGGTGCTAATTCCATGGCACACTCAGACAAAACCCTAAGTGGAATACTGTCAGGACTCACATATTTATTCACGTCTAAATTCACTAAAACATGTATGACATCTTCAACTGTAAAGGATAGAGTAGAAAGACGTGTGTCTAGGATTTCGGAAATGGTGGGTAAATCTGCGTTTTCGTCCATTTTCGGAGAGAAAACTGAATTTAAAAATAAATTCAAGAGATTTGTCTTACTTGCTGAACCTACAGATGTGCTACCACTGCCTTCTAATTTTACAGGGAGTTGTTTTACTTTCTGTTTTAAGCGATAGAATGACCAAAAACGCGTAGAATTCAAGACATAAAATTGGCTCTTTTCTTTTTTAGTAAATCTGATAGTTTATTTCTGCACTCTCTGAATTTTTTCCAGCTTCTTTCTGTGTTTGATGTCTTAGCACGACGCCATGTCGTTTCCTTACATTTCTGTACATGGCGTATTTCACTGTCAATCCAAGGAGGGGTTGCAGTATCTTTTACAATGGTTTTGGGAATACATGTATCAATTCCACTCAACCCAAGATATGTTAATATCGCTTGAATTGACAACTTACTGTAATAAGATGGATTCTCTATCACAGTACGTAGTAAATTAAAGTCAACATTCATGAAATTGTAGACAGTTCTATGTATAGTGTTCTTAGAATTTGTAGATGTGTGTAAGTTAAAACCATTAACAGTGTGATCAGTATCGAAATCTACAGATAGCTCCTCTGGATCTAAAATAAATTCACGAGACTTAGTCAGTGTCAAATCCAAAATATTTCCATGCTAATTTAATGGAATTTTGTTGCATTGTAAAATGGAACATTCGTTAATTAAATCACAGAAGAGATTGTCATTTCTAACATTTGAAGAACATGTAGACCAATTGATATCAGGCATATTAAAATCGCCGACTATACATAATAATTGAAAATGTCTGTCAGCATATCTGAAAAGGGGAGTAATATTATTTACGAATTGTTCTACAGTACCAGATGGAGGCCGATACACAATGACAAGTAATATCTTTTTACACTTATCAGGTTTCAGCTCACAGACAAGGACCTCTTCATATGGTTCTAAGTCTGTGCGCCGTAGGCTAGGTATATTCATTTTAATTAACACAGCTACCCCGCCACCAGTGACATTGTGGTGACCTAACTAGCAGATCATCGCGCCAAGTTCGAGCCAGACGGAATCGCTGATCGACGGGTCAGCACTTCCGCCCGGCTCACGCCATGTACGGCCCAGCCGCGCTTGCTCATTCTATCACTGGCCTTCTCAGAAGTCAGACGTGTAACTGCGTCACACACATTCAGCCGCGTGGCTGGATAGCCGCCCCCTGTCGCACGGGACTAAGTAGCACACACATATCTGACAATGTCTGCACGAATATGGAATGAATAAAGAATGAATTAAGAAAATCTTCTACTTTGACTGAGTTTCTGCAGCGAACCACTGCTTGCTGACCGGGCAAGACACCACGATCAAGATCGTGGCCTGAGGCGTTGGTCGCGTCCATTGACTTGTCGAACATTGGGCAACGGCAATGGTAACCCTCGCCCCAGACCACAATAACATCACCACGAACGTCTTGTCTGTCACGTCTGAAAACAGTATATGAAGAAGAAGGGAGTAGCTCTCTGTCATTTACTTTATCGTTCAGCCAAGTCTCTGTTATAATATCTCTATTACTTAGATTAATAATGTCATGTAGTTGATGCAGCTTTTTTTTTGTGCGAGATACAGTTTTGACACTTCGTGCAATTAAATACATAACTGATAGATTGTGTGTCTTACTTTCTTTTAAATGGTTTGCAGGTCTGTTTTGGGGTTCACTATCATCTACTGCTGCAGGTATGTGTGTACTGCTGGCATTGTCTTCTTTGCTGTGTTCAACCCTAATTTTCCCAAATTTGCTTTCAGCTGAGCAACAAACCCTGCTCTTTTTACAGGGCTACCGTTTTTCTTCACAAACAATGGTCCTGCAGCACTACCTCTCATCTTTATATACGTGTTCAAAGCTTTAATAGGGCAATAGTTTGTGTATGATTGAGCTTTTAATTCCAACTGAAAAGAAGGACCCCTTTTTCCGTGCTTGTAAGAATCCATTTTAATTGTAGCAGAGGAAGGACTCTGTTTTTTTTTTTATTTCACATGCAACTAGTTAACCTTTAACAAGTGTTTTTTGTTATTCGCTAGTGCGATTTCTCCTACTCTTAAAACTGCATGAAATGCTACCAAGTACATGGCTTTATACAACGAGTATTTGTACTTATTATTTCCTTATCCAAGATTATCAACTAATTTGTACAGAATTTTTCTAGTTATCGGTTTTCTTGTGTCACCCCTTGGTTTTGTTTTCTGTATACCTTGAAGTAATTTTGTTAACACAAAAGATTTTGATGGATTCTTAATTCCTAGTAATTTGTGCACAAAACTGATATAGCAGACATATATGAAATAATTGTTGAAGAGGCAAAGCCTCTCTCAAATAAAAAGGAAACAAAATTAGTTAAATGCTAAGCTGCACCGGTACTAGGGGACACCACCACAGGAACACCACTATCAATTGCACATCCACTATTTTTCCCTTTTTTTTACATACCCTCACCGGTTATGGCTGCCGCCAGGTCACTAGCCTGGGCGTGTGCTGGCTGTTTTTTCCCAGTACCACTACCATATGTGCAGATGCCAATGTTTCCGGTCCATTGGGATTTTTTATCAAATCAGGCCCGGCGTCCAACAAGCACGCTTTCTGCTCTACATTATTACATTGTTCCGCTTGTCGAAGCAGTATGAGAGCCATCTCTTGATTTGGATCAGCCGGCTTGAGGGGAATTTGAGGGGTACATTGACTTCGCTCCCATTGTCTCTAAGGTTGGGCGAGTACGCCGCTAACTCACTGTTCTCACTTTCACTCACACTGGTTGACCTACACCTTTTCCTAGGGAGTCTTTTTGTACATTCTTTCTTGCTTTTTGAGGCTGACTTCTCTGTTCTCCCTTCCTTCTTCCAGAGATAGCAGCCACATCCAGTTTGTTTTTTGCGCCTCTCGTCCGCATTCTACAACAATAATAACTTAGTGCACTATTCAAATTTCTTATTGTCAAATAATGATGGTTGTGTTAACAACCCAAATTTTAACATTCTAATTATTGTAAATGATTGGTAATCTGGACATTGAAAATTATTCTGGATCACGACTACATATATTTTTGGTCGCATAGACCCAGTATATAACTATTAACCCGTTTGTGACGAGCCCCGGAGATCTCCGTAATTTAGGGAGACCATTCAGATACGAGGCCCGGAGATCTCCGGGTCTGATTGCATGAGATAACTATGACGTCATAAAATAATCTCGTTTCAGAAAGAGCGCAGTAGCATAATGATCTCGTGTTCAACGGGTTAAATTAAAATCTCCAATAAATTTCGGACCCTCCGCCGGAGTTAACCAAGAGACCGGACAGACTAAATCTGCGTCAAACCTAGTCTCCTAGACATAGTATAATTTGAGAGTTGTGGCACGCTGCTGGTGTTATGATGTCTGTAGAGATGCTTTCCAGACATCTGGCATCATTGCCACTTCGTCTCCCTTTTACCAGAGGACGCTTCGCCGTCGCATTTGAATGAGACGTCTCGCATCATAGTCATTTCACATCATAGTCATTTAAATGGGACATCTCGCAGCGGACTCGATATATAATCATAATGTTTCACCATGTTCACTGGAGTAGGCCTATAGCGAATATGATCTCTGCTAAATACACGTCTATGATGGGATAACTAGGCCTATATAATGATAGGGTTTGGAATAAAATAGTGATGCCTCAGTGTAGGCCTATTAATAGAATAATGACAGCGAAATGACTATGATGCGAGATGACTATGATGCGAAGCGTCCAATAACGGAGGCAAAAAAATCGATCCCATAATCTGAAATAATGACGGCGGAATGACTATGATGCGAAATGACTATGATGCGAAACGTCCAACGACGTAGTCATAAAAACCCTAACGTCGCCAGAACATCCCAATAACGTTACATTTATGATTTACGTTATAAGGACGTAAATGGGAGTTCACAGAGTTACGTCCTAAGTACGAAATGCTGTACGTTGTGGGGACGTTATGACGTGAAACAGTAGCCTATGGTTATTTGTCCGAAATTACACTTGAAGGCCCCATTTAAGTGATCTAGTTGTAGTGGGGTGGAAACGCGAGACTTTGTGAGAAAGGTAACATAGTCACGTAACAAGAGTTGGACGATGACGTAAATATGCATGTCATCTGCTGTTTTCCCGGCGCTTCACGCAAAGTGTTTTCATGTTTATCAACAATTTTAGGCGGTTCTAAGCATGCGATGGGGACAAATTCTCCTCACATAGATGTCGCTCATGACGTACCAGCAAAGATTGATGCAAAATATATTGCTGTGAATTGTACTTGTATTTTACTTAAATTCAGGTCCATTATGTCACATATCAACTCAAGAAACACAGGGATGTAATAAAATGTATTTATTATAAGTCGGATGATGTCAGATTGGCCATAGCTCATCAAAACCTGAGGAAAGACCTGTAAACTATGGCGTGCCACAAGGAAGTATCCTGTGACCTCTACTGTTTATACTTTATGTTAACGACCTGCCTAAAGTGTGTTCAAAGACCAAGGTTATTTTGTATGCTGATGACACAGCTATTTCATGCAAAGGTAAAATCATAGCACAAATTCAAAATACGCTGAACTCGGAGATAAGCCTTTGCTCAGACTGGTTCACACAAAACAAATTACACCTAAATGTTTCCAAAACTAAAAGTATGTTGTTTGGTACTTCCCAGAGACTGTCATCCACTAAAAATCCGGATATAAAGGTATGTGATGACGTGGTGGAACAGGTTCAAGTTTTTAAGTATTTAGGTGTCTACATGGATAATAACTTAAACTGGCACACCTATGTAGAAAAAAATTCAAAAAAGATATCTAGTGGAATCAAAATTCTGCGCCGAGTAAAACCTTTTCTCACTATTAATTTATCAAAAAAAAAATTATTTCATAGTTCTACCACACTTCACATACTGTGACATCATTTTTCGTCTTCAAAACTCCAAAATACTTGTGCTAGAGTTATTCTTAATGAGAACAGACGATCGCATGTACAACCTATGCTAGATTCATTATCATGGATGCCTATAATTGATTTAATTTAATATCACACACTAGTTGCTGCATACAAATGTACTAATGGCCTTGTGCCTAGCTATCTGCATAACACTTTTATGCAGATGGGTAAAACCAAAAATTGGGGTAATTATTCATAAAACTAGTGTCCCCAAGACTTTAAAAGTCCGCATTTTTAATTAAATATAAATATATTAAAAATAAATGGTTCAACTTCACGTTTAGGCCTTAGTACTTAATAATGTATAGGTTATTTGTAAAAAATATCTATATATAGTTTTATAAGAGCTCTATGTCATGGAAACGTGGAAAAGGGCATGTCCCCAGAGAAAATTCCACTATTTGAAACTTCACTGTAGGATACAAATACACAATATAATTCTAATAATTACATTTCATGGCTAGATATTGTTCACCTAAACTAATCAATTATCAAAATTCGACTTAAAATTGATATCGATATATATAATTTTGATGAATATACATGTCCCCACATTAGCACTCTACTCTGTTACCATCATTGTAGCATGCCCCATTAAGTGAATAATCATGAACAAAAATTATATCATTGTTTTTACTTCTCCGTTACTAGCATTGTGGGTCTAAAAACGAGTCGGTTTTATGCTTGCATGCCTAGAACAGTTGCTATGGAGACTACACCTGTATGATATATCTTTGAATTATTGCCCATAATATTTTCATTAATTCCAAGAATACTTTTATTTTACTACTCTGTTCCACTCTACTTCGCTACCAAGAAAAGGGAACGGAGTAGTGAATTGCCAAATTTTATGTGTTTTACAGTCATAATGATTGATGATATAGTCTTTTAAAACATGGTTCGTTGTACCCATATAACTTTTTTATGCTCTATTGGGATCAGTGCACCAAACCCATCAAGTGGTTATCTTCCTCTTTGATGGTCACCTCACTGCCATTTTTGATGCTACAAAATTACCCAATTTTGGGTTTTACCCGGATATCTAGAATACACAGCTACTCCACCAGGCAGGCAAATCTAGCACATTTTTACACAAGACAACCTGAATTAACTAAATTCAAACGATCTTTCACATACAGAGGAGTAACCTTGTGGTACGAACTTCCTGAACACATCAGAAACACTGAAAGCCTAAATTATTTTAAAACAAAACTTACAACCTTCTTCTAATTTTTTGGCTCGGACACAAAATTTAAGACTTCAAGCTTGGCTATCATGAAACCTATGTTCTTGTCATTTTGTGTTGTAGCCTGTGCGAGTGTTTATTCACTGAACTGTGTGTCTTTATGTGTACCACAGGACCAGCGGGATTCAAACCCGGGACGCAGGTATGACTGGCGAGGCAGTCAGACGTTCTGCCAATGCGCCACGCCGCTTTCTCTAATAGTAGACTAGAGGGTGCAGTAAGGTAATATTAATACTTAGACAGAGGGATGTCAGAATCGGAGGGGAAATTGGTAGATGTTCGCTTCGTCCAGCTCAGGTAGGGGAAAGTGGGGCACGTCCGCCAATGGGCCGTTCTAGCATATGAGCGTCAACTGTCGATGGTAACGTAACACTGTGCAGAAGTTTATCATCGGAGACAACACATGCTGTTGGCCTTTCGTGGCCTGGTAGTATAACTTGTGGTGTGGTGAGAAAATCCCGTTTTTCACACTTTTGAATTAAAATTGTCTATTTGTGTCACTCGACGTAGTATACTAATGTGACCCTAGGGTCATTTACTAGTGCTTCACCTTACCACTGATTTATATTAGGCCTCCATTGTTAGTGAGCAATATTAGGGAACAACGGGAAATATAAGCATATGGGGCACGTCCGCATACATGGCATAATGGTGTGCGGACCTGCATCACTGGGAATTGCCCCAGGGGAGATTAGGAAAATGTTATGTTACATGGTACTACAGAGAAATTTAATGCACACTATATGTGATAATGTATGTGTATGTGTAAACAGTAGGAGGGATATGTGACCATTAATGGTGTGTGACCAGGAGGATGGGTGTGTGACCAGAAGGATGGGTGTGTGTGTGACCAGTAGGATGGGTGCATGTGTGACCAGTAGGATGGGTGTGTGACCAGTAGAATGGGTGTGGGACCAGTAGGATGGGTATGTGACCAGTTGGATAGGTGTGTGACCAGTTAGATGGGTGTGTGACCAGTAGGATGAGTGTGTCACCAGTTGAATAGGTGTGTGACCAGTTGGATGGGTGTGTGACCAGTAGGATAGGTGTGTGACGAGTTGGATGGGTGTGTGACCATTAGGATTGGTGTGTGACCAAGAGAATGGGTGTGTGACCAGGAAGATGAATGTGTATCCAGTAGGATGGATGTGTGAGCACTAGGATTGGTGTGTGACCAGTCGAATCGGTGGGTGACCAGTAGCATGGGTGTGTGATCAGTAGGATGGGTGTGTGGCCAGTCGAATCGGTGGGTGACCCGTAGGATGGGTGTGTGATCAGTAGGATGGGTGTGTGACCAATTGGATGAGTGTGTGGCCAGTAGGATAGTGTGTGACATGTAGGATGGGTGTGTGACCATTAGAACCGGTTTGTGACCAGTCGAATTGGTGGGTGACCAGTAGGATGTGTGTGTGACCAATATTGGATGGGTGTGTGACCAGTAGGATAGTGTATGACATGTAGGATGAGTGTGGTGTGTGACCAGTAGGATAAGTGTGTGACCATTCCCAACAGGCACAACGATGTTGTTTCAACAATGAAACGACGTTGAAAAATAGCAAACTGACGTTGAAACACGTTGAAAAAAGGTTTCAAATGAAATTTGTTTTAACGTCATAATTTCAACGTGAATTCAACGCAATTGCAACGCGATTTCAACCTGATTTCAACATCGTTTCAAGCATGACGTCGATGCGACGTTGTAATGATGTCGTTTTTTCTTGTTAAAACGACGTCAGAAATATGACGTCGATACGACGTTGTATTGAGGTTAGGCGACGTCGCAACGTGATTTCAACCTCATATCCACGTTGAAACGACGTCACATGCGAGAAATTGCCTGCTGGGTTAGGACGGATGTGTGACCATTAGGATGGGTGTGTGACCAGTATAATGGGTATGTGACCAGGAGGATGGTTGTGTGACTGGTAGGATATTGTGTGACCAGTAGGATGAGTGTGACCAATAGGATATATGTGTGACCAGAGGATGGGTACACGTTAGCGCTGATCGGCCTACGGCGCTGAATTGTGTACAGCCGCTGTCCTGCCACAGAATTAAACTGTGCCCAACTCAGGGTTAAATGGCAATTCGCTGACTTACCTGCAGTGTACACGTCTTCACTACCATATTTGACGCATATATGTGAAGATTTTTTATTATTAGAAAGGGAAAGTAAGTTTATATTCATGTTATTTATCCGAAACTACACTTGAGGCTACCAAGTGATCTCGGGTGGAGTGGGGTGGAAACGCGAGATTTTGTGAGATGACGTCATCGCACGTGGTAGATGATGTCATCGCACGTGGTATCTGCCGTTTTTCTTGTGCTTCACGCACGTGTTTTTGTGTTGATCAACAAGTTTAAGGCGGTCTGAGCATGCGTCCTCAGCGGACGAATTCCCCTCACATAGATGTCGCTCATGTCGCACTGGCGAAGGTTGATGCAAACCTATATCGCCGTGAATTGTAGTTGTATTTTACCTAAATTCAGGTCCAATATGTCACCTATCAGCTCGAGAATCACAGATATGTAAGAAAATATATTTATTATAAGCAAGATGATGTTAGATTGGCCATAGCTCATCAGATTAAGTCCAGAAGAGCAATTTAAAGTTGGTATCAAAGCCACTTTGATACTAAATTCACGGCTCTGTGGCTCGCTGCGCTCGCCCAGTGACGTTGTTTACTCGGCTAGGTAGACGTGTGAACCTCAAAAGGCCTACATCCAGCACTGCTACTTCAACGAAGTTTAATACAATGTCTTGAGGCAGTGAATCAGATTCGCAGAATGGTGTGCGAACTCGCCCCAAGTGTGGGGGTAGGTTCACACACCGAATGCAATAAAATATTTTGCCTCTAGTTCTCTTTATTCTCCCAAATAAAATGTTTGTTGTGTTTGATTACAAATAATGCTATGATAAATATTATGATGCAGCTGTTATTCAATTCTACTCAGTTGATTAATCAGAAATACGGAGCAGATTGCCTTAGATGTGCGAACCTGCCCCACTCTCCCCTACTCTTCAAGGGAAAAGGAGACATGGAGGGATTGTTAGCCTTGCATGGCAGGCCTCCACGGGCGGCTACTATTAGTTTGTAGCAGCGGAAGATAGCGTTCAATTTTGTCATGTCTGATCAATGTTTATTGGTAATCGGGACCTAGGCCTAGTATGTGGAGTAGACTCTTTTGTGCTATGAATTCTCCATTCAAAACTTGTACTTTGTAGAAAGCGGCAACGCCGCCGGCTCTTACAAGTTACATAAGACATAACTAGAGTATGGCATGTCATGGGCGATAATATGTGCAGGGTTTGACACAAACTTTTTTGGGCAGTGGTCCACAGGACCACCAGCTCAGAGAATCTGGTGGTCCTACAATTTTTCTGGTGGTCCTGAGAATAAAGTCTCGGCACACAAATTCATACGCGTATATCATTAAAAAGTGAGTGAGTTAAAAAAAAATTAACATGGCGATTTATAGCAAGGTTGATTTTAATATTACATTCATATCATTTTGATACCACTTGATCTAGATTTGGTAACCATTTCTTGTTTTAAAAACATTGAAATCGGAAAATATAGGCCCAAGTATAAAATGTAGTCCCTATGCTGGTAGTAGCAAGGCATATGACTGACCAAGTCTGTCAGCCTCCCCACCCCTCCCCTCCAGCCTGATAGTCCACATAGGATGTGCTGCTGGAGTAGGCTAATGCGTTTTGGCAACGCTCAGGGATGGTACTAGGACCTTATATTTAAATGTGAAATAAAAAAAGCTTTATGTTTTTGAAGCACCCTTTTTTATTTTTCATATTGATACTGATAGAGTAGTCTAGGCCCTATGTCCTGATGATTACAAAATATATATGTTTATATAGGGGGGGGCCTATATTTTTTCATTTAAAGATTGCTGGATCGAGGGGTATTATGTCTGGTGAGACAATAAACAAGCAAAGCTCAAGGTTGATGGTAGACGGGGCCTTTGTTTCCAGAGGGTGAGCTGGATACATTTGTTATAGACTCCAGAAATTCAAACAAAATGGCCGCCGCTTATACTGTTCATACCAGCTTGATTCGAATTTTCAACTGTTTATCTTTTTCTAACTTCACCTTAAAAACCTATTAAAAATGGCGGGCAGACACTTTTTCAGCGTCACAAATTGATTGTACACCACTAGTCTGACTCGACAGTTAAATGAGGGCAGGCAAACAACAAACTAGTGTTTCAGCCACTGGGGCTAATTGTGGAGGGTGGCGTTTGCTAACTACGTCAGCTGGGTTGATGGTCGATCTCGGCCTCAATAATTCATATCCTGCATGATTATGAACACATATCTTTAGTTCCGTAAAAAGTGGCGATGAATGCTTAGATTTTTTAGCCATGTTACGATTTTGCTTAGAGCCGAAAATTTCGGTGGTCCATCGGACCACTGGGTTTGAATGTTCTGGTGGTCAGACATGATTTCTGGGGGTCTCGGACCACCGGACCACCGTCAGTGTCGAACGCTGATGTGTCAATTTGAAAACGTTGAACGATCCGTTAGGATGTCACTGTGCCGTCGGTGGGTGCCCAGTCGTGTCGTAGGCTAGAGTCTGTTTCACCAGAACCTGGGAGTAACCTTTTTCTAATTTGCTCGGTCGTTCTTTAAAATTTGTTAACAAAATTTTTCTCGGATCATTTTTTCATGTTCCCCTGGTCTCCTAGACTAACATCCCTGAAAATTTGGTGCTTAAATTTGGTGTTAAAGAGAGCTGTCATTTTGAAAAATTATTACATGCCGAATCGTCTAGCTTCGCTAATAGTAATACACAAAAAAATCTACCAAATTTTCAGGGATGTTGGGGGAAGGTGAAAAAATAATCTGAGAAAAATTTTGTTTAAAAATTTTAAAGAGCGACCGGGCAAATTGGAAAAAGGCTACTCCCAGGTCCTGGTGAAACAGACTGTAGGCGTGACCTAGACTAGAGTGATGGAGGGTATTATGGGCGGGTTAATACCTAGTCTTACTATTAGACTTAGGTAGGTAGATTCAATAAATTTTAAAATTGTCCAATAAAATTATGCTGAGCCTTTTTACGTACGAAGACGGAAGTGGCTCTCTGGCCGGTGCGTCGACCAGGTATACTGGGTTCTGCCGTTTAGTTTGCCCTATGTAGAAGAGACTCCCTGGCCGGCCCGCCATGAGCACTGGTTAATTATCCAGCCGGCGCCTTCCTTTAAATCGTTATTATTATTAAGTAGTCTAGGTAGATTCAAACAGTCATTATGATGGGTTTTTTCCAGGGTTGGCATTATTACCCGGCCCGGGGGCGTATACTGAATCACAGAACAGAACGGAACGCCGAGAATTACGGAATGGGACGAAATATCAGAATCACGGAACGGAATGATTCTATCCAGATATGATCAAGGATATTTATATAAGCTGACGACAATATATTGAAAAGCAATATATACATTAATGTTATTGTTGTAGACTATTTCGACACTTTTGAAATTAAAATAATAGGCCTACTTTATAAATAATATGACAGCCTACCGAGAGCGCTCAGCTGATGCACTGACAGTCACACTCACAGCAATAACAAATAGGCCTATGATACTAACTTATAAACCCACTACATAGGCTAATCTGTTTTTTTTACTTATAATATTTAATCCCAAGGGCTTATAATAAACAAATATTAACCGATCAGTGTATATTAATTTATTGTATTTTGTGTAGGCCTATCCAAAGTAATAAACGGAGTATTGAACAAACAAGCAGAATCACGGTACGGAATGAATCTATCCAGAAATGAGCAAGGACATAAGCTGATGACTAATTTATTTAAAAAAAAAATCATTTATGCTATTGTTGTACGTGATAATAGTTGCAAAGTACAAAAACTGTATATATGTAGGCTTAATATGAAAGCCTACTGAGAATCACGGAACGGAACGAAATATTAGAATCACGGAACGGCAATGTAATGTTAGTCAATTGTAGGTAAATTAATTTTGCAATAGTTAAAAAAAAGTCCAATTAAAACATCCTAATTCCTGTTCAGTGCTTATAATGTTGTCACATTTAGGTGGGAGCAGATCAGGTATCAGATCAGGTGATATTATAACTGTGAAAACTGTGATAACTGTTATAGTGTGTTAGTGACGGGGTATGCGTGAAGAATATCATACAAGCAGGATTACAACATCAAAGTGAATAGATGAAAACAGATACAATCGATAAGTAAAGATAATATTACTAAAAACGATGACACAAGTTGAGTTGTGAACGATCGCAGTCACACCTCGGAGAAGGTGAGAACTCCGGAGCGGTAGGTGGCCAACTACGAGCAGATGTGAAACAATGAAGCAGGGGTAGAAATAACTCAATGTGATCCACTAGACAAGGGGGATAGTGAGATTAAGATTTAACTATCCCCCGGGATATCTAGCAGGCCAGACACAGAGCGCACAAAATTTGAATCGACACATTTTAAATTTGAAATGTAACAACCGGTTAAATTACTAAATTCAAAATGACGGACTGTTACCATTGTTACACATGAAGCAATTACAATTTTATTGATTATGTCAAATTTGAAAGTCTAATTAAAAACTAATTAAAAACTAATTATAAAAATATTTTCACAGCCCAGGTAGGCCTATTTCTAAGAATATATTAGTGATCCTGCCTGTTGTGTTGTAAAAATCTGTTTAATGGTGATCAGTCAGTTATTCAAGATCAAGATGTCACAGAACATAGCATATAAGCTTTCTGTGCCTCGACTATCCTATCATATATATATATCTATTCAAAAAGATTTCATATCTATTCAAAAAGATTTCATCTTATTCTAACTCCATATCGTTATCCCCAGGCTCCTCATTATCCTCATCACTAACATAATCATTTTCCATATCTGACTCTAGGGTTGACAATAAAGCTAATGACCTTGATCATTCCCAAGAGATCCATTTTGTGGTCAGGTTGGGCTCCTGTGGGTAAATTTATTTTCAACAAATATTACAAAGAATGTTATAGTGAGGTAAAAAAAAGCATGATGTAGACTTCTAACAAATTTTACAAAGAATGGCAAAGTGAGGTTGAAAAAGCATGATGTTTTTTATCATATAGTCTATGTGCAACATGCCTTTAAACTACAGATCATTTGTGTAATCTGAATTTTTTTATAAGTACTCCAACTAGTTCAAGTGTATGTAGCTAAAACGTTGCATACCCTTCAACCTAGACTACTGATACTCCACTCATAGAAGGCCCCATTACTTGGCTAGACGCCAAGGACGAGACGCCTTGGATCTGGGGCACGTGCATGTGGTGTCCACAATATAGTGCTAGGCCTATAGTCCTATACTGTATACACACTAATGCAGTTTATACAGATCTAGACTATACACAGCCGGCAGGTGAACCATAGCCACATGAACCACTGTGACTGCTCACCACAAGTTGACTGTAGACTTGCCCATTTTAGAGCTGATCTCCCTTGCACAGAACAGCGGATTTCTACTACTACTACTAGTCTACTCTAGTGCTACTAAAAGTAGTATTCCATAGCAAGCCCATGTGTGATAAAATAAGCACCCCAAATCGCATTATCCTGACGTGATAATTACTATACAGACTGATTATCCCGACCATTTTTTTATTAGCCATGGGATAGCGGGATAGCGCTTATTTCGACCCCTGATGAAGTGAAGAGTTGAACAACAGGTAGGTAAGCTGTGATGTCTTGACGAACTGGGTATAAGACTACCTTCTCGAGTGTTTTGGCAAGAAAAGGAACGTTAGAGATAGGATTAAATTTTTTGAAGTTCTCGGGGTCCAATGACAGTTTTTCAAGATTGAGTCACCCAGGCCTCCTTTATGGAAGCAGGGGAAGCTGATAGTGCGATGGATCTGTTGATTATGTCTGAGACAATAGGCACCATTGTGCCAGAAAGCTGCTTAATTATCCATGTGGGGCCTAAAAAAAATAATTTTTGGTTTCCGATTGCCGACCGACCCTTGCCGATGTTTGCGACTCATTAAATTTTATGCCTATCAAAAATTTAAAATAAAATATTGCTGACCGTCCGTTGTTAAACGGTTAGACTACAGCAAAAATATTTGCAATCTCCTTACAAGAAAACGACAGCGGCAAACTCGGCGATCGCCATGTGTTGTTTGTTTGTTTGGGATAGCTAGCCTCGCATTAGCGCTGATCGGCCTTAGCGAGTCGCCTGGTCCGTGGCTAGCCTCGCATAAGTCTGCTAGGGCCTTTTGTCATTGTCGATCTGTCACTAGGCCTATCTCCCGGCAAGGATCGAATGTATCGCGTCTTTGTTTACAAAACGAAAATACGAAACAGCTCACTTCCGACCCGCTCACGCGCACGCGCACTGACGGCTGTTCATCGCGGCCCCCTCACCTGTGCCCACTGCATGACGATGTCTCAAATGCTAATTTTTAGCGGCAACCACTATAGCTGAACTAAGTAATAGCCATGTGAATCTTTCTAATTTTTAAACTGAAGAAATATCATACTAAAATCTTCTTTATATCAACAACTATTTCATTATTCAAATCAAATTAAAACTACTTGTTTGCCACAGGATTCAGCGTGGCGTTGATTGTGAAATATCGACATCCCAAGATCTGAAAAAATCCAGCAACATGATTTCATCGTCATCTATAGTACTAGCCTATATATCGGGAAACAGCCGATTTTGTGTTTTAGTCACTGGGTGTCACGCCTGACTTTGGCAGGCAAGCATGCATGTGCTGATCAGCATGTGTAAGCCAGAATTTATAACATAGCGGTACACACGTGACAGTAGGGGACCTATGCTACACACTCTTTGAAGTAGGCCTACTCTGATTGTTGCTCATATAATCGTAGTCAAATGTTGTTATCCAAAAAATTAGGGCCTATAAATATGTTTTTTTTCTGAGAAGATTGATGTTATTGACTACGCAATATTACATTCCATAACAACCTTGGCATTTATTTGTCTTTTAAATATCCGATAAAGTCATTTATTAATGTTATTTAAATAATAATCTACTCGTCAGACATCGCTAGGCCTACTTCATCATCATGATCATGTGTATTGCTTTGATTGCGTGACCACTGTGAAGCTTCTATTCACCAGATGTCGCTGTCGGCGGCGGCGTGACGTGCCTATCTTATACACTGTATACGGCTTGATTATTAGCAGGTTTTATTATTATAGGCCTACATATTTCACTGCATTCAAGTCAATGGTATTCTAAAATACAGACAAAATGTATCCTGGTAGAAAGTTTAAATAATATTAGAACGCTAATACCGATAGGTTTCACGGCAAAAAGAATAATATAATAATAAATAATAATAATTATGCTCTTGATATAATTGCCACATTCCTAAATTCATACATATACATAATAGACATTAATTGTATGCTTGTAATAAATCACCTTGACAGTGCTGTCACCAATACATACATGTGCCATTTCATCATTGTTACTCTAAATAAAAACTTGTATGTTGTCATACAAAAATATTTTTTTATTCGTTGTATCCTAATAAAAATTAGCCAGATTATATCGCCGTTTCGGCCGTCATAAACGGTAGGCATCCCATTGAAGACTAGACTGTAAACCTATTCACCAGATGGCGCTTTTCCCGTCATTTACCTGACTATAACTGCTTTCACCAGGTGGCGCTAATATGTTATATCGTGATCATTTGTGGTCAAATCAACGCTAAAACAAAAATAAATGTAATAATCAGATAGTTCTTCCTAATTTTATATTTTTATATTGTTTATAATATTTCTTTTCATCAAATCATTTCATTTATTTTATATAATTTTTATTAGCGAATCAATTATATCCTTATGTCACCAGCTGAGTTGAACCACATTCTGAATGCCTTGAGTTTACAAAATATCTGCCATGTGAAAGTGAATAATGGCCGATAGGCGGCCATTTTGAATTTGATCAAGTCTAAATTTTTCAACATGCATCCTCTCCTGAAATCTCACATTTTGTTTTATAGTAATGGTCTAGCCATCTAGCACGGTTTACCAAATAAAGGCCATGTGAAAGTGAATGATGGCCTAAAGGCGGCAATTTTGAATTTGATCAAGTCAAAGTTTTTCAAGATGCATCCTCTCCTGAAGTCTCACATTTGTTTTATAATAATGGTCTAGCCATCTAGTACGGTTTACCAGATAACGGCCATGCGAAAGTGAATAATGGCCGATAGGTGGCCATTTTGAATTTGATCGAGTTTATTTTTTTCAAGATGCATCCTCTCCTGAAATCTCACGTTTTGTTTTATAGTAATGGTCTAGCTATCTAACATGGTTTACAAAATATCAGCAATGTGAAAGTAAATAGTGGCCATTTTGAATTCGATTGAGTTAAAAGTTTTTAAAAGGCATCCTCTCCGGAAATGTCACATTTTGTTTTATAGTAATGGTCTAGCTATCTAGCACGGTTTACCTGATATCAGGCCTATCGAGGTAAATAATGCCGATTGTAGACCATTTTAAATTTGATAAAAGTTAAAAAAATTCAGGGTGCATCCTCCCCCGAGAACTCAAATTTTGTTTTATAGTAATGGTCTAGCCATCTACCACGGTTTACCAAATATCAGCCATGTGAAAGTGAATAATGGCCGATAAGCGGCAATTTTGAATTTGATCAGGTTGATTTTTTTCAAGATGCATCCTCTTCTGAAATCTCACATTTTGTTTTAGTAATGGTTTAGCTATCTAGCACGGTTTACCCAATATCAGGCCTGTCGAGGTGAATAATGGCCGATAGGCAGTCATTTTGAATTTGATCGAGTTGAATTTTTTCAAAATGCATCCTCTCTTGAAACCTTACAATTTGTTTTATAGTAATTGTGTAGCTATCTTGAGCGGTTTTCGTGATATTCTGCAATACAGTATAACTTGTCTTGGCCGGTCACCAGTTTGAACGGCCACCTCCACTCAACGGTCACCATTTGGAGTTCCAAATGCATTTTCTGTATAAATGACCTCTAATGACCAGCCAACTCCATAACGCGGCCACGGCCAGTGATTTTTTAGCAACAAGTCAATTTTTGACCTCCAATTACCGGCCACTATATATCGGCGGCCACTTTTCAATAAATTGAAATAAACTTCAAGGTAGATCGCTTGACTATAGCACAACGCTGTTTCAATGCTGGATCAACATCGTGATTGCCCATTGCTAACCACTGCTCTAGCGCTAAATGGTATACCCTCTCGGAATTAAGTTTATTTTATTTGAGAGGTTGGCCCGGCATTGTGCCATATTTATCTGCCTTGTGTATACAAAGTAAAGAATGGGCTGTAAATGTTGTGTAACGTGCCGTCACATTTGGAGACCTGTTAAGCTCCAGTACTGTTAATGTACACAGATGGCCAGACAGTTAATGTGCCAGTGGTGATTAATGAGAGTAAGGTGTACTTAATAAATGTGTTACATACACGCAACAAATTGATATTGTCCTCCTGATGTGATCTTGCACAAGCAAAACATCGCACAGGTGAGTTGTTGGACAGGAACAATCATCAACACTGATCAAAAGATCTACATGTCATTCCTAAATTAGGCTATTGGCGCTAAATTGGCCCCTTTGTTTAAATGAGCATAGGCATTTATCATTTATTCACCTCTTTTAATTTTATACCGCGGTATTGATCACCATATACCGCGGTATAGGCCTAATAGTATCATCAGAACTCAGAATCTTTTATTCACCTCTTTAAATTTATACCTCGGTAACTGGATCACCATATACCGCGGTATAACATATATAGCGCGGTTACAGAATTGTTACTTATTATT
Organism: Flabesymbios commensalis; assembly: GCA_964017125.1. Lineage (NCBI taxonomy): Eukaryota > Metazoa > Annelida > Polychaeta > Terebellida > Flabelligeridae > Flabesymbios > Flabesymbios commensalis. The sequence goes on along the minus strand of OZ024908.1, from coordinate 44,284,620 downwards.
TCATTTTTAACAGTAGCAGTCAGAAGGTTTATCCGGCGCGTTGTCCGTGGTCGCACCGCCAGCAGTGTGGCCGCGAGGGGTGGGGAGGGGTGCAATGATTACTGAATGCACACGTGCAATGTGTCAGCACAGCGTCACGTGAACGTGAATGGGAGCTGTTATAACCAGACTGGCGTGATCAAGAATACAAAATACGCACTATTAGTCAAATTTCACCCTGAAAAAAAACAGGGTCTATGCGCGGACCGCGTTATAACCGATATCGCGGTGTAACGATTCGAGCTATAACGGGATTCTACTGTACCATGAATCTGCAGCTCTAAACATGGCACTACCCCAGAAACCGCTTGATCAGTCTAAGGTCTATGTTCAGCGGGAGGCCATTGCACAGAATGACGACAACAGCGCTGTATGTTTAAACAGCCCGTTTGTACGTGCAGAGACGCAGAGCGGTGTTATTTTTAGCAACCGGCAGAGGCCGGACCGGCATCGGTGAACTGGGGACGGGCTATCAGGAGACCGGAGACTGGCTTCAGATTTCATAGAACCACGAATCTGCTACCGACATCCTGAAACCGGCTACCGTGAACCGCAATACAACTATCGAGTACCAACCTTCGCAACCGACGACCGGCGACCGGCAATCACCAGTCAGTTATTGACGATCGGGACCGGCAGTTGTATAAGCACTCCATCATACACAAACGTAGTAGACCTTTTGGGTACGACTGGTCACCAGATGACCTTGTGACTTCTGAGTCTGACCCGGATACCGTTCTCAACCCCTTTACTATCGGTTCTGATTGGGAGAGGGTCAATTCGTTTCGTTGGGATGAAGAGTCCAGAGATTTGGGCCGTAGGTCGAAATCACTGGATTTTTCCTCTCAACATTCTCGCAAGAGAAAGTGAGTTGATTTCTCTCCTTCTGAGAATTCTGATGAACAAGTGAAAGATTGTCATGATGACTTTGAGATCCCTTTTGCAGATATCATACAAGTAAAGGGGTCTCAGATTCTCTTCATTTACCTTTAACTTCGACGGCAATTAAGCCCAGCAAGAAGCCTTCTGCGTGTTTAGGCTCTAATGGAGAGAACACGGAAGCAAAGCGTTATCCTTGTCTCCTTGGCTAGCCGCGATTTGGAAAGATCTTGACAATGATCTTAAAGGGTCTAACCCTTCAGGTATGCCAATGAAGAAAGGAAAATTTTTTAAGAGACATCTTAAGAGCGAAAAGGTGGCTTTTGAAGAGCACTTTTTTCCATTAACCGCTCAGAAGCTACAAGCCTCTGCAGAGGGTATTGTCTCGTCACAGTCTAAATTCAGTCCGAATATTGATTTTAAATCGATGACTGATTTTTCTAATGATATTAGAACCTCGGTGGCATTGACTAATAACGCGTTACTATTAACAGCCACCAGGGAATTAATACTCAAAGAAATGTTTTCTATGCTTGATTTTTCGAGTTTACCTGACCGCTTCACGGGTTTGTTTGAAACAACGGAAGTATTAATCCGTGAAGCGAAGAAAGACTTTGGCCGTTCGGTTACGGCACAAACCAGAATCCTTGCCAGTATAGAATTGTCTAGGCAAGATTCTGTGTTGGACAAGGTAAATTAGAAAGTGTCTAAAGCCTCTGTGAATTCTCTTAGATCCTCCTCTCTACTTTCCTCAAGTATGTTTGAAGACAGTATAGTGAAGGAAGTGCAGGATTCAACTGAAAGTTCTATCAGGTTCGGTACTTCTTCCACGCCTAGCACCCGTTCTTTTTCACGAACACCTTCAACGGGGGCTAGGAGTCGCTTTACTACCCTACCCCTTCTTCTGAGTTCTCTTCCTTTCGGGGCCACTCTTCGAGGAAGGGCTCCCAGAGCAAGAGGAGGAAGAGTTAGAGGTAGAAGTATTTCCCGGGGCAGAAAGTTTACTGCCCCTTGAAAGCAATGACGTTCTTCCATTCCGAGGAGACCTCCCACCGACACCCGATCCTCCACCTTTTCTCGATCAGTTGCTGGTGGGAATGAGGCTGAGGAATTGCCTGTCAACATGGCAGGCTATTCAGGCCGACCCTTGGACCATAAGTCTGATCTCCAGGGGCAAGATGCTGCTGATTCCATCATTCAAGATGGAGACAGCGGAGCACATTATGGAGGCAGTTCGCCATGGGGAGTGTTTGACCTCGTTAGACCTGACCGATGACCCCAAGTTCAAGAAATGTCTTCGATTTGTGGTGGAAGGTCAGGTCTACCAGTTCACGGCTCCACCCTTCGGGCTGTCGACAGCTCCGTACGTTTTCACGAGACTGGTGAAGTCAGTAGCATCTTTTGTGCATCGTCTAGGAGTCCGCGTTCACCGGTATATCGCCGACTGGCTCCTACGTGCACCAGACCGGGACAGGTCGTTGATCATCACTATGTGGCTACTACGGTGGTTGGAGGCTCTGGGGTTCAAAGTCAATTACAAGAAGTCTGACTTAACCCCAGAACAGGTAAAGGTTTTCTTGGGGATAGTCCTGGATCTCATCCAGTTCAAGGTTTTCCCTTCCGAGGACAGGATAGCACGTTGCTTGCAGTGGATACATCTTTTTTTGATGTCTCCATTAAAAACAGCATTAAACTGACAGAGATTGATAGGTCACCTAGTGTTGTTGACAAAAATTGTTCTACTTGGAAACATAACATAAAATAAACTGAAACAAAAAGCAGAATAGTTTTAAATGTTCAGTATGTTTCGTGCTGCTAATAACGTTACTATAAATTTAATTATTATTGACTTTACCAAATTACGTGCGCTAAATCCAGCGAACAACTAATTAATTTAGCCTGGCCTAATAGCAAAATAGGTGCGTTTTTGTAACCATACAAATGCGCTTTTATGTTCTATAAAAGGAATACTACTACAGATTAACACAAGCTCTTTTCTCTGAATACACTAGTAGTACCAATGTATAATATGGGCTAGGTACATGTAGCGTATCGGAAAATTATATAATTTTTTTCATTTCTGCCATTAAACACTACGGGATATAGAAATATGTGTAACCCTACAAATTTTCATTAAAGAAATGGCAGCTGTGCAATTCCATGAAATCACATGGGGCTTACAACCTTGTCTAACGGAATAACCAAGGTACTGTGTACGTGACAGTCAGATTTTAGTGATTAATATAGATATCTTGAAAAGTTAGCAATGTTTGAATTTTTAATATATCCTACAAATTATCACAGTGCTACATTTCACTGTGTAGGTGTGGATAATATAGGAGTTAATTGATTATTTATGATGCATTATCATGTCATGACATGCCAATATGTGGACGATACAGTTTATAATGTTATTATATAATAGAAGAGACACCAGAGACTGATGATATTGTCATTCGTAGGGTTACACAAATGTTAGGTATTCGTAGGGTTACTGTCTACAAAAGAAAAACGTTAAATAATTAAAAAATAGATATTGTTCTCATTTCAAAACAGGCCACGAATCAATCTAACATCAGATCGAGCACTTATGAGGTGTAAAACTCAACAAGCTGATAAATATTTTTACAAAAAAAAAAAAATACATGTTTTTAGAACGTTTGAAATTTTTTTTAACTTTAGTTTATACTTTGTTTTACATCATATTGAACAATATATCTTAACCTGTATTCTTTTGTGTATTACAAAAATTTGAAATATTAATTTGAGCATATCTAGCATCTAAAAGAGTTCACCACTGTATGTATTCGTAGGGTTACCAATTTCACAAATAGCTTTTATGTTGTAAAACACAATACGAGTTTAATTGGCATTGGGAGACCTTTCTCCAAAAACACAATATTTAAAAAAAATAATATATACAAGCAAGCAAAAACATATTTTAAAACGTGTGTGATACAATAGCGCCATAATCACTATCTGACTTCACCAGTTGGAAATACATAAAATTATTTGACAAATGAGATATTTTGTTCAGTGATCTATGTGAAGTTAATTATAGTGTGGTAAATGTATTGGATATTGAGCAGTATCCTACGGGAGAGCACACATGTGTTTAAATAATATAATGAGCCGTCAATATCACAGTATTGTGATGATTTTTCATAGGCCACCTAGATAGAGTAACCCTACAAATGACAGCGTAACCCTACGAACAAAGCTTTTATAAGCATTTTTAATTGACGTAGAGCAACCAGTTTTACTCTTTTTTGTTCATTGTAGCTATATCTGTCAGATACCTTTCACAAGTGAATGCATAGGTCTATATGTATGTATATTTTTTAGGTTGACTATTAATTTAGTGAAAAACAATAAATAAATTATTCTCGTAATCCCCATGCACACTTTATTCCATCCTTCTCTGATGGTTTATTAATTTAGCTGTCAAAGTGATGTTAGTTATCTATATAAATCGTTGAGAAAAACGTTTAGATGAACACATGATATGAAATCACGATTTTAGATAAGATGCTCCATAATTTACATTTTAATATTCAACTGCTATTTCCACTCTAAGCCTTGAATTGAAATAAATATTATGTTTGACTTGTCTTTTTTTCTATAATTTCTGAATATTGATTAATTGCAACAGAGTTAAGTTTGGCTACAAATCATTATGGGCAATATCATATTTTCGCAACTTTTATTAAACTGTCCTTAACATTACCACCTAATTGTTACCACTTGAACTGCTGTACTCTTTGCGACCAGAGACTTAATTACATTATGGCATCCACATATTACATTTATGCATTTGTAGGGTTACTCTGGTGTTCAATAATGAACATGAACTCCATTCATGTTGCAACTATCACATATAAGGAGCTCGCATATATTTTTTGTGAAGGTTCCACTTGTCTGCGATATAAACTGCACATGACTAAAGAGTTGATATCCCACTTGCGCATCACGACCAAACACCTGAAACTTTAGTGGCACAACGCCCCTAAACATAAAAATTTTCGAGCACAACACCGAAATCAGGGATATTTTAGATGCTCGCACCCGGGTAAATTGAGCCCTGCAGTGGCTTAACATATGTATCTGCTGTGCTATATTCAGGCATCAAAGTAAAACCTATAAACCTATAAAAACCTATATTTGAAAAAGTAACCTATATTTTTCTGAAAATAGCCTATATAACCTATAAAAACCTATATTTTGCTTGAACAAAAACATTATGTTCAACTATATTTTAATTGTAGGAATGTGTTTGTGTCAAATAACTTTCTGTGTTTCAGAAAGAAATGCTTCAATTATAATTTAATTCCTCAAATTAGTCTGAAAAAAATAATTATTTTTAAGCTTATCAGCTACATCATTCCTTATAAAATGTCCAGCGTCGCTTTGCTCGGCATAAATTTTTGTGGGGAATTTAGTAAGTGCAATAAGTAATTTGTCCAATTCAAACACTCCAGCCCTTCTCTGATTGAACATGGCTCCGTTAAGGCGAGCAGTTCGACTTGTTGCCTATGTAAGTTTGAAAGACCATACTACATGTATTTAACCATAAGCTGATCACCCGGTAAATGACGATGGACAGACCTGTATAAAAAAGTATGCATTTTTTGGCACTATGTATTATACTGTATATTCAGAGGTGTGTACTATGCGGTATACTTCCTGAAATACGGTAGATATGACTTTGGAATATGTAGTAAAAAAGTATGAATTTTCACATGGCGGGTACATTAGTGTCACTGGAAAACCTATAAAAACCTATAATTTTATGTCAAATAAACCTATAAAAGCCTATATTATTATAAAATAAACCTATAAAAAAACCTATATTTTGACCTAAATGGACTTTGAAGCCTGTATATTTGATGGTATGTGATACATGTACACCCAAGCAGTATCTTCATACGGGCAGGTTATGCCATGCTGACAGTGCCGCTGAGCAGCTAATTTTAAAAAGTCGTATCTCTAGAGGGAGGTTGCTATGTAGTGTCATGATTTGAAGGTTGCATGTCGTATCCGAGGGGTAGTCATATTTAACCCTTACAGCGCTGAATTTTTTTATGAAAACTTTAGAGGCCAAATGTTTTTTTTTTAAATTTGAAATCATCATTTAATTGTTTTAGTCAGCTCTTTCTGATTCATTTGATTACCCATGCTATGGGTCTACGGCTAGTAGAAATATTTTTTTCTCTTACAGTGCGGGGGTCGACTCTAGACTGTAGATGTCAGATTCTGCCGACTAAAGTCTATCCCCGCGCTGTAAGGGTTACGGGGTTCTTAACAGTGTAAAGCACGTCAGTGCTCAGAAAAAAGTTGCATGATAGAAGTCGTATCTGAAGGGGGTCGCATCTTGGGGGACTACTGCACCACCAAGGGGTTTTAGGGGCTTGCCCAGTATTTTAGGAAATTACCTGCAAAGTTAACAGCAGAGGGATAAATTTGATCTGGTTTATTCTGTTTTAGGAATGTAATCCAAACTTAGGCCCATGATTTTGGATGGTGACTTGTTGGACTTTGCCTTGGAGTTGCTGTGAAATTTTGGGGAAGGTATCACCAGGATTCCATCTTTCGCAGCAATTGAAGCAATTCCAGTTGGCCATGAATACCTTCCTGCCAAATGGATTACAGTACCAAATAAATTTCCCTGGTGGGAGAAATCCTTCTGCAACAAATACATTGGCTCAAGTTGCTCTTAATCCTTTCCAAATTCCCCCACACATTTTACACACGCAATTTCATGAGTTTCATAAGACTTTTCCTATAGGTTTGCTACAACAACAACAACAGTTTTTGCAGGACTTCACTTTCAATTCTTCAGAGCGATACCATTCAAAGCCCATCGCACAAAATAAGAATACACTTTCTACATCACAACCTGACTTGTGCAATACTATCAAGCAGGAAATATTAAAACAGTTGAATGCAAGTGGATCCACAGAGGATTCTTTGGACGGGAACCACACTCAAGAAAAATACTTGTCTCTGGCACTTGAAGAAAGTATTAGGGACGAGGATCTTATTGAATACTTAGAAGGAGGAGGAGAGGACGGAGAGGGTATGCATGCCCGTGGAACAAAGTAAGTGAAGTATTGAAATTGTCTGCCATAATATAATTAGGACATGTATTTTTTGCAAGGATTCAAACATGTTTTTAATAGCCTTTAGAATTTTGATTCTTGACAATTCTGTCTTGCTGTCTGAACCTGAGGCAACCAATAAAACACATAGCTCTGAATGGGAATCCAAGGTAAATTTGTATCAAGAAATTACCTATTCATGTACATGTATGTACATGTATGAGTAATTTCTTGATACAAATTTACATGTATGTACATGTATACTCCTGCTATAGCATAAGGGGCCAGCGATTCTGAGCAGTTTGCAGTTGGCCAATTTCTTATTGTATTTCTCTAAAAATATGTTAATGTATGGCTAAGATATTGACATGAGAATGTCACATTTTTAACAATATACTCTACCTGGATTAATAATAAATGTGATGAAAAAGTGACACTCGATTCATGTTGCATTATCATTTTAAAGTAGTGAACTAGCATTTAAATCAATGTAAATCAGCATTTTAATCCATAAAGCAATTTTTCTATATAGCCTCCAGTATTTATTCTGATAAACACCCATATTCCAATAAATACCCACTCCCATGATTTGAAAATAAAATCCACGATCATAGTACACTAAAAAACATTAAAATCTACTCTAACAAGTGCCCACCTCCCCTGAGTGTTCTTGTGCAGCAGCCTATATATATAATATACTGAAGAGCGGGGGTTGTGGGAAAGTTTTGTTTTTTACTCAAGTTAGCCAATTTTGGGAAGCGTCCATTGCTTTTGCGCCGTTATGTAACAATCATAACACAAGTCACTATAATAAAAATTATCGTTAGCCTCAGGGCGTATTCTAATTATTTCCCAGTGTTTTTAGCTGCGACCTAGCAGCTCTATAAAAGCCGTTGTCTGTCTGTCTGTCTGTCGTCCGTAACACTTCGCTTCCGGGCAATATTATAGTCAAAGTTTCTCGATCAATTAACTTCTAATCTGGCACTAACACTCATGGGGGTTAGGGCAAGACCTGATTATTTTTTCTCGAAAATCGGCCCTCTGGTGGCCAAAGAACATACGAAAATGAGTCGAAAGTGAGGTTTCCAGACGCTAATGTGAAAAGATTCTGACCAATCAACTTCTAACCTGGCACTACAGTACAGCTCATTTGTGATGTATGTGTCGCAACAGACTTTATTCCAGCCATTCTGAATGGCCGGAATAGACGTGGCACGACATAGGTACGACATGATGTGGTTGTCGCGACATGGCGTGGTCGGAACAGCGTCCAGACAAGTCCCGAATGTATGTATGCTTTTGTGTATGCTTGTCGGACCATGTCTGGCCGTACCGACATAGCTGGAAGAATATTCACACATCTCAGCTATATTGTTTAGAAATTGCCTACAGTTGCCCGGCCATTATACCGGCCGTCACGACAGGTCGCGACAATTGCAGTTTATTTGTACAAAATGTGTGCACAAAATGCCTGGACTTGTCCGGCCATACTGGCCGTCTCGACAGGTCATAACAACTTGTCGCGACAGGCCGTGCCACAGGCTCACCAAGGTTTCTGTTCCAACCATGTCGTGCCATTATTATGTCGTGCCGTGTCGCGGCTTGTCGCTACACGTATGTCACGAATGAGCTGTACTGTAACACTCATGGGGGTTAGGGCCAGATTTGATCAGTTTTTCACAAAAATCAGCCCATTATCGGCCCTCTGGTGGTCAAAACACATACGAAAATCAGCCAAAATTGAGGTTTCCGGATAATCGGCCCTCTGGTGGCCAAAAAACGTATGAAAATCAGCCAAAATTGAGGTTTCCGGACGCTAATGTGAAATGTTTTTGACTAATCAATTTCTAACCCCGCACTAACACTCATGGGGGTTAGGGCCAGACCTGATTAGTTTTTTACAAAAATCGGCCCATTATTGGCCTTCTGGTGGCCAAAAAGCATAGGAAAATTAGCCAAAATTGAGGTTTCCGTACGCAAATGTGAAATTTTTTAGATCAATCAACTTCTAACCTGGCACTCACACTCATGGGGGTTTGGGCCAAACCTGATTAGTTTTTCATGAAAATCCGCCCATTATCGACCCTCTGATGGCCAAAAAACATAAGAAAATCAGCCAAAATGGAGGTTTCTGGACGCTAATGTGAAAAGTTTTTGACCAATGAACTTCTTACCTGGGATTAATACTCATGGGGGTCAGAGCCAGATCTGATCAGTTTTTCATGAAAATCAGCCCTTTATCGACCCTCTGGTGGCCAAAAAACATACAAAAATCAGCCAAAATTAACGGTTTCTGAACCAAAGTTATGTAAAAAGTTTTCGACTAAAGGACTTCTAACCTTACAATTGCATTTATGGGCATGATCTGCAGAACTGATTAACTTTTTGAGGATATCGGGCCATTTTGGAACTGATTTGTTTCTCAGGAAAATTGTTGCAGTTACCAAATCCCTCCGATTTACACTTGTTTTCTGAATAAATTTGGTATTTGAGTAGCACTCGTACAGTACTGTAATAGTGTTCATTTTAAACTTGCGTGGTGAATATTCGCCACAAATTCACATGAATTTTATTCTCTGGATTCGCAGTGAATGATACTCGTCGATAACACAAATGATCGGGTGAACATTCCCCATGAATTCTCTGCGAATTCACGGATCGATATTGGCCACACAAGTTTGTCTAGGCTAGCTAAGCGATAGGTCGGAACTTTGTGGTGGGGAAGTGCGGTGACATGATGGCACCAGCACGTGCCATGTGAGTGTGGCAGTGACCTCGCTGACTTTTGTTATTTATGGCTGAAGCTCTGATCAATCTGCCAATCTCAATGATCACTGAGCCAATGCAATTAGCAGTCATTACTTTTGTTGTAAGCAAAACTGACACACTGCTGTCATTCTCAGGGGTAGAAATAACTCAATGTGATCCACTAGACAAGGGGGATAGTGAAATTGAGATTCAACTATCCCCCGGGATATCTGGCAGGCCAGACACAGTTCGCACAAAATTTGAATCAACACATTTTAAATTTGAAATGTAACATCCTGTTCACTATATTTATAACAACTGTTACCATGTTTACACATGAAGCAATTAGAATTGATTATGTCAAATTTGAAAGTCACTAAATTTATTTAAAAAAAAATCAGATCAGGTAGGCCAATGGCTAAGAATATAAAGTGATCTTGTTGTGTTGTAAAAATCAGTTTAGGCCTAATAGTGATCAGTCAGTTTTTGAGGATGTCACAGAACATAGCATAAGCTTTCTGTGCCTCGCCAATCCTATCATATATCTTAATTTCAAAAAGACTTTGTCTAACTCCATATCATTATCATTATCCTCCTCCTCATAATCCTTGTCACTAACATAATCATTCTGGATATCTGTCTCTAGGGTTGACAATGACTTTGATCATTTCCAGGAGATCCATTTTGTGGTCAGGTCGGGCTCCCATGGGTAAATTTCTTTTCAACAAATATTACAAAGAATGTCAAAGTGAGTTAAAACAAGAGGACTGAAGTCCTATATATATCATCCCCCGCTATAAATTAGGTTAGACTTTTTGCGGTCACAAATATTTAAAAAGTCGATTTGTGGTGGCCATTTTAAATTTCAATAAAATCACATGCACATTTCCAGATGGTGGGTAATGTGATTGTACAATGTGAATTATTACTGATTTCAATTTTTTAGTTTTTGCGCCCACAAAGAAGTATGAAGTTTATCCATGGCGGTCATTTTGAATTTCAGTAAAACCTTAAAGAAATCACTTGCACTTCTCCATATCATGGGGAATGTGATAGTAAAATTTGAATAATTTCTGACTTTAGAGTTTTTGCGCCCACAATTTTTTTTAGAGAGTACCTCTGGCGGCCATTTTGAATTTTGGTAGCATCTCTCAAAAATCACTTGCACATCCCCATGTTGCTAGGAATGTGATGTTAAAATTAAAAAAAAAATTGACCAGTAGTTTTTGCGCACTAAATTGACTAATGCAGTCTACACAGACCTAGACTATACACAGTATCTCAACATGAACCACTGTGACTGCTCACCGCAAGTTGACCAGTTTTAGACTTTCCCATTATAGCGCTGATCTTGCTTGCACAGAACAGCGGATTTCTACTAATACTGCTAGTACTGGTGTACTACTATCATAGCTAGCCCATGTGTGATAAAATAAGCACCCCAAATCGCATTATCCCGACGGGATAGTTACTATACAGACTGACTATCCCGACCATTTTTACTCCTCGGCCCGTTGGGCCCGAAGGGGTATTGTCGTCCCCTTCGTGCGCCGCCGCCGCACACACTCTTTTGGCTACTACACCAACATGGTGCAACAGATTGAATTCATAATTCATACAAACATTCAACCCCTCCCGGCACTTTTTTTTACCAAATGTCAAGGTCGAAGATTAATTTTTTTTTTTGTTAAGGCGATAACTTGAAAAATAATTATTGGATCTCTCCAATTTTTTACGTGAAGCTACCCATGAGTATGGGGATCACCTGATTAGATTTTCAGCTTTCCACCGATAATCAAATGGCCACCTGGCGACTAATATTTTTTTCAACTTAATTTTTTTTTTTGTAATTCCCTTGAAACCTGCTATATATAGGTTTTCAGGGTCTGAGGGTCTGTTGGCATTGTCCGTTTTCGCGTGCAACCGCAAACGAGGATACGGCGGCCATCTTTATTTTTTAATTAAAAAATTCCTTGTTAACATGATAACTTGAAAGATAATTATTGGATCTCTCCAATTTTTTATGTGATGTTGCCCATGAGTATGGAGATGACCTGATTAGATTTTCAGCTTTTAACCGATAATCAAAATGGCCGCCACCTGGCGATTAATTTTTTTTTAAAACTTTTTTTCAGATTTCTCTCGAAACCTGGTATATATAGGTTTTCGATGTCTGAGAGTCTATTGGCATTGTCTGTTTTTGTGTGCGAATGAAAACGAGGCTATGGCGGCCATCTTATTTAAAAATTCCTTGTAAACGCGAAAAATAATTATTGGATCTCTCAATTTTTTTATGTGAAGTTAGCCATGAGTATGGAGATGACCTGATTAGAATTTCAGCTTTCCACCGATAATTAAAATGGCCGCCAACTGGCGACTAATTTTTTTTTCAACTTTTTTTTTCAGAATTCCCTCTAAACCTGGTATATATATAGGTTTTCGGGGTCTGCTGGTCTATTAGTATTTTTCGTTTTTATGTGAGACTGAAAACGAGGCTGCGGAGGCCATTTTGGTTTTATTAATTTTAAGAAATCGTTCTTATTTTCAATTAATTGCCTTGAAACCTGGCATATATAGAGTCACTGCATCAGCCGAGGGTTATTTGAGTGCTTGCACGGTATTTTTTTAGTAGCCACGGGATAGCGGGATAGCGCTTATTTCGACCCCTGCATTCTGACTTAACTCAACGTGCATTATATATCATAGCCCTCCAGCCATGGACTACTAACTTGAAATCTCACGACACTGATTCATGTGTGGGAGCTTCCGTCTGCGAGAAACGGCGAGAGAAGGGATAGTTTACTTCCACTGTAAACAGTCAACCATGTGCTTTTTGATCATTATCCTTGGTAATTATAATAGTTCCTTCTGCTTCATTATCAGAAGTATTTAAATATTACAACAAGAATAAAACATCCAAGCATATAAAATATCCTTCTCCCGTGAAAATGTGCTATCGTTTAGTGCACATGTGGGGTCTATACATTTATTCAATTCAATATGACAATTGTCCGAATTAAGGTCTACTGACATGCTGGCTTAGTAACCCAGCCAACACGGGGCATTCACCCAAAGCTGTTTCAATGTTGGCACACCGTCTTCGATGCTGGCCCAACATTGGAACAGCATTGGGTGAATGCCCCGTGTTTGCTGGGTACACTACAGTCAAGTTTGAAACAGCTTCACTTTTGTGTCCAATTTAAATTGTACACCTCAATTGTCGTTGTTTTTATTGTATATATTTAACATAAGCATAAAAAATTACATTATTTTGAACAATTAGTTGGTTCAGTAATTTAAATAATAGTGACAAAATAGCCCAAATTACTCGCCTATCGAGCCGATGAAAAACATAAATTGACAACAGGAAAGGTAGACCGGATATCAGTTATCCCTTTTCCTATCCGCGCATGCGTGCCATAAGTTCACGACGATCTCGCACCAGTTGATTGTCTATATTTAGAGGTCTATGCATATATATATCGGTGCCGTATATAAACAAATGAGATCAGCTGATCGGCACGTGTATAGCCTGCGGGAATGTGGCATTGCCCCAGTTTGGGGACCCCCCTCCTCGCGCATATTTCTGGTCGGTGCTCCAATGGGCTTTCACTTATGGATCTAAGGAAGATATTGTTACTTGAAACTGTTTATTGTACGCTATCTACAGTAACTTCTCCTAATTTCCAGTGCTCGATTTTGGAAGATTTGAGGTTAGAGTCAGCAGGGCACCCACCTAGAAAATCTACAGAGCCCAACATTTTATTTGAGTGCCCGAAATAAATTGAGTTGTGTTAAATAGAAGCATTTTGGCAAAATCTAGCGAGCCACAAGGGCACAGTCATGCAGCTAATAGAAAGCTCTGCCCTAAATTTGGGACCCTGGGGCACCCGGGCTCTCCTCAAAATCGAGCACTGATTTCTCTATTCATGCAATTTTATTATATAGCTATTATCTTTACATAAATTATACACATTAATTATATACTTCTAGACTACTCCTCAAAATTTATTTTCTCGTGGGTATTATTATAATTAGGTAGTCTGCTTCACACAGGTCGAAGGACAAGCGAGTATTCAGTGAAACGCAGTGAAGTCACTTGGTGAAAACAAGGTTATATAACACTCCCTCCCCTATACAGAATTGACCAACTGCGTTCTCAAAATACTATAAAATAACTATAAAACAAAATCAGGAGAAGATGCATCTTGAAAAATTTCGACTTGATCAAATTCAAAATGGCCTCCTAACGGCCTTTATTCATTTTCACATGGCCGATATTTGGTAAACCGTGCTAGATGGCTAGACCATTACTATAGAACGAAATGTGAGATTTCAGCTGAGGATGCATCTTGGAAAATTTCGACTTGATCAAATTCAAAATGGTCGCCTTTAGGCCATTATTCACTTTCACATGGCCATTATTTGGTAAACCGTGCTAGATGGCTAGATCATTACTATAAAATAAAATGTGAGATTTCAGGAGAGAGTGCATCTTGAAAAATTTAGGCTCGATCAAATTCAAAATCGGTGCCTATTGGCCATTATCCACTTTCACATGGTCGATATTTGGTGAACCGTGCTAGATGGCTAGACGATTACTATAGAATGAAATGTGAGATTTCAGTTGAGGATGTATCTTGAAAATTTCTGACTCGATCAAATTCAAAATGGCCCCCTATCGGCCATTATTACTTTCACATGCCCAATATTTTGCAAACTGTGTTAGATGCTAGTCCACTACGATAAAACAAAATGTGTGATTTCAGGAGAGGATGCATCTTGAAAAAATCCGACTCAATAAAATTCAAAATGGCCGCTTATCGGCCATTATTCACTTTCACATGGCCGATATTTGGTAAACCATGCTAGATGGCTAGACCATTAGTATAAAACGAAATGTGAGATTTAAGATGAGGATGCATCTTGAAAAAATTTGACTTGATCAAATTCAAAATGGTCGCCTTTCCGGCCATTATTTATTTTGACATGGCAGATATTTGGTAAACCCGGCTAGATATCTAGACTATTAGTATAAAACGAAATGTGAGATTTCAGATGAGGATGCATCTTGAAAAAATTTGACTTGATCAAATTTAAAATGGCCGCCTTTTCGGCCATTATTTATTTTCACAAGGCCGATATTTGGTAAACCGTGCTAGATGGCTAGACCATTACCTGATTACTATAAAACAAAGTGAGTTTTCGGGGGAGGATGCACCCTGAAAATTTTTAACTTACGAATTCAAAATGGCCGACAATCAGCATTATTTACCTCGATAGGCCTGATATCAGGTAAACCGTGCTAGATAGCTAGACTATTACTATAAAACAAAATGTGACTTTTCGAGAGAGGATGCCTTTTAAGAACTTTCGACTCAATCGAATTCAAAATGGCCCCTATCGGCCACTATTTACTTTCACATTGCTGATATTTGGTAAACCGTGTTAGATAGCTGGACCATTACTATAAAACAAAATGTGAGATTACAAGAGAGGATGCATCTTGAAAAAAATTGACTTGATCAAATTCAAAATGGCCGCCTATCGGCCATTATTCACTTTCACATAGCCGTTTTTGGTAACCGTACTAGATGGCTAGACCATTACTATAAAACAAAATGTGAGATTTCAGGAGAGGATGCATCTTGAAAAATTTTGACTTGATCAAATTGGCCATTATTCACTTTCACATGGCCGATATTTGGTAAACCGTGCTAGATAGCTAGACGATTACTATAGAATGAAATGTGAGATTTCAGCTGAGGATGCATCTTGAAAAATTCTGACTCGATTAAATTCAAAATGGCCCCCTATCGGCCATTATTTACTTTCACATGCCCAATATTTTGCAAACTGTGTTAGATGTTAGTCCATTACTATAAAACAACATTTGAGGTTTCGGGGGAGAATGCACCCTAAGTTTTTATCTAATTTATATCGAATTCAAAATGACCGTAAATCAGCTATTAGTTAACTCGATTGGCCTGATATCTGGTAAACCGTGCCAGATAGGTAGACCATTACTGTGATACTGATTAGGATCATTAATTTCAATAGAGGTTTGCAATCTCTGACAGACTGTCTAGTTCTTATCTTACTCTTAGACTGGGCTTCTTAGACCTAGTTGTCTTGCGTCTTGATTTTTGACCTAGACTAGGACTACATTAATAACCCTATACAAAATTGCTTAAATCAAATTCTAATTCGGAGCGGGAGCTCCTGGACTTATGTAGTCTTGTTAGCTATGCAATCACTTCCCCTGTGAAAAAAATGGGGCCCATGTAATGAATGGCGCTATAATGCACTGGATTGCAGGTATACAAAACGATTAAAGCATCACCTACCAAACATGGGCAGCACTATACTGTTTGTTAACCATACACAGACATTGACCCATTGTTGAGCCAATACATGTACATGTATTGAGCTTAATCTCATAACATCTCATGTGTGCTGGATGAGCTATTGTGTAAACACCATGAGAATCAGACTTGTTGCTGGAAATTATGACACAGTTGTTTAGAAAAAAAGCTGAATGTCTATGACATGATCATGCATGTTATATCACTGATACTACTGAAATCATGTGCGCCCGTAATTTACAATTGTACTTTTAGGTTACTGTAAACTTGTAATATTATTGTCATTGTTTAAGGAGACATTCTGATGTTCGGTCATCACCATACCAGAAGCGACATCGATCTGAAGAGAGGGCAGCACAAAATGAAAACATCATTCAGTCTTCTTGCCCCATCTCCAAAACCTTACAGAAACATGAGTATGAACAAGTAAGTTACTTTATCTTAAATATAATAAAAGCAAACCTATCATTGCCACCATTCAAATAATCGGGGAATTACATTTAGCCAAGACAAGACACGTAGAAGCTCTATGTGTTTTATTTCTAAGAAAAAATGCTTACAAAACAGAGTATTATCAGCGTTCATTTAAAAGGCTCTTGTGCATGCTGTATATATGATTTTTCAGAAATTTTAATCATTAATTAACTTATGACCTAATTAAGACCTAATTAGGGCACTCTGACCACGATTCTCAAGAAATGCTTCTCCCTCAATTCTTATCCGATTTTAATTTTGTTTCGTTTGTTTGACAGAGTTTGTGTCTGTGCATTAAACTGCCTCACTGATTTCAGTAATTTTAATTATATTTAACTTATGACCTAATTACCGTATATCGCAGCGTATAGTACGCTACTTTTTTTCTTTTTTAAGCCCATTTTTGGCCTGGTGCCTGGCCTGGTCCGTATTATCCAACGGTGCGTACGATATATTGATTTTGCTGAGATTTGTCACCCAAAATTTTGAAAATAGGCAGTCTCACATCTCCCGAGTGAACTGCGATCTCCTAACTCCTTATATTTTCGGCCAAAAATGGCAAATTACTTCAGCAGCTATAATGAAACCGTTTGTTTCTAATACACTTAAGATGTCTAGTGAAACAACATTCCATAACAACCTAGCATTTATTTGTCTTTCAATTATCCGCTAAAGTCATTTTATGTTATTTAACCCTAGAAATGTCCAAGCTGATTTTATCGGCTTTATTTAAAATTTACAATTGTCAAAGCCGATTTTATCGACTTTATTTAAATAAAATTGTTATGAGGACGTTTCTCCCGCATCTGCCGTCATGTAATGACTGCAAATGCATGACGTGTGTCATTATGTAGCCGATATTCTAATTGGCTGGGAAATACCCTCACGGACCAATCAGAGATCGTCTTACAATCTGACCTAGTTCGTCATCACTTCCGCTCAGGATGTCAACAAATTGACAATGTTTCGCTTCAATGTTTAAGATCGACTTTGATCAGTTCTAATTATCGAATGTTACCATAGATGTGTCATTTTGGAAATACAAATATGTTGAATCATTTTTTCATATTCATTTACTATAGCTATTACTATTTGTTCAACAATCGCGCAATGAATTGCCAACAAATATTGAAAATGCTCAAATCGCGAGCGCCGTCATTTTGGAATTTTACGGAAAAACCCGAGTGGAAATCGGCGGACATCGGCTAACATTCGGCAGCTTGGCCTAACGGCTGTATATGAATGGGCATATCGTTAGTTGTTCCCTGGTCCAAACTGTAACTGAAGCCACACCGATGTTTTCAACTAATGTTGTGTGACTGTTCACGTTTCAGACTATGCAGGCCTATAATATCCCAATAACATGTAAACACATCACGGCTGGTCAATTAGCCATGGCATTGCTGCACTATCATGACTATGCTCTAAATCGATCGTTTTCTGACACATCAAAGTTGAAAACACATAGTCCAGGGTCTTCTTCCTCAGAGATGCTTATTTACAACATTTTTTAACATTTTATGTCAACAAATGTGATCGACTTCCACCTAGAGCTACATGTAATTGTATGGCAACAAACCTGTTTTTTGCCGTTTTTCAGCAAATGGCGGCCATTTTGGGCAGCCATCTTGGATTTTTTGCTCAAAATGTGGCATTGCCATAGCAACCATTGCATAGTCAAGGACAAACTAAAATAAAATTTACATTTTTTATATAGTTTTAAAAAATTTTGGCTAGTTACAATAACAGGCATATGTTAGATAGTGGATTTTTCATGAGAAATAACGTATGACCTCGATATTTTCGGCACTCCCGTTCTGAACGCTAATTGCTCTAAAATCCTTAAAATTGATTTTTTCCACCCCGATTTTTTTTTAAGCTACTCAGTTTATAACAGTGATTATTCATAGATTTCAAGTAGGCTACCACACAATGCTTTATTTACAACCATTTATGTGGACTCAAACCTGTTTTAAGTGATATGACTGGTGATTGGCGGCCATTTTGGACGGCCATCTTGGATTTTTCGCTAACCAGGGGGAGTTGTCATATCAACCACTTTGTAGCCCAGGACCCACTGAAACTGAATATATATGGTTTTACATGTTTTTTGACAAGAAAAACATGGCCATATCACTCTGAATCCAAGAAGTCATTTTTCATCAAAAATGTCTGACATTGTATAGACCCAGCTGCCCAAATCTTGGACATAGCTAGGGTTAAATAATAATCTACTCGTCAGACATCGCTAGGCCTACTTCTTCTTGTGTATTGCTTTGATTGCGTGACCACTGTGAAGCTTCTATTCCATTCACCAGAAGTCGCTGATGGGCTGCTTACTGTATTCCACACAGTCCGTCGCCGCCGCCGCAGTTTTTTTGTTTTCGAGATAGCTACTAATCTATCAACTTCTGCTTCCTCATTCTTCACCAGTGGGGAATTGTTTTGGTGACATTTTGATCCCCATATTATCAACCCTTTAATTACTATGGCCACTAATGAAGAAATGCTCGTTAGCGCATTTCAGGAGAAAGTTGTCATCAGATCTTCTTTTAATTTGGCAAATATGTTCAGCTATATCAGCCAATGACCCGAATAACTTTTGGGATTAAACAATTTAAAAATGGCCGTTTAGCGGCCATTTTGAATTTTGTAATATTCACTTAACTCAAAAAATGCAAATGACTGGACAATGAATATAAAACATAATTTAATGTCTCCCACAAGGATCACCCATGACAAATTTCACACTAAAAAATCCGAAATGGCTGCATGACACATGCTTTCAGTTTACTTGTGAATTCATACATGTAGAACTTTGTACAACAAGTTCTTCGCTGTTGACCAAATGTTGTCTTAGTGCGATTAGGCTCCGACGATGTTGGCCCAGCGTTGGACCAGCAATCACTCTCACAAATTGCTGGAGATCTAGCCTAACTAAACCTCCACATTGTAAGCAGCTAAGGGAGGTAGCTGTCAATCACAGGGGTCTGTCTGATCGATGACTACTCATAATTAAACTGGTGGGGTGGGCGTTGGATCTCCCCACCCCACAATCACCGTGGACACTATGGCTCCCAGGCCCGGTTTAGTTTTATTGAACCTGTCAGTTCTACCTATTAATACATTGTAGGATGAATTTATATAAAATATATACCATTATTGTATGTGTTTAAAATGAGCTATAAACCTAAATTAATTTAATTGCCGCAATCATGATGCGATACAATTTGCTTTGTCAGACTATAAGCTATAAGCACCAGTCATTGCCACAATCACAGCTTAAGGTTGAGCCAACGTCTGCATCTATGGCCCAACATTAAACCAACTTTTGGTCAATGTTCCGTTTTTGCTGGATATGTATGTGTCCCTCTACTTCTAGCGCCTTTGTTCATCGCTTATCTTCACCGTTGACACTCACTCATTGTTTTGACCGTCTGGCTATTGCGTAACGACTTAGCCTCTAAAGAATAAGATTTAGGTTAATCCAGCTTCCCAACTTATGAACATTTCGGCGCAGTTGCTTCATTCTATCACGGTTATGAAACCTGATTGATTTTATTTCATGTATGAAAACCGTCAACTCTGCTCTGCAACAACTCTGCAACAGTATACATTTATTTTAAAGTTATGCCTCATCTCATTACATAATTATTAGCATAACATGGAAATGCGTTTACACGATAGTCTCTAGATTCTGTATGCAGGGTTCGAAATTAAGGGTAGTCCGCTAGTCTGAACACTAGTAAAAATAGCTGGCAAATGTTTACTAGTACCGCCGATCTAGTAAAAAACGGCGCCTCAGTGATTCCATTAATCCTCAGAAGGGAGACGTGATTGATCGTGCGGTAGCGGTATTAAGACTACCGCGGCCGTTGTCTCAGTGGGCCTACGCTTGTACCCCAAAAAGCACAAGCTAACTGTGATTAGATGTTGGGCCAGCCTCATAGACGTTGGACCAACATCAAATAAATGTTGGGTCTTGTGTTTACCGGGACATGGCAAGCGTGTTGTGGGGGAGGGGTTTTATCAAAACCGACAGGACGCCGTGTCAGTGTGAGGCGATATAAGAGAAGGTGGCCCCGCACTGGCATGGCTCCGGGCCGTCGTCACATGCTGTCTAGATCTGTCTGGTAGGAACAGTTATAATCCCCAGCCGACACAGAAAACGTGTTGGCCCACCGTCTGCAAAACTGTCACAAACTTGAAACAATAATGGGTAAATATCAGCATTAACACACTAGCATGATTGAATGTGTTTACTTATGTGTGTAGGCCTACCATGGACATGCACTGTCTGCGAGACTGGCCGTCAACCAGCACTAATTGACCCTACCTTGTTGTCTATATACTAGCTGATCAGTAAAATTTGTGGCGGGATTTACGTGACACGGCGTGCCCAGCAAACACGAAACATGTATATAACATTTATACAATGTTGGACCAATGTCGAAGCCATTGAGCCAACGTTGCATAAATGTTATATATATGTTTTATGTTTGCTGGGTGGCCATCTGGAATTTGAGGCTCCAGAATCATAAATTGTCACAATAAAACTTTTTCATTTCACTTCAAATTAACAGTATATAATATATATATATATATGGGGTGATAGTTAAATTGGATATTTTATAAACATCGCGAACATTGTCAAGGCTTTATTGTTGTGCCTATTTTCTTTCAACGTCATAATAAGTTATTCTTATGTATTTTAATCTCTCCCCCCCCCCCCCCTCTGTGCCCCCATTGTTTCACAGCCTAGAAATGAACGAACTGCTCACTGACTAATCTATTTAGCGGCTTACCTGGTCTAGTTTTCCCTGTAACGCCCATAGAAGCGTGATAGAAGAGGTATGATCAGGGACAAGAGAGAGAGGGGCTGTTTTTAGCTCCCGCCGTCACCGTAGGTGAGACGGAGGGAGCTATGGATCCTACCTCCGTTTTTTTTTTTGCCTCCTCTTTTGCCTATAACTTTGTAAGAAAATAAGCTAGGATAACAATTTTTGGTATGTGGGTTACTTCCATGTGGATAATGGACAGGTTAAAATATTTTTAATCTGAATTTAATATGCAAGGTCGCAGAGGAGAAAATGATGATGTTACGGCGTTTGGCCGTTGGGCCGTCCGTAAACAATTCGTTTCCGGCGCATATCTCTGAAAGTACTTGTCCGATTGTCTTCAAATTTTACACACAACACCCCTAGGGGGTCTAGTTGTGCCTTTTGGGGTATTTGAACTTTGACCTACTTCTGGTTCAGAACTATGACCTATTTAGACGTTTTGACGCGCACTTCGTTTCCTGAGCAGATCTCGAAAAGTACTTTACCGATGACAGTCATATTGCACATACATGTTCTCTAAGGTCCCTAGTTGTGCCTTTTCAGGTTTTTAGACCTTGACCTTGAAGTTGACCTTGAAAACCGCTCAAGATAGCTACACCATTACTATAAAACAAATTGTGAGGTTTCAGGAGAAGATGCATCTTGAAAAATTTCAAGTCGATAAAATTAAAAATGGCCGCCTATCGGCCATCATTCACCTCGACAGGCCTGATATTGCGGAATATCATGAAAACCGCTCAAGATAGCTACACCATTCATATCAAATAAATTGTAAGGTTTCAGGAGAGGATGCATCTTGAAAAATTTTATGTTGATAAAATTCAAAATGGCCGCCTATCAGCCATTATTCACCTCGACAGGCCTGATATTGTGGAATATCATAAAAACCGCTCAAGATATCTACACCATTACTATAAAACAAATTGTAAGGTTTAAGGGGAGGATGCATTTTGAAAAAATTCAACTTGTCCAAGTTCAAAATGGCCGCCAATCGGCCATTATTCACTTTCACATGGCCGTTATTTGGTAAACCGTGCTAGATGGCTAGACCATTACTATAAAACAAAATGTGTGATTTCAGGAGAGGATGCATCTTGAAATAATTTGACTCGATAAATTCAAAATGGCCGCCTTTTCGGCCATTATTCATTTTCACATGGCTGATATTTGGTAAACCGTGCTAGATGGCTAGACCATTACCTGATTACTATAAAACAAAGTGTGAGTTTTCCGGGGATGATGCACCCTGAAAATTTTTACTTTACGAATTCAAAATGGCCGACAATCGGCATTATTTACCTCGAAAGGCCTGATATCAGGTAAACCGTGCTAGATAGCTAGACCATTACTATAAAACAAAATGTGACGTTTCGGGAGAGGATGCCTTTTAAAAACTTTCGACTCAATCGAATCCAAAATGGCCGCCTATCGGCCACTATTTACTTTCACATTGCTGATATTTGCTAAACCGTGTTAGATAGCTGGACCATTACTATAAAACAAAATGTGAGATTACAAGAGAGGATGCATCTTGAAAAAAATTGACTCGATCAAATTCAAAATGGCCACCTATCGGCCATTATTCACTTTCACATAGCTGTTATTTGGTAACCGTACTAGATGGCTAGACCATTACTATAAAACAAATTGTGAGATTTCAGGAGAGGATGCATCTTGAAAAATTTTGACTTAATCAAATTCAAAATGGCCTCTTATCGGCCGTTATTCACTTTCACATCATGGGCGATATTTGGTAAACCGTGCTGGATGGCTAGACCATTACTATAGAATGAAATGTGAGATTTCAGCTGAGGATGCATCTTGGAAAATTTCGACTCGATCAAATTCAAAATGGCCGCCTTTAGGCCATTATTCACTTTCACATGGCCGATATTTGGTAAACCGTGCTAGATAGCTAGACGATTACTATAGAATGGAATGTGAGATTTCAGCTGAGGATGCATCTTGAAAAATTCTGATTGATCAAATTCAAAATGGCCCCCTATCGGCCATTATTTACTTTCACATGCCCAATATTTTGCAAACTGTGTTAGATGTTAGTCCATTACTATAAAACAAAATTTGAGGTTTCGGGGGAGGATGCACCCTAAGTTTTTAACTAGTTTATATCGAATTCAAAATGACTGTAAATCAGCTATTAGTTACCTCGATTGGCCTGATATCGGGTAAACCGTGCCAGATAGGTCGACCATTACTGGGATACTGATTAGGATCATTAATTTCAATGGAGGTTTGCAATCTCTGACAGACTGTCTAGTTCTTATCTTACTCTTAGACTGGGCTTCTTAGACCTAGTTGTCTTGCATCTTGATTTTTGACCTAGCCTAGGACTACATTAATAACCCTACACAAAATTGCTTAAATCAAATTCTAATTCGGAGCGGGAGCTCCTGGACTTATGTAGTCTTGTTATTTAGGTAACATGTTGTAAATGTATATTTCAGGACTAGTAAAACATCTACCGGACTAGTCAAATTTAGGTTTTAATAGTCCTGCTCACTAGTAAACAAAGGCTTAAGTTCTATCCCTGGTATGCCAATAAAAAGCGTTGATGACCAATATAAAACACAGATTACATGTAGCCTACATTTCTTACAAAGTATTATTTAAAGACGAGTATAAGATAAATATTAGGGTAGGGTGTCTGTTGTGACTGCAAGGCCAGACCTCCTCCCCCCCCATTCACACGTCCCAGCAACTTGGGAACGGGTGGCAGGGGTGGCACCTTTTACAACCAAGGGTCGATATACGACGCGACTAGTCTGCAACTAGCTCACATCTTTATTAAAGATTTAATTCAAGTGCTGGTTTCATAAGGGTGTGGTGTTTTAATTGGGCACCAGACATGATATTAAATTATTAAGATGCAAGAGAATGATAGAAATGCATCGACGATATAGGCCTCTAACAGATTACTTTTCCTATTGCAAATTCTAAACACGTGTGTACATGTAGGCCTCAGAAAATCATAGTCCCACCTAGAAAAAAGGAGACATTCACCCAATGTTGTGTCTATGACGCTGGCCAGCCCAACATTGAGACAGCATTGGGTGAAGTCTCGTGTTTGCTGTGCTACGCTGTTTTTTGCGCAAGTCATAATTAGACAATAATTGACTAGTTTTAGGAAGTTTTTAGAGGCTTGGACGCCACCTCTCATCCATACCATGTCACCCTGATATCTACGAAACCGCTTTTTCAATTCATTTGGTGTTCAACGTACTGGATACAAGTATTAATTCCTAGGCTGCATCAATTTTTCAGAAAGTTCGGCAAAATATTCGGGTCTTGACGGCCATCTTTAATCTTTTTTCGTCAAATTAGGACCTTGTCACCCTGAATACTTCCAATCCGCTAATCCGATTTACTCAATATATTCAAAATACTGCATAGTAATATTAATTCCTAGCCTGCATCAATTTTTCAGAAAGTTCGGGAGAATATCCGGGTCATGCCGGCCATCTTTACAACAGGGTCTTTTTTCCCGCTGATTCCGCTAAGCCCGTTCCCTTGGTTCGCTAGATAGTAGATAGGGACATTGGGAATCTCGTTAATCCATTCATGCGCGTCACTAGTTAGATGAAGAGACATTTGGCTACCTATCATTGGCAATTTTATTGTTTGATCTCTTTAATACCCGTATATTCTTATTTTGCCGACTTGTTTTATCATTCCAATGCAGGGCTTTCAATGCTTCTAAATACAAAGACCTTTTTATATATAATTGTGCTCACATAAGAACTGTAAAATTATTTGAGTAAAATATTGGTAAATTATTTTGCAGGTTATCCTCGGCCCGTGGCAATAACATTTCACACCTTCATTGATGCAATGGTCTGATTACCGAGTGGCGGCTAACTGTGAGGGTGGGGTATGTGTGTAGTGGCCATCCACCGCTAGTGGCTG
Organism: Flabesymbios commensalis; assembly: GCA_964017125.1. NCBI lineage: Eukaryota > Metazoa > Annelida > Polychaeta > Terebellida > Flabelligeridae > Flabesymbios > Flabesymbios commensalis. The sequence continues at coordinate 44,259,252 of OZ024908.1, read as the reverse complement.
CTAGATCCCACGTGGCCGAGTGAAGGCCCCGGTCCGTGAAGTACAGAGAAAACAACGCAGTATACAGGAGAAGAAATTCAACCGAAATTATAAAAAATGGCCTCTTGCAATTTTGGACTTTACCAATGTATAGCCCGCATTCGTTATATAACCCTCACCAGACTTTTCAAGGAGTAAAAAGTAGATGGTTATACATCGAAAAATACAGAAATTTGCATATCCAAGATGGCCGCCCTTCCTTACAAATCAACGTGAACATTTTCCACTCCCCAATATTCGTCTGATCTTCAAAATATTTTTATGAACACCCTCTGATGGATTAGGCCTACCCTGGTTGGGTTTAAAAGTCAGCTAATTTACATATATATAACCAAGAGGGACACCCCGTTTCTTCCTTACAAATTGACGTAAATGCTCTCCAGTCGTCAATATTCATCCGATCTTCACTATTTTTTTTCTGAACACCCTTTGATGGATCACCCTGCCCTGGTTGAATTTGACAATCAGCTAATTTATATCCAAAATGTTGTATAGCCCCATCATTAATGCATTGGCAATCAACTTTTTATTGTGGAAGGTGGATACTTTCATATTTGCAATGCAATTGTAACATCTGGTGCTGGTATTATTACATGCATGTACACAACAGACATAAGTACAGGCCAACATCGTTATAGCAACCAGGTACTATTTGAATGTGGAGTCCTTTCCTATCGATTACTAGACACCATCTCCTATCTCTCTTATTTGAAGAAGGATAGCTGGTTAACTAGTGCTAAGTAGGACAGTCTTGAATATTCATGCCATATTTTACTCTCCATTGAGAAATCCTTTAATATATGTGACGCAACACTCCGAAATCAGGCTGGGTGCGAAAAAAATATTTTTGAGATTTTAGCTGTTCTAGGAAGCACACACTGTCCTGATCATTTTGGTATCAATTTCAGAAAAAAACGGTATAATACTACCGGAGTTACAGCCAATTGAAAAGATTAAGTGCATTTGTAATTAAAAATAGAAGTTTTGAGTAAATGCTACTCGAAGATGTAGTACATGTTAGCACACTTCATAAACTCGTTTCAACTCTGACTTTTTTTTGTAATTTTTTGCATTTTAAACATGTTAGGCCTAAACAGAAAAGAATTATTTCGCCATAAATTACAAATCACCCGAGGAGATTAGGGAGTGTATATATATTAGGGAAGGGTAGGGCACAAACTCCCGTATGTCTCCTTCTAGTCCGTATTTGGTTGCCATGGCAACGGGACCACCCTCAACTCTAGAATATGAAGAAAAATATTTTTTTTGCTGTTCTGGTGGTTCTAATTCAAAGAAAATCGCAGTTATAGTCCTAACTAGGGTTAGAAAATACAAAACCACTTGTCTAGGTCCACACATTGCTGGGGCCAACCCATATAATTCGCCTGAAGGACATCAAAATACGAGTCTCAAGACACATAGTGAAGCATCTTATATTGCTAGTGAAGTAGGGGGGTGGGTCAAAAGGTCATCAAACTTCAGTACTTTACATCATATTTCAATCGGAAACGGTACATAAATTGATAACCATGCAATTTAGGTTTCTCTCCCTTGACTTTTCGCTACACTTTTCTCACTTAAAAATCAGATATAGGAATGACCTAAAAGTGGTCACAAGGTTTGGGTGAACACCAATCATAATTATAATTGAGAGCCAATAACCCTTCACAGTGGTTTCCATGGCAACCAATATCACCCAAATACATTAAATTCACTTGTACATACATGAAAAGCACAAAAAGTTCCCACTATCCGATAAATTATACCAACATGATTCAAAATGCATCCTAAATGGGATTAGTGTTAGTCTTGGACTGATGAAAAAGGACCACATAGACAATATTGGTAAAGAAAATTGGCAAAAAGTCATGCAAATCTCTAGTACATGGTACCACATTTCAATCAGACATGGTACATAAATCACTGCCAAACATGCAAATGTACATATTGAAATAGACATTGCTCAGTTGAAATTAGATATAGGAATGACCAAAAAATGTTCACAAGGTTGGGGTAAACACCTCTCAGATTATTACAGATGGTCAATCACCCTTCACAATGGTTGCCATGGTAACCAATTTTATCCCGAATACATATAATTTTTTTGAAATGTACATGAATTCCAAAGAAAAGCTCTCATTCGCCAACAAAATGACACAAATATGATTCAAAAGGCATCCTACGTGTGATCAGTATTAGTCTTGGACTAATAATAAGGCACCACAGTGACAATAAAGGTAATGACAAGGGTCAAAAGGTCATGCAACCTACACAACCTACACAACTACATTTTAATCAGAAATGGTACATAAAACACTGTCAAACATGCAATTGTGAACATATAAATACCCTTTCTCAGTTAAAATCAGATATAGGGATGACCAAAAACTATAATCCAAAGGTTGGGGTAAACACCTATGCAGAATTATACAGATGACCAATTACCCTTTACAATGGTTGTCATGGCAACCAATATCACCCCAATTACATGAAATTCACTGAGAAACACGTGAAATGTACAGGTAAGCTCTCACTATCCTATAAAATGATACCAATCAAATTCAAAATGCATTCTACATGGGATTAGTATTAGTCTTGGAATGATAGTAGAGTCATTAGGGGTAAATAAAAGGGTCAAAATGTTAATCAAATCTTCAGTACTTGGCAACAAATTTTAATCGGAAATGGTACGTACATAAATCGCTGTCAAACATTTACTGTACACACTGAAATAGACCTGTCTCAGCCAAAATCTGATATAGGAATGACCAGAAAGTTTTCACAAGGTTGGAGTGAACCCCACTCAAAACTACTACCTTCAGAGGGCCAATAAAACTTTACAATGGTTGCCATGGTAACCAATTTCACCCCCAAGTACATATAAATCACTGAAAAATACATGAATTGCACTCTCAAATAAGATTTAAACATGATTCAAAAGGCATCCTACATTGACTGGTGATCTTAGACTGGTATCATCACAGAGACAATCTGGATATATAGAAAATGGTCAAAAGGTCATGAGTGCAAAAATGCAATACAATGTTTTTTACAATGTTTTTATTTTGTTTTGTCAGCTAGTGTAGGCCTACTTGGTGTCACAAAAAGAATATATCAAGTGCACTGCCCTATGAGGGGGTTCTGGAGGCCATCATTAAAGCCATTTAGACAGAACAATGTGGTAATATCTAAGAATTGAGATTCTTAGCCATAAGGAGGACATCAACATTTTTCTTCTTCCATGAACTTCTCGTGGAGAAGCTAAAGAGGGGCTGGAGGCTATGCCCAAATTTCTGATTGTTATGTGCATATTGCGGTATATTTGCTACTGCAGTAGAATCCTGTTAGAGCACGAATCATTACACCGCGATATCGGTTCACTCGGTTTGAGCATCGAACCCGTTTTTTCCAGGTTAAATTTGACCTAATAACCGAAAGTGCCTTTTTAGTCTTGATAACGCCGGTCCGCGTTAAAACAGTGCCCGTACATGTTCACATGTGCTGACCAGTCATCCATGCATGCTGTGATCATTGCATTCGTGGCCACACTTTAGACAGACACGAATACTGACGGCGCATCGGATTAACCTTTTGACTGCTACTGTTCAAAGTGAAATAAAAAGTAACGATCCGAGGTATAGGCCCTATGATGTTTCTGTTATACCACGCTATGTAATATATGACAATCTTGATAAACTGCGGTATATGACTATCTCGCTATACGGCGATATATGATGATCTTGTTATACCCCGGTATATGACGATCTTGTCATACTGCATTAAATGACGATTTTGTTACACCACGCTATATGACGATCTTGTTATACCACGGTATATGACGGTCTTGTTATACTGCAGTAGGGCCTATATAATGATCTTGTTATACCGCGGTATATGACGATCTTGTTATTCCGCGATAGATGACGATCTTGCTATAGCGCGGTATTTGATGATCTTGTTATACCGCGGTATATGACGATCATGTTACACCGCCTTATATGATGATTCTGTTATATGCAGTATGTGAGCGGTATGTGATCATCATGTTACCGCGGTATAGAAATATAGGCCATATTATTTTTTACACAGAGCAATTGAATTATTTTAGTTAATTAACGTGGACCACCCTGCAATATTCGTCTGGTATGTGCTCATTTAAATTTTTATCGCCAATAGCCTAATTGAGGAATGACATGTCGATCTCTTGATGATTTTTCCTGTTTTGCAACTCACCTGTGCGATGTTTTGCTTGTGCAAGATCACAGCAAGGAGGACAATAACAATTTGTTGCCTGTATGTAACACATTTTCTCTATTTAATCGCCGCAGACAGTTAACTGTCTGGACGTCTATGTACGTCATTAACAGTATTGGAGCTTTACATGTCTCCCACTGTGACGGCGACTTATGCAACATATTCAATCCACTCCACTCTGGAGGCACAATGCAGGTGATAACGGTACAATGCCGGGGCAACCTCTCAAATCAAATCAAATAAACTTTATTTCGAGAGGGCACTCTCACGATGTTGATCCAGCATTAAAACAGCGTTGTGTTATAGTTACATGTGTACGCTAAACTGATTACATCTATTGTGACCTCATGAATCATAGTCTGGGAAGCGATATAATTCTAGCAAATCTTGTCGATTCTCAAGGCCTCATGAATATACAATACAAAACCCACCTTCTCATTATACCTGTCAATCAGTTTAAAGAAGACACCTATTTTTTCGCACGAAATAGAGCAGCGTATTTGTTATTAAAATATCTACTCTAACTATGCACTGTGTGATCCCATAGCATGCACAGGGTCGGTGTAGATCCTTGACGCCTTCCATTCCGGCCCAACGTCGCCCTTCAATCTGTTAACTACACATGAAGTGATTTTACGGAGCACAAGATGTCATCATATCTCGAGAGTGTTAATACATAGTTTATTACCTATAGATAGATAGATATTTTTTTTTTGAACAAAGTGATATATGTATGTTATAAACATTGTAATCAGGAGCGGTATTGTAATCAGAGCTGTAGTGTATAACTTGCAGTTCTTAATATGGTATAATGCGAAGTACGTGCCCTATTGAATGACCCGAAATGTCTAAAATATGCATACAATGTGTTCTACGGCCCCTACCATTTTGTAATACAGTACCGAAGAGTAAAAAACACCGCTTCCTGACAATACCGGGATGTTATAACATACTGGGCAGTTTTTACTCCACAGTAGGTTAGACAATACTGCTCTGCCACCTGGTAATATCTAGTGCATAGTTAGCACAGCAAACACCATTGCCTGGTATCTGGATATAGCGTGTCCACATAGGCCCAATGTTTTTACCATTAGCGGTAGAACAGTCGTCTCACTATAGCGATCCGCTTATAGCGAGTCCCCGTTTCTTACACCCCAACTACTGCGTTGTAATTTATTTCAGGTCCGTATCTTGAAAACTTGGATGCGCGCTCAAGTAGAAGATCGGTAACTTCGATTAAAAAAATACGACGCCGCAAGCGAAATGCGTCACTTTTGAGAGGGCGATATCTCGGCCATATAACCATCAATCTTGCTGAAAATTTGTGACGTCATCGTAATAACATGAACTGCTCAATTTTTATAGAGATCGAATTAGAAATGAGCGAGAAGTGGTCTAATAAACATCGGCAAAATAAGCGAAAAATCCCTATGCATTGTCAAATCCCAAATGGGCGAATTGTGACGTACCTGATTTTTTTGACTGTCCCAAATCGATATGCTCGAATAAATCATACAAAATATACAAATAAACTTTTTTTTTCACTAATTGGACCAAACTAGATGATATAAAACATGTTAAGGTATTTATTGATGTCAGAATCTCAAAATGGTAAAATTGTTCCAAAAATGGCAAAGTTAATCTACTCGTTGGATTCCTGGCACTGCCCTCTCAGCGCATTCCGCCTGATTTCGGGGTGTTGCGTCACATATATAGTATACTTTTCAATGCAAAAATATTGATTGTTTTTATTTTTATTTTGTAGGTATCTCAGATGATTTGGAAATTTTACCAGAATCAACAACAGCAGCAGGATCTGTATGTGCAAAAGATGAAACTTAGAGATGCACTCTATGCTGTTATGAAGGGTGTTTTTCCATGTATGTTGCTGTTTAAGATTTATAGGACTTTGTGTGCCTCCTTGATAACTAGACAGTGCTGCTATTCCACTGTTTTTGCTTGTAATCGAAAAACCAGCCCATTTTTATCCCGTCCCATAGGTGAAGAGTGATTTTAGTCACACCAGCATCCGCCAGATGTCAAGATGTCAAACGTCACGTTTTTTGTCGCCGCAAAAATGTTAAAACTAGTAGGCTAGTAGGAAATTATTACAATTGGACAATCACATTACTACTTACACTAGATCAAATCAGGCCATTTCGTATAGCCCGATCGGCTTATAACACAAATTGTAATTGTGGACCCCATCAATTGTGCTATGACGGATAACTATTGTATCACTTGAAGGGGAAAGGTGGTTACCAGAAATGTGAAAATATTAATTTTTAAATTCGTAGAATCAACCTTATAGAATTTGTAGAATTTAAAAACATTAAAAAATCTGTAGAATACAGATAAATCTGTAGAATTGGCAATGCTGAGCACTGACTATCTGGCTACATAATAAAACTCTCAATGATGTTCAGAACCAAAGGTTCTTGTTTTAGATTTTTTCTCCAACCTCCTCATCTGAGCATAAAAATCTGTAAACCAAAAAATGAAAAACTGTGCCCTTGGGGGTGTAGATGTGCCAATTGAGAGTCAATAGCTTAGAGACTAACAATCTCGTTTTCGGACTGAAAAAACACTGAAAAAAAATCATACTACGCACAGTATACTACTTAAAATTTCAACAGAAAATTCCTATATTTTCTCCAGTATTTCGTTTCAAATTGACTGGTACGCCTGAAATTTATCTTTGAAACTTTGGTGCATTTTATTCTTGCCCTCAATCCAATCTACTGAAAATATGTTATGGTTACCTGATTTTTAGATGTGCTGTACCTCCTGTGTACTTACCACCCTAAGAATATTTTCTAGTCTTGATTACCAGTATTTTAATTATTTTTCTCTTTAACAGACTGTGGTTTGTATGTGGTTGGATCATCTATGAATGGTTTTGGTAGTCACACGAGTGATATGGATCTTTGTCTCATGTTGTCACATTCACAGGTAATAATACTTATAGATTATAATACCAGAGGGAATATAACTAGGTTAGCCTATAGGCACTAGGGTTGATATTTGAACATCATGGACTATATATCTTTAGCAATGACATTTTATTTTTCTTTTGTATCAATTTTTAGCTGCGACCTAGCAGCTCTATAAACGCTGTTGTCTGTCTGTCTGTCTGTCGTCTGTCTGTCGTGTGTAACACTTCGTTTCTGGGCAATATATTGAAAGTTTCTCGACCAATCAACTTCTAACTTGCCACCAACACTCATGGGGGTTAGTGCCAGACCTGATTTGTTTTTCACAAAAATCGGCCCATTATCTGGTGGCCAAAAAACATAAGAAAATCAGTCAAAAATGACAGTTTCCGGACGCTAATGTGAAAAGTTTTTGACCAATCAACTTCTAACCTGGCACTTACATTCATGGGGTTTAGGGTCAGACTTGACTAGTTTTTCACGAAAATCGGCCCTTTATCGGCCCTCTGGTGGCAACAAAACATATGAAAATCCGCTCAAATTGCCGGCTTCCTGATGCTAATGTAAAAAGTTTTTGACTAAAGGACTTGTAACCTTACAATTGCATTTATGGGCATGATCTGCAGAACTGATTAACTTTTTGAGGATATCGGGCAATTTTTGGAACTGAATCGTTTCTCTGGAAAATTATCGTAGCTACCAAACCCCTCCGATTTGCACTTGTTTTTTTAATCCATACATTAGAATTCCTTTATATTACATAGACGGTGGGGTCCATGAGACTGGACAGCATAAAGTGGGTTACAAATTGGCATTACATCTTTCATATATCAATATGGGCAGAGTTCAAGATAATTTTTTGGTTTGAGTACAGTAATTATCCGTTATAGCACAAATCGTTACTACACGAATCGGATATAACACGATGCAACCATGGATCCCAAAATTTTACACCATCTTTTTTACCATTTTTCTGGAAAAATCGTGTTATAAATATTTGAACATACAATTAAGCATGAAATTGTCCGCCAGCGTCACATGTTAATCGTGCAGTAGCGGTAGGCCTAATCCTTCACGCATGACGCTCACGCAAGGTCGTCGGCAAGTGGTATTGCACAGCACATAACGGCACCCTTTTAGATCAAGAGTATCTCATTTCGTATTTGAGCTTAACTTCAATTCAAACACGAATCGTGTAATAGATAATATAAAACTAATATGACACGATTTGATCTCAGAAAATGTATTTACTTACTCAAATTAACTTAATGTGGCGTGCTTAGCAAAAGAACATGTTCATTTAAATCGTGTAAAAAAAATATTATAACACAAATAATAATGTCTTTTAATCTGTATTAAAATATTATAACACGAATATGGTGATTATGCAAGTTTTTAAAATCCCGTGTAATGAAATATTATAACACGAATATGATGTGTTTTATATCATGTGTTTTATATCGTGTTATAAAATATTATAACACGAATATGGTGCTTTTTATATCGTGTTATAAAATATTATAACACGAATATGACGTGCACGATTTGATGTCAGTAATCCTAACTATTAAATAAAATTACCTTAATTTAGCAGGTTCAACCGAAAAAATGGTTATTTTTAAATCACGTAATAAAATAGGTGGCCAGAGGTGATGACACGCCGATCGTTTGATGAATGCCATTTCTTCACAACTCACATTGTGCAATGTCGAGCAGCATTTTTGTTTGTATTGCAAGGTGTTATGTTCGCGATAAACAAGTCATTTTGTTAAATAATTTATAAATTAAGTTAATATATTAGATTTAATGGTGTTGCATAATATATTTTTATGCCAATATGATCAGTCATAAATCACTGTCAGTATGGACAGCTCACCGACAAGTTTGATTGACAAGCGTGTTCTATCGCTGATTGGTCAATATCTCCCTCCCATCTCACAGGGATGCAAATTCACATACGCCCGGTCGCCCGTGAGGACAAGAATTATGTAAGGGCGATTGTAAATCAGCATGTCACTAGCCCTGCTGGCGACTGATTCCCTGCGCGATCCGCAGATCATGTGTGGCTATTTACCCATAGCTGCAGCGCGCCGCACAGCATGTACAGGCGTCGTCGTCGTGGCGCGCTACAGAGCGTTGTTTCGGCTCATACGTGGTTGTGCAGGTTGTGTGTATCAGATACCTTTACGTTTGAGGAGCACTGAAGCGCACATAAATCAAGATTTGGTACTCTAAAAAGTGAGCAACTGAATCAAGTTTGATGCTGACACACGTGGTCATAAAAATTACGTTCACCAAGTTGTTAAACAAACTACTGACCAGTAGGCCTGGTCAATCAGCGGTGCGTGGGCGCGTGTATTGCATGTGGCCAGATCTGCGGTAGCCATGACAGCCCACAGCGTCACTTATTGCGTCGTGGTTCCCAACATTCGTTTCACCCGATATTTCACAGTTCAAAATGGCGCTGATCAAGAAGATCATTTATCTAGTTTGCTGACATACATGTGCATGCTGACAACTTTTCATTGCCCAACGAGCTGTGAGTGAATAGATGAAGTCTTGAATTGTTGGTGATTCTAAACGACTCATGCATTATTGGCCTGATAAATCAAGCATTATTCTCACATAAAAGCGTCCGCAAAAACGTCTTGCAATTTTGTGTGAATACAAGCTGTGGCTAATACTCCAGTTTCAGTCACACATAGGGCTGCCGCTGGCGCATGTATGTCGGCGCAGAAACGATGTGAATAACTGGACATAACCATGCTAATAGGCCTAACACAAACTTAATTACACCCCCAGAAAAGGCCTATAATACACCTCAGCCCTGAGATAACCTTTTTATCCCAGTTATTTTGTGCCTTGCTGTGTCATGAAGCCATAGAGGCTAGAGTACGCTTATTTGACATTATTTTTATGTTTAAAAAGACTGATTTTATTATATTTGCAGAACGATTTACGTTTTTTTGAGATGGACCCCTTTTTTCATCGAAGTGGGCAACACAGCCCCTTCTTTCTCTAAGTTGGAATGAACACTAGTGAGCCAATGTCGGATTAAATTAATTGTCTGTACATGTAATAATTATGAATAACCAAATAATTAGGGTGGCTGGACATATTTCACTGGCCCATCTACTCTAACCTCACTAGAGCTCAAACACCTGCAGATGTGCTAATAAAGCTACTATGCCCACCTGCAGCAAAAATGCTCAGGCTAAGCCTACGGAAGATGGGTCAGAAGGGGAAAAAATCATTAACCACTGATTCAGCAATATCGCACTAGTCCGGCAATTTTTTTCATAAAAAACATTAAACTAGTAAGGGCGATTAAAAAATCATAAGGGCTAGTGGATTTTTAGTTCTACTAGCCCGGCTGGCGAGCGGATGAAAATGACGAATTTTTTCCCCTGTCTCACCTGACCAAGACGCTGGCCTAGCATTAAATCAGCACTGGTTCATTTGCGGACAGTTACGCGATGACCGACGCCGCAAGTAAATGTGAGCGTGTCAAACTTTTTCAAGCCTACAGGCTTGGTAGCTATCCTATGAATATAACATCAGTGATATGCTCTTTTATTACATGATTTAGAAAAAACATAATATTCGTGTTGTAGTAATTGATTGCACGATACAAAAAATGCAAAGACATCATGTTTGTTGTGTTCAAACGCTGATTGGTCAACACCCGCCTCCCATCGCACCAGGCCGTGTCAGGATGATTGACAGTCTCGTATGATCTCACGTTGAGAGTGATATTTCACAAGATTTTGACACCTCTACTCTCAAAACGATGACATCATTAAACACTGTACATGACACGGACTTGTATACACAGCGTCACTCTGTTCACGCACGAGTCCTGTATTCCTGATTCAACTAATTTTACTCCTCTGTTTATATTAGACACATTCAACCAATTCACATTTTTTAGCTCCCGCCGTCACCGTAGGTGAGACGGAGGGAGCTATGTATTCTACCTCCGTTTTTTTTTGCCTCTTATTTTGCCTATAACTTTGTAAGAAAATAAGCTAGGATAACAATTTTTGGTATGTGGGTTACTTCCAGGTGGATAATGGACAGGTTAAAATATTTTTAATCTGAATTCAATACGGAAGGTCGCAGAGGAGAAAATGATGATGTTACGGCGTTGGGCCGTTGGGCTGTCCGTAAACAATTCGTTTCCAGAGCATATTTCTGAAAGTACTTGTCCGATTGTCTTCAAAATTTACATACAACACCCCTAGGGGTCTAGTTGTGCCTTTTGGGGTATTTGAACTTTGACCTACTTCTGGTTCAGAACTATGACCTATTTAGACGTTTTGACGCGCACTTCGTTTCCGGAGCAGATCTCGAAAAGTACTGGGCCGATGACAGTCATATTGCACATACATGTTCTCTAAGGTCCCTAGTTGTGCCTTTTCAGTTTTTTGGACCTTGACCTTGAAGTTGACCCAGCACTTTGACCTAATTTATAACATCGGTAAATCCGGCTGAAATATTTTGCGGAATATCATGAAAACCGCTCAAGATAGCTACACCATTTCTATAAAACAAATTGTGAGGTTTCAGGAGAGGATGCATCTTGAAAAATTTCAAGTCGATAAAATTAAAAATGGCCGCCTATCGGCCATTATTCACCTCGACAGGCCTGATATTGCGGAATATCATGAAAACCGCTCAAGATAGCTACACCAATAATATCAAATAAATTGTAAGGTTTCAGGAGAGGATGCATCTTGAAAAATTTGAACTTGATAAAATTCAAAATGGCCGCCTATCAGCCAATATTCACCTCGACAGGCCTGATATTGTGGAATATCATGAAAACCGCTCAAGATATCTACACCATTACTATAAAACAAATTGTAAGACTTCAGGAGAGGATGCATTTTGAAAAAATTCAACTCGTCCAAGTTCAAAATGGCCGCCAATCGGCCATTATTCACTTTCACATGGCTGTTATTTGGTGAACCGTGCTAGATGGCTAGACCATTACTATAAAACAAAATGTGTGATTTCAGGAGAGGATGCATCTTGAAAAAATTCGACTCGATAAAATTCCAAATGGCCGCTTATCGGCCATTATTCACTTTCACATGGCCGTTATTTGGTCAACCGTGCTAGATGGCTAGCCCATTACTGTAAAACAAAATGTGAGATTTCAGATGAGGATGCATCTTGAAAAAATTGTGACTTAATCAAATTTAAAATGGCCACCTTTTCGGCCATTATTCATTTTCACATAGCTGATATTTGGTAAACCGTGCTAGATGGCTAGACCATTACCTGATTACTATAAAACAAAGTGTGAGTTTTCAGGGGAGGATGCACACAGAAAATTTTTAACTTACGAATTCAAAATGGCCGACAATCCGCATTATTTACCTCGATAGGCCTGATATCAGGTAAACCGTGCTAGATAGCTAGACCATTACTATAAAACAAAATGTGACGTTTCGAGAGAGGATGCCTTTTAAAAACTTTCGACTCAATCGAATTCAAAATGGCCGCCTATCGGCCACTATTTACTTTCACATTGCTGATATTTGGTAAACTGTGTTGGATAGCTGGTCCATTACTATAAAACAAAATGTGAGATTACAAGAGAGGATGCATCTTGAAAAAAAATGACTCGATCAAATTCAAAATGGCCGCCTATCGGCCATTATTCACTTTCACATAGCCGGTTTTTGGTAACCGTACAAGATGGCTAGACCATTACCATAAAACAAAATGTGAGATTTCAGGACAGGATGCATCTTGAAAAAATTTGACTTGATCAAATTTAAAATGGCCTCCTATCGGCCAATATTCACTTTCACATGGGCGATATTTGGTAAACCGTGCCAGATAGCTAGACGATTACTATAGAATGAAATGTGAGATTTTAACTGAGGATGCATCTTGAAAAATTCTGACTCGATCAAATTCAAAATGGCCCCCTATCGGCCATTATTTACTTTCACATGCCCAATATTTTGCAAACTGTGTTAGAGGTTAGTCCATTACTATAAAACAAAATTTGAGGTTTCGGAGGAGGATGCACCATAAGTTTTTAACTAATTTATATTGAATTCAAAATGACCGTAAATCAGCTATTAGTTAACTCGATTGGCCTGATATCGGGTAAACCGTGCCAGATAGGTAGACCATTACTGGGATACTGATTAGGATCATTAATTTCAATGGAGGTTTGCAATCTCTGACAGACTGTCTAAATCTTATCTTACTCGTAGACTGGGCTTCTTAGACCTAGTTGTCTTGCGTCTTGATTTTTGACCTAGGCTAGGACTACATTAATAACCCTATACAAAATTGCTTAAATCAAATTCTAATTCGGAGCGGGAGCTCCTGGACTTATGTAGTCTTGTATTATTTACAAATAATAATTAATATAACTTCTAAAACGACGATATTTGTACAGTAAATAAGGCCTGGGAACAACGTTATGCTACAAGCTAGTATATTGTCCTGTGTCAGTAATTTATATTACCGCATCCCTTGTATCATATCGTATCTAGTAGTACCAGATAAAATCGTACCATTTTGTATAACACGATCGGCTTATAACACGATTCTTACTTATGGACCCCACCGATTGTGTTATAACGAATAACTACTGTAGTATTTCACTCATTGAAATGGGTAATGAGGAGTAAAATATGAAGAAAAAATAAACAAGGATTATTTTCCATACAACAACATAAAAACTATTTTTTATTTTTTTCTTGGGGGGGGGGGAGACACAGTCCTGGTTCTGTTCACGTGCAAAATACAACTTTTGTTTCATTTTCTCTGTTTCTTTTTACTTTGCACGTAAGGTGTCATTAGTCTCTTTTTACATGTTTTTTATCAGAGATTGTTTTGCACATGGCTCACATGCAAAATCCGCAACACTTGGACCATACCCTTAAGAAATGTAGTTTAACTGACTCTAGTCCATCTAGTACTAAACAGGCATGCATTTTGCTATTACTATAGTTAGATATTAGGCTACATGTATCAGTAATAGTAAATAATGAATGTTGTGTAGTTGATTCTGTGATCATATCTGATGTAGGGGCGGATCCAGGATTTCTCCCCCAAGATTTTTGAGGCATATTCAGGCCAAAGAATCTGGCGCAAAAAAGGGTAGGCATGCACCCCCTGCACCCTCCTTCGGATCCGCGCCTGGCTACCATTTTATTTATCATGTTTGCATATAACATGTATTAGACACTGACCAATGGGATAGGTTAATGTTATGCCCATTTATTGGACTTGATGTGTATCTTGATAATTTTTAGGGGTATTTTTACTCCTAAGATTTTCTATCCATGAGTATTTTCTGTTTTATTGTGTGTATTTTACGCATATATACGTATGTTATCTGTAGCACTGTGGTACAGGAGACAGACAGTGTTAGGTATTTGCCTCGTGTTATTTAGAATATTGATTTGCCAAATAAACACAAAAACTTGTGAAAACAATATCTTCAGAAATGGTTATCCAAGTCATTTGTCATTTTCTATGTCTTATTTCTTGCTTTGCTGATAAATGAAAAGGTTTTGGTCACTGTGATTATGCTGAGTGAGGTCAGTGATTTTCAAGAAATTGTTTCCATTTTTAATTATGCCCCGCCCAATAAAGTTGGGGTGCAGTGCACAATTTAGTTTAGCCGCCTCATGGTAATCAGGTAATGCGTAATTGAAGGTGTGACATTTTATTGTCACAGGCATCGGTTAACCGGCAAAATTTTTTCCAAAACATTGTTCTTATGTGAGCGCAACGATATATAAAAAGGTCTTTGTATTTATTACATTGAAATGATAGAAATGAGTCAAAATATGAATATACTGGTACTAAAAAGCCTTAACAATTAAATTTCCCATGGTAGGCTAAATTTCAAATGTGCAGGCCCCTAAAACGAGACAGATCAGGCCAGGTCCAGAGGAGGTTGGAAGCGGAAATCACCTGACAAGGTCAAAAAGTAAACAAACACACATGGTTTTCTGCATGATTGTATCCCTTTTTTCTACAAGCTACGTAGCATTAAATTAAAGTTAATATACTTCAATTTGACAAAATTATGATAGAATGTTATTCCATTTAAGTGCTGACTATAATTTGGTAGATTTTTCAGAGTGCGATCTATGTTTAAGATGCGTTTGACTGGGACACGGTTGCACAAATTCCTATTGGAGGGTGCACATGTGTTAAGAAACAAATCAAACGAACAGCGAATCGCCTGTTCTTAGGGTCAGAACATCGATGTTTTCAGCTTATAAATAGTGTAAAAAAATGAGCGTAAAAATGTATATCTTTTTATCTATATTTATATCATTTTTCCCTTATAAGAAGCGAATAGCGAGGCCAAAAAAAGGGTAAAAAGGTAATCGGGAACAATCCATAATTTCCAGGACCCATGTGCACTGTCCTATTGAACACCTGCTGAAAATCTCACTTGGTGATTGTTCTATACATTCGAGTATTTTCAGAATGCTCTGAGGTGAAAGACGGAATGGTAATGGTCATTTTAGCACTAAAAAACCTCTATCTTTCTCTCGAAAACATATGTTTTCGAAAACCTGAAGTTGGCTATATTTAGCGATGTTTTGTGTTTGTTTGTTTGTTTTTTTGGGATAGCTAGCTGAATGGGGTTGGGCAGCCTTCAAAATTTCTTCTCTGGACTGAATCTGATGAGCTATGGCCAATCTAACATCATCTAGTCTATAATAAATATATTTACTTACATTTATGTGATTCATAAGCTGATATATATATATGTGACATATCATCATGTCCAATTCACGGCGATATATTTTGCATCAATCTTTGTCTGTGTGACATGAGCGACATCTATGTGAGGATAATTCGTCCGTGACTGAGCATGCCCAGAGTATGGGGTACATGTAGGGGTTTCATGACCGGGTCGGTTGATGATAATAAGGGAATCAAGTGAGCGCTATTAAAGGAAAAACAAATAAAACTAATTTCATTAGATGTTAGCTGGAATTATCTTGTGTTTTTTCGGCCGCCGATGTTGTATTAGAGATGTTGTAATTATTTTATGTATAAAACAATCTATTATAGTGATGAATATAGTGTAGTTTCAGACAAAAATATGACAGGAGATGTTTCTCGTCTGCTGACGTTGTTTGCGAATGATTCCGCAACTGGCCGGTCGATAATATGACCCGAAAATGTGGTCACGCTTCCAACCTCCTCTGGGCCAGGTCTATGACATCACCTACATCAGTACATGTCACCTGCATCGTCTCGTGTGGGATATGTGTATAGGCGATATTATTGTATACCACTATTGTAGGGTTGCAATACATAGGGTGGCACTACAATGGTTGACTGTGATGACAGACTTGCATACATGCTCAGTGATATGCTAACGCGTAGATCTTATCTCGTCACATACTAATGATCCGCCGTTACTAGACCCCAACATAAGTCAGATAATAATTAAGTCTATACCCACTATGTGGTGGTGGAGACTTTTTGTTTTCGCTGTGTCCGCCCGCTGCCGCCACATTTTGTTTCTGCTCTCACTCGGAAACCCCTGTTCGGATTATTTCCAAATATTTGCAGTATGCATACTGGCCCTGAGGAATTTGTCCGGTAATTTTTTTTTCGTTTTTCAGTTTTTTCAACAAAATTCAAGATAGCCACTAAAATCCTATGTCGTTCTCTAAGAGCTCGAACCGCTCCATGGATTTGTTTTACGTTTGGTTTAAAGGAAGGACCTTGCCCTGGCCGTGTGCTGATTAGTTTTTGGTGTGATTCTGATAATAAAAACTTCGATTTTTTTATGTTTCAGCATTTTTGCGGATATTTCAGTTTTGTTCATTTTGGCTATCATCAAAATTTGTTAATTTAGCTATACACCCCTGCTTGGATTATTTCTAAATATTTGCAGTATGCATAATGCCCTAAGGAATTCGCCTGGTAATTTTTTTTGGCCTTTTGCAGCTTCTTCAACAAAATCCAAGATGGCCGCCAAAATCCTATGTCGCTCTCTAGAGCTTTATAGATTTGTTTCATGTTTGGTTTAAAGGAAAGACCTTACCCTGCACATGTGCTGATTAGTTTCTGGTGTGATTCTGATAATAAAAACTTATATTTTTTATGTTTTAGGATTTTAGCTGATATTTCAGTTTTGCTCATTTTGGTTATTATCAAAATTTGGTAATATAGCTATACAGCTCAAATGTTATCTTTTGGGTATGCTCACTGGCCCTGAGAAAATTGTCAGGAGAATTGTTTTTCTTTTTTCATTTTTTCAACAAAATTCAAGATGGCCAACGAATCACATGTTACTTTTGAGAGCTGCTTCACCGATTTGTTCCAAGGAAGCAACTTACACTGGACATATGTTGATCACATTTTGGTGTGATTCTGACATCACCTTTTTGCCTGGTTTACATTAAAAAATTGGTGACAGTACTGTACTTCTCTATAATTACTGTATTTTGGTTGCTAAATCTATGTGGGGCGGGTGGAGACGCAAGCTTTGCCCCTCAGGCAAATCAAGTTATTAAGTGCTATTTCAAACATATCAGATTTTACTATATTGCTATAGGCCTAATAGGACGCAATATGCATGATATGTTCCTCACAACTGTAGTGTTGTGAGTGGACCACATAGATCGGCGGTGGCATTAAATATATTTGGCCCCACTGGGCCCCAAATATATTTAATGCGTGCCTGCATGGGAACACTGGAGCCACAAGGCAGTAACAGTTTTACTGCTGTTCATATTTTCACTGCAGCGTAATATATGGCTTCTCAGGCTCAGCCTTCAGGAAATATGTTGAGCCACTGCTGTTTTGATGTTGGCCCACTGTCTATGTCACTGGCCAAACCTTCAACTGACATAAGAGCTTTGTATGGTTGTAATGGCAATGTCCTTGTTAAAACATCACCAGAGATTCAGATAGTGACCGACACTAGCCCTTCGGGTTATGGTGCAACATGTCTGGGGATTTTGGACTCCATTTATAGCCAACATGCCCCAAATGATGGCTATTTTTGATGGCAATTCACGCATTTGTACAGCTTGTGAAAAGCAAAGCCCTACAGATTGTGATGGACAATATGAATGCAATGGCAAATATAAATCACATGGGAGGTCCCTAGCAAACACTGGGCATTTACACTATGCTGTTTCAATGTTGGGCCAGCATTAAAGACGATGGGCCAACATTGAAACAGCATTGGGTGAATGCCCCGTGTTTACTGGGTCAGTGTCATTTATTAACATTAATTACAAAAGCCATTGACACTACATCTATTAGCTATCAACCTTTATGCTGCGGGAGGGGGTACATCTCCAGTTTTTGTTTACAAAAGTGGTGACCCTTCTAGTTATATTTCCAGTGCAACAACATATTTGATAACTTTAATTGTGTCTGTGTTTAATTATTAGCCTTACCAAAAGCTATTGTTGTCAGTACGATCTGTCGAGGTGTGATTTCGACGTTTTCATCTTCTTTTCTCAAACCAGTCCAATCAGGCACTCTACATCAAGTGATTATTGTCCACCTACCCGGTCTGAACATTAATTGTTCATGAGAAGTGAGAGACTCAGATAGTTTGCAAAAAAAAAGACTTTTAAAACAGCTCATGTTCGTAGAGTGTTAAGTACAGTACTAGAACATTTCAAGAGTTGTGTGTATAGAAACGTACACAATGCTGTTCCATCGTTAGAACGGCCCCCCCCCCCCCCCGCCCCCATTGCATGACTGCGTGCCACAGTGAGGAGGGTTTGCGGCCAATAGATAGACCCTTTTCTCACAATGATTCCGCTCTGGCAAAAATTATATGGCGGTATGTGCTTGCTTTACAAGTAAGCACATACTGTCTTTTGAGTTTTGAACACTTACAAAATAGTAGACTACAGTGTACAAATTAAATGTTTTGATTCTAGTCCGCTTTATTGTCGCCTTAAACACGAGGCAAGACCCAGTGTTGGCCTAATATGTGGCCAGTGTCACAAACGTTGTGCCAACATTAGAACAACATCGCGTCTGGACATAACTAATCTCTGGTCACTGTACTCTGCCTTAATGAGCACATGGAGGAGGTGAACGTCCTATGCAATATCAGCGTCCTGGCAAACACGACACATTGAAGCAATGTTGCTCAGCATTGAGCCAGCATTGGTTCAATGTACCTTTTTTGCTGGGATGTGATCTGGCGACATAGACAGGGACAGTGTATGTCCCAGTGTGGTCATAACAGCGTTGTCTGAATCTGTTTAAAATTACAAAACCGGTTATGTAAAGCACAGAACCGCAGGATTCTCGTTATCAGTTCCTTTACGATTTGATTATGTATTTTCCTTTTTTTTGGCTGTGACAATAAAATTACCTGAAATATTGTACAGTGCAGATCTACTGAAAATAAATAATAAGTGACTTGAAGAAATATGTAACTGATATTTAATTATTTATCATATTCGCTAAATTAATTATTTCTTTAATTCAGTTGAAATTGCAGTGTTATATCTACATGTGTCTAGTATACCATGTCCATATACCGTATCCCTGCCCATAAACGTGCATGCACTTATAATGAAAATCAACTGTTTTACGCATGGTTTCAAAAATATTCTTGTTCTTTTATAAGTGTATGCACTTATAATCGAATACTACGTGCAAGCACATATATTTGAAAATTACTACACGCACCACTGTATAACTCAGACATATACTGCAGGTAAGAATAATATTGATATGTATTGACTTACTAGTATATGTCAATAAAAATTAATTATGATGTTGATCAGAAACACAAGTAAATTTTATAGTTATATGCCAACAGTTGAAGCAGTCAAAGCGATAGTGCATGGGTGTGATAGCTGAAAAGCGTGGGCAGATGAGGTGTGATATGGTAGTGTCAACACATATTGCCTGGAGTCACTCCAGCAAGTTAACTTCAAAGTAACCGGCAGTGATTACTAACATTAGTTTAGTTTATTTTTGGTTGAAATATATCTAATAATTACGATTTGAAAGAATTTGAAGAAACTTGAAATTTATTTTAATGTTCGAATATAACTGCATGCACCTATTTTCGAAAACTAAGTGCATCTTCAAATATACTGGTAAGTGCATGCATGTTAATGCGCGGGGATATAGTAGTCACAATGTATTCACAATTTAGCAATAGAGCAGTCGTCCTGATATAACTCGATCAAGCATGCATCATAGTCCAGTTTCTTGGAACTTACTCACATGTCCATTTTTATAGAAAAGGATTCTACTGTTTCCATATTATTGTATACCTTTAAAACAAAGACTTCTCAGTTATTTATTTTTATTTTTTTCATATTTCAAACTGAAGTATAAACAGTAAAATGTTCAATGTGTCATCTTATTTTTTCAGCACCCTTTAGGCAGGGGATTATAGAATATGTTTGTTGTTCTTTATGTGTTTTTTGATTTTCAAGTTATAGAGTTATTAGATTTCTTTTCCACTGAAGGATATTTCTATCTCTATGTGATGGGAGAGTGTGGATACATAAATATTTACTGTGCTAACATAAAAATCTAGTTTTTATCATCCTTGCAATGTTTACTGAATGTTTATTTACATTTAAAAAAATTTAGATTGATCAAAAAGGAGAGGCTACAGAGATACTTGCAATTCTATATAAATCACTAAGAAAGTGTTGTAAGTATGACTTTTAACAATATTTTATGTCATAGACCCATAGTATGCTGTGGGTATCCAAATGAACTAAAAAAAGCCAACTAAGACATTTATGATGATTTCAAATTGAAAAAACCCTTTGGTCTCCATGGTTTATACAAAATTATTTCAGCATTGTAAGGGTTTATATTAACCCGTTGGGGACCAGTCCCTGCTATATCTGGGACAGTGACAGTGCAGCATCAATTCAATCTGGTAGTCAATGGGTTGAATCGATTTCTTTGAATTATATTTATTTATAGATCTGTCAAGCTCGAAAGTGAAAGCTGTTCTATAATAATTGGGGTTCCAATAACCATTTTAAAAAAACATAGAAATGTTTTTTTAGCACGAGTCACTCATTATTTAACTGATTCCTCCATGTGTCCAACTTCCTGATAATTTGGTTAACATGGTTAAGTTCGAAGATAAGGGTTGTTGCATAATAATTGAGGTCACTACCGCCCTTCAAATAAAAGTTCTTTTATCCAGATGCACTCCTTAGTGTTCATTTGATTGCTGTGATTTATTATGCATCCCGGGTGCATGTATGCGATAAGGAGATAGCCACCGCCGCTTGCCACCTCTCATGAGAGCGATACCTACCAAATCGCTGGTCCATGTTATTTTTAGCCTGCCTTTTAATTTTAATTGAAAAAGGTGGGCTATTGCAATTGAAGTTCGGTGGTGTCAACGTCGGCGTCAACATTTACTTGTGGGCGGCGCGATAACTTGAAAAGTTTTACATGTATTCTTTTCAAATTTGTTATGCATGTTACTATTGACCAGTTCTCGGACGAGTTCAATAATAGCTATGAAAAAATTCAAAATGGCCGGTTTATTGCGTTTTTTCTCATTTTACGTCAATAATTTGACCTTGTGGGCGCGATAACTTGAGAAGTTTTTCATGTATCCTCTTCAAATTTGTTAAGCATGTTACTAATAAGCAGTTCTTGGACAAGTTCAATAATGCATGAAAAAAATTCAAAATGGCCGATTTATTGCAACTTTCCGCTTTTTACGTCAATAATTTGACCTTGTAGGCGCGATAACTTGTAAAGTATCTTCTTCAAATTTGTTAAGCATGTTACTAATAAGCAGTTCTCGTACAAGGTTAACCCTTAAAGCGTTAATTAATTTGTAAAACACATCGCAACCAAAGGGTTTTTTTCCAATTTGAAGTCATCAAATTCTCGGACAAATTAAATAATGGCTGAAAAAAAAAAAAATGGCTGAGTTATAGCGATTTTTTGCATTTTACATCTAGAATTTGACTTTGTGGGCGCGATAACATGAAAAGCTTCTCATTTATCCTGCTCAAATTTATTATGCATGTTACCAATAAGCAGTTCTCGGATAAGTTCAATAACGGCTGAAAAAAATTCAAAATGGCTGATTTATTGTGATTCTTTTTGCAATTACGTCAATAATTTGACCTTATGGGCGCAATAACTTTAGGTTCAATAATGGCTGCGGACCATGAAATAAAAAGGTTTTGGTCACATTTTAGTGATTTTCATAAAAATGACTGCCATCTTAAACTTTTCAAAACCTTGTGAACGTGTTATCTGAAGAACCGCTGGTCCGACCGAATCACTTGTTGTTTTGTATGTAGGCACTTACCTGCTTGACGATGAAATGAAAAGGCTTTCGTCATGTTTAATTGTTCTTTGATAAAAATGGCGTTTTTTTTTTTAATTTTGCAGACATTGTGAATCTCATGAACTGCTGGTCCGAATGATTTGTGATTGTGTAAGGGGCACTTACCTCCCTGGCCTCTAAACTTAAAGGTTTTAGTCACGTTTCAGTTATTTTGAAGATGGCGAACATTTTTATCTTTTCCAGCTCTTGTTAGCGCGTTATCTGAAGAACTGTTGGTCCGAATCAATCATAATTTTGTATGTAGTCACCTGAAAATATTTTTGTAACGGTTCAGTGATTTTCATAAAAATTTCCACCTTTTTGAACTTTTTCATACCTTGTGAACACGTAATCTGAAGAATCACTGGTCCTAAGTGATCTTGTATGTAGGCACTTACTTCCTGACAACAAAATGAAAAGGTTTTCAACATCCATGCTTCGGTGATTTTCGTAAAAAAAGACATCTACTTTGAACTTTTCGCGACTTTCTGAACATGTCATCTCAAGAACCGCTGGTCCAAATCACTCATGATTTTGTATGTAGCCACTCACCTCCCTGGTATGTGTCAAAATTCAGTGATTTTTAATAAAATAACAGCCATTCCTATCATTTTCCCAGGCATCCTGGAAGCGTGATCTCAAGAACCGCCGGTCCGAATGACTCATGATTTTGTATATAGGCACTTACCTCTGTGGCCTTTAAGTGAAAAGGTTTTCGTCACAGTCCCGTGATTTTCATAAAAATGATAGCTATTTTTAATTTTTAGCCCGCCTTTTAATATTTAATTAGAAAAGGTGGTCTTTTGCAATTGATGTTCGGCGATGGTGTTGGCATCGGTATTAACATAAATTTGCTTGTGGGCTTGATACCTTGAATGAGTTTTTCATTTATCCTGCTCAAATTTGCTATGCATGTTATTAATGACCTGTTCTTGGGCAAGTTCAATAATGGCTGAAAAAATTTTCAAAATGGCCAATTTATTGCAATTTTATTGGACCTGAATTCAAGTAAAATATAAGTGTATTTCACAGCAAGATATTTTGCATGAGCTGCCGTTTTGGGGCGTGACATGAGTGTAAGCTTTTTGATAAACATGAAAACATGTGCGCTAATGCCAGGAAGATGGCAAATAGCATAAGCAATGACTTGTGCAGTCTCCTGTATCCCACTTTAGTCTCCACGATATGGAGATGTGCAGGTTTGGTCAATTTTTTTTGAAATTTGAACATCACATTCCTAGCAACATGGGGATGTGCAAGTGATTTTTTAAAGATGCTACCAAAATTCAAAATGGTCTCCAGAGGTCAACTCCAATTTTTTTTGTGGGCGCAAAAAATTTGAAGTCAGAAATTATTCAAATTTTACTCCCCACGATATGGTGATGTGCAGGTGATTTTTTCAAGGTTTTACTGAAATTAAAAATGGCCACCAGAGAGCAACTTCAATTTTTTTTGTGGGCTCAAATTTAAAGTCAGAAATATATTCAAATTTTACTACATGTATCACATTTCCTACGATTTTTATGTCAGTAATTCAAGAATTGCTTACTCTTACAGCGTTCCTGATAATTTGATAGACTCTCATTTTTGGGGTGAAGCTAGCCTGTGGGAATTCAGATTGTAAGGGCAAATTAAATCAATAAGTTACCCAATCTAGCATAATAGCACACTACAACATGTCTTTATGTACATGTAGGCCTATTTCGCGACTGGTGTTAGCAAGTATACTACATGTATAGCTAGTGTAACATCACTTAATTATTATCATGTATATATCTTGCTAAACAAAGCTTTACTAGTAAGCAGATACTGCCTTTTGGCTTTGTTGAGCAATGTGAGTCTATACTTTATTGTAGGCCTATTGTTATGCCTCTTGTTTGCCTCATGTACACCGCCGCATGCGTGCGCAGTAATATATGCACGCTACTGACAACTGGAGAGGTGGTGGCCATCCTATACGCTACAGTACTGTGCAATTGAAACTGATCGGGAAAACGAAATTTCATTTCTCCCACCTGTTTCACACAAATTCCCCTGAGCGGATTTTTTGTGAAACAGTTTTTCCTCATTTTCCCCCTTTTTCCCTGATGTGGGGGAAATTGATTTCACAGTCTGTGAATTCTGTTTCACCATTCGGGAAACACAATTCACCAATTTTCCCCCAATTTCCCCAGAATTTCCCCCCAATTTCCCCCGAATTCCCCTGAAATTCACCAATTTTACCCAAATTTCCCCCGAAATTCTCCAATTTTCCCTGAATTTCTCCAGTGAATTCTGGTGAATTCCGGGGAAATTCAGGGGAATTCTGGGGAAATTTATGGGAATTCTGGGAAATTCTGGGGAAATCAGACCAAAAGCTTTACACTAGTTTTTACTTGTTTTCATTCGTTTTCCCAGGTGAGAAATACATTAATTCCCTCTTGGGGAAATCTAATTCCCCTGATTTCTCCAGTGGCTACCGTGAAAACTCGAAAAAATTCAGGGGAAAAAAAGTGAAAGGGAATTCGCAGGGAAGCGTGAATTCGCTTTCCCTTTCATTTCATTTCCCTTTCCCCCCCCGACCAGTTTCAATTGCAGAGTACTGTATGCATGTTTTGCTCATCTTCAAGTGCCCCTACACAACTGAAGCATCATGCCTGAAAGTTTCTACAATTTATCTTTCAGCTCTTTCAGATTAAAGACTCTGAAATTGGTAATTTGTTGATGTTTTATTCTCACTTAGTTCGACAATTATATCTGTGTTTTGAAATAAATAGTTTGCTTTAGGCCTACTACAAATCATTTATTTAGATACCTTGAAAGTCCTTCAAAGTGCTTGAATTACTGATGCATTGGCAGTATTAACCGCAAAAACTCCAAAACTTAAAGTTTGAAATTATTCAAATTTTACAATCACATTCCCCATGATTTTCATGTCAGTAATTCAAGAATCACTATTTATCTTTCTTATCTCGCATTACTTACTCTTACAGCGTTCCTGAAGGAAATAAAATTAATCAGAGCTAAGGTGCCTATCCTAAAATTCCAAGACCGTATTAGGTAAGGATGTAAAAAAAATGTTCTTTATTTTTCAAGTACTAAATATATTTAGTTGATTAAGAATCCCCTTAATGATGTATTCTAACTGCCTTCTCTTGGCCACTGAGCCTAAACGTCTATGCATAATGTTCCCAAATTTTGAAGATGTACAGATGGGAATTATTAAGTTGAAAAAATGTTGACCCCACCAACCATCTTTTCCACTTTGTTTGGTTTAGACAGGGGGACATCTTCGTGGCTGTTGGCTCTAGAGCATTCTGCACATGTTCTAGTTTGGCCTGTTGGTCATCAGGTGTTGTCATGTATATTTTGGCCCTGTTAATACGAATCGTTAATACAGATTGTTTATGTACCAGAAGATGGTGAGATCATCAGTATGTGATCAAAGTTTACTGTAGCACGTCGAAACGTAATAAATTTCAAAAACAATGTGCCAAAGTTAGTTCAATTTACTACTACAATGTATCTTATTGATTCTTGGAACCATGAATATTTTCAAGCCCAGAGTAGATTACAAATGAATGGCTCCGTGCAACAACCAGTTAAGTGCATGTTTTATAGTTTAAAAAAAAATAACTTAAAAGTTTAAGTTCAATATTTTTTCCCACCAAGAGCTTCCGAGAAAATTAACTTTGTTTATCAATAATATTGGAAAAGTAATTTTCGTAATCATATCTAAGACTCCCGCCATGCCTTGCGCAAATTTCCCATGTTTGTTAGCTAGTATTTGCTTATAGTCTTCAAGTTCACTATCGAATATCTAATGGTAAGTGACATTACCATTTTATTGCTGACAAAACTATGGCTGCATTCCTTATGCAAATTTTGCCAGAAACCATGGATATCGATTAGATATCTGTGAAGCACTGACTTCACAACCATTTATCTGAAAACTTTTGCTCATTTAAAATTAATACTGTTGATTCATGTTAAAGTGCCTCCCATTTCTGATTTGTATTTTTTATTTGTAAGAACAGGTTTTTTTACAGTGAAATCAGTTTCGGTAACAGCCATAAACATGTACTTGCTTCTGAGAAAACTGCTTTATAATGGTAGTAGAGCTAATATTTTTTTATACAATAATCCGTCATTATCATCGTTAGTCTGTTGTTAATGGCGCTTTACAGGTTATTGCATGGAGCCCTTTAAATGTCGTCAGGTTTTGTGCGTGTGACTCAAACTGCTGACAAATAACACTTATCCCAG
This sequence comes from Flabesymbios commensalis, assembly GCA_964017125.1. Lineage (NCBI taxonomy): Eukaryota > Metazoa > Annelida > Polychaeta > Terebellida > Flabelligeridae > Flabesymbios > Flabesymbios commensalis. Next base: position 44,232,456 of record OZ024908.1, on the reverse strand, counting down.
CCATGGTGTGAACGGAATGGCGCATTTGTTGGCTTTGAACACTGCCAGGTGCCTCTAGTATAGTCCTTTGATCGCGGGAATACCAAGGGCAGTATTACCAATTGATCAAACCGTTAATTCAAATGCCAAACAGTCAGTATTAACTTTTTTCTTGCACAAATAAATAAAGTAAGTGATGTAAAGATGTGATCAGGTGGTGAGGCAATTCCACTTAGCGATACATCAACTGAACAGAATACAAATGATCCATCACGTGGTGACCTGAGTCAACCCGTGATTTTCAGCCTTTTTTCTGATTAATTAATTAATATTTGAGGTCATGTGACCTGGGTTTGCGTTGTAGAAAAAAATGTTTTAAATTAAAAAAATTGTACATCAAAAGAGTAAATTTCAAATAATATAATACTTGAATTCAGATTTTATTTAATCCAGGATATAGCTTTATTATGCTGTCACGACGTAACCCGGGTCACTCGTCACGATGTAAGAATGTCGAAAATGTTGCGCCAAACTTATTTAAACGGCGGTGGAAAACCACGATCTGACATGAACGGAGAATCCAACATCATGCAGGCAAATCACTCAACAAATCCCCAACATACACGAACATACTCACCACAGGCAAACACCTGTTAATGAGCCTGAGCAATTCAATCCAAAACGTCGTTGCTACTCAACCTGCCACAATTATATAAACGTTGGTCTGACAGATAAACACATTAAGTTTCATACCCCAATCAGCCACAACACCTGCCCCCGATCCATTGATTAATCACTGTCACGCTTGCCCGTATTTGTGAACGCAGAAGCCTATTGCCGGGTGTGTGCAATTAGCGGGAACACTGGCGCCGACCGCTGATTATGCATGAGTGTTCCAAGACTTAACTTGGCGGAAGGTGAGGTTGGCATTATATCCTGGGGCGATACAGGGGGGAAACACTCTATATTACAGTATTATGACAACTTTTTTTTCAAGTGGTAAGGTTGTACTATAATTGTGTGAAATTAAAATTGTGTAAGGTATATAGTAAGGTTGTACTATAATTGGCGTGAAAGCCTTCCTAATTAGCTCCCGCCGTCACCGTAGGTGAGACGGAGGGAGCTATGGATTCTACCTCCGTTTTTTTTTGGCCTCTTCTTTTGCCTATAGCTTTGTAAGAAAATAAGCTAGGATAACAATTTTTGGTATGTGGGTTACTTCCAGGTGGCTAATGGACAGGTTGAAATATTTTTAATCTGAATTCAATACGCAAGGTCGCAGAGGAGAAAATGATGATGTTACGGCGTTGGGCTGTTGGGCCGTCCGTAAACAATTCGTTTCCGGAGCATATCTCTGAAAGTACTTGTCCGATTGTCTTCAAATTTTACACACAACACCCCTAGGGGGTCTAGCTGTGCCTTTAGGGGTATTTGAACTTTGACCTACTTCTGGTTCAGAACTATGACCTATTTAGACGTTTTGACGCGCACTCCGTTTCCGGAGCAGATCTCGAAAAGTACTGGGCCGATGACAGTCATATTGCACATACATGTTCTCTAGTTGTGCCTTTTCAGGTTTTTGGACCTTGACCTTGAAGTTGACCCAGCACTTTGACCTAATTTATAACATCGGTAAATCCGACTGAAAGATTTTGCGGAATATCATGAAAACTGCTCAAGATAGCTACACCATTACTATAAAACAAATTGTGAGGTTTCAGGAGAGGAAAAATTTCAAGTCGATAAAATTAAAAATGGCCGCCTATCGGCCATTATTCACCTCGACAGGCCTGATATTGCGGAATATCATGAAAACCGCTCAAGATAGCTACACCATTAATATCAAATAAATTGTAAGGTTTCAGGAGAGGATGCATCTTGAAAAATTTGAAGTTGATAAAATTTAAAATGGCCGCCTATCAGCCATTATTCACCTCGACAGGCCTGATATTGTGGAATATCATGAAAACCGCTCAAGATATCTACACCATTACTATAAAACAAATTGTAAGGCTTCAGGAGAGGATGCATTTTGAAAAAATTCAACTCGTCCAAGTTCAAAATGGCCGCCAATTGGCCATTATTCACTTTCACATGGCCGTTATTTGATAAACTGTGCTAGATGGCTAGACCATTAATATAAAACAAAATGTGTGATTTCAGGAGAGGATGCATCTTGAAAAAATTCGACTCGATAAAATTCAAAATGGCCGCTTATCGGCCATTATTCACTTTCACATGGCCGTTATTTTGGTCAACCGTTCTAGATGGCTAGACCATTACTGTATAACGAAATGTGAGATTTCAGATGAGGATGCATCTTGAAAAAATTTGACTTGATCAAATTTAAAATGGCCGCCTTTTCGGCCATTATTCATTTTCACATGGCTGATATTTGGTAAACCGTGCTAGATGGTTAGACCATCACCTGATTACTATAAAACAAAGTGTGAGTTTTCGGGGGAGGATGCACCCTGAAAATTTTTAACTTATGAATTCAAAATGGCCGACAATCAGCATTATTTACCTCGATAGGCCTGATATCAGGTAAACCTTGCTAGATAGCTAGACCATTACTATAAAACAAAATGTGACGTTTCGGGAGAGGATGCCTTTTAAAAACTTTCGACTCAATCAAATTCAAAATGGCCGCCTATCGGCCACTATTCACTTTCGCATAGCCGGTTTTTGGTAACCGTACTAGATGGCTAGACCATTACTATAAAACAAAATGTGAGATTTAAGGAGAGGATCATCTTGAAAATTTTTGACTTGATCAAATTCAAAATGGCCTCCTATTGGCTATTATTCACTTTCACATGGGCGATATTTGGTAAACCGTGCTAGATGGCTAGACCATTACTAAAGAATGAAATGTGAGATTTCAGCTGAGGATGCATCTTTGAAAATTTTGACTTGATCAAATTCAAAATGGCCGCCTTTAGGCCATTATTCACTTTCACATGGCCGATATTTGGTAAACCGTGCTAGATAGCTAGACGATTACTATAGAATGAAATGTGAGACTTCAGCTGAGGATGCATCTTGAAAAATTCTGACTCGATCAAATTCAAAGTGGCCCCCTATCGGCCATTATTTACTTTCACATGCCCAATATTTTGCAAACTGTGTTAGATGTTAGTCCATTACTATAAAACAACATTTGAGGTTTCGGGGAGGATGCACTAAGTTTTTAACTAATTTATATCGATGTCAAAATGACCGTAAATCAGCTATTAGTTAACTCGATTGGCCTGATATCAGGTAAACCGTGCCAGATAGGTAGACCATTACTGGGATACTGATTAGGATCATTAATTTCAATGGAGGTTTGCAATCTCTGACAGACTGTCTAGCTCTTATCTTACTCTTAGACTGGGCTTCTTAGACCTAGTTGTCTTGCGTCTTGATTTTTGACCTAGACTAGGACTACATTAATAACCCTATAGAAAATTGCTTAAATCAAATTCTAATTCGGAGCGGGAGCTCCTGGACTTATGTAGTCTTGTTTATATTGTGTCCAATCTACATAGTTCAGACCACGGAATTAACTTCATTCACTATACCCTTTGACTAGTTTGAAGTGGTGTATAATTCTTCAAGCATAGGGATATAAGCAGACACATAATTGGTTTGAATTAGACTACATTATTTATCACAAATACCACAAAAGAATGTAGGTGTTTGCCCTGTATTATTAAAGTACATATTCATATTTTTCATAATTTTTGTGAAAATTTATTTTCATTACATTTGCTATTTACTCACAAAGTATTTTACATAAAATTGTTGACAGTGAAGTGGAATGTGATTTGAATATCAACAACTCAGTTGGCATCAGAAATACTCATCTCTTAAGTGCCTATTCAAAATGTAAGTTTCTGTTCAATACCTATAGATCAAAAAATATTTAGTCTGATATCACTACCATGCATACTAAAGCATAGCACTGTAAAAAAATATTTACAATTGTAATCAAAACATGAATGAAATATAACAGATTAACAAGACCCTTTGCTGGTCTCATCAATAAAATTGTCGAAACTCTACTCTGGCTGTTGCAGATGAAGCCTAATTAATTAAGAAATTTATATATGCATTTTTGGGTTAGTGCATGAGCACTAACTTAATAAACCGTTTTCAGACTCGTGAATATTAACATGCAACGGAAATGGAACATCTTGTCAATATCCAGAAAACTCTTCTATTTCATACTTCCACATCATATTTAGTAAAATAGGTAGTCTTCCTGCACTAATTTAGTGTTGTATAAGCCTTTTTGTCTGTTTTGACAATGTGCCAGCAAACTCATTTCTGCCATCTCAAGACTTGAAAGGTAGGTTTAATGTTCAGAACAAACATTAGGGATATACATGTACAGTACTGTTCATTTGAAACTTACGTGGTGAATATTCGCCACGAATTCACACGAATTTAATTCGCCAAATTCACGATGAATGATATTCGCCGATAACACAAATGATTTGGGGAACATTCGCCATGGATTCTCCGCGAATTCACTGATCGATATTCGCCAGCGATAGAGATAGGTCGGCGAATTCGCGGTAGGGAATTCGTGGTGGGGAAGTCGGCTAATTCTCGGTGAGGAAGCCGGCGGATTCGCGGTGAGGAATCCGGCGAATTCGCGGTGGGGAATTCGCACTTTCCGCAATTCGCGTAGCTATATGCCAGTGACACTGTGCCGCACCACTGCCATCAGTACTGGCAGTAGGCCTACGTGTGACTGTGTAAACTATCGATTACATTATGACTTGTATTTTTCTCTTATGATCGTTCAAATATTCTGAAACCGTGTCACTATTGAAAAAATAAAATAATCATTATTTATTGTCTTATATTTATACCTCATTACTTATTTAACCGTTATGAAGAGAATGCGGAACTAATATCGAGAAATGTGTGCGAGCGAGCGCCGGCATCTTGGAATTCCGGAAAAGAACGACTGATTATCCGGAAATCATCGGCTCGCATAAATTAGCCAGGCTTACGCTGGATTGGTCAAGTGAGGCTTTCACGTGACTCATATTGAGCAGACGACTAGATGTAAACACTCAGTGCGCGAAATACGCATTCCGGCCCTTTATCTAGGGTATTAATTGGTCATTTTTCAGACGACAAACAAAAAAAAATCATTTTCGTATCCTTTCTGAAGTAAAGTAATAATAGAAACACAGCACATCTTTATTCAACACATACATCACATGTCTAATCACACTAGGCCTAACGTAGTAACGAGTAGTATTAGTAACGCCTAGCGGTATGAGTATGACTGTCAATCCATTCACAATCACAGCGAGGCCGTCCAGTTGTAGCCTACATCCACGTCTCTGAAACTACTCAAATAACAGGAGATCAGTCACATAGTTATTAAATGTCGCTAAATCGCATAATGACAACGACACACGATGATGCTAAAGAAAAATGACAGTCACAATATGACAACAGGCCATCATGACATCTTGCTAACGGCACAAGCCTCTGTGACCCTCTGTGTCTGTTTTAAGTTGACAATTTGCCTCCTTGCATACATAGATAGCAGCATTTTGATGTTGCATTCCCAGATTCTCCAGGATGAATCAGATGAATTCCTTACTGTGAATCCTATTTCTGAAGAAGAATTCTCCGTGTGGAATTCACCATGGGGAATTTCCTATGGGGAATTCACTATCAGGAATTCCCCAGAGAATCCCAATGGAGAATTCACCACGGTGAATTCACCATGGGGAATTCACCGTGAATCTGATTCCCCGGGCATTCTTCGTGAATTCACCAATTCACCTTGGGCAAACAATTTGCCTAGGGCAAAGAATCAGATTCCCCAAGGGGAATTCCCCATGGAGAATTCTCTTGTGGTGAATTCATGTGAATATTCCCGGTGAATTCCCCGCAAGTTTCAAATGAACAGTACTGTACCCTCCCCCTTTGATGATGTTTTTTAATATTGAACTGAGTATCTTTTCTATTCACACCAAATTAACTGTTAATCTTGTCAGACAATGGTTTTGACCTTTTGAGGGCGCACATGGGTCCTGGAAATTATGGATTGTTCCCAGTTCACTTTTTACCCATTTTTAGGTTGTTTTTTCACACTATTTATAAGCTGAAATTCTCAATGTTTGAACCCTAAGAACAGGCGATTCACCGTTCGTTTAATTTGTTGTTTTAACCCGTGTGCACCCTCCTTTTGTCTGACCTGGTTTAACTAACATCCACCACCCCAGCAAACGACCTAATGATGGTTTTTGTCGTAGACAATGGGCCAACATTAAACCAACATTGCAACACCTGCAACAACATATAATCAGCCGATGTTGTGCTATTGTTGTGGTAGCGTTACAGAAGGTGTCCAAGCATTGAACAAACATTGGCCCCTACGTCTCTCCTGCTTCTGGGGGGGGGGGGGGGGGGCAGAAGCGTGGTGAGCCAATGTATATAGGCCTATTCACCCTATGCCACTTGTCTTGCTGACCAGCTGTGATAATGTAATAAACTGCTGACTGTGAACTAAATTTATTTAATTTCAAAATACCTCAGGAATAAAATTGCATATTTGTTTTTGTCAGCTTAAACTATCTAAGATTGATATATTATTACTTTCATAGCCCCAAAATAGACAAAATGACGATCAATTTTCTAAGTTGGGAGTACCTCTGTCACCAACGTAGATAGGCTGCCAGTCTGGCACTGCATTTTGTGTCCCCCGCAAACTTAACTCTTGTACTGCTGGCACCGTATATATACGGCGGTTTCAAGCATGTTTTAGATCAATATAAATATCACTAAATTTGATAAAATGGCAGTTGCTCAGTCAATCCACTAATTCAATATTAGAGATATCTTTTTTTTCATAAATATAAATGTTTTTCTTCATTTAAAGATGAAAATTGCGCTAGCAATTCCAGCTTTGAATGAATGAACAATATAAACAAACAATTCAGCAACACAAGGGTTAAAGATATCAACCCAATGTTGTCTCAATGTTGGACCACCAATGTTGTTAATTTTTGCATCTACCTGCCTATAATCTAAATTTTGATTTAATCAAGCATCCCCGATAATAATGGGATGCTTATAGGTTTCAGCAATATTCGGACTCTGCCGCCGAGGGTGTATCAGCAATATAACTCACTAAAAAGTTAACTGATGAATTTTTTTATTTTTCTATAGACATGACCTGTATGCCTGGCAATTCTTCCCATATATTTGTTTTTTGCACCAAGCCATGAGTGGCCATTTTCTAAGATGGCCGCCTAAAAAGCTTGTCTTATTACCCGTTAAATGTATTCAAATTATATAGGCTGTTTTTCTGGGTATTTCTGATGATCTGATTAGCTTTTGGGAAGAATTCATTAAAAACAAGATGGCTGACAGAAGACATATTAAAGAATTCATTAAAAACAATTGATGGCTGAAGGAGGACATTTTGAGAAAAATACGGAATATCTTATGAACCGTAGGTTGGATCACATTCAAATTTGTGGTTCGCTGGGTATTTCTAATGATCTGATTACCTTTTGGGAAAAATTCATCTGAAACATTACGGTAGATGGAGGACATTTTGAAAAGTGTTATCTGGGCATTTCAAATGATTTGATTAGCTTTTTGAAATAATTCATTAAAAACAAGCTGGCTGATGGGAAAAATCTTGAAATTTTTTTATTGAGTTATGTAACGGGGATGCTTTTAATGTTTTCGTGCCGAAAACAAATCACATCTAGTTTGCATTTATATGGTCTTGTCTAATAAGATTCCCAAGTATGGTAAGCATTTTATTTTTAGCCAGATAAGCAAGTTGAGTCACAGATTATACAATACAGTCCCTAACTAAGAGAAGTACTCGTAGGACTACCTATTTTGACAGAATAACAAAGTCTATGCCTACTTTTATACATATCAATACATTGCAGTATCGCCAGGATTCTTTGATTGATAAATTACAAAATTAAACAGACATTATGCAATTTGAATTTCTTATTCAAAATAGCTTCACTTCACTAACTTACAGAACCGCAGGGTTCTTGTTTAATCAAATGCCAGGCTTGCTCCATGTTTTATTTTGAAAAAAACAATGTTTTGCACAATTTAAAATAAAGATATATTTGTTTAACCAGCTTCTAATTACAGATTTGTTTTATTTCTTTTTAGTGGATTGGCGAGTATCACCACTAATTTTGTTCATAAAACACTGGGCCAAGTTCCATAATATCAATGATGCTTCTCAAGGAAGCATTTCCAGCTACTCACTAGTCCTCATGCTTTTACATTACCTCCAGTGTAAGTATAACCGTTTGAAAAATGTACTGTATTTTGTGGTGTGTAGTACGCAGCTTTTTTTCTTTTTTTTGGCCCGTTTTCGACCTGGTGCGTATTATCCACCTGTGTGTACAATCTATTGATTTTGCCTAGTTTTGTCACTCAAAATATTAAGAATGTTAAAGAATAAACAGTCTCCCGTCTTCCGTGTCAATTGCGGTCCCGTAATTCCTTGTATTTTCGCTCAAGCATGGCAAATTACTACACCAGCTATAAAGAAATCGTTTGTTTTTAGTACACTCAAGATGTCTAGTGAAGTAATATTTTATAACATAATCTCATCAGGTTTCGATCGCTGCCCCTGATTTCTGATCGATACATGTACCATGGCGTTGTCAACTTGATAGCTGGAAGCTTTTATCTCATTCACCAAATGTCACTGTCGGCGGCGACGTGACTTGCCTATTCATATACACTGTATGCCTACATTCTGCTTGATTATTAGCGGACTCTACCATTATAGGCCCATATATTTCACAGCAATATATATGGTATGATATGCTTCTTATATAATTGGCAAATTTAAGTCAGTGGTATTCTCTAATGGTACAGCAGTACAGGCTACAATGCTAATATTTGTCTTAATTAGGTCAGATGAAAGATAGATTATGATTTATATTAGATCTACATCGCTGTCAATTAAATGTATTAAATCATAGGCTTATGGTATTTGATGTGTTTGGTACACCTGTCACTGGAAGCTAGCGTCAGTGATTTGGATGTAGCTGGCGTTCATGGTGGGCGTTCATTTGACTGCTGGTATTATAGACTGTAGACCCATTAACCAAGTGGCCCCTTCCCCATAATTTACTTGACTATAACTGCTTTCACCAGGTGGCGCTAATATGTTATGTCGTGATTATCTACTTGATCAATTCCACAGAATAACCAAAATAAATATTATACTCAGATAGTTATTTTTAATTTTATATTTTTATGTTGGTCATAATTTGTATATTCACCATATCATTTCGTTTATTTTATATAATCTACATGTAGGCCTATACTGGCAAATAAATTATGTCCTTGTGTAACCAGCTGGGGTGAACCACATTTTGAATGCTTTGAGTAATAAAGACGTACATGTACCTCACACATCCCCCATACAACTTGTATAGATACTCACCACCCTGGCGCGTACCTGAATGCATACTACCCACCGGTGTGTACTACCTATGTTTTTTTGTAAAAATCTTGCCATGTGCGTACTTTACACACTGCCAGATCATTCAATACCCTGCGAAATACGGTAAATGGTTTTGTTTTCTCCCTGAATCATGATCATTTTATGAATAGTAATAAATGGTAATAATAATAAATAGTGATAGTAATAAATAGTGATAAATCTACTTTGGCATCATATAGTCAAAATAGCTGAGTATCTCAACACTTATCAGTCTGCGAAGTGTTATAGAATTTCACACTCTGATAATCCTTGAAGTCTGTTTCACATAAAGCATGTAAAATTACATACCAGGGGTAGACATTAAGCATCTCAGGTACTTGCCCAGGGGGCAAGTTGGGTACACAAAATATTTGCCTGTAATAGGAAATAACTTGCCCGAACTTTTCCGTGGCGAACCCATTTTTAATCACTCAAAACAATGTCATCTAAATTAAATCTTTTTTTTTAGAACCAGTTTTGTTGCTTGTTAGATATCCTAATGGAATATCATATTTGGGCAACACCCGTCCCAGATCACACCACAGATTAATCTAATGTCTCATCTTCCAGCATACTTGCCTTTTTCTTTGGATCTTCTTTCATGAAACTGTTGTCACAACTTAGAGGTTTTAAAGAACCATTCTTGCTCACTTCAAGTTACCGCGAAATACGATGTATCTAATTTTTTTTACTATTTTCTATCTAAGGGGCCGCCACAAACGTTTATAATGTTCCAAAATACAAGCACAGTTCGTATTGGTGGGTGGGTGGTGGACCGTATTGACGTTTTGCGATTTTTTCAAAGTGCATTAAAAAAAATTGTTTTCAGTTATAAATAATTGCAGACTGCTTTTTATTCAGTGTAAATTTATGAAAACATGAAGTCAGCTAGAGATTTGTATATAAGTTTCCAATTTTGTATTCGAAGCGGAATTGATCTGCTATGAAGTTTCTTATGTCCCATACATTCGTATTGGGACATCGTGGGACATTTCTTCAACAGTCATATCTAAGACTTCCTTAGAATAATCAGGTCGAAAATATAATTTTTAGAATCAGTAACATTTCAGTTACATGCCCGCATGCTCAGTTCACAGGTCGCACAGTCATTAAAAAGTTATCGACATTTTTCGGACCTTAGGAGTTACAGTAGATCCTGTCACCAACGACCTTGCTTCTGCCAGACAAAAAGTGTTGTTGGTGCCAGAAAGTCGTTGATCACAGGAATGGGCTTTTGCCGTAAAATTTGCAAGTGCCTCGGCGGGTGAATGTCTGGCTAACGTCGGCGACATTCGCCCACTATTGACTGGTAGCTATTGTGAATCAAGGAACGCGGTTGCGGCAACATTGCAATGGCCATTCATATAGTAGTTAACCCTTTCATTACGACGATCTGACATGAAAAAAACAAGGACAAAGTATGGTAAAATAAACATTTTTATTAAACATAATTGTCATCATTTCAACGTTCATGAGCTATACCATCCAGATCAGTGGCTTTGAAAAAGTGTCCATTTGTCTGCTGTGTTGTTCGTTTGTTGTGCTTCATCTCACCCAGTTCATTCATTGCTTTTGAGAGGTAATAAAGTAATTTTGAATTAGCATGAAACATAGCAAAATCAATTCTATCAGTAAGAATGTCACTAATTTCTGAAATCTTCTGAACTGATGCAGAGGGCTGTGTATCCTCGTCATCATCATCGCCTTCCACCTCATCCACATCGTCTGATGACTTTTCGTTGCCACGTGCTCTGGCCATCAAAGCGTCCTCCCAATCATCATCATCACAGGCGTCGGTAGTGGCCACCTGGTCGTCGAATGAAATGAAGTTGTCAAAGGAGACACCAGGCTCTAGCATGTGATCCAGCTCAGCTGTCTGAACTTCAGTCACTGAAGTCTCTGCTTCCACATCAGTCTGAGCTCCACACTTAGTGAAGCACTTGTTGATCGTAGAGTCCTTGAGAACATCCCATGCATGGTTGACGTACTTGACCAGATCTGATGCCGTGTTACTGTCGTCCATCCTTAAAAGTAGATGGCGCAACAGTTTCTGTCTGTAGACCAGCTTCACTGCTTGGATGATCCCAGCGTCTAGAGGTTGTAGATGAGACGTGGTTCTGGGAGGCAAGAAGACGAGCTTAATGTTGGAGAGCTCCACGTCCGGTTGAGCTGAGCAGTTATCCAACAGGAGTAGGATTTTTCTGTTGAGGTTTTTCAGCCAGCTGTTGAAGATGTCACGTGTCATCCAGGCTTTTTTGTTGGACTCGTAGGTGACAGTCCTATCACCAAAGGCTGGATCTTCTCCCCTTTGGCTGAGCAACACAGTAGAACTGTCACTCTCTCTTTGGCAACTTTTCCACCTTTGCAGCTATCTCCTTTAGCCACCATAGACTTGGTGGGTAATGCCCGGAAAAACAGGCCAGTCTCATCTGTATTAAAGATGTTCTCAGGGGCGTACCCCTCACAAACACTAGGAAGACGTTTAATCCAGTCGTCAATCAGCAGCTTCACCTGACAACACAGACATCTTGACGTCATGGCGTGTCCGCCATGACTGCAACCACCTGTTTGAAGCAGCAAAGTCATCATGACCAAGTGGTAAACTATACAGAATAGCTTGCTGTTGAATCATCTTGCCTGATATTGGAAATTTTTTAGAGCGTGCCAGACAAAACCAATCCCACACAAGCACGTCAATGTCAGGATATGCTATTTTACGCCTCTTTACAGTCTTTTGGTCTGAACGACCGTTTCCACTCTGCCACAATGACATTATAGACCTCTCTATCTCTGATGATATTTTGGATTTGCTTTTTGCCACAATCTATATCTTTTGAAATAGCAAGAGCTGTTTCACATTTGTCTTTCCTTTGAATAACTTTAACTCTATCCTCTAAAGTCAGCATTTTACGCTAATAGCTAGCTTTACATTTCTCTGTCATGTTTAAATCAGAAATTGAGCATAGGTAGAGTGATCAAGTAAAGACAGAATACATATGATTCACTCTACCGATTTCTACCCAGTTTTATACAAAAAACGTTGTTTCGCAGCTGCTGTGTGAAATTCACGCCTGTACTGCCATGTTGAATTCTTCAGGTGAAGCAAATACATCAATCTACGGCCTTGGAGAGGACTACTAGTAGATGGGGCCGTGGTAAAATCCAATACAAACTGTATTTTGGGATATTGCAAACTTTTGTGACGGCCCCTCAGCAGTTGGTTAAACTATATAAAATGTTATATCAGACAAATTTATACAATTCACGAGTTAACCACGGTTACAGTCTACAACACACCTGTACCTAGCCTATACATGATGCAGCAAGCTTGGATAGCTAAACCATTACTATAAAACAAAATATTAGATTTCAGGAAATTTCGACTCGATCAAATTCAAAATGGCCGCATATCGGCCATTATTCATTTTCACATGACAAGATATTTGGTAAACCATGCTAGATGGCTAGACCATTACTATAAATTAAAATGTGAGTTTCGGGGGAGGATGCACCCTGGAAATGTTTAACTCTTATCGAATGCAAAATGGCTGACAATCTGTGCTAAATAGCTAGACCATTACTACAAAATAAAATGTGACGTTTCAGGAGAGAATGCATTTAAAAAAAATTTGACTCGATCATATTCGAAATGGCTGCCTATCAGCCACTATTCCCTTTCACATTGCTGGTATTTGGTAAACTGTGCTAGATAGCTAGACTATTACTATGAAACAAAATGTGAGATTTCAGGAGAGGATGCATTTTAAATTTTTTTGACTCAATCAAATTCAAAATGGCCGCCTATCAGCCATTATTCACGTTCACATAGCCGTTATTTGGTAATCCTTACTAGATGGCTAGACCATTACTATAAAACAAAATGTGAGATTTCAGGAGAGGATGCACTATGAAAATTTTCAATTCGATCAAATTAAAAATAGCCGCCTATCGGCCATTATTCACTTTTACATGGCTGAAATTTGATAAACCAAATGTGACGTTTAAGGAGAAGATGCACATGTATCTTGAAAACTTTCGACTTGATCAAATTCAAAATGGCTGCCTATCGGATACTATTTACTTTCACATTGCTGATTTTTGGTCAACCGTGCTAGATCGCTACACCATTGCTATAAAACAAAATGTGAGATTTCAGGAGAGGATGCATCTTTGCAATTTTTGACTCGATCAAATTCAAAATGGCCGCCTATAGGCCATTATTCACTTTCACATGGCCGTTATCTGGTAAGCCGTACTAGATGGCTAGACCATTACTAAAAATCGAAATGTGAGATTTCAGGAGAGGATGCATCTTGAAAAATTTCGACTCGATCAAATTCAAAATGGCCCCCTATCTGCCATTATTTACTTTCATATGCCGAATATTTGGCAAACCGTGTTAGATGGCTAGACCATTACTATAAAGGGGTACTGGGATGATTGCTAGTAGTAGTACTTTTTGCCCCCATCTGGGGAGGGTCATTAGGGATCTGTCCCGTCTGTTGGATGCTGTGTACGGCATTGTACGGAAGCACTAGTCTACAGCAATCATCCAAGGGCAGCTGCAGCCTCCTCGTATCTGGCTATAATCTTTGGGCGGATTGCCAGTGGCGTACCCTGGTTCCTCCGCTCAACAGCAGAGCCAATGCAGCACCCGCATCAGTGCTGGCGCTGATGTAGGCCGTGGTAGCCTTAAATAACCGGCAATAGCGTGTTTGACATTAGGTCTCTCACGTGGGATGAATGGAGTTACCCAGAGGGAGTGATCCTTCCTATTGTTACTCTGGGGACTATCCGACCCGAGGATAGTGGAGCTGCGCAAAATGCCAAAGAGTTTCATCATTAAATTGTACAGCGAAACTCAAGTCTCCGGCCGTCTGGGCATGTCTGGGGGTATATCCCCTACACATGCCCAGAACCCCTTATCAGGCGAGCGAAGGAAAACGCTCTCAATAACCCACCATGCCCTATCACCCCCACCCTCACATCATCATCTGTACATCATTCATCTCATCAACTGAATACAACGTTTTTATCGAATTATAATGTCACTTAAAAGACCTTTGTGCCGAAAAGTGACGTAAAGCAATGATTTACTACTACTACATTACTATAAAACAACTGTGATGTTTCGAGGGAGGACGCACCCTGACATTTTTCAACTAGATTCAAAATGTCTGTCCTATCGGCCAATAATTACTTTCACATGCCCAATATTTGGCAAATTGTGTTAGATGTCTAGACCATTACTATAAAAAAATGTGAAGTTTCGGGGGAGGATGCACCCTGAAATTTTTTAACTAGATCGAATTCACATGTGTTGCACCCCCCAGTCAACAGACGACACCTTGGATTTTCTGAAGAGTGAAATTTTGGAATCATTTTAAGCCCGGGTGTGCATCTGTATCTACATGTATAAGAAAGTTATAGGGTATTAATGACAGGGGGGTGGTCATTCAAGTAAATTATGACAAGTTGGACCTAAACGACAAAGAATGATTTTTTGTTTTAATGATACCAGTATTTAAAACGTCTGGGTTTCGTACATTAAATAAAAAATATTATTTTACATTTTTTTTGCTAAAATATCCCCCCGAATACCCCAAAAAACTTATTTACCATATTAATTATTATTATTATTTATTCATTGTCAGATGAATCTGTATCAGAGTCTATCTGCTTATATTCCGATATGTTCAAGCTTACCGCATCAATAAATTATCTGAAAATACATTAATATGAAATGAAATGAGCTGGCGTAGTGTAAGGGTTTTTTTTGGGGCATTCTCAACCCCCCTTATTTTTTTCAAAAAAAGCAAAGTAACTAATAGGCCTAATATGTAGTCAATTTTTTTCACCAAATTTGGGAGAATCGTTCACATTGTGCTAAAATTACCAAAATTGGTACAGAAATGATCTAGAGTATACTGCTCCATATTGGAAGGGAATCTACCGTGCAGCTGTAGTGTGAGGGCTTTTTTCGGGGCATTTTCAACCCCCCTTAAAATCAAGTAATTGGTAGTCTATTTTTGTTTTTCACCAAATGCGTCTACAAAACTGTTTATTAATGATATTTGTAGTTTACTAAAACAAATCAAGGGTGGGTCTATTGAGCGTTAGGGGGTTCACACCCTCTTTTTCGAAAAAAATATTATGTACAATAAATGCCCTAAATTAGGTAAAATCGTTCATAATGTGATAAGGCACTAAATTTGATACAGGGCTACACAAAGGTATACTGATCCATATCGGGAGCGGAGCTACCTTGTAGATGTGGTGCAAGGGCTTCGTTCGGGGCATTTTCAACCCCCCCCTTATTTTTAATAAGTAATTGTTAAACATAGCCTACATGTTGAAAATATTAAAAATATCTTTCACCAAAAATATCTACAAAAATGTTTCTTAATGATGTTAGCCATTTTAATCAAATCAGGGGCGCATCCGTGTGGCGCGGGGGGGGGGGGGTGCCACACTCCACTATTTGCCATTTTCTTAATGAAAAGATCTGTAAATCAATATTAGAAAAAATGATAACACATTGTGGTACACACAACTAGTATAATAAATATAACTATATAAATATAACTGTCAAAAAACAATGTATTTCCGTTATAAAATAGAGTATTCTTTCTTTATTTGATACATCAATTGCATACTATGGCTAAAATAGCGCTAATAAATGAATGTTTATTTTCAGCATAATTTTTAAAGGCGGATTTTTAATTGAATTGTATTGTTTGAATGGTAATCTATGCATATGGCTTTTAATAAAAATTGTTAATGAAATCTAAAAATAGTAAAAAAAATGGTCTTGACATTTTGTGGGACGTTTATAACTCAGGTCACTGAAACAATCTGCACAAGAGAACTGAAATCCGTAAAAGGTTTGTGGCTCACGGTAAGCTACCAAAAATTGGCAAAGCTTTCTCAGAATAAACGAAATCAAAGTTGAGCTGTTAGAACAAGTGGCCTCCGTGATCTGTGAAATTGAAATTCAAAATAAAAAAGCTACCATAGGTGAGGATGTTGCCTGTAGGTCTATTCCTCAAACATTGGATAAGGAGGATCTAGAACCTTTTACCCAGGAAGAAGCCGAGGGTAGAATCATATTTATTCATGTGGCTGATGCAGCCAGGCAAGGTTACCATAACATAAGGTGTACACCATTCAAATTCCATGGGGGGGGGGGGGAGCGGCTAGAGTATTTTTAAAATGTATAATTTCGAGCGGACTCTGCTGTAAATAAATAATTTTTGCTCTATATTTTCTATATAAACATGATAAACATGTGGTAGAATTTTGAAAAAAAAGCGCTGCCGAGCCGGGTTGAAATAAATAATTTCTCCGCGACAAAAACCCGACCCCCCCCCGGATATTGAATGGTGGGCCCTTAATGATAAGAACTGTTGATCCAATATATATTCCAGCCCACGCCATAGCTTCTCACTGCACTATGTTCCATAGCTTCACTGGGTGTGATAACGCGTCAGAATTTACTATACGAGGTAAAAAACGGCTTGGGAATCATGAGAGCGTTACAGAAGTGTTCCTTCATCTTTCTGAGCAACCAGACATACTCTCAGAGGCTAACCTAGCTGTTGTTAAGCGGCTCGTTATATTGATGTACAGTAAGACATGATTGTGATGTATTGAAAGTGAATGAGGCAATGCCAAATTATCTTCAGTCAAGGATCACGAAACATTTAAAATATACCACCTACTGAGGCTGTCCTTATTGATCACATAGTGCAAAAAAGAGTGCAGCATACCAGGCTAGTCCCTGCTGGGCTTAGTCCACACTAAAATAAAATACCCTAAGCTGCCTAGTTTTGCAGACTAGGGGTGGATCCTTGTCTTAAAATGAGTCGTTGAGGCCCACTGGACAACCGAAGCTGCTAAGTAAAGAGCTGTAAAGGTCTTTGCAAGTGTATTAAAGCAAATAATATGCGTACCCGACTGTGTAGATGTGTTAGTAAATGCAAAGAGTAGATACGTTTTATAGATCAATATAAGCTTATCAATTCAGTTGTTTTTTAATAATACTAGGACCAGAGCTAAGGCTATTCACCAAAATATTTAACATTGATAAATGTGGTATTGTTTCGTTTGGAATGAATATATAATTACACAGTCACATTTAGTAAATGGTCCAATTTTGTTCTGCTATAGATAAGATTATATTTTTAAAATAAATACATTGTATTGTGCTACTCAACACAAGTTTAAATGTGAGCTTTGACAAAAGAAAAACAGAATAGGAAATGGGACTTAAACAATACAAGGGGTGTTTATATGTTTATTTGCACAGCATTTTATCAGATTGTATGTCTTGTTATGTTTTAAATGTGTTGCATTGACTGAATAAAGTGTTCATATCAATTGTCAATAATAAACACATTTGTAGACATATTTAGTTTAAAATATATTTTTAAAAAGGGGGGATCGGTTATTCCCTTCCAATATGGATTAGTATACTTTTGTGTAGCTTTGTACCAAATTTGATGATTTATCACATTATGAATGATTTTACCTTATTTAGGGCATTTATAATAATAATTTGACAAAAAAGGGGGTGTGAACTTCTAACGCGGCATTGGATCCACCCTTGACTTGTTTTAATAAATTACTAACATCACTGATAAACAGTTTTGTAGACATATTTGGGGAAAACAAAATTTGACTACTAATTACTCGTTTTTTTTTGAAAAAAATAAGGGGGGTTGAAAATGCCACGAAAAGCCCTTACACTACAGCTGCACGGTGTTTCCTCTTCCAATATGGATCAGAATACTCTAGTCCTGTACGAAATTTGGTGCTTTTATCACAATGTGAACTATTGTCCCAAATTTGGTGAAAAAATGACTACTTATAACAAATAAGGGGGGTTGAAATGCCCCAAAAAAGCCCTTACGCTACACCTGCTCATTTCCTTTTTTATATATGAATGTATTTTCAGATAATTAATTGACACGGTAAGCTTGAACATAACGGAACAGGGCTCGAAATTGGCCACGTCTGATCGTCCGAGACGACCAACAATCTGGGAAGGACGAGTTGAGTTTCAATGAGCATGTCCTACTGGACGAGTGCCCCTGCTTGACAATTATTAGGCAGTACAAGTAATATTTTTTAGAAGGACTAGTTGATTTTTTAGCTAGTTGTCTGCCTGGACAAGTGAAAATTTAGTCCAATTTTGAGCCCTGCGGAATATAAGCAGATGGACTCTGATGCAGATTCATCTGACAATAAATAAATAATAATAATAATAATTAATATAGTTAATATTAATATAGGAGGTATTTTGGGGGTATTTTGGCAAAATAATGTGAATTTTTTTTAATTTTTTTTATTTAATGTACGAAGCCGATACGTTTTAAATACTGGTATTATTAAAGCAGCCCCTTGGGATGACATCAATTTTCGTTTTTAATTCCGTACTGAAGAAGTGTATCCCACGAATCATGTTTTATTTTTTTCAGATTTTTTATATTTTTACAGATATTTCTAATCAACATTTCTATGAAACCAGAAGTAACCCAAACAAACTATTTGTATACATGAAGGACGATAGAATGTTTCACAGCATTGGGCCACATGCTGATGGCATCGGCCCGGCGTTGGGTAGACAATCAGTGCTGCAGGTGTGTCCTCCTGTGTCCTGATTACAAGACAACAATTAGCGGCGTCTGTTCTGATCTTACCGTCTGATACGTGGGAATATGTGATGTAAAATGCTGAATATTGCTCACTTGTTTTGTTTACATGGCAATATACGACCTGGAAATACAAGTATTTCACTCTTTTTCGGTACTTTAAAATTGTTTTTTGACTTTTTCGTATTTTCAGTAAAGATCAGTAGGCTATATAGCTTCATATAAATTAAATTTTCAAAATTGACAACATTGAAAATGTCTCATCCCAAGGGGTCCCTTTAAAACAAAAAAATCAGTCTTTAAATGTGTCCTTTGTCGTTTAGGTCCAGCTCGTCTTAATTTACTTGCATGATCCCCCCTCTCATTAATGCCCTATAACTTTCTTATACGTGTAGATACAGATGCACACCCGGGCTAAAATTGATCCCAAGATTCACATCTTTCCAATGGTACCTCACAACAAATGTTGGCGGGGGGGGGGGGGGGGGGATTGCATCAAACTCTTTTTTTTTTTTAAGTGAATTTTGTAACACTGGCTCCCAGCCTATACATCTCTTCATCACATATGACTCGGTCAGTCTTATTGTGATTGGTCGTGGATTAGTTTGCTCCCACTGATTGACAGTCACCTACAGCACCCTCCCCTATTGTCACCGACAATTTTCGTATCACACTGGGCACTAGAATGTCTTATTGCTGGGTCAACATGATCGACGCTGTCTCACAACTGGAACAATGGCGGCTGCCGACCTGCGCTGATGTGTTGACAACACAATGTGTTGACAACCATGTCAAAAATAAGAAACACAGGAATTTCCTCTTTATATCTAGCCTAACTGGTAAGTGCGCAGCACAAAAATAAAAAACTTTTGCAGTTCTAGTCTATGGACATGTTTACATCATATGGTCATATTAATAAGCTAAAATTAAATCACAGATTTTTTGATGATTTTAGACCTGGGCACGTCCCTTTAACCAATTTACATTTTCATATTATTGGAACTCATTCCAATAATGTTGTAATATGGTTCACAAAACGGATTCTGGGCACTGTTTTTTTGTGTCCATTTTCTGTGTGTCCCAAATGACTATCACTCACCTCTTCTCAAAAACTACAACACCCATAGATCCAGTTTTCTGTTATCACATAGCCTATAGTAGGCCCACCAAACGTTGTTTCTGAATAAGCATAAATATCTGTATTTGCTGAGTTATTAGGATTCCCGTCGTCAATTTTACGACATTTAGTGGTCCCCAGTTTTTGAGCTGTGGGTTGAGCCATCAGTTTATACCCTGTAGATAACACAGAGATTTTACCGAGAACAATGCCTACCTTGTTATCAAACTAGTCCAATATAATCTTAAGAAATCGCCACAATGAGAGTCTGAAACTGGGGTAAGCTAGCAGATGCTCTACTTTCCAAAGCAAATATATTATGATATCAGGGATAGAGCTTGGCCTTTTCTTTAACTAGAGAGCAGGACTACCAACACTCAAGTTTTACTAGTCCGCCAGAGGTTATACTGGTCCTAGAAATCCCATGTAGGCCTACCGTCAACTTAGGTTAACTACTTTCCAATCCAAGGGGCTGCTTTGACGCCACCTCGGAGAATTAATGAAAGCCCTTTTCTTCGTTTTTTTAACTAACATTATTTGGCTAAATTTGAATATTTATAATATAGTAGTCTAGTTATTATATAATAAATATTGATGTTACTTAGAGATAACTAAATTTTTATCAAATTTCGAGATGGTAGCAAAGTAACCCCATGCCTAACAGAAAAATAAGTCTGCTTCCGATTATGGAGCAAAAACGTTTAATAAAGGTAGGTAGGTCGGTGATTTATTTTATTTTATAAAACACTTTCTGGTTTTAATATCCTACATCAACATGTATATATTGGATACATTCGTTTCTCCTTTTCTTGCGATGCGATGAAAAATTGAACTGCACATTGATTTCTTTGTAGGTAGGTCGCGTAAGCAGAAAGTATTTTTTAGTGTAATGCAAATAAAAAAAATAATCCCAAGATTATAATCCAAGGTAGGCATGTAACCGGAAACAGACTTATATTTTTTAAGTATTGATAATAAAAAATGTTACATCGATGTATAATACCCATTGAACATGTTGAAGGGATAAAAATAAACTGATGTAGACCCAAAATTAGTGTTCTCATACAGTCCATGCCACAAATGATAAAACTGAACAGGAGGGCGGTGCATAATACTTTACATGTAGGCCTACATAGGCTACATTTTGTAATGATTAATAACTCTACCCGATATGATAAATTTAAATTTTTGTAAGCCCCCAGGACTGCAGGTAAGCGAAGGTCACGTTTCGAAATTACGCTTGTAGCAGGATAAAATAAATGGGTGAAAAATTCAGGCCAATGAAGCCTAGTTGCTTGAACATATTCATGCAGCGTTATTTTTTTACTAGACAAACGGTACTAGTAAAGATAAATGTTTACTAGTCCTCAGCTCTTTTTACTAGTGATAGGACTACAGGACTACCCCTAATTTCGAACCCTGTGATATAGATGCAATATTTTGCAATGATATATATTGCCTTTGAAAATCTAACACTTGGTCTTTATAGCATCTAGCGCCATAGCCACAATTGTGGTGAAAAAATTCTTAATGGTGCTGATTTACATCTTGGGCAAGCCATTGGACAAGATGATCTCCCCTGACCAATCACACACACAACATCTAGGTCACTCAAATCTCTGGATATTTCAACATGTACGACAGATACGTGACATTGACATAGAGGCTGAGCTAGATCTCAGGCACATCATTGGTCGAGAAAGTCATCTCGACCAATCTCATGCGAGATATCTGGGTCAGTCATATACTGAAGGGCCATCACGCTTTCCGTGAGTGAGCTGATACTGCTATTAACTCAAAAGGCAGTATCTGCTCACATGTAATGTAAGCAGCTACTGTGTTTGTTAATTGTGGCTGTTATTTCAGCATATACACATGATCACACCCGGCTCCAGGCGAACTGTGATTATGTAATACGCGAGGACTCGCCACCTTATCTCTACTGACTGTGAACTAAATCTATGTAAATTGTAAATATATCAAAAATCAAGATATAGATTTGTTCTTTTCAGCTAAAACTACTCAAGATTGATATATTACAGACTTCCTTAGTGCCAATATTGACAAAATGATCAATTTTTAAGTCAGGATCAAACGAACTGTAGGGCCTACAGAGACGGAAAGCCAGAGGTGGTATGCCTGTGATCAGCTATCACCCGGCAAACACAACTCATTGACCCAATGCTGGGCTAGTGTTGGCCCAGTGGTTATTGTGAATCAATGCACGCGGTTATACAGAAACATAGCAATGCCCGTTTATATAAGTTAACTTTTTCATTGCGACGATCTGACATGGAGAAATATTAAATATAATTGTCATTATTTTAACGTTCATGGTTTTAAAATCAAGATCAGTGGTTTCGAAAAAGTGTCCAATTGTCAGCTGAGTTGTTCGTTGATTTAACTTGATTGATCTGACTTAATTTATCGCCTGATTTAATTTATCGCCGATTTCCGGTCTCGCCAAATCTCACATTGCAATTTACACCCAACACATTTACAAAATCACTTTCTTGTAAGTATTGAATAACAGCGGAGCAAATGAAACTCATATTATTTCCGCGACTGTCCCTATGACGGTCAGCGATAAGCAGTGAAGAAATAGAGCAATGACAGTGAGTCAGATCACTGAGGGACCAACCACATATCTCAGTCATGGGGTACTGAGGGACCAACCGCATATCTCAGTCATGGGGACGACGATTTTCATAAATAGGACTAGTGGTAATGATAGATTGTAAGCCACGTATGCCTATATATTAAGTATCAAATTGGTTTTGTGAATTGGGTTTAGTTTACGAGCAAAGCTTTCTTACAGAAGGTTTGTTGATTGTAATGTTCAGCCTATTTTGGTGTCCATTACTAGCCATGAATGAAAGTCGGAATAGTTTATTGGAGTGTGTTCAACCATTTCCGGCCTACAGGCTTGGTAGTTATCCTACGGATAATATGATATCAGCAATAATTATAATATCTGATCACACAATTTATTTTAAAAAACATCATAGTTTTGTTATAATATTTATTACGCTATTTTTAAAACTTGTATTCCTGGCACAAATCATTGTCATATCGACAGATCTGGTCGACAGGCGTGCTGAAACTCCGATTGGTCAACATCTCCCTCCCATCGCATTCGTCTCACTAATTTAGCTTCTATACTGCATGTACCGTTTGTTTATATTGATCAGTCAAATTTAACCAATTCAAATTTTTACAATATTGCGACTCATTCCAATAATGTTTTAATATGATTCACAAAACGGATTCTGGGCACTGTTTTTTTGTGTCCATATAATGTGTGTCCCAAATGACTATCACTCACATCTTCTCAATTACGGCAAAACGCATAGGTTCAGTTTTCTGTCATTCTATAGCTTACAGTAAGCCCACCAAACGTTGTTTCTTAATAAGCATAAATATCTGTATTTGCGGAGTTATTAGGATTTCGTCGTCAATTTTACGACAGTTAGGGGTCCCGAAATTTTGAGCTGTTGGTTGGGCTATTGATTTATACCCTGTAGATTGCCGGTAGATTTTACTGAAAACAATGCCTACCTTAGGATCAAACTAGGCCAATATAATCTTAAGAAACCACCACAATAAGAGTTTAAAACTGGGGAAAGCTAACAGATGTTTTACTCTTGAGACCAAATCTATCATGCAGGCATCAAAGTAAAACCTATAAACCTATAAAAACCTTTAAAAACCTATATTTTAAAAAGTAACCTATATTTTTCTGAAAATAGCCTATATAACCTATAAAAACCTATATTTTGATTTTGCTTGAACAAAAACATTATGTTGACCTATATTTTAATTGTGTGAATGTGTTTGTGTCAAATAATTTGTTTTTCAGATAGAAATGCTTTAAATATAATTTAATTCCGCAAATTAGTCTGAAATAAATAATTATTTATGCTTATTAGCTACATAATTTCTTTAAAAATTTCAGCCACGCTTCGCTCGGCATAAATTTTACTACACTTTGTCTGATATTGGTTCAACCTATGTGGACAATTTTTTTTTTATAAATAATATATATTCACCTCCATAGCTAAACTTGTGTGAAGAATTTAGTAAGTGCAATAAATAATTTGTCCAATTCAAACACTCCAGCCCTCCTCTGATTGAACATGGCTCCGTTAAGGCGAGCAGTTCGTCTTGTTGCCTATGTAAGTTTGAAAGACCATACTTCATGTATTTAACCATAAGCTGATCCCCCGGTAAATGACGATGGACAGACCTGTATAAAAAAATATGCATTTTTGGCACAATGTATTATACTGTATATTCAGATGTGTGTACTGTACAGTATACTTCCTGAAATACGGTGGATATGACTTTGAAATAGTAAAAAAGTATGAATTTTCACATGGCGGGTACATTAGTGTGACTAGAAAACCTATAAAAACGTATAATTTTATGTCAAATAAACCTATAAAAGCCTATATTTTGATGAAATAAACCTATAAAAAAACCCTATATTTTGACCTGAATGGACTTTGAAGCCTGATCATGATATCGATACAATATTTTACAATAATATATATTGCCTTTGAAAATCTAACCCTTGGTTTAAATGCCTCTAACACCATATCTACAATTGTGGTAAAGACCATTCTGAGATACGCTGACCTACATTTTAAGCAGATCATAGGACAAGATAGACTTCCCTGACCAATCAGACACTGGAATCTGGGTTGTCACATCCCTTGACCTTTCAGTATGCTGCACGGTATACCAGTAAACATGTGATTTGCTGCTTGTCTTTGAGCAACACATGATAACACAATATCATCCGATAGACGTACAGACAGTTGACCTACAGCTGCCGTCCAAACCTAAAGGCAGTATCCGCTCACTTTACAAGTGAGCAGATACTCCCTTTGCAGAGCAGATGACATATGCTTACTACAGCACGTTTTGCGGGTGGCAGGGTCTTAACCCAGCAAGCACGAGATTTGGAGTGATTGTTGGTTCTATGAGGTTTCACTGTCTACGACGCTGGCTCAACATTGAACCAACAATGGCTCAATGTCTCATGTTTGCTGCATGGGTTAGGTGTAGGCCTATACACACAATGCAGTCCGCCACCTAGCCACAACTGGCTGTATCGCCTACCCCTGTGATTATATTATGACTGTAATGGCTACACTGTGACATATAAGTACGCTGTTGACTGTGGATTAAATCTATTTTATTTTTAAATATCTAAGGATTAAAAATGACATAATTGTTTTTTTAGCTCCCGCCGTCACCATAGGTGAGACGGAGGGAGCTATGGATTCCGCCTCCGTTTTTTTTTGCATCTTCTTTTGTCTATAACTTTGTAAGAAAAAAAGCTAGGATAACAATTTTTTGTATGTGGGTTACTTCCAGGTGGATAATGGACAGGTTAAAATATTTTTAATCTAAATTCAATACGCAAGGTCGCAGAGGAGAAAATGATGATGTTACGGCGTTGGGCCGTCCGTGAACAATTCGTTTCCGGAGCATATCTCTGAAAGTACTTTTCCGATTGTCTTCAAATTTTACACACAACACCTCTAGGGGGTCTAGTTGTGACCTACTTTTGGTTCAGAACTATGACCTATTTAGACGTTTTAACGCACACTTTGTTTCCGGACCAGATCTCGAAAAGTACTGGGCCGATTATAGTCATATTGCACATACATGTTCTCTAAGGTCCCTAGTTGTGCCTTTTCAGGTTTTTGGACCTTGACCTTAAAGTTGACCCAGCACTTTGACCTAATTTATAACATCGGTAAATTCGACTGAAAGATTTTGCGGAATATCATGAAAACCGCTCAAGATAGCTACACCATTACTATAAAACAAATTGTGAGGTTTCAGGAGAAGATGCATCTTGATAAATTTCAAATCGATCAAATTAAAAATGGCCGCCTATCAGCCATTATTCACTTCGACAGGCCTGATATTGCGGAATATCATGAAAACTGCTCAAGATAGCTACACCATTACTATAAAACAAATTTCAATGTTTCAGGAGAGGATGCATTTTGAAAAAATTCAACTTAGTCAAATTCAAAATGGCCGGCTATCGGCCATTATTCACTTTCACATGGCCATTATTTGGTAAACCGTGCTAGATGTCTAGACCATTACTATAAAGCAAAATGTGTGATTTTAGGAGATAATGCATCTTGAAATAGTTCTACTTGATAAAATTCAAAATGGCCGACAATCAGCATTATTTACCTCGATAGGCCTGATATCAGCTAATCCTATCGGCCACTATTTACTTTCACATTGCTGATATTTGGTAAACCGTGTTAGATAGCTGGACCATTACTATAAAACAAAATGTGAGATTTCAGGAGAAGATGCATCTTGAACAAAATTGACTCTATCAAATTCAAAATGGCCGCATATCGGCCATTATGCACTTTCACATAGCCTTTATTTAGTAAGCCGTACTAGATGGCTAGACCATTAATATAGAACGAAATGTGAGATTTCAGCTGAGGCTGCATCTTAAAAAATTTCAACTTGATCAAATTCAAATGACCGCCTTTAGGCCATTATTCACTTTCACATGGCCGTTATTTGATAAGCCGTGCTAGATGGCTAGACCATTACTATAAAACAAAATGTGAAATTTCAGGAGAGGATGCATCTTGAAAAATTTAGACTTGATCAAATTCGAAATGGCCGCCCATCGGCCATTATTCACTTTTGAATGGCCGATATTCGGTAAAACTGTGCTAGATGGCTAGACCATTACTATAGAACGAAATGTGAGATTTCAGCTGAGGATGCATCTTGAAAAATTTCAACTTGATCAAATTCAAAATGGCCGCCTTTAGTCCATTATTCACTTTCACATGGCCGTTATTTGATAAGCGGTGCTAGATGGCTAGACCATTACTATAAAACAAAATGTGAGATTTCAGGAGCGGATGCATCTTGAAAAATTTAGACTCGATCAAATTCAAAATGGCCCCCAATCGGCCATTATTCACTTTGACATGCCCAATATTTTGCAAACTGCTAGATGCTAGTCCATTACTATAAAACAAAATGTGAGGTTTGGGGGGAGGATGTACCCTTAAATTTTTAACTAGTCTATATCGAATTCAAAATGTCCGTAAATCAGCCATTTTTTTTATCTCGATTGGCCTGACATCGGGTAGGCCCTAAACCGTGCCAGATAGGTGGACCATTACTGGGATACTGATTAGGATCATTAATTTCAATGGAGGTTTGCAATCTCTGAGAGACTGTCTAGTTCTTATCTTACTCTTAGACTGAGCCTCTTAGGCCTAGTTGACTCGCGTCTTGATTTTTGACCTAGCCTAGGACTACATTAATAACCCTACACAAATTTGCTTAAATCAAATTCTAATTTGGAGCGTGAGCTCCTGGACTTAATGTCTCTTTTTCCACTTCATTTGAATACCTATGTTAGGCCAGACTTTTTTATTAAAGTTTTTGTTTTACTGTAAAACATCTAATAAAAGAAGTCTGGCCTTATGAGTCTACAGCCATTTAATTCTCACAGATTCAGATTCTGACGTATAAAGATGGTCCCCGGGATGAAAGGGTTAAGACATATAGTGGGCACTCTTTGAATATCAAGCACTCCATGGTGACAGGATGTTTTTTTGTAAATTTTGTTTAAACATGCTGCAACTTCATGATAGATCTGAGCTGCCACTTTCAAGGATCTGATGGGGGGTGTAAACCTAGACTTACATGTAGGCTGCACATTGGAATAACAGACTGGTGGTATAGCTAACTGACTATGTCGAAGCCCGACAAAGACATTGTGTTCTACCCAATCATAGACTATGCACAAATCCAAGTTTAAAAGTTGTGCTGGTTAAAAGATGCAGTCATGAGAAAGAAAATAAAGTTAGCCTTGAATAAATTGGACAACAAATGATCACGTTATTAGGTTTTTTACATCAAAAGTGAGCACAGAATTAACATTGATGCTCTGTAAACTGAGGCGCAGTTGCTGATACCTGGATCGAGGGCAGTGCTAATGAACAAATAGGCCAAATACAAGTATTTGCCCGAAAAACACAAAAATACGGCCAGTCGGCTTTTGTCCATAATGATAAAGTGTAGAAGCTGATCAGTACTGTACCAGACAAATAACTGTTTTTTGCACCTGCCGAAACTTTACTATAGTCGGATTCACATTAACCGTGGTGGATGATTTTCGCCTATTTCTCAGTCAATTCTGAACCAATTTTCATGAAATTTTACACACACCATTTTCCATTCATGTCGTGACTACTCCGAAAAATTCGCAAAGTTTTGATAAATATTTTAGAAGTTAGACCATTTGACATGTAGTGAATAAATAAAAATGTTGCTCTGTATTTAACCCATTAGCAACTGATTAGCTCCGTCTCAGAATTTTACTACATGTCAAATGGTCTAACTTCTAAAATACTTATCAAAACTTTGCGAAACAGGGTAGACATGACATGAATGGAAAATAGTGTGTGTGAAATTTCATGAAAATTGGTTGAGAATTGACTGAGAAATCCGCGAAATTCAATAATCCTGGTTGATGAATTTAATGTGAATCTGACTATAGGACAAATACAGTTGCGTAATAAGGCATCATAATGGTCGTTATTTTTTGGCTCAGAATTATTGAAATGATTGAGTCACTCTGTGTCACTCAAATCTGCATACAAGTAAATTCCCAAATTAAATTTTCAACCCCAGCATATTCTGTACTTTAGCTTTTCTACTACATAATGGGATACATTCCCATTGTGTAGTATACTATATGTTATAGTATGCTATTATTAATGATTGGTATTATCTGAAATAGGCAAACATTTTTTTTCATTGGCGATGACCTATCTGGTTTAAGCTACATTTTGTGAATCATTTTTTTTTTTTTTCAGGTGGAACGAATCCGCCAGTGATATTTTCTTTGCAACAGAAATATATGGTCAGTATCTTGAACAATATGATACCTCTTTGCTCTACTGTTGCGGTTGTCTGGGCTTAATGAATTTTAGTGTTGATTTATTCCACGACAATGACGTTAAATTCGTTGAGCTGAGAACATATCTAACGTCATGTGTCTGTTAAAAATAACTTGTTTCATTGCAACACGTTCTTATATTTTGAGATTTCTGCTTAGATTTTGAGATAAACACTGTTAATGTTCGTCTCATTTCACCTACTGAAGGCATAATACAATGGCAGCCATCACTGCTCGGCCCAGTGTCTACAGTTCACTTGATCAATGTGTGCAGAGGCTTCACTCAGTACTCAACGGTAATTGGTCGATTCGGTGACGTCACGCGTGATCTCAGCAGTGCTCAGTGATAGCACCAAGCTCAGCAGTAGGCCTACCTAGCAACGGTTTAATCAATGAAGGCACAAAACGCACACCCTGAAACAAAACAACCAGGTGTGCCTTATAGGGACATGGGTGGGCCTCATAGGGACATGGGTGGGCGTTTTGAGAATACTTGTCTTGTGCATGCTAAATCAGTGGGGGGCGTTATAGGAAAATTGGGGTGGGCTTTTTAGGCACATGAGAAAATATTAGAACATGATCATTTCCTGAAAAGACCTTATGCCAGGCTTGTAATATTCATGCTAAAAATACGCAATAGTCGGGGCTGTTAGGGATATTTAGGGGCAAATTCTTCCAAAGCTACAACATTTGGCACAGATATAGAACATATTATACTCTTTCGATTTGCGATGGATGCCAAGACAGGAATCGCTCAGGGCCGGTGTATTAGAAAAATCCAAGATGGCCGCCATTCAGATTAGATGTATACCTTACTAAGGATACCCAAAGGGCTGTGACCACGTGATATATTGCTATGTGTTTTATTTATGGGCAATTTAGCTACTTCTGTTGTTATTTTATTTAAATAATTGGATTTGTTCACAATTATTAAACAAAAAAAGACAAGTTTGCAAAAAAATGCTTGAAAATTATTAGGTTTAATACTAGACCAGACGTGGCTGGGGGTAAGGTGTCACCCGTAAGGGAATTATTTTCATATAGCTGCACTACTCATGGGCCAAAATCAACCTGTTGATCAGGTAACTGCCGCTGCTTTACTGAACTATGGGCAGAAATGTACATGACCTATACATGTGCGATTTTGGTCCAATTTTGAAAAATCGAACGTATGTCAAATTTTGCCCACTGAGTGGTCAAATTTTAAGCTATATCAATATATTTATTATCAATGCAAAGCTACTGACAAAGGCGTTTACATGGATGTCCCATATTGTCTGTCAGATCTTTGACTAATGCACCAGAGAGCTTTCAGCTTTAATTTTACCTATTTTTAATACTTTTTTCTGTAAATAGTCAAAATATTTTCTCTCTCTCAGCTGAGTTGTGTATGGTATAAATGTTTATTTTTAATTTAAACATGTTCTAGGACTATTGTTGACTTAAAATAAACCCATTTGGAATAAAAAAATAAGGACTTATGTGAACATATGACATCCTTTTTTTGGTTAGAGGTAAAAATTCGCACACTTCTCACCAGGCTCTGGAAAATTGACCATATGTCACATTTGTGCAAAATGAGTAGACAATTTTTGATAGTGCCAGTTGAAAGTCAATATCAAGCGCTTTAACGTGAATACATAATATTTTATTCCTGTTAAATATGAAATGTGCAATAAAGTGGTAACTTTGTATTTATTCCTCCATTTCTGGAGCCATTTTTCAAAACTGATCTTGACCACTGAAGAAGTGATCACAGCCACTTTAAAAATTACCTTAACCACTACAAAAGTAATCTTAACCACTAACGAAGTGACCACAGCCACCTTAAAAGTTATCTGAGCCACTACAAACGTGATCTTACCCACTTAAAAAATTATCTAAACCACTACAAAAGTGATCTTGACCACTGGAGAAGTGATCACAGCCATTTTGAAAATTATCTCAGCCACTACGAATAGTAGGGGAGCCTCACCTCAAAAAATGGTCGAATCGTTCACTTCATTGCAAAAGTCTGAAAGCCTTGCGCAAGATAACTTATAACTAAACATGACTGAATAACTTGTAATACCTCTATTCTGAGGTATTTTTACAGTTTTAATTTTTTTATGACCTAGGTCTTTCATTGTTTTCGTTCTGTATATCAATTAGACAATTTCACCATAAAAAAAAATCACAGAGGGTTTGCAAGGGTGATTAACACGTTAACGCAGTGAAAGAAATTCCAAAACTTTAACAAAACATGTCAAATCATTACATTAATACTTACTTCTAAAACAGTAACAATAGCTGATTTTTAATGTAGGTGAACTCTGCACATGAATTGCAAAGCAGCGAAACAAGAATATACACATGCCTTCAATGGAAGCAATGACTAAATTTACTGTCGTTATTATTAGACCTTTCCAAATAACCAGATGAAGTATCACAAAGCTTGACATGATTAAAAAGACTACTAAATTCAGGTAGAGAATATGTTATTCATGGTTCCAAGATTCATATAGAAAGTGGTTAAATTTTACTCACTTTGGAACTGATCATTGCGTGATCAAGATCTGCTGGAGGCAGATCGAAACGTCGCAATCTTTTCACCCTCAGTTCCAAAGTGAGTAAAATTTAACCACTTTCTATACTAAATTCAAGTTTTTTTCATGGACAATTGACAAAGGCAATGCAATAACAAAAAGATAGATAATATATAGTACTTTTTGAAAAGTGAACTGTATAAAACGTATGTCATAGATTTAATACAAAATAATAAAACAAAGGAAAAACTAATGATATTTCATGACTAGTTTAAATATAAGTGGAGATGTTTTCAGTGCAATCATGTGTTTAGTTACTGGTCAGCAGTTTCATTATTCACACAACCTCCCTCACACTTGCTTATGGAGGTGCATCGTAAACACGCTTTATTGCACTTACTTTCCAGCAAATTCCCATCCCCAAATGGAAAAGGCAGGTACTACCTGATGACATGATTGCCTGCTGTCATATAGGAAGCCTGTACGAATGATCTTTTAACGTGCTCAAACAGAGCTGCCTGTGTAAGGTATGTTCTCAAGGGAGCGTGAGCCCTGTGTGAAAAGCAGCTGTGTTGCTTCTTTAACAGATGCAACAGTAGGCCGACAACCCTTACTATACACATAAGCACACAGAAACAGTCACTTCATGTGGACAGACTCTGTCCAATGTATGGAAAAATCTAACATGGCACATGTTCTGTTGGACAGTCATACTGAGTTATCGGCATGAAGACATTACCCATATTAGCTATGAAAGACAGCACCTGGATACAGAAGAGAAATGATCCCTCTTATTTTTTTTTTTTTTTGACAGACATTTTTGCTAATCTCTCTTTGGAATTGGTGTACTCCTAGTTTGAGCGATTTGGGCAGGGGGCTGATGCAGTGGTTACAAAGCGGGCTGTTTGAAAAGTCGGGAAATCGCGGGTTCGTATTGTGTGGAGCACTGGAGCCTCCATGACTGAGAGGTAGCGTGCTCGGTCTCAGAATGTCGAGTCCTGTGGCTGGAGGGCAGTGTAATCTTATTCATCTCACCATGCGCAGTGGTTGTGATTTGACTCGTCAGATAGGGCACTAGATTCATGTGTATGTACTCATTTAATGTTGCTGCACGAACTGAATGTACAATGTGAATTAAAGCAGCCATATCGAGAACATGGACTGATCATAAGCAAACCACTCAGCAAGGAATGATGAAACGATTATTTTCATATTGAAAAAATCTGACATTTTTCCATTATCTCGGGACTGGGGAGACATAAATAACTGGGTAAGAAGTGTAGCATTTTGCACCATAATTCCTATCTTCTCGGAATTGTAATTGGTAGATTATTTCATGTACACACTATTCATGCAGATCACATCCATTATCTTTGCCTGTAACTTCGTGCTCCCATAACATCACCAGTGCCAATTACTACATGGACAGCATCCAATAATGGACTTCCATGATCTATGAGTACTCTCATGAAACTTGAGACCTCATTGACAAGGCGTCGTTCTAGAGCTTATAGACATACTTTGTGATGTACATCTGATGAGTTACGATGGTTTTGTACACTTTCAAATTCATTAA
Organism: Flabesymbios commensalis; assembly: GCA_964017125.1. Taxonomy (NCBI): domain Eukaryota; kingdom Metazoa; phylum Annelida; class Polychaeta; order Terebellida; family Flabelligeridae; genus Flabesymbios; species Flabesymbios commensalis. Next base: position 44,199,130 of record OZ024908.1, on the reverse strand, counting down.
TAAATATCCTAGAACCAGATGCAGCCAGCATGTACAATGCGATAGAATCAGTATAGTCATACATACGCCACCACCACCAGCTAGTAACTGCCCATTGCTGTTTCATGAGACTGATCCATCCACGTGTGAAAGTTAGTATTGTGGGGAGCTTCCGTGACCGAGAGGTAGCGTGCTCGGCCTCAGACCGCCAGGGCTCGAATTTCGAATTCTGTGTCTGGAGGACAATGTCATCTCAATCATCTCACCATCCTCAGGAGGTTCTCCTGGCCCAGTTTAGCCTATATGTGCACAAAGGTGGCCTAAAGCCTGATTCATTTCATTTCATGAGACTGATCCTTGGCCATCAAAGAAAATTTATGAATAGACCGTTGGACAACAAAAATACCAGAATGTACAGAAAGCCACGTGTATCACTGAATTATTTATATGGACCAGTAACCATAGAGCTCAAAATCACCTTCTCCCAGAGAGTGCACAAACGACAAACTTAGACGTACGCCCCTCCCTCAACTGCTTGTCAAATCATTCCTCAAATGAGTCGGAATTACCCTGTGACTCTGTGGAATAGGTCGAATATGCTCTTTGCTGAAGGAGATAGAGTTCCAACAATGAAACTTGATGATCATACCGAGTGCGCTTAATATTGTGGTCATCCAGCGTTGATACAGCTCTGCCAGAGGTGAACACCCCAGCCTCAGACATCACCCTCTCCTCATCCAGAGCCACAGATTAAATGAGCTTTATCTTCAATATGAAGTCCGCCCATCAAAATTACGTACTTGACGTCACCAAGGATTTTGCATAGATTTGTGAGGAAAGAGAGGTAAAATGCCAATTTCTGCTCGAGGTTTCGGAGAGCTTCAATCTTTCATCCGAGAGTGATAACCCGACCAGGTTGTCATAACGTTGTTATCAATCAATCTTTAGTTAGGAGTTCACAAACGTGCTTTATCCAAACTGTTTCTCTTATCTCAAACCAGGAATCCCATAATGTGAAGGCCTTACCACAGTACCATCCTCAATCTTTGTCATAAACAAATCCAGCAGTTTCAGCATTAAATTGCACAGCGAAACCCAAGTCTCCGGCCGTCTGGGCATGTCTGGGGTAGATCCCCTAGACATGTCCAAAACCCCTCAAACGCTCTCAATAACCCGCCATGCCCTATCACCCCCACCCTCACATCATCATCTGTACATCATTCATCTCATTAATTGACTACAACGTTTTTATCGTATTACAATGTCACTTAAAAGACCATTGTGCCGAAAAGTGACGTAAAGCAATGATTTACTACTACATAAACAAATCCATACGGACAAGATTAACAGGGGGTACAATGACGAAGACGATCATACTATACACTGAGGCCAAGGATGTGAATGTGCCAATAAGGTGTTTGAGGCGAGTATTATTGTGTAATTTAATACCTATGTGGGCCTACAGTGGTTGGGGACAATTTTTAATTGTATTGTATATCATCACCTGACCAACATCACCTACTTTAGATCTCTGGCGCATAACATTATCAAAGTAATAAAATTATTTGAAAACTACGGATTTATTCAGCTTTTTAAACATCGATCAATGAGAAAAACAGTAATAGGCATTTAATACGATTTTGACCTTGATGTTGTTATTTGACTTTGACATTTCAACTTTTGATCGAAAATGATGTCATAATCGTCATCCTCGACCTCAAATATCCTGGAAAAGAGGTATTACTGGTTATGTGATGATTAGTTAAAAAGATAGCATGCGTAATTCATTACAGTGGCGGCCATTTTGAAATTGCCCAAAATGGCCGCTGGAGGGAAAAAAATCGCTTGTCTGTCGGCAGATTCTGAAATATTCATGATTCTGAACTATACGGATTTATTCAGCTTTTTTAAACATCGAACAATGAGAAAAACAGAAATAGGCAAATTCTAAACTATTTTGACTTTGATGTTGTTATTTGACCTTGACATTTCAATTTTTGATCGAAACTGACGTCAAAATCGTCATCCCCTACCTAAAAAGTTAGCATGCGTAATTAATGCATTTTGAAATTGCCCAATATGGCCGCTAGAAAAAAGAAATCGCTTGTCTGTCGGCAGATTCTGAAATATCCAGGTCATGTCAGCTTGTGACAAAAATTTCAGAATTTTGCGACAAAGTGAACGATTATGATTAACCCCCCCCCCTACTAAAAGGTGATCTTGGTCACTAAAAAAATGGTGTCAGCCACTAAAAAAGTGATCTCAGCTAATTTAATGTGATCCTGACCACCGAAAAAGTGATCAAAACCACTTTTAAAATTATCTAAACCACTACAAAAGTGTTCTTGACCACTAACAAAGTGATCACAGCCACTTTGAAGTTATATGAGCCACTACAAAGGTGATTTTAGCCACTAACAAACTGGTGTCAGCCACTGAAAAAGTTATCTAAGCCACTACAAAAGTTACTTCAGTCGTTACAAAAGTGATCTTGGCCACTAACTGTGAATCTTATGTTAGCCCCTAAGACGTGATCTCGATCGGTCACTACAAAAGTGATCTTGGCCACTAAAGAAGCCATCACAACCACTTTAAAAGTCATCTCAGCCACCACGAGGGTTAACTTGGCCACAAAAAAATGATCTTTTCCACCGAAGAAGTGATCACAACAACTTTGTAGTGGCTGAGATAACTTTAAAAGTGGTTGTGATCACTTTTTCGGTGGTCAAGATCACTTTTGAAATAATCTAACAACATTTCCCGAATTTAAAAAGAGTATTTAAAAAAGTGAGACCATTTGACACGCAACACAATTCTGAGAATAAACCGGAATGAAGTTAATATGATTAATGGGTTTATAAACAGGTGTTATAATTGAAAAATGTAATAAACGTCAAATGGCCTAACTGTTGAACTACACAATATTTTCAGGATATATGGCAAATGAATAGTAAATTGTGTTGACAACATTTCGTGAAAAATCGCTTGGGAATTGACAGAGTAATCAACGAAAAGCTAACTTTCATTTTAGACCATCTTCCGTTCGACAGACTATGCTTTAGGTTCCTCTGGCTCACATCACGTAGTGGCAGCTTTGAGAGCCTACACATATAGGCTACATTTTGGGGAAGGATAGTCTTGGAATTATTATAGGAATCAAGTTCGGATATTGACCATGCTAAGCTATATATATATTAGCCAATATATATTGGCAACAGGGATCTCTATTTATATTGGCATGCTGATATAATTAATGTATATGTCTAAAAATTATGGAAATCTTGCAGTTATTTGACAAAATGTGGACCATTAAAAAAATCAAGGAACACTGATCTCACACGGCCTGGTCCACTGACAACGACTGCAAGACATAAACTACTTATTTTTAAACTATTTCTATTGCAAACACGTTATCTGTATAATGTATCACACATTTAAAATAATTTTAGTGCCAAATATTTTTACTTTTTCATGCTACGTTGTAATATAATTACAGGTAAACTTTTATTTGCCAATAAATGTTATTATTATGTATGGCGCATATGCTATAAATAACATTCAATTACATTAATGTGATATTTCGGGGATGAATCTGCTTAAACGTTGTTTGTTACTAGGGTATAGAACTCAAATTTTGACAATAGTGTGTGGCAAATTGCAATAAATTAGGAGGATCGCGTGGTTCTAGTGACAAGTACTTCCGTATCGTATCATTCCTAATTTCAGGTATTAACTTTATTGACGTGAGAGTACAAAATCAATAATGTTCAATAATCAATTTAACCATTTATCACTGATACTGTTTATTTATTATTGGTGGGCATGTGATCATATAATTGTTGTACTTGTGTGAAAATGATTGAAAAACGGGCCGTTATTTGACATAGTATGAACAGATCAAAATAATTAAGCGTTGTGCCAATAAATGACATAAAAATGTGACATTTTGGGGAGAAATCTATCAAAACTTCGGGCAACAAGTTGATACCGTCGGCCCAGCGTCGGCACACCATCAGTACTGCAGGTCTGTCCCCCCATGTCCTGACTATAAGACACCAATTAGCGGCGATTGCTTTGATGTTACCGTCCAAGACATGGAAATATGTGGTGTAAAGTGCTGTATATTGCTGACTTGTTCTGTTTACATGGCAATATACGACCTGGAAATATAATTATTTCACTATTTTACGGTGCTTCAAAAGTGTTTTTTGGGTTTTTTTGTATTTTCAGTAGGTTATATAGCTTTATATAAATTAAATTTTCAAAATTGACAACATTGAAAATGTCTCATCCCAATGGGTCCCTTTAATTCTGATATTTATGATATCTAGTGGCGGCCATTTTGGATCTAGCCCCTATGGTGGCGCAAGGCGATGCCTTTCTTGGCATCCACCCAAAATCGTTCAAGTAGGGTTCTGTCGACATCTGGGCCAAATTTGGTGGCTTTGGAACAATTTGTCCCAAACAGTCTATTTATTGCCCTAACAGCCCTGACTACAAGAAAAATGCCTTTGCAAGGCCCTTAAAAGTTATCTATGCTATCTATGATAGTTTAGGAATAGTCACAGTTCAAAATTGTGCAAAAATAACATCAAAAAGTATCACTTTACATTTTAGTCTGGCACATCAAAGCATTCCTGTGTCTATGCACCCAAGTTCTGCACAAGGAAAGTCATGACGTCATAAATGAAATAAACACTCGCACATGAGTGGAATTATGACTAATTCTGTGTAAGTGGTGGGTGTGCGTTTTGGGCAAGGTGGGCGTCTTAGTCAAGTTCCCCTACATTGTAAAGAATTACGTTTGATTAGCCACTGCTTAAGAATAAATGTACAGACTTCCGCCGTGTTTTGCAGGGGCCCTGGTCTGTAAAAGGTATCATGAACATTAATTACATAAGAATATAATTAGCACAGTCAGTGGTTTAAATTGACATCTTGTATGCTCCATTCTATTTCATGAGAATAGTCATGTGATATTAGTTAACACATTTGTCGCTTAATGACCCTAAAGGTCGACGCAATCTCTACTTCAGTGCGTCAGGCTCTAGTTTTATATCCATATGCAAATATATCATTTGGGGCGGAATGCTTGATATGTTATTGATTTTCTCATAAATCTTGCATCAGAGAGTATTTAGTAATAACAGAAAAAGTATTTAAGATACAGTAAAAATAGTTATATCACCGAAAAGCATTTTTTAGCCACTATAATCTGATATGCGTCCCAACGCCGTGACTAGAATAGTTGTTATACATTTAAAACCTTTTAAGCCCGTCTTTTAATTAGCTCCCGCCGTCACCGTAGGTCAGACGGAGGGAGCTATGGTTCTCCGTTCACTTCTTTTGCCTATAACTTTGTGAGAAAATAAGCTAGGATAACAATTTTTGGTATGTGGGTTACTTCCAGGTGGATAATGGACAGGTTAAAATAGTTGTGCCTTTTGGGGTATATGAACTTTGACCTACTTTTGGTTCACAACTATTTGGTTCACAACCTATTTAGACGTTTTGACGCACACTTCGTTTCCGGAGCAGATCTCGAAAAGTACCGGGCCGATTACAGTCATATTGCACATACATGTTCTCTAAGGTCCCTAGTTGTGCCTATTCAGGTGTTTGGACCTTGACCTTGAAGTTGACCCAGCACTTTGACCTAATTTATAACATCGGTAAATCCCACCGAAATATTTTGCGGAATATCATGAAAACCGCACAAAATACCTATACCATTACTATAAAGCAAATTGTAAGGTTTCAGGAGAGGATGCATTTTGAAAAATTTCAACTCGATCAAGTTCAAAATGGTCGCCTATCGGCCATTATTCACCTCGACAGGCCAGATATTGAGTAAACCCTGCTAAATAGCTAAACCATTACTATAAAACAAAATGTGAGATCTCAGGAGAGAATGCATCTTGAAAAAATTTAACTTGATCAAATTCAAAATGGCCGCCTTTCGGCCATCATTCACTTTCACATGGCCGTTATTTGGTAAGCCGTGCTAGATGGCCAAACCATTACTATAAAACAAAATGTGAGATTGCAGGAGAGGATGCATCTTGAAAAAATTTGACTCGATAAAATTCAAAATGGCCGCTTATCGGCCATTATTCACTTTACCATGGCCAATATTTGGTAAACTGTGCTAGATGGCTAGACCTTTACCATAAAACGAAATGTGAGATTTCAGATGAGGATGCATCTTGAAAAAATTTGACTCGATCAAATTCAAAATGGCCATCTATCGGCCATTATTCACTTTCACATGGCCGTTATTTGGTAAACCGTACTAGATGGCTAGACCATTACTATAAAACAAAATGTCAGATTTCAGGAGAGGATGCATCTTGAAAAATTTAAACTCGATCAAATTCAAAATGGCCGCCTATCGGCCATTATTCACTTTCACATGGCCGATATTTGGTAAACCGTGCTAGATGGCTAGACCATTACTATATCTAGAACGAAAGATTTCAGCTGAGGATGCATCTTGAAAAATTTCGACCTGATCAAATTCAAAACGGCCGCCTTTAGGTTATCATTCACTTTCACATGGCCGTTATTTGGTAAACCGTGCTAGATGGCTAGACCATTACTATCAAACAAAATTTGAGATTTCAGGAGAGGATGCATCTTGAAAAATTCCGACTCGATCAAATTCAAAATGGCCCCCTATCGGCCATTATTTACTTTCACATGCCCAATATTTTGCAAACTGTTAGATGCTAGTCCATTACTATAAAACAAAATGTGAGGTTTTGGGGAGGCTGCACCCTGAAGTTTTTATAGATTTCAAAATGACCGTAAATCAGCCATTATTTACCTCGATTTGCCTGATATCGGGTAAACCGTGCCAGATACGTAGACCATTACTGGGATACTGTTTAGGATCATCAATTTCAATGGAGATTTTCAATCTCTGACAGACTTTCAGTCTAGTTCTTATCTTACTCTTAGACTGAGCCTCTTAGACCTAGTTGTCTTGACACATTTTGTATCAATAATTTGACCTTATTGGCGCGATAACATGAAAAGTTTTTCATTCATCCTGCACAAATTTGTTATGCATGTTATAGGCGATGGGCTACCTACGTATGGCTACCATGCACCCCCCCCCCCTCCCCACATGTCAACGTAACCAGGTTGTTTTGGAGCCCTGGGATATACTGAACACGAAATCGAATGTTGACATTGAAAATATAGGGATGCAAACCCTATTTTGACGACTTATATAGAGGTACCCTAAATATGTTATTAATAACGTAGGGTTACTTGGATGTATGTTATTTATGTTTTAGTAAACCGATCTGGTACTGCTATATATCATATTAACGGTATTTGAATTCCGCTTCTTATGGCTCTACATGTATGCCTGAACATAATTTAAATTGAAAAATGAGCGAAATCCACGACAAAAAACCTCATTGGGAAACACCATTTCAATAAGCATCAAACGTTTTTTATATGTATCCACTTTTTGGGCAACGGTTTTTCAATCCAGATATGCTTATAAATAAGCCTGGATGTTATGTGTGCTTTTAAATTTCACACAATTTTGGTGAGAGACAAATACAAAATGGCCGCCATCTGATTTTCAAACAACATGTCATTTTGTGCATTTTGCCTGTAACAATTGATTTTTTACTTGACTCTGCATCCAAATAATGGACATCAATCAAAATTAGAGCTATATTAAACAAGAACCCTGCGGTTTTGGAACATTATTGAGAGTATTTTCTTTGCATTAGACTGAAGTTCATATTTATATTAAGCAATGGGCCATGTAAAATTGTAATCGAAACAAATATATTTTCCGCCAATACAGCCCAGCAGATACTATGTTAAGCCAATGTTGGCTTAAGGCTGGTACAGCGTCGTATGAAGTGGGCCAGCATTGACACAATCTTGACACTGTGCAGATGTGTACTGGTAGCTTCAAATCACCGTACCAGATAGCGATATCCTTCTAAAGATACGACTTTTTGAAATTAGCTGTTCACAGACTGTGTCACGTCTGCAGATGTCTGCCGGCCTGTATTGACAAGATACGACTTTTTATGTTTCCACATCGTTGGGACGCATATCAGATTATAGCCTAGTAGCTGAAAAATGCTTTCCGGTGATATAACTATTTTTACTGTATCCTAAATACTTTTTAGCTCCCGCCGTCACCGTAGGTGAGAAGGAGGGAGCTATGGATTCTGCCTCCGTTCTGTTTTTTTACCTCTTCTTTTGCCTTTAACTTTGCAAGAAAATAAGCTAGGATAACAATTTTTGGTATGTGGGTTACTTCCAGGTGGATAATAGACAGGTTAAGATATTTTTAATTGAAATTCAATATGCAAGGTCGCAGAGGAGAAAATGATGATGTTATGGCGTTGGGCCGTTCGTGAACATTTCATTTCCGGAGCATATCTCTGAAAGTACTTATCCGATTGTCTTCGAATTTTACACACAACACCTCTAGGGGGTCTAGTTGTGCCTTTTGGGGTATATGAACTTTGACCTACTTTTGGTTCAGAACGATGACCTATTTAGACGTTTTGACACACACTTCGTTTCCGGAGCATATCTCGAAAAGTACTGGGCCGATTACAGTCATATTGCACATACATGTTCTCTAAGGTCCCTAGTTGTGCCTTTTCAGGTTTTTGGACCTTGACCTTAAAGTTGACCCAGCAATTTGACCTAATTTATAGCATCGGTAAATCCGACTGAAATATTTTGCGGAATATCATGAAAATCGCTCAAGATAGCTACACCATTCCTATAAAACAAATTGTAAGGTTTCAGGAGAGGATGCATCTTGAAAAATTTCAAGTCGATAAAATTCATAATGGCCGCCCATCGGCCATTATTCACCTCGACAGGCCTGATATTGCGGAATATCATAAAAACCGCTCAAGATAGCTACACCACTACTATAAAACAAATTGTAAGGTTTCAGGAGAGGATGTATCTTGACAAATGTAAAGTCAATAAAATTCAAAATGGCCGCCTATCGGCAATTATTCACCTCGACAGGACTGATATTGGGTAAACCATGCTAGATAGCTAAACCATTACTATAAAACAAAATTTGATGTTTCCGGAGAGGATGCCTTTCAAAAACTTTCGACTCAATCGAATTCAAAATGGCCGACTATCTGCCACTATTTACTTTCACATTGCTGATATTTGGTAAACTGTGTTAGATAGCTAGACCATTACTATAAAACTAAATGTGAGATTTCAGGAGAGGATGCATCTTGAAAAAATTCGACTTGAACCAATTCAAAATGGCCGCCTTTCGGCCATTATTCACATTCACATGGCCGTTATTTGGTAAGCCGTACTAGATGGCTAGACCATTACTATAAAACAAAATGTGATATTTCAGGAGAGGATGCATCTTGAAAAATTTCGACTTGATAAAATTCAAAATGGCGGCTTATCGGCCATTATTCACTTTCACATGGCCTATATTTGGTAAACCGTGCTAGATGGCTAGAACATTACTATAAAACGAAATGTGAGATTTCAGATGAGGATGCACCTTGAAAAATGTTGATTTGATCAAATTCGAAATGGCCGCCTTTTCGGCCATTATTCATTTTCACATGGCCGATATTTGGTAAACCGTGCTAGATGGCTAGACCATTACTATAAAGCAAAATGTGAGTTTTTTCGGGGGAGGATGCACCCTGAAATTTTTTAACTCACGAATTCAAAATGGCCGACAATCAGCATTATTTACCTCGCTAGGCCTGATATCAGGTAAACCATGCTAGATAGCTAGACCATTACTATAAAACAAAATTTGATGTTTCCGGAGAGGATGCCTTTCAAAAACTTTCGACTCAATCGAATTCAAAATGGCCGACTATCTGCCACTATTTACTTTCACATTGCTGATATTTGGTAAACTGTGTTAGATAGCTAGACCATTACTATAAAACAAAATGTGAGATTTCAGGAGAGAATGCATCTTGAAAAAATTTGACTCGTTCAAATTTAAAATGGCCGCCTATCTGTCATTACTTTCACATGGCCGTTATTTGGTAAACCGTACTAGATTGCTAGACTATTACTATAAAACAAAATGTGAGATTTAAGGAGAGGATGCATCTTGAAAAATTTTGACTTGATCAACTTCAAAATGGCTGCCTTTAGGCCATTATTCACTTTCACATGGCCGTTATTTGGTAAACCGTGCTAGATGGCTAGACCATTACTATAAAACAAAATGTGAGATTTCAGGAGAGGATGCATCTTGAAAAATTTAGACTCGATCACACTCAAAATGGCCGCCTTCCTATCAGCCATTATATACTTTCACATGCCCAATATTTTGCAAACTGTGTTAGATGCTAGTCCATTACTATAAAACATAATGTGAGGTTTTGGTGGACGATGCACCCTGAAATTTTTCAACTAGTCTGTATCGAAGTCAAAATGACCATAAATCAGCCATTATTTACCTCGATTGGCCTGATATCGGGTAAACCGTGCCAGATAGGTAGACCATTACCGGTATACTGATTAGGATCATTAATTTCAATGGAGGTTTGCATGCATCTCTGACAGACTGTCTAGTTCTTATCTTCCTTTTAGACTGAGTCTCTTAGACCTAGTTGTCTTGCGTCTTGATTTTTGACTTAGCCTAGGACTACATTAATAACCCTACACAAAATTGCTTAAATCAAATTCTAATTCGGAGCGGGAGCTCCTGGACTTATGTAGTCTTGTTCTGTTATTAATTTAAAATCATGTTTATATATGGTTTTCGATGTAAATATTTATTTATTTACATGCGCTGCAGTTAACATCCAAAGCACCCTTGGCGTTACAAGGTGCATATTAGGCCTACACCACTAATTAGCCGGGGACGTCAGCGGTGTCCGTGTGTCTGCTAGTTGTGATAAACATCCCACTTCAAATTCCCAACTTTTTCAATTATGGTCGTACGGACATTTTTTAAATATCACCAGAAAACGTATTCAATGCTGAAAATAATGATATAAATTAGATAATGATAGCGCTTTAACTCGCAAAGTTATTGGGCAGGGTGCAGTCTATCATCATTGAGAATAAACGTAAACGGGGTACGCCGCCACGAGTTGCCAAGCCGATGCCGCTATTGATGACGATGGCCCAAAATTAGACCAATGTCTCGCGCCGACGATATTCACAGCCACGTGCATTACAGTGCCTCCCAAGTTCCGAAGTTCACAAGATCCGAAATTCCCAAGTTCCCGGAACTTCAAGTTCCGAAATTCCCAAGTTCCCGGAACTTCAAGTTCCGAAGTAAGTTCCGAAGTTCCCGTTAAAAAAAAGTTGTTAAAAAAACAAATGAAAAGTTGAGTAGGCTAATTCATCGGCCAAACCCAGTTCCCCACCGTCCAGTGGAGTCCATCGGCGGCCCGTGTCTGGAGTTTCACAAACAAAGTCCACAAACACGATATATTTTTATAATAGATAAGTCGAAAACCCCCTCACCCCTCGACTTAATGTCAGTTCAATGTTGGCTCACCGACTGTGTCTACGTCTGGTAATATAATATATATATAGGCTTGTAGCAAAACGATATGCATTGGGAGCACTTGCCCATCAAACACTGGGCATTCACCCAATGGTGTTTCAATGTTGGGCCAGCATCAAAGACGGTGGGCCAACAACATTGAAACAGCAATGGGTGAATGACTTTCCCACCATACAACTAGCCTGGATAGGCCTATATCAACGTCAACTTCTTTCTATAACACTCTTGTTATTATAATGTTGGTTTAAAGCCGGGACACTACGACGCTGGTCCAGCATTGAATTAACATTGGCATAACGTTTGGTGTTAGCGTGGGACATTCCGCTATATTTTTTTGGTCTGTCAGAGGCAGGATGTGAAATCTGTTAGGCCTAACCCTTTAAGCACTAAGCACGATTATTGTACATTTAATAGCATTGACCATGTGCAACCGACCACTACGGCCTACGTTGACACAGTGTTGATCTGATGTTTGGCCATCATCGCTAACGGTGGCCAACTTACAACCAATGTTGAGTCAACTTTCAATGCTGGGTTCACAAGTGATGGGTCAGTTAGGCCTAGATCTAGGTCTACATGTATGTGCACTATAAATATATGGGCGGGATCCAAAACTAGAGTCGAAAGACCTGTAGGCCTACATTTTTGGATTTATGTTATTGGCTCAGGGCCCATTCAACTGTCCATCAGGTAGATCTATAGGCCTATCTGCATAAATTAAATTTCATTCTTAATTTTGTATTCCTGTTAAATAAAGCGACGCAATCAGGCCAAAATCTTCATTTTTATTTTGGCTCCTTGAAATGGCTAGGCCTATAATTATAATATGTCAACATGTCCATAAAATGACGTGAATGTTGTGTTGCGCTTTACCAGTTAGGCTAATACTAAACGAGAAATAGCCTAAGGATGAGATTTAATTTACTTAAATTTTAAATACAAGAAATTTGGGAACTTGAAGTTCCAGGAACTTGGAAACTTCGGAACTTGGGAACTTCGGAATTTGAAGTTCCGGGAACTTGGGAACTTCGGAACTTGGGAACTTGAAGTTCCCTGAACTTGGGAACTTCGGAACTTGGGAACTCACTATCGGGTGTCCCATAGAAGACGCCCAGCTCGCCTGTTTGCCATTGAATTTTGCATTGAGAATACAGTGTACATCCATAACATATGTTTATTTAGCAATGTATTATCGATCAATCCTAGAGTTTCGGGTTGAGTTAGAGTTTAGTGTGTGTGACACATTAACAGAACCATAGCGTGCAGTGTCAGCCTTGATCTCTCACAGCTATTTTTCAAACCTGATGTCGGCACCTGGATTAAGTAGGCTCTACTAGGCTGTACGTTGAGTTGTGTCAAAATAACGGTAGCTCGTCAGCATTGCTTACAGGATAAGTGATGACTGCATGGTCATTGCACTGACTCAGTGATCATTGAGTCAGACAGATTGATCAGCGTTTCAGCAATAAATATCGCGCCGCTGTTAAATATCACCCACGCGCTCTAAGATAAAAAAAAGTAGCGTGGTATCGTCCAATGATCTCCGTGCACATATACAATAAACCAGCCCCTACTGCGTCTCCCATACCCAGCACATTTTTAGGGATAATAAGGTACATTGTCTTGTTGGCCCAGAATGGAAAACTTATGACTCAGTATTCAGCCTAGTCTTAACTTTTGACGGGTCGCCATCAATTGAAAGTAGCTGTCACAGTCAGTGTCACATGTATGTTTTGTACTGCAAAGCGTAGGCCTATATATTGAAATGTGGAAAAAACATTGCCTCAATTCTTTTGAAAACACAAGCAATTTCCAGTACTTCTAAACTATGTGTGTTACCCGTTAGAACCTGCAATTAACGCAGGCTGTCAACTGCGCTCATCAGACTGTCACAACGAAAATTGAGGTGTTTAAAAGGTGCTGTCCTTAACATCAAATTCGGCCCATTTTACGTTTTGTCTAGAGTTTTTTCACCCCTCTCAGATACGACTACCCCTTTGATGCGACTTTGGTTCTCTGGCAGCATGAAAGTCGTATCAGAGGGGACTATACTGTACTGTGCAAGCAAAAAAAAAAAAAAAATCATTTTTTTTTCACTTTCGTTTTGTGGTGTCTTCCTATTTGCGCTTTATATAGCTAACGGACTGATTTTGTAATATAATGGCTTTTAATATCAGATTTTCATCACATGTTTTTTTGCAGAAAAAACGTGCCAGATGTTACTTAGTGGGAAACCACACATGCTGCAAATTTGATGCAGCAGTGTAAGGGTTAATATATCACCATACGTTGTCCTTTTTCATCGTCGCAATAAAAAAGTTAATTTATATATAAGGGGCATTGCTAAATGTTTTTGTATAACCGCGTGCATTGACTCACAATAACCACTGGGCCAACACCAGCCCAGCATTGGGGCAATGAGTTGTGCTTGCCGGGTGATAGCTGTCTCTGTACAGGTGGCTCGATCCTGACCTAAAAAATTAATCATTTTAGCAATATTAGCGCTAAGGAAGTTTAGTGTGCCTACTATGGTCTATGAAATGACAGAAAATTGAACCTATGAGTTTTGCCGTATTTGAGAAGATGTGAGTGATAGTCATTTGGGACACACATTATATGGACACAAAAAAACAGTGCCAAGAATCCGTTTTGTGAACCATAATAAAACCTTATTGGAATGAGTTCCAATAATGTAAAAGACTTATAATATATAAAAAATGACAAAATACAAAATGGCCGCCATCTGTTTTCTAAAAAAATAAGTAATTTTGTGCATTTTGCCTGTGACAATCATTTATTTTTTTCTTTTGACTGTGCATCGAAATAATGGAAATCAAGCAAAATTAGAGCTGTATTTAACAAGAGGTCCAGGGGCCTTCACGCTTGCAGCAGCATTGCAAAATATCAGCTACAGATGTGTCAGAGAATGTATATCTATGCTCTACAATGCAATATCATGAAAATAAAATATGTATAGGCCGGTAGTATATATTTATATCTTATCAATCATTGGAATTTATATTATCTGTTCGATTTCGATCATACATTTTGCTGATTTTACACACATTCTGAAGTAGGCCTACTGCACATAATAGACTAGAAATATAATGCAAAAAAAATAAGTCAGGGGGGACGGAATTCCAACTAAAAGTCGTAGAGCCTTGATAAATGTGTCACAATGTGCAGATTAATGAGTCACATCATAATATTACAATTTTGTTTGTAAATGATAGATTTCTTTGTTGCAAGAGACCAAAAAAGCCGAAAGAATACAAAATGTATTTAGCGAATGTCGCTTAGAGAGCAATTTTTTAACTTGATTTAGATGTCTTACATTCTGTCAAACTTTCAAGGATTGTGCCAGGTTTATTTAAAACAAAAGAGATGAAGACTTTTAATATGTATCACTTTAATGAGCCACATCATAATGATACACTATTATAGAAGCAAAAAGCGTAAACAAGGTGGTGAAAAGCGACATGATTTCATAGACGCAACATGTAAAAGATGTATGAATATGTCATCTCAAAAGCCATATAGGCATACATGTAGTATAACACGACAACTATTTTACCCATGCATGATTCATTGAACTGAATGAAATGTCTCTCAACACAGATTATAACTCTGAAAAATCTTCAAAATGATTTGGTTTATGTTAACAGACTATCTAATATATCGAATGGTATTAAGAATTCAGTATAGGCTAAACATGCTAAATGTACAAAGACCACGACTGAATATTACTGATCAACTACAACAATAGCCCATTTAACATTATACCTATCAAACAATGATGATAGATAAATGCATAGCTTACAGTAAAATTTAAAAATACCTTGTTATCAACATCACAACACAACATTTATACAACATGAATTATTGTCTCAGAAAAATTAAAATTAGCTAGATATTATTAGTATAATATTTAGTAAACAAAATTAAAAAGTTTACCCAGCATCAAATGTGATATTTGTAAGATTAGAGGAATAGCCATTATTTTAATCAGAGTCTGCGTGATCAGAGTCTGTCACACTATATGGATTGTGGCATATGCCACCAAAGTAAGCACATGCACCAGTACATTTTAAATTATTTGACCTACAAGAACACCGCACAGTTGATCAATTTTGACAATTGCAGTACACAATATCTGTAAAGTCTTTGGGAAAAGCATCACTCGCCATAAACTTTGGGTGGAGTCTGCCACTCTGGGGATCCTCATACCAGTCATTTCCAACTGCAGATTCCTGTTTTGGGAAAGTAACATCAGCCTGAAGCCACACATTGATTGGTCTGATGGTGTACACGCTAGATGTGCTCTTCCATACAACATTGGGTAGGTGGTAGCTTCTCTTGCTGTTTCGTTCCCTTTTGAAACATATGATATCGTATCTCATTGATTGAAGTTTTGTCAATTTTGCATAGAAATGTTCTGCATCTCTCATTGAAGAGGAAAAAAGAACCCTGTGTCCAAGTCCATTTAGTAGTGTTGCACGTTGCTTAAATACCTTCCATGTACTTTTTTTTACCATGACCACTCATCTGTAAGTGCATGATATGCCAAAATATTTTGATGCATGGAGGTAAAGAAATATCGTGGATCGCAATGTATCGGCGTTGTTGTCGGGTGCGAGCTCTCACCCAAACTTGGCAAAGTTGTCCTGAGAAGTAAATAAATAGCACTAAAACGTCAGTATCTCTGCAGGAAGTGATCAACCGTTCCTATCCTTCTCTATGAGCAGCCTTTGCATGAAGAATGATGCGAGTATCCGCTTCCTCTTGACATGATTTAAGCATATGTATGTCTGATCCACGTGATGACTCTACAGCAGTTCCATCATAGAATACACCACCTGTTATAAGTCCATACTGCTCCATACCTACGATAGATGGTGTCTAACATATAACGAAATAAAAATGAAATGAATCGGGCTTTAGGCCACCTTTGTGCACATATAGGCTAAACCGGGCCAGGAGAACCTCCTGAGGATGGTGAGATGATTGAGATGACACTGTCCTCCAGACACAGGATTCGAAATTCGAGCCCTGGCGGTCTGAGGCCGAGCACGCTACCTCTCGGTCACGGAGGCTCCCCAAAATACTGACTTTCACACGTGGATGGGGAAGAAACATTTTTAGTTTCTTTGAAACCGCCGAGACCGGGAACCGAACCCCGAGCTCTGGCGTGAAAGGCAGCGGTGCTAACCACTACCCTAGGGCCCCCGCCCAACAACATATAACGATCGAGGTCGAATTGCACTATGTACATGATGTATGTTTGACTTAGAAATTGAAGACAGAGAAGATACTCCGTCTTCTAGCAAGGAGGCTGGGAAATCAAAGATGAAATGAGACAGAGAAGATGTTCACAAGCTTGCTGAGCAGTTGACACGTTTCCCAATATTTAATGATGATAGCGAAGATCTAGCATGCTTAATGACAAGAGATATACATGTAGCTCCTGACAATATTAAAGATGCTTTGTTAGACGCAAAAATACATGGCGAATCGGGTTTGTCAACACACGTATTTGTACCAGACAGGTGGTGTTTCACGTAAAATTCAAAAAGTAAAATAGCCGTACACTAAAGACAATGTATCTTGTCCAGAATAAGAAAGAAGTAATAGATAAAGGGCAATCAGTTAAAGCTGACAGAGCCTTGTTTCAACGTTTGCTCTTTGCCAGAGAAGCAAGTAGAGATGTGGATCTCAGAAGATTGACAAGTAGCGAATTATCACCTGTCCCTCTGTCTTTGGCAGATTCTGCTGGGAATTTACGTTCTGGAAATAAGTCTGCATTGGCAGCTATACTTGAAACGGTGTGACAAGTGAGTCACTTCCAGTATCAATGTTGAAATTTCATTTCCTGCAGAGATACTGACGTTTTAGTGTTATTTATTTACTTCTCAGACCAACTTTGCCGAGTTTGGGTGAGAGCTGGCACCCGACAACAACGCCGATACATTGCGATCCACGATATTTCTTTACCTCCAACTATGCATCAAAATATCTTGGCATATCATGCACTTACAGGGTGCGATACTGTAAATCGGATGAGTGGTCATGGTAAAACAGTACATGGAAGGTATTTAAGCAACATGCAACACTACTATTTGGACTTAGACACGGTGTACTTTCCTACTCTTCAATGAGAGATGCAGAACAATTTCTATGCAAAATATATTCACTGAACACTGACGAAAATTCAATCAATGAGATACAATATCGCATGTTTCAAAAGGGAACGAAACAGCAAGAAAAGCTACCACCTACCCAATGTTGTATGGAAGAGCACATCTAGCGTGCACACCATCAGACCAATGTGTGCCTTCAGGCTGATGTTACTTTCCCCAAACAGGGATCTGCAGTTGGAAATGACTGGTATGAGGATCCCCAGAGTGGCAGACTCCACCCAAAGTTGATGGCGAGTGAGCTTTTCCCGAAGACTTTACAGATATTGTGCACTGCAATGTCTAAATTGTTCAACTGTGCGGTGTTCTTGTAGGTCAAATAATTTAAAATGTACTGGTGCATGTGCTTACTTTGGTGGCATATGCCACAATCCATATAGTGTGACAGACGCTGAATTTTACTGCGAGCTGTGCATTCATCTATCTTTATTGTTTGATAGGTATAATGTTAAATGGGGTATTGTTGTAGTTGATTAGTAATATTCAGTCGTGGTCTTTGTACATTTAGCATGTTTAGCCTATACTGAACTCTTCATACTATTCGATATATTATATAGTCTGTTAACATAAACCAAATCATTTTAAAGTTTTTCAAGTTTTCAAGAGTTATAATCTGTGTTGAGAGACATTTCATTCAGTTTAATGAATCATGCATAGGCAAATGAGTTGTCGTTTTATACTACGTGTATGCCTATATAGATGGCTTTTGACATGACATATTCATAATTTTTTTACATGTTGCTTTTATGAAGTCATGTCGCTTTTCACCACCTTGTTTACACTTTCTCCTTCTATGATAGTGTATTATTATGATGTTGCTCATTAAAGTGATACCTATTAAAGGTATTTATCTCTTTTGTTTTAATTAAACCTGGCACAATCCTTGAAAATTTGACAGAATGTAAGATATCTAAATCAAATTTAAAAAATAATCTCTAAGCGACATTTGCTAAATTACAAATAAATTTTGTATTTTTTCGTTTTTTTGGTCTCTTACAACAACAAAATCAATTAATTACAAACAAAATTGTGATATTATGATGTGACACATTAATATGCACATTTTGACACCTTTATGAAGGCTCTACGATTTTTAGTTGTTTTTGTATAATCGGCTAAATCATATTTACTCGCTTTTACAAAATAGGTCATAATTTTGTGGGAAATCAAAATATCAAGTGTCATATGGGCTTAAAATGACCAGGAGGGACCCAGGAACAATGTAGAAATGGGTGACAGCTTGTAACATTCCGTCTCCCCTAATTTAATTTCTAAGCCCCTTTTTGGATTATATTCCTGGTCTATAATGAAAAATGTTTGACAAAAAATCATTTCTACAAGACTACAATGTTAATATTACAAAAGTCGCCAGAAATTTTCACGAAGTTTTTATTCTTCAATTTTAATTCTTCTGCCTTTATAGGCCTAACAAAATCGTCTCAGAGTTGTAAAATATCCACTTTTAGGGCTCAGCCCTAATCCATTATTATCACATGTAGACGTAATGCACTAACCAATGTTGATTTAATGTTAGTTTACCGTCTGGGGCTCTGGCCTAACATTTTTCATATTGTATTCCACACAACATATTAGCTGTGTATAAAATATTGGTCATGTCATTGCTATCCCTCATAAGTGTTTAATATATATCAGGGTTTCCCTCAGAAATAAATTTAAGCGTGGTGGCTTTGGAGAATAATATGAAAATTTGGGAGCGCAAATTACGCACCGCTATGGGCGAACACAAAGTAGGGGGGTTTGTGGCCCCAATAATTTTTTTTAATATAAGGTGTCTTAGGTGCTTTCTAGGGAAAGCTAGAATATATTTCACTTATTTAATTTGTTGAAAAATTATCTACATTGAAAATATTTCAATTTCATGTATAATTTCATCAATTATAATTTTTTTAAAGGAATAGGGGGGCCTACAAAACAAGACACATTATTATACATTGGCCTATATTTCTAGTGGTAGGCCTATATGATTTTTAATTTTTATAATATATCCATTGCCACTCTCACTGATTTTTACTGCCACTAACGTTAGGTCCAATCATCGCCGCTATCTACATGCATGGATGTTGACTCATGGTTGGTTCAATGCTGTACTGACGTTGCAAACGATGGCCGGTACTGAGCAAGCATACATGCGGTATAGGCCTAATTCCAGGGTTTGCTAGGATTATGCCCATAGAACTAGGCTTACACAGCTAGCAGCCTAACACCAAAGAGATATATGGATAACACGTAGGGCCTACAATAGGAACTATACAGTACTACACCATACCGTACATTGGCCATTGTTGGTTTAGTGTTGGTTTAGTGGCCAACCTCTGAGACAGTAGAACAGCTGTGCTGAACGGGCGAGTGTTCAGTCAGACCAAAGAATATCGCCTATTATATGGATTCCTTTTCAGACAAGACACACTAGTCTCTAAACCAGTCAGTGTCTGAAAACTAGTTCATTGTCGCCGCGCGGCGAAATGCTGCGGGCCAGGGGCGAATCGAGGATTTGAAAAAGGACGGGGCGCAGGGGTTTCAGGGGCTCGCCCCCAAGATTTTTTCGGCCAATTTAGGAGACTTTTTAAAGAATTTGACGCAAAAAGGGGTGGGCGTGCGCCCCCCCCCTCTGGATCCGCGCCTGCGGGCCATCTATGGGTGAACTCAACCATTTTATTTTATCAGGCATATTTTATTGTATGTTCCTAATTAGGTCTTTATTGAAACTAGGGATATTTGAAAATACAAAATAATAATAATGTGAACTCAATCTTCCAATTTCCAAGACTCATTATCATACAGAATAATTAACGCACCAGGACGTATTATTGTCGGGATTATTGTGTATATGACATGGCCCGGGTTCACAGGCTACTTAATTTTATGGGGGTGCTGTTAAGGGGGATCCCGCAACGTGAAACCGACCCTGTAATGATGGCATTGAAACAGCGTTGTAGGCCTTACAAGGTAACTTTCTATTAATGTCAGCTAATGCTTCTGTGGCATATCATGCATATGTCTCAATCTATTATATAATGTGATGTGTACCTTAGATTCATCACTCCATGTACACTTTTTTTGAAATGTACAGATAAAAAAATAATTTAAAAATCATCAATTTTTTTATCATTAATAGATTACGGACAATGCACTAGACATATTAAAATGATCTTGTAAAACGGTTGTCGGAAAAGTACTGGGTCGATGTGTCGTGTTTTCTGGGCACTTCCCGGTAAATACACGAGACGTCTGCTTCCTGTTAGTTTAATGTTGGTCCAGTCTATTGATGCTGACACTCTCAGTCCTACAGGGATCAAAATATCGTCATATATTACACCTGTGACGTCGAAAATATAATTCAATCGTGAGCATTCAAAACTTAATCAGCATGATTAATAAACGTGACCCGCCACGCGAAAAGGGCCATAAGCTCAAATTTTTCAAAATTGATTTTTTTCAATTGATTCGATAGCCGTGTTGTACCTGTCACAATAACTGAAAGAATTTTTGAAAAATCTTTATTAGTTTTTGTTTCAGATGATTTTTAATATTTTAAATTTAGTTATGTAATAATTAAAATTAAATTTTAGATGACGTCATAAATAATTTGAATAAAGCCGTGGGGAGGTACCTTCTCGCGTGGCGGGTCACAAATGTGAATATTGTTATTATATTTGATTTTGGCTTTCATATTTTAATTCTTTTGTTGATTGTCTATATAGCCGAAAAATCAGTTTCCCAACAAAACATAATTTGTATAATTTCGGCTCAACGTCATTGCATAAATGTTAGATGCGCATAAACGACGCTAGCCCAACTGTATTAATCTAACATCAAGTCAATATCGGGGTTACCTTTATAAACCCCTCGACCAACAACCCTCAACCCACAACCCCTCGACCCACAACCCCCTCGACCCACAACCATTCCGAATTACCCCCTCGACCAAAGTTGAAAATGGGTGATTTAGGTTTAGTTTATAATCGTGTAAGGTGGACCTATTGGTGGACCCTTTTTAGCTCCCGCCGTCACCGTAGGTGAGCGAAGGGAGCTATGGATTCTACCTCCGGTTTTTTTTGGCCTCTTCTTTTGCCTATAACTTTGTGAGAAAATAAGCTAGGATAACAATTTTTGGTATGTGGGTTACTTCCAGGTGGCTAATGGACGGGTTGAAATATTTTTATTCTGAATTCAATACGCAAGGTTGCAGAGGAGAAAATGATGATGTGACGGCGTTGGGCCGTTGGGCCGTCCGTAAACAATTCGTTTCCGGAGCATATCTCTGAAAGTACTTGTCCGATTGTCTTCAAATTTTACACACAACACCCCTAGGGGGTCTAGTTGTGCCTTTGGGGGTATTTGAACTTTGACCTACTTCTGGTTCAGAACTATGACCTATTTAGACGTTTTGACGCGCACTTCGTTTCCGGAGCAGATCTCGAAAAGTACTGGGCCGATGACAGTCATATTGCACATACATGTTCTCTAAGGTCCCTAGTTGTGCCTTTTCAGGTTTTTGGACCTTGACCTTGAAGTTGACCCAGCACTTTGACCTAATTTATAACATCGGTAAATCCGACTGAAATATTTTGCGGAATATCATGAAAACCGCTCAAGATAGCTACACCATTACTATAAAACAAATTGTGAGGTTTCAGGAGAGGATGCATCTTGAAAAATTCCAAGTCGATAAAATTAAAAATGGCCGCCTATCGGCCATTATTCACCTCGACAGGCCTGATATTGCGGAATATCATGAAAACCGCTCAAGATAGCTACACCATTAATTTCAAATAGATTGTAAGGTTTCAGGAGAGGATGCATCCTGAAAAAATTGAAGTTGATAAAATTCAAAATGGCCGCCTATCAGCCATTATTCACCTCGACAGGCCTGATATTGTGGAATATCATGAAAACCGCTCAAGATATCTACACCATTACTATAAAACAAATTGTAAGGCTTCAGGAGAGGATGTATTTTGAAAAAAATCATTTTGTCAAAGTTCAAAATGGCCGCCAATCAGCCATTATTCACTTTCACATGGCCGTTATTTGGTAAACCGTGCTAGATGGCTAGACCATTACTATAAAACAAAATGTGTGATTTCAGGAGAGGATGCATCTTGGGAAAATTTGACTCGATAAAATTCAAAATGGCCGCTTATCGGCCATTATTCACTTTCACATGGCCGTTATTTGGTCAACCGTGCTAGATGGCTAGACCATTACTGTAAAACGAAATGTGAGATTTCAGATGAGGATGCATCTTGAAAAAAATTGACTTGATCAAATTTAAAATGGCCGCCTTTTCGGCCATTATTCATTTTCACATGGCTGATATTTGGTAAACCGTGCTAGATGGCTAGACCATTACCTGATTACTATAAAACAAAGTGTGAGTTTTCGGGGGAGGATGCACCCTGAAAATTTTTAACTTACGAATTCAAAATGGCCGACAATCAGCATTATTTACCTCGATAGGCCTGATATCAGGTAAACCGTGCTAGATAGCTAGACCATTACTATAAAACAAAATGTGACGTTTCGAGAGAGGATGCCTTTTAAAAACTTTCGACTCAATCGAATTCAAAATGGCCGCCTATCGGCCACTATTTACTTGCACATTGCTGATATTTGGTAAACCGTGTTAGATAGCTGGACCATTACTATAAAACAAAATGTGAGATTACAAGAGAGGATGCATCTTGAAAAAAATTGACTAGATCAAATTCAAAATGGCCGCCTATCGGCCATTATTCACTTTCACATAGCCGGTTTTTAGTAACCGTACTAGATGGCTAGACCATTACTATAAAACAAAATGTGAGATTTCAGGAGAGGATGCATCTTGAAAAATTTTGACTTGATCAAATTCAAAATGGCCTCCTATCGGCCATTATTCACTTTCACATGGGCGATATTTGGTAAACCATGCTAGATGGCTAGACCATTACTATAGAATGAAATGTGAGATTTCAGCTGAGGATGCATCTTGGAAAATTTTGACTTGATCAAATTCAAAATGGCCGCCTTTAGGCCATTATTCACTTTCACATGGCCGATATTTGGTAAACCGTGCTAGATAGCTAGATGATTACTATAGAATGAAATGTGAGATTTCAGCTGAGGATGCATCTTGAAAAATTCTGACTCGTTCAAATTCAAAATCGCCCCCTATCGGCCATTATTTACTTTCACATGCCCAATATTTTGCAAACTGTGTTAGATGTTAGTCCATTACTATAAAACAAAATTTGAGGTTTCGGGGGAGGATGCACCCTAAGTTTTTAACTAATTTATATCGAATTCAAAATGACCGTAAATCAGCTATTAGTTAACTCGATTGGCCTGATATCGGGTAAACCATGCCAGATAGGTAGACCATTACTGGGATACTGATTAGGATCATTAATTTCAATGGAGGTTTGCAATCTCTGACAGACTGTCTAGTTCTTATCTTACTCTTGGACTGGGCTTCTTAGACCTAGTTGTTTTGCGTCTTGATTTTTGACCTAGACTAGGACTACATTAATAACCCTATACAAAATTGCTTAAATCAAATTCTAATTCGGAGCGGGAGCTCCTGGACTTATGTAGTCTTGTTATTTATATCATAGGCCTAATTTGTGTTTTTGATATTGGGCCCTATATAAATGAATAGGGCATAATAGATTCTCTGCCGGTAGACCTATATCTATGATCCTATTCATATATGCGTGCCGCGCTTACAAGTCAAAGCGTCCCTGGGCAGACAATGTTGTGCCAACTGTGGAGATGCTGGCCCAGTATTGAGACAAAATTGGGTGAATTTCCCGTGTCAGCGCGTGTATTGGCTTTGATGCCAGCTACAGCGCCCATGTTCCCGACACTGAGGTCATAATCTATAAAGCACACACTCGCCGAGCTACATGTAGCTGATACAATGAAGTATAGGGGAGGGGGTCTTGTGTAGCATTGTTTTCACCGAGTAGCCATTTAAAACGAATTCCGGTGACGTCACTGTCTTTCACAGAATAGGCCTTAAGGTAGGCTTACATTTCTAGAGGGTCATGCACCATTTAATCGGCGGGGGGGGGGGAGTATTTTAAAATCAAACCCCGGACAGGCTCTTTATGAAATAAATAATATATTTCAAAATCTGAACTAGCTGGCCTAATCATTTTTCTCCACGCGTCACCGAGCCCTACGTGTTGAAATTATGCGGAGATAAATAATCCATCCCCCCCCCCCCGGTGATTGAATAGTGCCCCCCTAGCAGTTTTGTTGACAATAATTATATAATTGATTTAACTGCCTGCAGTGGGTCTCATGTGCATTGTGACTTAAAGTTCTCGGAACGTGGGAATTTTTGAACGTGGGAACTTCAGGAACTTCTCGATATATATAAATATTTGGTTACTAGCCTGTCTGACACTTCGTTTTCATTTTCGGGCTGTGAATGGCGACCTTGCCAGCTATTTGGTAAGGTTACCATCTAATGGGATAAAAAATATGTTGTTGTTGTTGTGGGTCGAGGGGGTTGTTGGTCGAGGGGTTGTGGGTCGAGGGACCTGTGGGTCGAGGGTTGTGGGTGATATTTCGAGGGGGTTAAGAAGGTTAAACCCAATATCGGCGGCTGTGTCTACCGAGAGAACAGCACATGGTGGACAACTGTAGTAGTATAATGTCTTACAAAGCCAAAAGGCAGTAACTACAAGTGATCACAAGTGAACAGTTAATGCCTATTAGCTTTCCACGGCACCATCGCCGCCCTTCGCTTTGTACTTCTACAGTTCCAATTAGACTGTTATGACGACGATCTCAGCCCTATGGACAATAACAATACCGTGATATTTCTATTACATGTGACGTTTAAAATCATCTACCATCGTGAAATTTAGAACTAATTATTTCTGCTTTCACCCGACAAGCTTGTTTCAATTTACATGATTTACATTAGTTTAATTTGTTTGCATATAGTCCATATTATTATTATTCACATTGGGACGCAGATAGTTAATTGACTTCATAGTCAAGCGTCAAAGCTCACACCAACGCAGGTGACGATAGGCCTACCGGGTCTGTCAGTTGGTTGCCAGACCCGGCAAACACTCCTATCACCGAAAATCGTCATGGCTCACACAGAATGTCTGGTTATAAACCGCACCTTAAGTTGCGATTTTTTTTAGCTATTTTACCAAACATATTTCCAGTGATAAACCATGGTTACTAACCGGCAATATACGGGTAGGGCTGCGAGAACATCAACACATCCTGTGATGACATCAACAGGACTGAGTGCGTTGTCAGCTGGTCAGTCACCACTCACAAAAACGCCAGACACTCCACAATGTATATTTGATTTTGTCCTGACGTCTATTACATTGGCCCAACATTAAACCAACATTGGCTAAATGACTTCTCTCGCTGGAGAAGCAGATCATGCATGGTCTTGATCAGAGCACAAACTGCCATCACATTTCGGCAAACAGCAGTAACAGTATACTTTCGTAACACCCAGTTACTGCTGTTTTCTTTTGCACGGCAGCGTTTTGGCGGTGATAACTGAATGATGTATGAACGGGCATTGCAAAAAAAGACGATATTCAGTCGTATTACACACTAGAAATGTATAAATTATATGAATTTGCAGTACCCTAACGGCCAAAAATCTACTTTTAATAATACAAAATTTGATAGTTTTGAAGATAGATATCTTAGCTAAGACCTAACTTCTATATTACAAAACACTCCTCTGGATGTCAGTTGTGAGAGAGAGGATGGGTGGGGGCTACCCAGACTGCCGCCACGTGAATAAGCCTCTCTTGTGTCACCTGGTCACAGCCACACAGCAAACAGAGACATTGACAAAATGTAAGCCTAATGATGGCCCATCGTTTACAACACTGGGCCAGCATTGTCCTACCAGTAGAATGGCCTTAACACGATATATGTTCACCCAATGCTAGTTTAATGCTGGCCCATCATCCACACCCCTGGCTCAGCATTAAAACAGCATTGGCTAAATGTCTTATTTTCGCGGGGAGGCACAGGCAACTTGATACACTGACACAATGTTACTTTAATGTTGGAACAGTGTTATAAATGATGGCACAACACTTAACCAACATCGGGTCAGTGCATTATGTTGACCGCTTAGAACAAGCATGACATAGAACTCTACTGTTCACAGCAAAACCAAGTATCTGCTTATTTCACAAGTGTGCAGATACTGTCTATTGAACATGCTGTTACTAACAAGAAGGAGGCAGTGACATCAGCGTGAAGGAAGTATATACTTGATTTACAAGTTAGCAGATACGACCTTTTGGCAGCGCTATGGCAGGAAGAGCCAGTTAAGAAGCAGTAAATGCCTAGTTTACCAGGGAGCAGATAATGCCTTTTGACTTTGCACAGGCAGAACAGATGTAAAGCGGAAGTTACCGACAGACGTTTGTCTTGAAAGTCAAACTAAAAACTTGGAGACTATGTCTCCAATTATATGAAAAATGACAAAATACTAAATGGCCGCCATCTGTTTTCTAAAAAAAAAAAATATGTTTGTGCATTTTGCCTGTAACAATTGATTTTTTTCACTTGACTCTGCATCGATATAATGGACATCAAGCTAAATTAGAGCTATATATATATATATATATATATATATATATATATGGGAAATGACAAAAATACAAAATGGCCGCCGTCTGTTTGAACAAGTGTATATATAAAAAAAAAACGGAAAATACATATTAAAAAAATATACCAACATTTTTGAAAGTCACTATCAAGGGCTTTAACGTAGATTCATATGTTATTCCAGCTCAATACGAAATGTACAACAAAGCACTAAGTTTGTATTTTAGCCTTCAATTTGAGAAATTTCCAACGTTTTTGTAGTGAATACAAGCAGGACTTCTCGCTGATATGTTAACTTTATATGGTATAAATGTTTGTTATTAATTTTACATTCTCGCGAGCTATTTTTCAAAAGTGATCTTGACCACCGACGAAGTGACCACAGCCACTTTAAAATTACCTCAGCCACTACAAAAGTGATCTTGCCACTGAAGAAGTGACCACAGCCACTTTAAAAGGTATTTCAGCAACTACAAAAGTGATCTTAGCCACTGAAGAAGTGATTACAACCACTTTAACTCTTCCTTTACCAATTTCGCATTTATGCGAAAACTACCTACCTTTACCAAATTTGCATTAATGCGAAATCCACATGTGTACATGCATAAATTGCAATCGTGATATTTCAATACATGTGTGGTCGAAAGTCGCCAAGCAGAATGGTCAGTGACATGGACGCAATGTTCTCTTGCATTTTTACATTATTGGAACTCATTCCAATAATGTTTTAATATGGTTCACAAAACGGATCCTGGGAACTGTTTTTTTGTGGCCATTTTCTGTGTGTCCCAAATGACTATCACTCACATCTTCTCAAAAACGACAACACCCATAGATCCAGTTTTTTGTCATAACACAGCCTATAGTAGGCCGACCAAACGTTGTTTCGGAATAAGCATAAATACCTGTATTTGCTGAGTTATTAGGATTTCCGTCATCAATTTTACGACAGTTAGGGATCTCGAAATTTTGAGCTGTGAGTTGAGCCATCAGTTTATACCCTGTAGATAGCCCATACATTTTTAGCTCCCGCCGTCACCATAGGTGAGACGGAGGGAGCTATGGATTCCGCCTCCGTTTTTTTTTACCTCTTCTTTTGCCTATAACTTTGTAAGAAAATAAGCTAGGATAACAATTTTTGGTATGTGGGCTACTCCCAGGTGGCTAATGGACAGGTTAAAAAATTTGTAATCTGAATTCAATACGCAAGGTCGCAGAGGAGAAAATGATGATGTTACGGCGTTGGGCCGTCCGTAAACAATTAGTTTCCAGAGCATATCTCTGAAAGTACTTGTCCGATTGTCTTCAAATTTTACACACAACACCCCTAGGGGGTCTAGTTGTGCCTTTTGGGGTATATGAACTTTAACCTACTTTTGGTTCAGAACTATGACCTATTTAGACGTTTTGACGCACACTTCGTTTCCGGAGCAGATCTCGAAAAGTACTGGGCCGATGACAGTCATATTGCACATACATGATCTCTAAGGTCCCTAGTTGTGCCTTTTCAGGTTTTTGGACCTTGACCTTGAAGTTGACCCAGCACTTTGACCTCATTTATAACATCGATAAATCCGACTGAAATATTTTGCGGAATATCATGAAAACCGCTCAAGATAGCTACACCATTACTATAAAGCAAATTGTGAGGTTTCAGGAGGGGATGCATCTTGAAAAATTTCAATTTGATAAAATTCAAAATGGCCGCCTATCGGCCATTATTCACCTCGACAGGCCTGATATTGCCGAATATCATGAAAACCGCTCAAGATAGCTACACCATTACTATCAAACAAATCGTCAGGTTTCAGGAGGGGATGCATCTTGAAAAATTTCAATTAGATAAAATTCAAAATGGCCGCCTATTGGCCATTATTCACCTCGACAGGCCTGATATTGCCGAATATCATGAAAACCGCTCAAGATAGCTACACCATTACTATCAAACAAATTGTCAGGTTTCAGGAGAGGATGCATCTTGAAAAATTTCAATTTGATAAAATTCAAAATGGCCGCCAATCGGCCATTATTCACTTTCACATGGCCGTTATTTGGTAAACCGTGCTAGATTGCTAGACCATTACTATAAAACAAAATGTGTGATTTCAGGAGAGGATGAATCTTGAAAAAATTCGACCCGAAAAAATTCAAAATGGCCGCTTATCGGCCATTATTCACTTTCACATGGCCGATATTTGGTAAACCGTGCTAGATGGCTAGACCATTACTATAAAACGAAATGTGAGATTTCAGATGAGGATGCATCTTGAAAAAATTTGACTTGATCAAGTTCAAAATGCCCGCCTTTTTGGCCATTATTCACTTTCACATGGCCGTTATTTGGTAAACCGTGCTAGATGGCTAGACCATTACTATAAAACAAAATGTGTGATTTCAGGAGAGGATGCATCTTGAAAAAATTCGACTCGAAAAAATTCAAAATGGCCGCTTATCGGCCATTATTCACTTTCACATGGCCGATATTTGATAAACCGTGCTAGATGGCTAGACCATTACTATAAAACGAAATGTGAGATTTCAGATGAGGATGCATCTTGAAAAAATTTGACTTGATCAAGTTCAAAATGGCCGCCTTTTCGGCCATTATTCATTTTCGCATGGCCGATATTTGGTAAACCGTGCTAGACGGCTAGACCATTACTATAAAACAAAATGTGACGTTTTGGGAGAGGATGCCTTTTAAAAACTTTCGCCTCAATCGAATTCAAAATGGCCGCCTATCGGCCATTATTCACTTTCACATTGCTGATATTTGGTAAACCGTGTTAGATAGCTGGACCATTACTATAAAACAAAATGTGAGATTTCAGGAGAGGATGCATCTTAAAAAAAATTGACTCGATCAAATTCAAAATGGCCGCCTATCGGCCATTATTCACTTTCACATCACCGTTATTTGGTAACGGTACTAGATGGCTAGGCTATTGCTATTAAACAAAATGTGAGAATTCAGGAGAGGATGCATCTTGAAAAATTTCGACTTGATTAAATTCAAAATGGTCTCCTATCGGCCATTATTCACTTTCACATGGCCGATATTTGGTAAACCATGCTAGATGGCTAGACCATTACTATAGAATGAAATGTGAAATTTCAGCTGAGGATGCATCTTGGAAAAATTTGACTTGATCAAGTTCAAAATGCCCGCCTTTTTGGCCATTATTCACTTTCACATGGCCGTTATTTGGTAAACCGTGCTAGATGGCTAGACCATTACTATAAAACAAAATGTGTGATTTCAGGAGAGGATGCATCTTGAAAAAATTCGACTCGAAAAAATTCAAAATGGCCGCTTATCGGCCATTATTCACTTTCACATGGCCGATATTTGATAAACCGTGCTAGATGGCTAGACCATTACTATAAAACGAAATGTGAGATTTCAGATGAGGATGCATCTTGAAAAAATTTGACTTGATCAAGTTCAAAATGGCCGCCTTTTCGGCCATTATTCATTTTCACATGGCCGATATTTGGTAAACCGTGCTAGACGGCTAGACCATTACTATAAAACAAAGTGAGTTTTCTGGGGAAAATGCACCCTTAAAATTATTAAGTTACGAGTTCAAAATGGCCGACAATCAGCATTATTTACCTCAATAGGCCTGATATCAGGTAAACCGTGCTAGAAGGCTAGACCATTACTATAAAACAAAATGTGACGTTTTGGGAGAGGATGCCTTTTAAAAACTTTCGCCTCAATCGAATTCAAAATGGCCGCCTATCGGCCATTATTCACTTTCACATTGCTGATATTTGGTAAACCGTGTTAGATAGCTGGACCATTACTATAAAACAAAATGTGAGATTTCAGGAGAGGATGCATCTTAAAAAAAATTGACTCGATCAAATTCAAAATGGCCGCCTATCGGCCATTATTCACTTTCACATCACCGTTATTTGGTAACCGTACTAGATGGCTAGGCTATTGCTATAAAACAAAATGTGAGAATTCATCTTGAAAAATTTCGACTTGATTAAATTCAAAATGGTCTCCTATCGGCCATTATTCACTTTCACATGGCCGATATTTGGTAAACCATGCTAGATGGCTAGACCATTACTATAGAATGAAATGTGAAATTTCAGCTGAGGATGCATCTTGGAAAATTTCGACTTGATCAAATTCAAAATAGCCTCCTTTAGGCCATTATTCACTTTCACATGGCCGTTATTTGGTAAACCGTGCTAGATGGCTAGATCATTACTATAAAACAAAATGTGAGATTTCAGGAGAGGATGCATCTTGAAAAATTTAGACTCGATCAAATTCAAAATGGCAGCCTATTGGCCATTATTCACTTTCACATGGCCGATATTTGGTAAACCGTGCTAGATGGCTAGACGATTACTATAGAATGAAATGTGAGATTTTAGCTGAGGATGCATCTTGAAAAATTCTGACTCGATCAAATTCAAAATTGCCCCCTATCGGCCATTATCAACTTTCACATGCCCAATATTTTGCAAACTGTGTTAGATGCTAGTCCATTACTATAAAACAAAATTTGAGGTTTCAGGGGAGGATGCACCCTTAAATTTTTTAACTAGTTTATATCGAATTCAAAGTGACCATAAATCAGCTATTAGTTACCTCGATTGGCCTGATATCGGGTAAACCGTGCCAGATAGGTAGACCATTACTGGGATAGGCCCCAATTTTGCTTAAATCAAAATTGCTTAAATCAAAATTGCTCAGATCAAATTCTAATTCGGAGCGGGAGCTCCTGGACTTCTGTAGTCTTGTACTGAGAACATTGCCTACCTTGGGATCAAACTAATCCAATATAATCTTAAGAAATTGCCACAATGAGAGTCTGAAACTGGGGGAAGCTAGAAGACCACTCATGTGAATCACAACTCATTATGCTCATACAACACCCGGAATGAGTGACCACCTGGCTGTCAGTACCAACCTAAACATCAAAATTAATCGTACAAAAAAAGCACCACGTAAAGTTTACAATTTCAAAAAGGCTGACAGCACCAAAATTAAAACTGCTCTATCCCCTTTCTATGAAGAATTCAGCAAATTGTCAGGAATATCTGTAGAAGACCAGTGGACAAAATTCAAAGATGGAATTTTCAAAATTATCAATAAATATATACCAACAAAAACATTTAAAAATAAAATAGACGTTCCTTGGATGGCAACTGAAATAAAAAGATTATTAAAAAAAAGACAAAGTTATTCAAAATTCACAAAAAAACAAAAGTACTAAATTAAAGCAGAGACTGAAGAAAATCAGTGACAGTTTAAAATATAAATTAAAGGACGCATACAGTAGTCATCTGACAGAAATGCTCGAAGGTGAAGATGAAAACAAAAATAAAAAGTTTTACAATTTTTTGAAAAACAGGAAACGTGACAGTTCTGGGGTACCACCATTAACAAATAAGCAGGGGGGAACCATAACAGACACCAAAGCCGAAGTCTTAAACGAACAATACCAGTCAGTTTTTACCAAAGAAAATAATCAATCAATCCCTCCTGTAAATAACCAAAATTTAAATATGCCTGACATCAACTTCACAACCAATGGAATTTCAAAACTACTGTCCAAACTAAATACTCAAAAAGCTAATGGACCTGATAAAATACCAATATGATTCCTTAAAGATTATGCTGATGACATCTCGAAATTCCTAAAAATCATTCTCTAAAACTCTTACAATACCGGTGATCTTCCCCAGGATTGGCTCACAGCAGATGTAATACCAATTTTCAAAAAGGGCAATAAAACCTAGCTTCTAATTACAGACCTGTCTCCCTTACAGCCATCACTTGCAAACTAATGGAACAGATCATACACACACACATAATTCAACATTGCGACTCACAAAACATACTACAAAATTGCCAACAAGGCTTCAGAAAAAAACGCTCATGTGAATCACAACTCATTATCACCACAGAAGAATTACAACGCAGCAAAGACCAGAAGAAACAAGTAGATGTAATCAATTTGGACTTTTCGAAAGCTTTCGACACCGTGGCGCACAACAAACTAATCTAAAAATTACAAAATTATGGAATTCAAGGTAAAACCCATAAGTGGATCAATAAATGAGTAAAATTCAGAAATCAGAAAGTTCTTCTTGATGGAAATATCTGATCCAGTACCAGTCACTTCCGGGGTGCCACAGGGAACAGTTCTAGGCCCTCTTATGTTCCTCCTTTACATCAATGACATCAACCTAAATATAAATTCAAATATTGGGCTTTTTGCTGACGACTGCGTACTTTACAGAGAAATAAATTCAAAATTAGATTGTTTAGAACTTCAGCAAGATCTTCAGAAATTAGTTGACTGGTCTCACACATGGTAAATATCATTCAACATAAACAAATGTCACACTTTACATGCCCACAGAAAGAAACAGCCCATCATACACAGCTACACAATGGACAACAAATCGGTAACACCAGTTACGCACCACCCATATCTCGGCATAGAACTTCAGTCAGACCTCAGATAAACAACACACATACATAACACAACCAACAAAGCACAGAAGACACTAAACATGCTGAAAAGAAACCTCAAACAAGCCTCCACAACTGTAAAATCACAGGCATACAAAACAATAGTCAGACCTCAACTTGAATATGCATCAGCCATCTGGGACCCACACACGGCAAAAGATACACACAACCTTAACAAAATACAAAACTATGCAGCAAGATGGGTCCATCATGACTACTCACACTACACAAGTGTCTCTTCCTTACAAAAACAACTGAATTGGCCTTCTCTTTCGGTCCGACGTCTCCGAATAGTATTATTCTACAAAATCTGCCATCAGAATATTGCCATCCCCACTCCCCCTATTTACAAATACCCCTCAGAACTACACGCCACACCTCAAACATAAACGAAAATAGCTACAGATACAGATAACTCAGCACTTCAACAGACACATACAAATACAGCTACTTTCCCCGAACAATCACAGACTGGAATTTACTGCCACCCAGTCTGTGTGCGACTCCAACGGTGCAGTCCTTCGAGGAAGGCCTCACCCGTCATCTCTCCCCCCAGCCTTTGATTTACACGCGAGCCCCACTGTATATAACCACTGATGCACTCTCTATCCACTGTAAATAAATTTCTGCACTGCACTGCGAATGTCAGTTTCTTTCCTCACAGGGTCACGTGTCATCATAATGCCATTAGGCGACGATCAATAACATTTCATAAAGTCAAGAAGTTCCACTTTCCAAAGCAAATATATTGTGATATATATGCAATATTTTGCCTTTGATATATCTTGCCTTTGAAAATCTAACCATTGGTCTTAGTAGCATCTGACGCCACAGCCAAAAGTGTGATGAAAAACTTCTTGGAGAGGCTGATCTAGATCTCAGGCACATTATTGGATGAGATAGTCCTCCCTGACCAATCACGCACACACTATCTGGGTCACTGACATTGCTGACCTGTCAGTATAGGCACACCAGTAAACACGGGACATTGATTCAGTGTTGTTTCAAAGCTGGGCCAACATCTCGATAGTGTAAATTTCTGATAACATGTTCTGATTGGCTATCGGCGACCACGTGATAACGCCATACACGTAGGCCTTAAGCCCACAACAACTTGTTGTGGGGGGGGGGGGGGGAGGTCGGGGATGTATCTCTAGAAGTCAAATGGTAGTATCTGATACTGCTACAAACCCGAAAGGCAGTATTTGCTTACTTGTAGTTTGAGCTGATACTGTGTTTTATTACGGCAGTACAGCAGTTGTACGGCAATAGGTATATAGCCTACCTTCCCGGCCTGTTGCAACATGGCCCTCACCGCCAACTGTGATTATGTAACAGGCAATATACGCTTCCTGCTCACTTCTGACTGTCAACTAAATCTATTTAAATTGTAAATATATCAAGATTCAAGTTATATTTTTTTCAGCTAAAACTATTCAAGATTGATATAAATTGCATACTTCAATTAGCCCAATATTGACGATCATTCAGCGTTGGCACAAACCTAGGCGACCTAGCTGTCTGGTGCTTGTGATTAGCTATCAATTCTGACCAAATCAGGACAAACGTTGATTCAACGTCTACATTATTTCGCTTATTATACATGCTGCTCTGATTTCACATCGATAATATATTTATAAAATCCATATATTCGGTGTCATTAACGTTATAGTCACGAAGGTCAGCCCACTGTTCATGGCAGACCGCGATACATTGGGCTCACTGTTGTTTCACTGCTGGGCCGGCGTGGCAGACGTAATCCAACATCGGGTCAACTTGAAGTCATTAACTGATCACTGGTAGTCTGTGAACGCAGTGACGTCAGCGGAGACACTTTTAAGTGGCTACTTGGTGAAACAATGTTATATAAGACCCCCTTCCCTATTGTATTAGCCAGCTCGGTGAAAACATTGGAGGTCAAGGCTATTGAGTGTTGCACAGAAGGAACACACTTTTCTTTGGTACGGCCTATCACATTGTCAAACATCTTTCTTACTAAAAATGAATGGGGTTTTATGCCACCTTCGTGCATATATATAGGCTAAGTGTGCTTTAAGATGGGTTCGCGAAGTCCTTCTTAAGATAGTGAACAAACAGTAAAAAATGAGGTCTGTTTATCATTGTTTATCGGGGTCCTTTATATTTTTGCATTTGCCTGGGGCTGAATATCTAAATTTCGATTTAATTTCTATTCATAATTATCATTTAGTCCAATATAATAGGAGTCCCAAAATCCATAGTGTGATGGAACCTAACACGATCATTCCAATCATTTGATTTGTAGCCAAAATAGCAAGTCCCAGATTATACAACACAGTCTCTCACTAAAAGAAGTACGGTATTATTAGGCCTACTGATTTTGACAGAATACCACCGTAATATTAAATGTTAAAAATAATAATAAATGCTAATAATCAGATAATGCACAGAATAATTGAGACGTTGCTGTTCATAAACCTCGTGTAACAATCAACACGTTGAGCCTCAAGTGCGTAAGTGTGGCCTCGTTGCAATGAAGGCGTTTGAGCACATAGTTGTGATATGAGACAGAGTTGTGATATGAGTTGTGATATTCAATGCAGTTTTATATGTGTAGCAATTGACACGTTGGGGTGCGACTCCTGTCAGCACTTCTGGGTTGTGATCGTCATGACTGTAATATACATTACCTGATTACGTCTTGTCAACGTTCTTTGATTGATAGATTAACTACAAAATTTAACATCTATAAGACCTACAATAATTGGAAAAATATGGTCGATTCAAAACAACTTCAATGCACCAACTTACAGAACCGAAGGGTTATTGTTTTACTAACATACACTTCAAATTATTTGTTTGTAAACATTCCCAGAGAGAATTTGCAAATTAATATGTTTTGATGTGAAGTACCCTTTTGTCACTGCGTCCTGGTGTAGTGTGTTTAACTTCAGAGCTGACTGCTCTTTCCTTATATTCAAACAAATTACATAATTTAGTAATAATCAAGTTATTTTTATGCCTTTACCATAATTTATTTTCAATTGAACTGAAAGACTTCATCATGTCGAAGCCTGAATATTATTGACTCTTTTATTTAAGTGATTTTGATTACGTCACAAAAAGCTACATTTGTTTGTATTGCTGTTGTGTGAATTAGCCCGCAAATTATTGTGTTTGTGGAACCTTTTCTATATCACCATAAGATAATAAAAAACTTCAGGAACCTTTTGTGTTAGGAGTATATCCCGTGGAACTTTGACGAATAGGTAGACAGAAATTCCATCTCTAGCGTCAGTGAAAGAGCCATGAGAGGACTGTTGTACAGGCTAACGAATAGGTCGATCGACCTTTGACGAAAAGGTCGATCTACAATATGTAACTTATAACATTACTATAGATTACTATAGATTTATAGATTTACCATGTAATTATAAACTTAAAAACTTCAGGAACCTTTTGTGTTAAGAGTATATCCCATGGAACTTTGATGAATAGGTAGACAGAAATTCCATCTCCAGCGTCAGTGAAAGAGCCATGAGGGGACTGTTGCACAGGCTAACAAATAGGTCGATCGACCTTCGACGAATAGGTCGATCTACAATATGTAACTTATAACATTACTATAGATTTACCATGTAATTATATGGTTAGAAAGATATAGAGAAAGTGATAGAGAGAAAGAAAGTGATAGAGAAAGGGACTGTGATAGAGGAAGAAATTGTGATCGAAAAGGAGAATGTGATAGAAAAATAGAATGTGAAAGAGAAGGGACAGAGACAAGGATAGGGACAGGGACAGAGAGACAGAGACATATACAGATACAGAGACAGGGACAGAGACAGTGACAAAGACAGAGAGACAGTGACAGAGATACAGGGACAGACAGAGAAAAACAGAGACAGAGGCAGGGAGACAGAGGCAGGGATAGAGGCATATAGAGAGACAGAGGGACAGGAACAAAGACAGACAGAGAGGCAGAGATAGAGAAAGAGGCAGGGACAGGGACATAGACAGAGACAATGGGACAGAGGCAGGGGCAAAGAAACAGAGACAGAGGTCGAGACAGGGACAGAGACAGGGACAGAGACAGAGACAGGGACAGAGAGACAGAGGCAGAGACAGGGACAGTCTAAGACAGAGGCAGAGTCAGAGACAGGGGAAGAGACAGGGCCAGAGACAGGGACATATACAGAGAGACAGAGACAGGGATAGGGACAGATACAGAGAGACAGAGAGAGAGGTAGAGACAGGGACAGAGACATATAGGGACAGGGACAGAGAGACAGTGACAGAGGCAAAGACAGAGAGACAGAGTCTCTTTCTCTATCGCTTTGTTTCTCTTTCTCTCTCTATCACTTTCTCTATCTCCTTCTCTGTGTTTTACCTTTCTTGTTCTTATCTTTTTTTTTTAAATCATGTTGGTTTTAGTTACTTCATAAACAATGTCCCCGATCACTTCTGGGTTGTGATCGTCATGACTGTAATATACATTACCTGATTACGTCTTGTCAACGTTCTTTGATTGATAGATTAACTACAAAATTTAACATCTATAAGACCTACAATAATTGGAAAAATATGGTCGATTCAAAACAACTTCAATGCACCAACTTACAGAACCAAAGGGTTATTGTTTTACTAACATACACTTCAAATTATTTGTTTGTAAACATTCCCAGAGAGAATTTGCAAATTAATATGTTTTGATGTGAAGTACCCTTTTGTCACTGCGTCCTGGTGTAGTGTGTTTAACTTCAGAGCTGAATGCTCTTTCCTTATATTCAAACAAATTACATAATTTAGTAATAATCAAGTTATTTTTATGCCTTTACCATAATTTATTTTCAATTGAACTGAAAGACTTCATCATGTCGAAGCCTGAATATTATTGACTCTTTTATTTAAGTGATTTTGATTACGTCACAAAAAGCTACATTTGTTTGTATTGCTGTTGTGTGAATTAGCCCGCAAATTATTGTGTTTGTTGAACCTTTTCTATATCACCATAAGATAATAAAAAACTTCAGGAACCTTTTGTGTTAGGAGTATATCCCGTGGAACTTTGACGAATAGGTAGACAGAAATTCCATCTCTAGCGTCAGTGAAAGAGCCATGAGAGGACTGTTGTACAGGCTAACGAATAGGTCGATCGACCTTTGACGAATAGGTCGATCTACAATATGTAACTTATAACATTACTATAGATTACTATAGATTTATAGATTTACCATGTAATTATAAACTTAAAAACTTCAGGAACCTTTTGTGTTAAGAGTATATCTTATGGAACTTTGATGAATAGGTAGACAGAAATTCCATCTCCAGCGTCAGTGAAAGAGCCATGAGAGGACTGTTGCACAGGCTAACGAATAGGTCGATCGACCTTTGACGAATAGGTCGATCTACAATATGTAACTTATAACATTACTATAGATTTACCATGTAATTATATGGTTAATCTGTGACGTAAGTTACTATACAACTCTATACCTGCACGGTTTTAAACAAGAAATGGTTGGTTGGGTGAAATAAAAATATATAATGTTTTAGAAAGTTTTATTGACTGTTTACATGTCAACTTTGACATATTAGTCATTTTTATTCCTTTTATTTTGCAAGGTGTTATGTTGGCAACAATACTGTGGAGCACATCATGCTTCCGGACGCGTACTCACCAAACACCAGACATAGCTCTAATGCTGGGTCAGCGTCGAATACGTTGGCCCAACGTTAACACAATATTGGTCAATGTCTCAACATAAACGATTCTTGTCAATTTAAAAGTTTTTTGGGCACAACATATACGGTTACACAATAACGCTGGAGCAGGTTATTTTATGCAATATATATAGTTATATATATTATGTTGCTCTATTTTTTTTAATTACGAGTATAAAATATAGTCATTTAGGTACCGGTAGTTCTAGTTAATATGAGGACTTTGCAACCGTAAGTGTAATGTCTCCAGCGAACACGAGACGTTACTCTAATGTTGGTTAGATACAGTTGGGCAGACGCCGCAGACGGTGGGCCAAAATTTATCCAGCATTGAATCAAGGTCTCGTGTGTATTGGCGCTGGTTAAATTTTTATCTGGTGTTTCATGATTGCAGAACTTGCAAGATTTAGGTAAAAAAAAACATCATAATTTTTTAAATTTCATAAAAAAAATCATGTAGATTTGTGTTATAATATTGTAAACTAGAAGGAACTACCACTAAGGTGCTAGTGAGTTTGGACGGGGACATTGTTTCTGAAGTAGCTAAAACCAGCATGATTTTCAAAGAAGATAAGAACGAGAAAGGTAAAACACAGAGATAGAGAAAGATATAGAGAAAGTGATAGAGAGAAAGAAAGTGATAGAGAAAGGGACTGTGATAGAGGAAGAAATTGTGATCGAAAAGGAGAATGTGATAGAAAAATAGAATGTGAAAGAGAAGGGACAGAGACAAGGATAGGGACAGGGACAGAGAGACAGAGACATATACAGATACAGAGACAGGGACAGAGACAGTGGCAAAGACAGAGAGACAGTGACAGAGATACAGGGACAGACAGAGAAAAACAGAGACAGAGGCAGGGAGACAAAGGCAGGGATAGAGGCATATAGAGAGACAGAGGGACAGGAACAAAGACAGACAGAGAGGCAGAGATAGAGAAAGAGGCAGGGACAGGGACATAGACAGAGACAATGGGACAGAGGCAGGGGCAAAGAAACAGAGACAGAGGTCGAGACAGGGACAGAGACAGGGACAGAGACAGGGACAGAGAGACAGAGGCAGAGACAGGGACAGTCTAAGACAGAGGCAGAGTCAGAGACAGGGGAAGAGACAGGGCCAGAGACAGGGACATATACAGAGAGACAGAGACAGGGATAGGGACAGATACAGAGAGACAGAGAGAGAGGTAGAGACAGGGACAGAGACATATAGGGACAGGGACAGAGAGACAGTGACAGAGGCAAAGACAGAGAGACAGAGTCTCTTTCTCTATCGCTTTGTTTCTCTTTCTCTCTCTATCACTTTCTCTATCTCCTTCTCTGTGTTTTACCTTTCTTGTTCTTATCTTTTTTTTTTTAAATCATGTTGGTTTTAGTTACTTCATAAACAATGTCCCCGTCCAAACTCACTAGCCCTTTAGTGGTAGCACTTTAGTGGTAGTTCCTTCTAGTTATCATTATTATTATTATTATTATCTTATATTTCAAGCTAAAATAAATAATTAAAATACTGATAGGCATGGAGCGGCTGAGTCATGAGTCGCATCGCGCCGCCACAGCTGAAAGTCAATTGGATCCTGATGGTAGGCTGTGGCATATATCAATATATTGAGATGATAATTTAACAATTATTTTGTATAATTCTGATCTAACTTGCAGTGATAAATGTTTTTTACAGTAAACATTATCGCTGATGTCAATATTTTTTCAACAACCATAGACCAATGTGTTGTGTTACATCGGTATTAACCCTTTCAACGCGGGGCCCAAATTTAGACGTCAATTCAGATTCTGTCGCTACTAACTGGGACACTTTATTAATTCATGTGCCTTGTCAAATCAGGCTGATCCACTCTGCTTCGCGACGGGCTGGAGCATAGCCATAGGGCAAGAGTCTCCAGCTTGGACTATATTGCATTAATCCATTATATCACCTGATATATGTGATTTAAGCATTTAATCCTTTTCTTGTATTTGATATCGTCTAGTCGAATTACAGTTAACATACTATAGTATAGGGGTCGTTCAACAATGACGTAACGCTTTTTTGGACAATTTTTGATTCCCACCCCCCCTCCCCCCTTGTAACGTTTCGTAACATGACGTCGACTACCCCCGTGTAAATTAC
Source organism: Flabesymbios commensalis (assembly GCA_964017125.1). Classification (NCBI taxonomy): domain Eukaryota; kingdom Metazoa; phylum Annelida; class Polychaeta; order Terebellida; family Flabelligeridae; genus Flabesymbios; species Flabesymbios commensalis. The sequence goes on along the minus strand of OZ024908.1, from coordinate 44,157,479 downwards.
GTACCGCTTGCCTTGACCCCCCCCCCCCGCTAGTGTATTTCTCCCTTGACCTATAATTAAATGAAAATCGAAATACGGCCTATATGGCTACTGATTAATTAAAACAAGTTAGTAGCGGTACTTTACTGACAGTAGTTGAGTAGCCTATAGGGCTTAGTGTGGTGGGACTGCCGAGGTAAGCTAATAGGTTTTTTATACGGATAATAACCTAATAGGTCCCTACCCAATGAACACAAGACATTGGTCCACTGTTAGTTAGATTAGTAGGCTACCGGTAATGGATTGGTTTACCATGTTTACCGTCTTAGTGCGATGCTGACCGATCATTAAACAATAGGCTAGCACAGCGGATCAACATCTCATGTTTGTTACGTTTAATAAATCTTATTTAAATTTTCACCCACAAGAAGTTTAGACAGGGATATATCCTAACCAATCTAATGAACATGTCTGTCAAACTTTTCTCAACGGTTTCTATTGTGTTTTTTCCCGTAGATTTCAAATCTGCCGATACCATTCGAGATTTTGCATATTTAATTATCTAATTTGCATATTTCCAAAATGGCCGCCACAAAAAAGTAATCTGCTATGAATACAGTCACGGCAATCATAGAAATGTGTTTTTTTGGCCCTAAGTTCGGGTTTTGAGATCCCATAATGCCATTTTGACGACAATGTTATTTTTGGGGTCATTGGAAGGTCATAAGTCACGTCACCATTGAAATACAATATCCCACCTTTACGTTTTAGCAAAAAGTGCACAAATGGACTTTTTGGGGATAAAATGATGATTAGAATGCCTGATATTATATATTTGATTGCAGAGTTTTACATCTCATACACAAGACTATATTTATTAATACAAGATAATAATTCAAAATGGCCGCCAACCGAACCTAAAATCAAGATATCTGAGCTTCTAGATATCATATTTAAGCCATCTTAGTGTCTAGATTGGGGTTTTGTGGATCAAGGAATACAATGTCAGACAGCATTATACTTTCAAATGATTTTTGATGTCTTTTTGATCTCTATAGTTTGATATTTTGGCAAAATTGTGTTATATCATAGTTATATTTGAATAACTTCCTCCCAGAATGATGTTATCATTCGCACACTGTTCTGAATTCACATGCTAACATGATCTAAAGTAAAACCATATACATCACATGTATATGACAGCGATAAAAGAGATAAATAGACATATCATTTACATTATATTACGGCACTGTTATTTTGTAGCGTATGTAGAACTACTACCCAGAACTACTACCCAAGGGGTAAACATCATATTTTCTGGAAAACTGACACGGTGTGTTGTAAAAGTTTGGGCACCTGAAATGATATCTACATATATTTAGGATCACAACCTCGGTGCACAACCTTGCAAATCGACTATTAGAAATTGGTAGGAAGCCAATAATGGCGGCCATTACCGAAAAACTTGAATTTGTCAATATCTCGGTCAATATTTAAGATAATTTGTTTTTTAAGTTGTCTAGACCAATATTTTCAGGGTCAAAGATCAATATAAACCCAGTCCTGAAGTGATGTCTTGTAAATATGTATACCAGTAGGCCTATATACACACAACTCTGCTTTTATGTTTTGGAAATAAAAGTTTCACACTGTATAAGAATAATCACTTGATAAGAAAACATCATGAGCGTTCGATGTCATAACAATGATAATGTTTATTGACCAAAAACTTGATAATAAAATAAGTATTAGCCCTTGCAGTGATATAGCATTTGGCATTATAATCACTTCATAACATAGTCAGTCTAAGGGGTACTGGGATGATTGCTAGTAGCAGTACTTTTCGCACCCACCTGGGGAGGGTCATTTGGGCTCTGACCCGTCTGTTGCATGTTGGGGAAGCTGCAGCCTACACGTGGCTGGCTATAATATTGTGGTGGATTGCCACCTGGATAGCCTGTTTCCTCCACTCAATACTGGTGCCAATGCAGTTCCCGCATCAGTACAGACACTGATGTTGGCCGTGCTAGAGCCTAAACTACAGGCAATAGTGTTTGACATTAGGTCTCTCATGTGGGATGAATCGAGTTACCCTCAAATATTGTGACTCTTGAGGACTATCCGACCAGAGGATAGCGGGGCTGTGCTAAAGGCCTCGGTGTTTCAGCATTAAATTGCATATCAAAACCTAAGTCTTTGATCGTCTGGGCATGTCTGTGGGTAAATCCCCCTAGACATGCCCAGAACATCGGGCAGTAACCCACCATGCCCTATCACCCCACGCTCACGTCATCAAGGTCTCAAGGTGTTGTACGCAGCAACTTTTGCTTAGATATCTCTGACAGTCTTCTAAATAGCAGGGGATTTTTCTTCTCTTACTCGAGCAGTTTTTGTTGCAACCCTTCTTGCAGCCACGTGTCATTGTGTGTGTCATATATGGTGGCCTTAGTGGGTTTGTAGATTTATCTGGGATCAGTTTATCATTTTATACAACCCGTCCATAGTCCTCAGGCTTGCAGGTAAGCTTGGCGATGTAAGCTGACTTGGCAAGTGCTGTTGCCAATGCCACCCGCTTTAGATGATGTTCTAAAGCAAGAGGGTGGCAGTAATTTCAGCAGTGATTTGTTATTATAAAACCTGATGAATCGGAGTATATATAGCTATATCACAGCCTTCGAAGTTGGATTATGTGTTCACAAGAAGCTACTTTGCCTGGTCATACACATCTACCGTTATTTCAATGTGAGCACCATGGCATCATCAGCTATCATGCTATTTCCGTTTTCTGCGAACAATGATGGAGGCATATTGCTACATTCATGATCACCAATAAAGTTATTAATGTTATTGTCTCCACCACTTACTTTTTGTGTGTTATTTGCCGAAGAGTAGAAATGTCATTACTCTTGTCAGACGAATCAATTTCGCTTATATACTATTTTGGTTTCTGGTTCTGAGTCTAGTCATTCACGGGTGACAAGAGCTTTGTATAATTATGATCTTCAAAGTAATGGCAGCTTTGGACACCATTTCTTTCACATCAAGACCAGAAGCTCTGCTGAACATAGCAAAATAGCTAACAGGGAGCGATCCAAGTGGTTTTCAAGAGTTTTTCCAACAAGACTCGCTTTCTTGCTTTTCTATGTCAGACATGGTACCAAGAGGAACAAAGTGATCCTTGCATTTGTTCAACTAAACTTCACTTGGGTGGTGGATAAAACAGAGTGTACTAATTACAGTCACATACATTGCATTGTATATTTGGTAATTGGTCGTTCATCTCAAGACAGCTATCCATTCACGAGTTTTGCCGCTCCAATGGGTCATGCAAACTTTGGGGCACTGTCATTTATTCACATTATCAATGGACGAGATACCATCGGCTATTCATTCTCTACTGGAATGTTAAAGTTGGCTGAATGATATAACTACACTGGTAGACTTTGCTGATGATGGTGCTCCCATTGAAATCACGATATATGTGTGTGACCAGTCACAACAGCTTTTTGTGAACTAATATTTCAACAAGAGAAGGCTGTGATAGAGATACGTTCAGAGACAAAACGTTCTTAAATAATATTAATAAGTCAACACTGCTGAAGTTGTTGCCACCCAATGAAAATGCTTTCCAATGTATATTATCAGGCATTCAAATCATCATTTTATCCAAGAAAGGTTAAGTTGTGCACTTTTTGCTAAAACGTGAATGTTGGATATTGTATTCAATGGTCACGTGACCTATGACCTTCCAATGACCCCAAAATGAATATTGTCGTCAAAATTGCATTATGGGATCTCAAAACCCGAACTTAGGGCCAAAAAACACATTTCTAGGATTGCCGGAACTGTATTGATAGCCGATTACTATTTTTTCGGCGGCCATTTTGGAAATATGCAAATTAGCTAATTAAATATGCAAAATCTCGCGTGTAGAGTAGAACAAAAATGAATCATCACAGACACGCGCACATGACATGACATGGCTTCAGATATGGGGTCTCACCACCCTAAATAATATTTTTAATGATACTGTAATAAGGTAATCGTCTTTCAGAAACTAAAAAAAAACCATAGCTCTGTCAATATTACAGCTAGAGTTACAAAAGTGGTACCTACGTGACCAGTATGACCGAGCGATCAATGTGTGCAAATATGAAGTCGATCGGTGCTATCATGAAGAGGGCCCGTCGTTGTTGCGAGTAGTAGTAGAGGGCCGAAATTTCGCTTCTTTTTCGTCTCAGACGCACCGTTTTCGAGATATGACAGTTTAAAAGTTTTTGTAATATATTGTAAGTAGGGTTTTTGTGACCCTTAACCCCGCCGTACAGAGACCCTATTGGTCGGATCGCTTAGAAAAGCTATAGCACCTGACTACCCAAAGACCAATGTGTTGAAATTTGAAGTCGATTACGTCAAAACTGAGTGAGAAATAGATGCGCAATAAGACAAGTAGAATAAAAAGAAAAGTAGAATAATAATAATAATAAAAATAAGAAAGTATCCACTTGAAAAACAAAGAGTTTGAACGAGTTACGTCCAAACTAACAAGTCGCTAGTGTACATTCTGCACGGTATTTTAATATACTGCTATCATGTGAACTAACAAAGAAAACATCTTGCACTTGTGCATCTAATTATTTTCAAGCAAATTTTTGCAATTTAAAGTACTTATTGACGGAAAATATATGTATTTGTTCCGATTACAGTTTTAGATGGCCCATTGCTTTAATATCAACTACAGTCTGATGCAAAAAAACCATCATTAAACTAACACAATATCATGCATCAATGTATGTTGCCATGTCAACGTCCCTGTGATTGCTATACACTCCCATTTAAGCTGTGGTGTAAGCATCCTAGTAAATTGTGATTGTTGGTCGGCACACAGCAGAGATCTCCGATTTCTATCGATATAGCGGTGGGTTATAAGTATGAGAATAAATATATGTAATAAACTTTGTTTTGTGATGTGTTAGAGCTGAAAAAATGCGATTACAGTTATATTTTTCAATGAAAGTGTGTAACACAAACTTGATGATAGTAATGGAATGAGTAACAAAGTCTTCATGATAGTGTAATAAAGTCTTCTCAAAATTATAACCAAGTTTTGATCATAAAGTAACAAAGTATTGATGATAGTGTAGCAAAATCTTGATGATAATGTAACGAAGTCTGTTTGATTATCGCAGATATGGAATTATCCTGTGCAAGTTCATCCAGCGTTTTCCTGGATGAAACAGACATCGCTGCGAATCTGTCCTTGTCAGTACAGCATCTAGATCTCCGATTTCTATCTATATACCGGTGCGAGCTTTCCCATAGTCAAATTCGAGTCACCGTAGGGAGGCCTACTCCCACGAAACGCATACACTTTGCATATAAAAGATGTAGACTTATTAACCAGAATTGTTTTACATTCTTGTGAACCGCGTGCTACAATTGTGATTTATTGAATTTTACAACATCCCAGAAAAGCTGTGATGTAATGTGGTTAGCATCAAAGCTACCAGAGCAAACCATATTAAAATAAAACCATTCCAAAAGATTGTGTTCTGTCATACGTTTGGTGATGATAGGTAAAAGTTTGTTTAAATGTTTCATAATTTCTTCCAGCTTGAATTCATTCAAATCTGCAGTCACTTCATCAAACTCTTTTCTGAATGTTCGCGTCCAATCGATCTACTGTCACATTTTATTGTTTACTAGCTATTTTTTTTTTTAAATGACAACGAGCCGAGTAGGGTCGAAACTTAGCTGCCAATTATACCGGTTAATATGCTTAGGTCACAATTAGCCCGGGCCCGTCCGAGTAATGAGCGCTGGTATCTTAGTCCCGGCGGGCCCCGGGCACTGTATAATGTGGTCGGAGTTCTGGCGGGCCCGGCCCGGCTATCGAAAGAGACTTGTCCTGATCTCTCTGAAAGCCTTACCGGGGCCTGCCCGTTGCTCGCAAGTATTCGTCACGGGACCCGGCCGGGGGCCGTAAGGTGTAAGGGATATCAGGCGGGCACCGCCAGCACATTGCCAGGGTTCCTGCAGGGTCTCTCAGGGATCCCGGCAAGGGTATATATAAGGACGTGTTTTTTTGTGTTTTTTTATTAAAACACATTCTGTAGGAGATGCAAGCTGCTGACAATATAATATTTCCAGCCCCTATGGCTGATTCGGTCCATTTGTGGCTCGAAACGCAGAGGTACTGGGTTTGCATCCAGGTCGGTGGGAGGTTCGTCATCGAGGTTGTGCATAAAATACATATAGTTTCGTGACCCAACCTGTTCAAAGGCCTGGAGTGTGCAGTGCTGTCTATGAGACTGTGCACTATAAAGAACCCTTGAAGTTATTCGATAAGAGTAGAGTATAGGCTGACTTTGGGCTTCTTTATGTCTCGATATTGCCATGAGTGTGCAGAAAGCGTCGCAAAGCAATATTCACACTGCTGACAATAGTTATTTAGTTGGCCTCGGGCTTATATTAGGCTTGCAACAGCCCGAGACCGTTACAACGTTAACCTTGTGCCATTGCTTCTAGAGCAAGAAATATAGACAAATTTAATGATCTAAGACCACGAATACTTCAAACTTTTTATCAGGATGGATCCGTGGCTGATCCACGAAATTTTGCACAGTGCTGGCCCTTCAATTGATATCCACAAATGTAAGGAAAATAAAAGACTGGGCTACTTTTATATATTTTGTGATGTAAGTTAATTCAAGTCAGCCTAAATTTGTTGATTAATTTATTGATGGATTGATTGATTGAACATTGATATATGCGTCTCTCTGTAACTGTGTATCCCCATAGAAATGATACAATGGTCCCGACTGGGACCCGCTCGAACATCCTGAAGGCACCGGCGGAACTCCGCCCAGGTCAAGTCAGGATCCCATAGGCTCCCCCGGGTTGATCCGTGGTATATTTCTCGCCGAGGCCCGGGTTACTTTGAGGTTAGAATTAAAAGTAACCCAGGACCCGCGCGGGGTGAAAAAATGGACGGCACCTGGTCGGGGTCCCTCCGGGTCCCCATGCGGGACGGCCAAAAAACGGCCAAAGACAGCCCGGCCCCATTTGTGAAATGTGACAAAGGCATGGGATTGAGCGACACCACACGTCACATCACATTCACATATTTCAAAACGTTATGCTTTGTATTTCAATTTGTTTGCTGTTGACAGAGTAGGCCAAAGCAGTCAACTTTTTTCAGAGTGTTTTATAATGGTGTGTCTGATCACATTTATTGCAACACCAAACTTTCCATGACAATAATGGATACATCCTTTCTTGTGATCCTATTATCAAGGTAAACGTTATCATCCAGACTGTGTGACATAAACAAGACTATCAGGAAGACCTTGTTACACTATCACTAATACTTTGTTACATTCATTTATTGCATTTCATTATTTTGACGATGATAACTAATAAACACCAGTGTAACAGACAACCATTATAACAGATAACAATATGGAGTAGATCTAATACTTACAATCTTTATTTTTGATTATCATAAATAAACAACAACATCAAACGACCATATCAGCATTATATTTACAAAACATCACTAACAATTGATTATTACATATGTCATGTTATTTTGTACACGAAGACTCGAACAAATAAATCTTATAAATGTTTGTATAATTTTATTGCTAAATCATGTGTTTTCGTAGCATTTAAAGCCGTCATCAGTTTGTATGTTGTTACACTGTAAACAAAACTATCACCACGTTTGCGTACCCTATCACCAAGTTTGTGTTACAGTCATCAGGACTTTGTTACTAGGATCATAAAGACTCCATTCTCGCTGTTACAGACCCTACTGGGAGTGAAGATCACTTTTGTAGTGGCTGGGATCACTTTTAAAGTGGTTGAAATCATTTCTTCAGTGATCTAGATCACTTTTGTAGTTGCTTGGATCATTTTTAGCTCCCGCCGTCACCGTAGGTGAGACGGAGGGAGCTATGGATTCCGCCTCCGTTTTCTTCTTTTGCCTATAACTTTGTAAGAAAATAAGCTAGGATAACATTTTTTGGTATGTAGGTTACTTCCAGGTGGATAATGGACAGGTTAAAGTATTTTAATCTGAATTCAATATGCAAGGTCGCAGAGGAGAAAATGATGATGCTACGGCGTTGGGCCGCCCGTGAACATTTCGTTTTCTGAAGTACTTATCTGATTGTCTTCAAATTTTACACACAACACATCTAGGGGGTCTAGTTGTGCCTGGTGGTATGTGGTGTATGTGAGCTTTGACCTACTTTTGGTTCAGAACTATGACCTATTTAGACGTTTTGACGCACATTTCGTTTCCGGAGCAGATCTCGAAAAGTACTGGGCCGATTACAGTCATATTGCACATACATGTTCTCTAAGGTACCTAGTTGTGCCTTTTCAGGTTTTTGGACCTTGACCTTGAAGTTGACCCAGCACTTTGACCTAATTTATGACATTGGTAAATCCGACTGAAATATTTTGCGGAATATCATGACAACCGCTCAAGATAGCTACACCATTACTATAAAACAAATTGTAAGGTTTCAGGAGAGGATGCGTCTTGAAAAATGTCAAGTCAATAAAATTCAAAATGATCTACCATTATTCACCTCGACAGGCCTGATATTGCAGAATATCATGAAAACCGCTCAAGATAGCTACACCAGTACTATAAAACAAATTGTAAGGTTTCAGGAGAGGATGCATCTTGAAAAAATTCAAGTCGATAAAATTCAAAATGGCTGTCTATCGGCCATTATTCACCTCGACATGCCTGATATAGGGTAAACCCTGCTAGATAGCTAAACCATTACTATAAAACAAAATGTGAGATTTCAGAAGAGGATGCATCTTGATAAAAATCTACTCGATCAAATTCAAAATGGCAGCTTATCGGCCATTATTCACTTTCACATGGCCGATATTTGGTAAACCGTGCTAGATGGCTAGACCATTACTATAAAACAAAATATGAGTTCTCGGGTGAGGATGCACCTTGAAATTTTTTAACTCTTATCAAATTCAAAATGGCCGACAATCGGCATTATTCACCTCGATATGCCTGATATCAGGTAAACCGTGCTAGATAGCTAGACCATTACTATAAAACAAAATGTGACGTTTCCGGAGAGGATTTCTTTTAAAAACTTTTGACTCAATCGAATTCAAAATGGCCGTCTATCGGCCGCTATTTACTTTCACATTGCTGATATTTGGTAAACCGTGTTAGATAACTAGACCATTACTATAAACAGAATGTGAGATTTCAAGAGAGGATGCATCTTGAAAAATTTCGACTCTATCAAATTCAAAATGGCCGCCTATCGGCCATTATTCACTTTCCCATGGCCCATATTTGGTAAACCGTGCTAGATGCCTAGCCCATTACTATAAAACAAAATTAGATTTTTCGGGGGAGGATGCACCCTGGAAATTTTAACTCTTATCGAATTCAAAATGGCCAACAATCGGCATTATTTACCTCGATAGGCCTGATATCAGGTAAACTGTGCTAGATAGCTAGACCATTAGGCCTACTATAAAACAAATAATTACTATAAAACAAAATGTGAGGTTTCGGGGGAGGATGCACCCTGAAATTTTTTAACTAGTCTATATCGAATTCAAAATGACCATGAATCAGCCATTATTTACCTCGATTGGCCTGATATCGGGTAAACCGTGCCAGATAGGTAGTCCATTACTGGGATACTGTTTAGGATCATTATTTTCAATAGAGGTTTGCAATCTCTGACAGACTGTCTAGTTCTTATTTTACTCTTAGACTGAGCCTCTTAGAACTAGTTGACTTGCGTCTTGATTTTTGACCTAGCCTAGGACTACATAAATAACCCTACACAAAATTGCTTAAATCAAATTCGGAGCGGGAGATCCTGGACTTATGTAGTCTTGTTGAGGTGGCTGTGATCACTTCATCAGTGGACAAGATCAGTATTGTAGTGGCTGAGATAACTTTTAAAGTTGTTGTAATCACTTCTTCAGTGGCTAAGGTCACTTTTGTAGTTGCCAAAATACATTTTAAAGTGGAAATTGTTCAAATGGAGCGATAAAATACAATCTTAGTGTTTTGTTGAACATTTGGTATTTAGCAGAATTATTACATTATGAATCTACGTTAAAGCCGTTGATGTGACTTTTAAAGATGTTGGCATGTTTTTTTGTCGATATTATACACTTTTTCAAACAGACGGCGGCCATTTTGTATTTTTGTCATTTTCCATATAATATAAGGTTTTTATCAAATATAGCTCTAATTATTTCGATGCAGAGTCAAATGAAACTAGAGCCTGACGGCACTGAAGTAGAGCTTGTGCTGGGCTTCATGGTCATTGTTTTAAGGAAAGCTAAGATGCAGCTGTTTTACAATTAAGCAACAAATATATTGGTCTAAATGAGGTGTTGAATCCGACAGTAGATATGCTGTATCTCAAGTCTGACTGTCGTCAGCTCAATGTTGTTTTCAATGTTTAGTCGGGGAGGGGGGGTGGGTGTATGGTGGTCATGCGTTGCACATGTAATGTTGTGAATTCCGGCAAAAGGAGCTATAGCATGTACAGGGACAGCCTTGATCTGTCACATCTATTTTTTACACATCAAGTCGACAACTGTATTGATAGACTGCACACTGATTTCAGTGCACATAATAAAACTCCTGATAAATACGCCCCCAACTGTGTTTATTAGTATATCTGGTTTATTAGGGATAATCGGGTAGGCCTACCCTAATGGAAATAGGCCTATAGGCTCAGGCTACTCCCTGTGTGACCCTGGGCTGGGACTGTGGTGCAGTTCATTATTCAAAGCCTATCTATTAAACAGAAACTGTTTATATTAACCTGACAGTTTGAGTAGTATAGGCATATATGTTACTAGGCACACCCCAGTCATTGATAGGTAGGGGAAGGTACTGCATGCTAGTAGCCCAGGCACATTGCATGCCAGTAGGCCTATTTGCTCAGATGTGATGGCAGTGTGTAGTGTTCAGAATTGAAATAACTCAGAAGACAGATTAACTACTTCCACTGCCACAGTTGTTGAGCCAACGTTGATTTAATGATAGGCCAGCGTAATAACAGTGTGAGACTGCAGGACAACAATAAATAGACCTGGGGGGATCTCTCTTGTTTTCTGCGCCTTGGCACCACATGTTGTGTAAACCTACCTTGGTTGTCTTCTTCCGGAAAATTAGACCGTTAGCCCGACCATCTCAGTCAAACAAGGATTTCAATAGGCATATTCTATCAGGCATATGCCCTTGACAATCAGTTTCCATTGTGATTTATGTGTAACGTTGGGCCCTAATTTATTCATGTCAATGACTATTTTTAATTTACTACTCCGTTTTAATTATATTTTATGTGTGAAGGAAACATTTGCATTTTTATTTTTTTAAACTCAATAGGCCCATCACAACTCACAACTCACTATAGAACTCACAACTCGATAAGCCCAAATATATTGAGATTGCAAAGTTGTCGATATAATTAGTGAGTTAATAACTTGATATGAGTTTAAAACAATAATTTTTGCCTAATTTAAATGTCACTTCTGGGGCTTCGCATATGGCTATCAGATTTATTGAGCATAGCAGGATTAGGCTATGCATTGCCTGAGGGGTGTTTTAAAGTTTTTAGAACGTATTCAGACTGTATGCACCAGTAGGTCCTATGGCTTAAGTTTTTACTACAAATGATTTTTTGTTGTTGCTGGTTTAATGTTAGAGCATCGTCTATGAAGCTCGCCAAACATTAATGCCACATCGGGTGAATGGTTGTTTGGCCAATAGGCATATTAAATAGGTCCTATTTGTATTGATAGGCCAGCAGAGACAAGACTTTGAATCAAAGCTGTCTTAACGTTGGCCCAACGTCGTAGATAGTGGACAAACGTTGAACCAACATTGATTCAACGTCTCCTTGTGTCAGCCGAGTGTTGTTGCAATGTCAGCTGAGTGTTGTTGCAATGTGTATGCCTCTGGGACAGATTGACCTAGCAAACACGCATACCGCTGGACAATCACATTGAGCCAGCGTTGTTTCATTGCTGGCACACCGTCTACGACGCTGGCCCAACATTTGCTCAGCGTTGCCTTATCAGGCCTACTATTAATGCCAGGTGCTGTTCCCAGCAAACACGAGACGTTGACGCAATGTTGTTTTAATATCGGGCCGACGTCGGCAACGGCGGCCAACATTTAAACACCATTGGATCATACCCAGCCAACACCAGGCATTGACCCTATGTTGTTTTAATGTTGGGCCAACGTCGAAGACGGCGGACCAACATTAGAACAACATTGGGCCGATGCCTCGTGTTTGCCGGGTAGTAGGTCACGTGTCGTATACAGTACTGTCAGGTTGGTATAGCTGTGCTGGCGAAGGCATGTTAAAGTGTATTGCTAAGGTCTGACGTCACCTAACAGAGCCCATTGTACATGGTTGACATATTAGTTATAGGAATTGATGCGTCATTTATATCAATGTTCATCGGGCCATTCAAGCTCAAATCTCAAAATGTGGCTTCGTGGTGCAACGGAAAAAGTTATTCTTAACACATACATGGAGTTAGATATGTTCTCAATTCAACAAATTTAAAGTTTTTGTCGTGAAATTATTCATACAGAAAACCACGTGCGTCATTTATATCAATGTTCATCGGGCCATTCAAGCTCAAATCTCAAAATGTGGCTTCGTGGTGCAACGGAAAAAGTTATTCTTAACACATACATGGAGTTAGATATGTTCTCAATTCAACAAATTTAAAGTTATTGTCGTGAAATTATTCATACAGAAAACCACTCAGAACCACTGAAGCTCTACTAAAAATCAATTGTTACAGACAAAATGGACAAAATTACTTTTTTTTAGAAAACAGACGGTGGCGATTTTTTATTTTGTCATTTTTCATATAATAAAAGGTTTTTTTAATGAAGCTCTAATTTTGATTGATGTCCATTATTTCGATGCAAAGTCAAGTAAAAAATCAATTGTTACAGGCAAAATGCACAAAATAACATCTTAAGAAACAGATGGCGGCCATTTTGTATTTGTCTTCCACCAAAATTGTGTTTAAAAATTTAAAAGCACACATAACATCCAGGCTTATTTATAAGCATATCTGGATTGAAAAACCGTGGCCCAAAATGTGGATATATATAAAAAACGTTTGATGAAATGGTGTTTCCCAATAGGGTTTTTTTGACGTGCATTTCGCTCATTTTTCAATTTAAATTATGTTTAGGCATACATGTAGCGATATACTGCATTGCTATACTGCAATGATATATATTTCGGATGTGAAAACACTTGTTAGCGTGAAAAATCGCAACAGACAATATGACTCTAGTGATCAGACACATGTAGATTGTGACAAATGTAATCGCACACCAACGGCTGACCTGAACAAGAGCCACTATACTGACCAGGTGAGAATCGATTCAGCTGTTGAACACATAAGCCGATGTGAACAATCTGACGTCAGATACAAGGCTACAGGAAATCATTAAACAGCTAGAGGAGAACCAAGTCGAGCTGCAAAACGATGAGGACACTTTAAGCTCTAGTGAACCAGTTGTGGTGAATTTAGATAGTGGTATTGTCGCAACTGTTACGAGCCCTATCAGTGCTGCTAACGACGAACAACAAAAATCAAGCCCGTCAGAACTTGAGATATAGAACATCTCATCAGACAATTACGCGAAAGTCAAGCTGAATTGGAAAAATCGAACAACGAAAAAGAATATCTTAAATATAAACTGAAAGAAAGCAACATGCGTATCCACAATCATAAGGGAGCCATTAAGAACTCTACACAGAAACTAAAAATAAAGAAAAAAGAAATTACGAAACTACAGAGACAAAATACGAGTCTTTTAGAAAACTTAAATAGATTAAGACATGGAATTTCCTGGTTGACAGACAGATTAAATCAACGGAATAAGTCTGATGATGAAACAACAGTAAATGACATTGCTGGGGATACTGATAATTCCGCGACTTTCACAACAGTATTATACAAAAAACATTCCGTCACAACGAAAGGCAAGAAGCCTAGAAAGAAACCGACAAAAACAAAGCAACCGCAATCCTGTTGACCTACTACGACATCTACTCCTGTACTGACTGATAACGCCGTAACCACTAGGCCTAAAACCGAAGTCGCAAATTTGAGAAAATCAGCAACTTCTAGGCCTACATTGGATCATACAAAAGCAACAAGATAAAACACAAGGTAATTTAACTACTTTAATCAGCAGCGCTCTCGGAGCCGGCATAGGACGTAGATTTAAAAACAGGACTAGGAATACCTGCTCTTATGTCAAACGTGGTGCAACAATAAACAGTATTAGTAATGATCTAGGAATTAACGACGGATACAAGGACAGTGATAAAATAGTTCTTATTTGTGGAACAAATGATTTGGCTAATAATACACTTGGGAAGACTATTATTTCATATGACAATCTACTAGACCAGGCGTTGTCTCTGAACCGGGAAGCCCAGATTTAGTCGACATTTTTAATAAATCTCTTGAAACATATGACGTACCACATGACTAGCAGACAGCAAATGTTGTTCCTATCTTTAAAAAAGGAGAACGTTACAAACCCTCGAATTATAGACTAGTTTCCCTAACGTGTATATGTTGCAAAATTATGGAGCATGTAATAGCATCAAACTTAATGAAACACTTAGAATCTGAAAAAATACTTTATGAATGGCAACACAGATTCAGAAGGAAACACTCCACAGAGACGCAGCTACTAACCCTGGTACATGAGCTATCAGATAATTTAGACCGCAAAAAACAAGTTGACATATCTGTCCTTGACTTTAGCAAAACATTCGATAAAGTTTCACATAAGCATCTCGCAATTAAATTAGCCTACTACGGTATCAGAGGTAGCACTTTAGCATTGATAAATTCTTTTCTAACAAATCGCACACAGCAGGTTGTCCTTGAGGGGATTGCTTCTGGAACCGTTGATGTCACATCAGGCGTACCACAAGGGTCGGTCCTTGGACCAGTACTGTTCTTGATTTTTATAAATGACCTGCCCCAATCTCTCTCTTCGAAAGTCAGACTTTTTGCTGATGATGCGATTTTATATTTTGAGGTGGCTCCTGCGGATGACTGTCAGATGCTGCAGAGAGACTTGAAGAAGCTGACAGAATGGGAAGAAAAGTGACTGATGAGTTTTAACCCACGCAAATGTGAAGTGCTGACTGTCACCCGCAAGAAGCAACCCACTTTATTTAACTACAGCATGCATGACCATATTTTAAACAGAAAAAAAAGGACAAAATATCTTGGAGTAACAATAATTTCGGACCTGAATTGGAACAAGCATATTAATCAGACAGCGGGCAAGGCAAACCAGATGCTGGGCTTTGTAAAGAGAAACATCAAAACAAGGTCACATAACATCAAGACAAAAGCATATAAAGCACTTGCTCGTCCCCGCCTAGAGTACTGTGATAGCGTGTGGGATCCACATACTCAAAGTGCAATACAAGAGATAGAGATGGTGCAGAGGCGGGCGGCCAGATATGTCCTGAGACGGTACCACAACATCAGTAGCGTCTCAGATATATGCTAGAACAGCTACAGTGGCCTACACTAGCCCAGCGACGGTGTTGCCTCCACCTTACTATGTTATATAAAATCAAGAACAGTATTGTTACAATAGATCCTACTCCCTATCTGAAGCCAATACGCACCACAACCGTAACGAATTCACTTTTCTCCCCTACAGATGTAACACTGAATCATTTAAACTGCATATTTCCCAAGAACAATACCAATTTGGAACACTTTACCAGACACAATAGTCTTATCCCCATCTTAAAATGCCTTCAAAGCTGCAGTTGCTAAATATGTCTGCAGTTCCCCCTCACAATTTTTTTAACCTAAATTGTTATTAACATGCACCTTGTTGGCAAGCTACTTTTTCCCCTTTGTTTATTTTTGTTAGTAGCTCTGCCCATAAACCGTTTATGCACCAGTACTCACACCAGCAATATGATAAGACAAACTATCTACAACCAAGCCTGTGGGTACCAAACTTTTAAGCAAAATTTGCAAGCGCACGCTAACACCTGAGTAACCAACCTTCCAACTGGAAGTTATACTCTGTTACGCAAAGAAGAAGAAGAAGATGTTGCCGGTTTACCTCTGCGCTGGGACAAACCGGAAATAAATGAAAATATTTTAAACCTTAATGCATATCTTGAACATAAATCAAAAAAGACAGACAGAATAAATTATAGAAACAACAACATCTTCACTCGATGCCGCAAAAACTCACTACAGTGTTGACAAACTACATTTAAACAACCAAGGGTGAGACTTGATGGCACGGAATATTGAAATGACACTTAATTTTCACAAATACAACGACACTCAACGGAGTTAATGAACAATCCAACCTTTTCAGACAATCCCGTGCCTGTGAATTCGTCACAGTGTCATTGTCTTAACATACTGTTCTGGAACATTCGCGGAATAACAGATAAATTACAAAACAGACATTTATCTCAGTACATTTGTCAGCATGATATTGTTTGTTTAGTTGAAAGTATGTTAGATCCACAGAAGTTAAACAAACGTATTGAAATCAAAAGTGTTAACGAGTGTTTAGTGTGGATCATATTTAAAACTGTATTAATATAAATACTAACAAAAAACTAATGGTTAGTGTAGTCTATGTACCACCGATAGATTCCAGTTATATTGGCATCAAGCAGGATATTTTTGACATTATTGAACTTGAATATAGTAAATATGTAAACAATCATGACATTTTTCTTTGTGGGGACTTCAATGCCCGCTCCAGTAACCTACCGGACTTTATAACAGATGAATATACTGGGTTTAATGGTGGTCAGCCAAACTTTGTAAGCTCTGATATCCTAGCTGATTCTCAGCGATATAACATGGATACCAAGGCGAATACCTACGGTAAACTGTTATTAGAATTTTGTAAAAATACAGGTCTTATTATTGAAAATGGTGGACTTTACAGGATAAGCACAGAGGCTCTTTTACATTTTTTAATAGAAATGGAAGTAGTGTAATAGATTACATGCTATTTGAACCAAACTGTCTTAGTATGATAAAAAAAACTTTGCAATTATTCCTAAATTAGTCGAATCTGATCATTGCCTAATCGAGTTTAGCCTCAAAGTTCAGCCATTTTGCAATACAAATAAAATATTAAAAGCTTATGACCAGGTGGCTGAGTATAAAGCTTATCATAAATATATTTGAAATGTATCGCGAATTGACCAATATAAGTTATATCTACAAAATGATGAGTGCATTAAGATAATAGATCATTTGACATTAAATGCCACCTCCGATCGTTCAAGTGATCATATATGTGAGCTTATTCAAAATCTGATCAAAAATGCATATTTTGGTATTCTCAAAAAAGTCAACATTAACACCAACAACAGCTCAGAGAAGCAAATGCCAGCCAATGCCTGGTTTGATTCCGAATGTAATAAGCTTAGAAAAACTATAAATACTTATGCTAAGCGAGCTAACCTAACAGACACAGATAACAACAATTACTACCATACCTTGTGCAACGACTACAAACGCATGATTCAAAGAAAAAAAACTAAACTATAATACAAACTTGAAAATAAATCTTGAAAAGATGTGTAGTAATAATCCTAAAGATTATCGGGGTTTTTGGAAACGTTTGCAACGTCAAAACCGACGCTATACAACAATTGAATTTCACCAATTTGATGATTGTTTTTTTTTAAAAAAGTGTGCCACCTACGGGCCAAAACGCTGGTATGAAACTCAAAATTATTCAAAAAGGAATACCTATCGATACATATAAATATGACATATCCAATGACATTCTCAATTGTAAAATTCAAATGGACGAAGTAGAGAAAGCTCTAATTAAAATAAAAAAAGGTAAAGCATCGGGAATTGACGGAAGAGTGTTACTCTTCAGACATAAAATATTTTACACCTTTACTGACAACTTTATTTAATACTATTTTTGATTCAGCAGATTACCCAAAAGACTGGGCGCAGGGGTTGATCTACCCAGTTCATAAAAAAGGCGATAAATCAGATGCACAAAACTACGGAAAAGTTTCTCTGATTCCCTTTCTTTCTAAAGTTTTTGAATCTGTACTACTACTAGAAAATAGATTGTCATACAAAAACTTAGTGTGCTGTGATGATGATCCCCTACAAAGAGGCTTTAAAAAAGATTGTAGGACATCAGATAAATTATTTGTGTTGTACAATCTCGTTGAAACGCAAAAATCACGTAAAAAAACGCTCTACGTTTGTTATATAGATTTGACCAAAGCTTTCCAAATTGAATTATTTTATAAGTCACTTGTGTCAAATGATAGTTTGTATTTTCTAGAGTTTTATATATATATTTCTTTTCTTTTATTACTAGAATAATTATTTGCGATTAATTGATGAGACCGGTTTAGTAGAATCTGTTATCGGGGATGCTGTGACAGTAACCCAGGTTCAGCTTTTTGCTATAACTGGTTCCGTCATCAGTGATCATTGCACATTGAATCTTAAGTACCTTGGTGTTCTTGGTGTTTCTTTATACATACTCTCACTCATTATGTAATTACTCAGTTTCTACGCTTTCCAGAGGTTTATATATGCAGTAGCTATTTTATCTCTGGTTTTGGTGCGGGAAACTTAAAAATATCATGCCAATGCTGTTTAACTGTAGGTTATTTTAAATAGTTCTGATGCATATTTTATTTAACCTGTGCTTGTTTTAGTATATAATGTCGTTTGATTTTAACATGTTTAAGTTAACTTAGCATGCATATTTTACCGAACTAATCCTGTTGTATATAGTCTTGTACATATGTTCATTTTAATGACGCATAAGTCTGCATAGACTTACCGTCGTCAATAAATATCTATCTATATACCATAAGAAGCGGAATTCAAATACCGTTAATATGATATATAGCCGTTCCAGATCGGTTCACTAGAACAGAAATAACAAACATCCAAGTAACCCTACCCCCTTATTTAAAACTGCGCGACGTTGTTAACAACATATTTAGGGTACCTCTATATAAGTCGTCAAAATAGGGTTTGCATCCCTATATTTTCAATGTTAACATTCGATTTTGTGTTCAGTATATCCCAAGGCTCCAAGAAAAACTTTAGTTTTGTTGAGATGTGGGAGGGGGGGAGGTGCATGGTAGCCATATGAAGCCCATCGCCTATTACTAATAAACAATTCTCGGACAATTTCGATAACGCTGAACAAAAATCAAAATGGCTAATTTATTGTGATTTTTGCATTTAAGTCAATAATTTGACCTTGTTGGCGCAATAACATTAGGTTAAATAATGGCGACGGGCTATTGTCGAGTGTGCTCCTGTTTAACATTTGTATTTGACAAGTAATGCTTGTCTCATGGGCATAATTTTAGTTCTCGTATTAGTTATGTGTTTGTCATTTGGACGTCTATAGTTTGTAAAACAATCCTCATAATTAGACTGAGGTGAATGAATGGCATTAGAACATGACTATCACTGGTCCCTCGAGTTGGTAGAACCAGATTCCTTAGAAGAACACAGGAACTATCGCGACCTTGAAACGAATGCGTTTCCAATAGTCAATGCTGAGTTAATATTGGGAAAGCACTGAAGACGATGAAGCAACATTAAGGCAACATTGGGTCAACATATAGTGTTAGTAGGAAGGAAGTTATGCAACGTAGCCAAGCGCTCTAATTGACCCCTTGATTACTTCCCTACTATGCCTTTTGTGCCCTAGAGGTTATTTTGATATATTTTCTTATGGTATATTTAATCGCCACACGCTATAATTAGATATTAAAAAATAGTGTAAATAAAGTGAATAATTGTATCAATTGAAATACGACAATAGGTCCTACGTTGCTTTATTTTTAATATGAGTTTATTTGAGTGAGATGTGGGTCGACACGCCGTAGCCTCCACAGGGTCAGACTTATCAGAGTTTCAAGTAGCACCTGCTACACGGCTTGTCGCGAGACATTGTGTTAATTACACTGGCGTGTTGATGGCAATTGTGGAGTAACAGTTAGTTTATAGAAATAACGCGCTCACAATTAACTCGTCCACACAAGTACAACTCCGTCATCAAGTACTAAAGATGCACTCTACCCTACTAATATTAAAGTTTAGTAAGTGTAACATGTTTAAATATGTTTACAAGATAATAAAATATATTTTATTTTATATCAGGTGTTATTATTTTATTTTATATCAAGTGTTATTAAACCGCTGTTCCATGTGTATCAAAAATCTCATTCTTGGGTAGAATTGATAAGGAATTGACTTTTTAGGAATTGAAATCGAATGAAAATTGGAATGAAATTTGGAATTGGGATGAAATTTGGAATTGATAAAAAGGAATTGATCCCAACTCTGGTTTGATGGTACATAACAGCTCGAGAGGCAGGAGTCACACCTTATGTGGATGACATCCACATTCATTACTGTCACCAAGTACTGCAATTAAAATCACACCCTACGCAGAATATCTTTGATTATTGATGACACAGAAATGAAATTGTGATCACAGCTCATAGTCCCACATCACTTTTACTCAATAACCACGAAAAAATAATTTGAGACCTGTTTCTTTTTTTTATCGTTACATTGTCATTTTAATTTTTGCGGGCAAATAACTATTTGGAAGCTTTTAATATCTCATGTTAAACAGTTGTACCTATTTATTGTATGCATGTCAGCTAGATCCAGTTGAGGCTGCTGTTCCATAAATATGCCTACGGTAGTCAATTCTTACTAAAATTATTGAAATAGGTAAAAGAGAACTACTTGATCACTGATTATCTGGCTACATAATAAATCTCAATAATGTTCAGAAGTTCAGAAGTCAATTTCATAGCCTCAAACCATATGACTGAATATCCTCCTTTTTTTAACAGCACAAATACAGTCCGAGTGTGGACATAAGGCTTCTGACTTTAAACGAAAAACTGCCCTCTTACAGCTCACCAAACACCATGTCCTTAGGAGAATTATTCACAGGCTTTCTGAACTACTATACTACTGTTTTCAAGTTAGTATTATGATTTATGTTTTTATGCCTCTGCGCGCCTGCAGCCGGAAGCATGTAGTCGGGTTGTCTGTCCGGCCAGCTGTCTGTCCGTCCGGATTACATTTTTTTCGAATAGGAGGGTAGGCAGGAGGGGGGAGGGGGGGTGATCAATTCCAAGTAAAAAAAATTCAGACATGGTGGGCACATGGGAGGTTTTAATAAATATTCATTTTTTTAGTGTCTTTTTTCATTTAATGCAATAGCCTCTCTGAATTACATTTATTTATGGGTGGGGTCTGGGGAGGGTCAGGCAAGTGGGGGCTCAAGGCCAATTTAATTTTTTTGCCAGGGGGGCAGTGAGGGTTTCAAACCACATTTGAACAAAAAAGTAGGGGGGTCAAGGCAAATTTTTTTGTCTATAACCTCCGTCCGGATTAAAAAAAATTTCGAATCAGAGGGTAAGGCAGGAAGAGGGGTGATCCAGGCTTAACCAGGTGTCTGACCGGACGAATGGATGCCACTGGTGGTTTCGTCACTCTCACGGAGCGTGAGCAGATTTCGTACGGAAGCTCATTAGAGTAAATCCAGGCCAATTCAAAAAAAATCAGGCAGGGTCCACGGGCACATGGGGGGGGGGAGGGTTAAACGAATATTTATTTGAAGGGTCTTTTTTTTCATTTAATGCAGCAGTAGCCTCTCTGAATTACATTTCTTTACTGGCGGGGAGGGTCAGGCTGTGCGTGGGGGGTCCAGGCTAATTTGATTATTTTTTTGCCAGGGGGGGGGGGGGCAGGGGGGGTCAAAACAAATTTGAACAAAAAAGTAGGGAGATCAAGGCAAATTAATTTTGTTTTTGTCTGTAACCTCTGTTCGGATTACAATTTTTTTGTAATAGGAGGGTAAGGCATGAAGGGGGGTGAAACAGGCCAATTAAAAAAAAATCAGTCTCAGGGTGGGCACACGGGGCGGGGGTTTAGCAAATATTTATTTTACGGGTCTTTTTTTCATTTAACGCAGTAGCCTCTCTGCATTACATTTCTTTACGGGCGGGGAGGGTCGCCAGGGGGGGGGGGGGGGGGGGAGGACGCGGGCAAAACAAAATTGAACAAAAAAGCACGTGGGGTCAAGGGCATTTTTTTTTCCAAAACCTCTTCGGATTCCATTGTTTTCAGGTGAGTGGGGAGGTCACAACAAATTTGAATAAATAAGCATGGGGGGGGGGGGAGGGAGTAAAGGCAAATTTTTACAATTTTTTTTTCAATAATCTCTTCGGATTCGATTGTTTTTACTTGATTGGGGGGTTTCACAACAAATTTGAACAAATAAGCAGGGGGGGGGGGGTAAAGGCAAATTTGTACTATTTCTTTTTTCTAAAGTAGTTTCTTCAGATTAAATTATTTTCGGGTGGGGGAACTGGTGGGTCAAACAAATATATTAATTTACTTGTATTATTCTGATTGTTTTTTATAAAACATCTTCGAATTTATTTATTTTTGTTGAGAGGGAGCAGGTAGGTCAAAAGAAAATTTATTTTTATTTTTGCTGTCTTTCCAAAAAAATATAGGGAGTCTTTGGTTTCAATTAGTTTTGGGTGGGTGGGGAAAGGTACGATGTTGGTCAAAAGAATGTTTATTTTGACTGTCTTTGAAAAAAAAATAGGGGGGAGTTTACAACCGAGTCAATGGAGGCATAGTCATTGACGCCTGCGTCAATACACCTTTCTAGGTTTTTGTTTAAAACAGTATCGCTTAAAGTAGTATTTACAGAGTGTCAATATTGTATGGTAATTAAGCAACCCTCGCAGAGGCGGGCCTTACTGTATTCCACACGGTCCACCACCGTCGCTAATGGAGGGCTGCTTTCGTTTTCATTTCCGAACACCTTTTTCTAGTCAAATAACATTTTCAATAAATTATTGAACGCAGTCTTTGTTTTGTTTTTTTAGTTTTGAAGACGATGCAATTTCTGTTCGTCTCGGCTGCAGACTTTCTCGTCAAGCTGTACGAAATCAGAATCCTACTCGCAATATCCCATCCCAGTGGAAATGTCTCTGCATTGAAGGTATATTTGTGACATGTCATATCAAAACAGATCATACAGCCTAGCTTGGGGGTATTTGATAAACATCCCCAGGGTGGGAATTCGATTGGATGCTGAAGACTGTCTCGATGACACATTTTCTTACCTCTGGTAACAAATTTGTCACGTAACTGCAATAATTCACAGGAAAATGACTATAGTAAGGGTGTGTCAAGTAATACTGATTGTTAGCTCCCGCCGTCACCGTAGGTAAGACGAAAAGAGCTACATGTATGTATTCCGCCTCCGATCTGGTTTTTACTGCTTCTTTTACCTATAACTTTGTAAGAAAATAAGCTAGGATAACAATTTTTGGTTTGTGGGTTATTTCTAGGTGTATAAAGGACAGGTTAAAATATTTTTAATCTGATTTCAATACGCAAGGTCGCACCATTCCTATTTTAAGTATTAAGTCAATAAATGGTATTAAGTCAAAATGGCCGCCTAGCGGCCAATATTCACTTCGACAGGCCTGATATTGTGGAATATCATGAAAACTGCTCAAGATAGCTACACCATTACTATAAAACAAATTGTAAGGTTTCAGAAGAGATGCATTTTGAACAATTTCGACTCAAATTCTAAATTGCCGCCTATCGGCCATGATTCACCTCGGCCATAATGTTTATATTATATGTGAATGACATTGCGGACAATATTTCAAATCTATCTTTTAAAACTCTATGTGCTGATGATGCAAAAATTGGAAGAGAAATGAAATCAATGCAGGATTGTGTAGACCTTCAAAGCGATTTGAATATTTTTACACGTTGGAGTGATATTTGGAAGCTTTTCTTCAATGGTACCAAGTGCAAAGTCCTCACAAAAGCCAGATCTTTTAAACATAATTTTTATTACCATTTAAATAACATTCATCTAGAATCTGTTAAAGAGTTTAATGATCTAGGACTACTAATTAATTCTTCCTTAACCTGGAGAAGTCATATTGCCACTAAAATTAGCAAGGCGAACAGAATGCTTGGCCTGATAAAGCGTACAGTCGGATTCAATGCTTCATATGGAGTCAAACTACACCTATATACAACTTTGGTTAAAACGTTATTTTCCTACGCATCAATTGTTTATTCCTGTAGCAAGGCAGATCTCAACCAGATTGAACGTATACAACGTAAAGCCACGAAATAATTTCTTAATGATTATGTGTCGGATTACCCAACCAGACTACATAGCACCAAATTACTTCCTTTGTCTTTTATAAAAGATATCAACAACTTGTGTTTTCTATATAAATGTATACATAATTTCATAGATATAGATATTAGACATATTCTTTCTTTTTATAACGCTGACACCTCTAGAACTAGGCTAGGTCAACAGGTCTTGCCTTTAAGATCTGTACTCTTTAATTCTGAATTGGCTGGGCTATTTTTCTCTAATCGGGTAGTAAAAATGTGGAATATCCTGCCGAACACAATAAAACAAATTAATTGCCGCAATAGATTTGTCAAACCTTTTAAGAAACTATTATATAATTTTTACATTGTAAAGTTGACTACGACCTATGATATTGACGACTCTTGCACGTGGGTTACCGTTTGTCGCTGTCCGCGATGTCGCCAGGCATGAAACACTTTTCTCTCTTTTTCTTTTTGACACATCCCAGCAGGCACGGGAAGTTCACCTGGTGTTGAGTCGGTGTTGGGCCAGCGTCGTAGACGGTGGGCCAGCATTGATTCGGCGTTTGATGGGCGTCTCGTGTTTTGCTGGAATGCGTTTTTCATAATTGCTGCACACATACTTTAATAACATTGTTATCTGATTATGGGACAGGCCTAGCATAGATATCACATATCTGATGCCATGTCCCAGCCAACAGTATTATTATGACTATGTTTTGTTATCATTGAACAAAGTAATGTATACTGTGTATTTGGCGAATCTTAATGAATAAAAAAAAATAGACAGACGACAGGCCTGATATTGAGTAAACCGTGCTAGATAGCTAAACCATTACTATAAAACAAGATGTGAGATTTCAGGAGAGGATGCATCTTGAAAACATTCGACTTAATCAAATTCAAAATGGCCGCCTTTCGGCCATTATTCACTTTTACATGGCCTTTATTTGGTAAACCGTGCTAGATGGCTAGACTATTACTATAAAACAAAATGTGAGATTTCAGGAGAGGATGAATCTTGAAAAATTTCATCTTGATCAAATTCAAAATGGCCGCCTTTTGGCCATTATTAAGGCTCCCCCCTACCAGGGGGATGCTTTTAGTTTTTGTACGGTTTCGTCCGCCGACGCCGGCGGCGGATGGACACCGCCTCTCATCCATGCCATGTCACCCTGATATCTACAAAACCGCTTTTTCAATTCATTTGGTGTTCAACATACTGGATACAAGTATTAAAACCTAGGCTGCATCAATTCTTCAGAAAGTTCGGGAAAATATTCGGGTCATTGCGACCATCTTTAACCTTTTTTCGTCAAATTAGGACCTTGTCACCCGTATATCTATCAAACCGCTTTTTTGATTCTTTTTTTACTGGATGCAAATATTAATTCCTAGGCTGCATCAATTTTTCAGAAAGTTTGTGAAAATATTCGGGTCATGGCGGCCATCTTTAATCTTTTTTCGTCAATTTAGGACCTTGTCACCCTGATAACTTTAAAGCCACTCATCCGATATAGTCAATATTCAACAAAGTGCATAGTGTAAGTATTTCCTAGACTGCATTAATTTTTCAAAAAGTTTGGGGAAATATACGGGTCATGGCGGGCATCTATAGTCTTTTTACGTCAAATTAGAACCTTATCACCCTAGCCTAAAGCTGCTAGCCTCTGCCTCATAATATAACTTGATAATTACATGTACAAATTAATTATCTGCTCAAATTATAATTAATGTATAACTCTTATTTGAAAAGTGGGAGGGGGAGCCTTCTTGGGTGTTTACATTGCAAACACTTACATCTAGTTCACTTTTACATGACCGATATTTGGTAAACCGTGCTGGTTGGCTAGACCATCAAGTACTATAATTTAACGCAATGTGAGATTTCAGCTGAGGATGCATCTTGAAAAATTTTGATTTGATCAAATTCAAAATGGCCGCCTATCGTCCATTATTCTTTTCACATGGCTGATATTTGATAAACAGTGCTAGATGGCAAGACCATTACTATAAAACAAAATGTGAGTTTTCAGGGGAGGATGCACCCTGGAAATTTTTAACTCGAATTCAAAATGGCTGACAATCGGCATTATTTACCTCGATAGGCCTGATATCAGGTAAACCGTGCTAGAAAGCTAGACCATTGCTATAAAAGAAAATGTGACGCTTCAGGAGAGGATGCATTTTGAAAATTTTGACTCGATCAAATTCAAAGGTAGACCATTACTGGGATACTGATTAGGATCATTAATTTCAATGGAGGTTTGCAATCTGTGACACACTGTCTAGTTCTTATCTTACTCTTAGACTGAGCTTCTTAGACCTAGTTGTCTTGTGTCTTGATTTTTGACCTAGCCTAGGACTACATTAATAACCCTACACAAAATTGCTAAATCAAATTCTAATTCGGAGCGGGAGCTCCTGGACTTACATAGTCTTGTTTCCTTCAGAATTGGGGTGCGAATGCGATGCTGACGTCTGATGAGATGTAATTTGAATTTCAGATGGTCTTACTACAAGCAATTTCACATAACCGAACCAAATTACAGAAAATCTGTTCTGTGTTGAGTACTACCAATTAGATTGTTTCCTTCAGTAAACTGGAAATATGTGCAGGCCTCTATCAAGGCGAAGTAGTCCTCAAATAAAGTAATCATCAAAAGGATGGCTGTATTAAGACAAAGAATTCAGCAACTTTAAGCCTAGTCAACTAAGGGCATATTTATCAACAAGTTTCTTTATTTTTGCCTGCAGAACGTTTTAACGTACAGGATATCAAGGGTTCATTAGCATGTGTCATTGTCACTAAATTATGTTACCCGGTAGTGCTGATCTACAATTTGTCAATGCTTTGGTTGCAATTTTTTTTTACGAAATTTGATTCGAATCAAATTATTGTTACATAAAAAAGAAAGCTCAGATCATTTCAATCGTTTGAAATTATGTTGTTGGCATGTTATACTTTTAATCTTTGGCAAAACAACTTTCAGTTTGCTTCAACATTGCCTTAACACAAGATCTCAATCTCCTGCATATTGCTGATGGAAATGTCACATCGGATTTAGACAGTCACCATATTATATTATTATAAAATTTTGCTTTGATCAAATTCAAAATGGCCGCCTATCGTCCATTATTCATTTTCACATGGCTGATATTTGATAAACCGTGCTAGATGGCAAGACAATTACTATAAAACAAAATCTCAGTTTTCAGGGGAGGATGCACCCTGGAAATTTTTAACTCGAATTCAAAATGGCTGACAATCGGCATTATTTACCTCGATAGGCCTGATATCAGGTAAACCGTGCTAGAAAGCTAGACCATTGCTATAAAAGAAAATGTGACGCTTCAGGAGAGGATGCATTTTGAAAACTTTTGACTCGATCAAATTCAAAGGTAGACCATTACTGGGATACTGATTAGGATCATTAATTTCAATGGAGGTTTGCAATCTGTGACACACTGTCTAGTTCTTATCTTACTCTTAGACTGAGCTTCTTAGACCTAGTTGTCTTGTGTCTTGATGTTTGACCTAGCCTAGGACTACATTAATAACCCTACACAAAATTGCTAAATCCAATTCTAATTTGGAGCGGGAGCTCCTGGACTTACATAGTCTTGTTTCCTTCAGAATTGGGGTGCGAATGCGATGCTGACGTCTGATGAGATGTAATTTGAATTTCAGATGGTCTTACTACAAGCAATTTCACATAACCGAACCAAATTACAGAAAATCTGTTCTGTGTTGAGTACTACCAATTAGATTGTTTCCTTTAGTAAACTGGAAATATGTGCAGGCCTCTATCAAGGCGAAGTAGTCCTCAAATAAAATAATCATCAAAAGGATGGCTGTATTAAGACAAAGAATTCAGCAACTTTAAGCCTAGTCAACTATGAGCATATTTATCAACAAGTTTCTTTATTTTTGCCTGCAGAACGTTTTAACGTACAGGATATCAAGGGTTCATTAGCATGTGTCATTGTCACTAAATTATGTTACCCGATAGTGCTGATCTACAATTTGTCAATGCTTTGGTTGCAATTTTTTTTTACGAAATTTGATTCGAATCAAATTATTGTTACATGAAAAATAAAGCTCAGATCATTTCAATCGTTTGAAATTATGTTGTTGGCATGTTATACTTTTAATCTTTAGCAAAACATCTTTCATTTTGCTTAAACATTGCCTTAACACAAAATATCAATCTCCTGCACATCGCATTTACACAGTCACCGTATTATATTATCCCTAAAAAACGCCACCCCCCCCCCCCCCCCTAATAAACAAGCTTTTTACCCCCGGCCAAAGGACATCGAGGGGGGGGTTATGGCGTCACCCTGTCCGTCTGCCGGCATTTATGGAGTTTATCCCACGGGTGATTTCTTTCATATTGCACACACACATCCCTTAGGGGGTGTAGATGTGCGAGGGTTGGGGTCGGCTACTTGTACTTGTACCTAGGTACCATTTTTCTAGTACCTTTACCAGACCCTTATGATAGGAAGTACCTAGTAGGCTGCACGTACCTGAGCGTGGTGGCAAAATACCTGCAGAAATCAGGTACATTTCAGGTACATGTCAGGTACATGTACAATGTAATATTGAGAATGATTGAGGTGTAGCATTATATAGAAGTGCAGCATATTTTGATTTCCAATGACTCTTAGAATGAGTCTGTTGTATGTTTTCGTGCGACTTCAGCGCTGGCTACTGACAGTACAAAGAGCAATGGCCCTTGTAAATGTAGTTTTACTGCAAGGCAGATTATCACAAGATAAAACCTGGATTAAAAAATAAGCGTATCACAAGCATCACTGATTCTGCTTCATTGTTCAGTTTCCCACCGGGGTACAACTAAAGCCTGAACCATACGGAGAGTGGTATATAGCTTTAAATGTGAGATTGGTGTTTGTTAAAATTAAAAATCTGGATCTGATTAGCTTATCGGAAGAATCGGACATTAAAAACCAAAAAGGCTAATGGCACCTTGAGAAAAAAATCAACAAGGTGCTGCATTTTTTCTAAGAATTAGTTTTTTTTAGTTTTTATTTCCCGCCCGACGAAGTTTGGCGGGGGTTATTGGCGTCACCTTGGATGTCCGTCTGTCTGGCCGTCCATCTGTCCACATTTGTTTTCCGAAGCAGATCATGGGAATCAGTGGATGTTTTTTTTTAATTTTGCGCACACACACATCCCTTAGGGGGGTGTAGATGTGCCCTTTGGGGTTTTTGAAATTTCACCTAATTGAATCCGATTATAATATAACTGACTTTATAATAAGTCCTGATTTCTGGCTATTTTTAGTTTCAGGAGAAGAGCTCGGAAACCCATGATTGAATTTATTTCATATTGCACACGCACATACCTTAGGGGTGTAGATGTGCCTCGTGGGGTTTATGAAATTTGACTTACTTAAATGGCCGACCATCGCTCATAATTAACTTAAAAATATACCAGATATCTTGCAAACCGTGCCAGATAGGTAGACCATTACTATATAAAAATGGTAGGGATATACCCTGATTTTTTTTAACTTGATCAAATTTAAAATCTCAGCCTATCAGCCAAAATTTATATTAATATGCATGATGTCTGATATAAATGCCAGATAGCCAGATCATTACTATAAAAACAAAATGTGCTGTTTCACGAAGGAATATGGCCTGAAAAATTTCAACTGGATCAAATTCAAAATGGCCGACTATTGGCCATAATAACTTTATCATGCCTGATATCTGACAAACCATGCCAGATAGCTAGATCGCTACTACAAAACAAAATGTGCGGTTTCAGGTAGGGATATGGCCTGAAAAATGGCTACTCGATCAAATTCGAAATAGCCTATTCACGGCCATTATTGAATTTAATATGGGTGATATCGGGAAAACTGTGCAGATAGCTAGATGATTACTATGAAACGAGGTGTGTGGTCTCAGTGAGGGTTATAGTATACCCTCAAAAATGTCAACTTGATCATATTAAAAAAATAGCTGACTTGCGACCATCATTGAGTTCAATATCTGTAATTATATACATGAACAACTGTTCTAGACAGGTAGACCATTACTGTAAAAAAGAATGTGAGACTTCAGGGAAAGACGGGGCTGGAGGATTATGGTGGCCGGCTGATCTCTTTTCCACATAGTGTATAGATAATAAAACATAAGTCATATATATGTGACTACATATTTTCCCATATATTATAATTGTTTCCAGATTGATCCAGTTGTCAGTTGTTTTTGCAGAATGTGGTGACTTTCTTAAAAGTTTTGTTTTGGGCTCTAAATTTTATCGGACTGTGGCACAGTTGTTTTTGCTAACATTTAGTAGAATAAAACAAACAAAATCGTTTAAATTTTGTGTTAATTCTATCTTATCTCTTAAAACTTGAATAAAGGCGAAGAACAAAGTAATATTATTTATCATGTTTATTCACGAAACATTTGATATACCCGTTATATGTTTTTAATTTGAGATTGTTCAACTTCCCTAGGGAATTTTTTAATTGTGAACTGAAGGCTGATTTGTGAGCATTATTATTTAATTCATTTTTTTATTTTTTTTGCAGAACCTTTTGACCTGTCAAATACAGCAAGATCTGTATATGACCCACACACCTTTCAACGAATACTGAGAGTATTTATGCAAAGCTATGCACGACTTAGACAATCAGGAGACATTAGTGTTATACTTGAGCACCCAATATGAAGCTATTGCAAATATATTTGGGGATTGAGTTAATTCCTTCACAAATCGACATGGTGTGACCAGTAATAACTGACCAGTGTTCTAATATGTGGACATGTTTTATTTTTGCTATGTCACACTAATTAATAGTAGGCTACTATAACAATTTCTGAAATTAATGTTTGACTTTAAATGACATATTATTTGTGACATCTCGGCATACCATCCTAAATTCTATTCAGCTTGTTATGAGGTCCTCCTTTAGCATCAACATGTATATGCTCAGCTACTGCTGATTTAATCCATCATCACCCGGGATACTCTATTACTTATAGCTATTTTTCATAATTAAATTATTCACCCAAGCTCGTGTGGTAGAAAAACGTTAGCAATCCCTTAAATCGTCCCGCACTAAGAGAAACTTTCGAACAATACTCGGAAAAACCAAGACAAACTGTTGTTAAAAGCTGGGATTTGTCACGAGATTCTTGGTGATACATTAGATCTGCTGTCACAGGATAAGCCAGTTTATTCAAAATGGCGGTATCCCAACGTAACCTGGGCTCAAAAACCACAAAACCGAGGCGGTGTGATGGATCATTTGCCCAGTGGAGTAATGAGTAGATTATTATCCTTTTTTTTTCTCGAGCTAAGCACTCATTTTGCTGTGATTTATGGCCAAATTTAAGAGATATAACTGAATTATTTGAGCAGAAATAATCGAAGGGATGCACCACTCAGCTAAAACAAAACCTGGAGCTATTTTTTTATCCCGCTAGCTATACATTGCATGTAAACTGTGCTTGTGGTGAATCCTTTAAAGGGACTGGCCCAGGATAAAATCATAAAAAAATCGGTGATTTTATATTGGCTTGTAAATATGACCATATGATGTAAACATGTCCATAGACTAGAACTGCAAAAGATTTTTAATTTTTGTGCTGCGCATTCACCAGTTAGGCTAGATATAGAGACGAAATTCCTGATTTCTAATTATTGACAACCATGTCAAAAATAAGAAATACGGGAATTTCGTCTCTATTCTAGTCTATGGACATGTTTACATCATATGGGTATATTTAGAAGCCAAAATAAAATCACCGATTTTTGGATGATTTTAGCCTGGGCCAGTCCCTTTAAGTTGAAAATGTAAAAATAAATTTTGGTGTCAAAGTCAGCAAATTTTCTCAATATTTGTATCCCTTGCTTCACAAAGCTGTGTGCGGGTCTGTGGCGTCACTCCGAATGTCCGGCCATTATGCCTTCTGTCCGCATTGGAAAAATGTCTTTCATATTGCACACACATACATCACTTAGGGGGTGTAGATGTGCCTTTTTAGGGGTTTTGACCTTTGTCTGTGCCAATATAGCTTAGACACTATAACAATCTCGCTTCTGGAGCATATCTCTGAAACCACTCAAACAGCTCTTTTCAGAAACCTATGAATGTGCCTTTCAGGGGTTAGGACCTTTGACTTAATCTTTGACCTATATCTCTGACTTACATTTCTCAGTCAAAACGGATAATCTGTTGTCTTAGTATAGATATTTCTGAGCCAAAACAGCTCTTTTTTCATGGCATACATGCTTTGGGAGATTTTGACCCTTCGCCTTTCTTACCTACATCCCTGAGCCAAAATGACGTTGACACTAATTGAACAATAGTACACTTTACAGAGCATATCTCTGAAACCTCTAGTGGATTCATTTCACACTCGTATCACCCATGATGTAGGCTTAGATGTGACTTTTGTGTGTTATTATCACGCGGACGGGCCGGGGATTATATATATACTATCTTTGGTACCTCATACGTTTTCTGTTAATATCACGCAACTTAAATGCAGTATGGTGAGTAACCACTTTCTAACTACAGGATATATCGGGATATAAGAAGAGTTATTGAAATGACAGATTGAAGTCTTCTATTTGTAGCTTGGGGGAATTTTATTTCTGGCAAATACTAGCGAATTTAGAATTAGAATGGTTTGAGTTTTTATCACTAATAGAAAGGCCTACATGCTAGTAATATGTTGTGAAAGATGCACGATAGGTCATATATATGAGATATAGGTCAAAAGACCCAAAATATTAATCTAAGTATGAGTCTTTTACATGCCATATGAATTACCAAGCAATTGTCTTTTTTTATCCGCCTTTTAATTAAAAAAGGTGTGCCATTGCAATTGAAGTTAGGCGCCGTCGACGTGTGGACACAGTAGCTTGACAAGTTTTTCATTTACTCTGTTCAAATTTGTTCTGCATTTTGCTAATAACCAATTCTTGGACAAGCTCAATAATGGCTGAAATTGTTGTATCCTGCTGAACTGTGTTCTGCATGTTGCTAATAACTAGTTCTCTGACAAATGCAATAATGGCGTCGCGCTATTGTCTAGTGTGCTCTAGTTTATCATATTTAAATTTAAATGTATTTCTACTTATTTCTGTTAAACATGATTAAAGCAGCCCCTTGGGATGACATCAATTTTCGTTTTTAATTCCGTACTGAAGTAGTGTATCCCACGGATCATGTTTTTATTTTTTTCAGAATTTTCATATTTTTACAAATATTTTTAATCAACATTTCTATGAAACCAGAAGTAACTCAAACAAACTATGTGTATACCTGAAGGACGATTGAGTGTTTTGACAGCATCGGGCCACATGCTGATGGCATCGACCCAGCGTTGTGTAGACAATCAGTGCTGAAGGTGTGTCCTCCCATGTCCTGACTATAAGACACCAATTAGCGGTGACTGCTCTGATCTTACCGTCTGATACGTGGGAATATGTGATGGAAAGTGCTGAATATCGCTGACTTGTTTTGTTTACATGGCAATATACGACCTGGAAATCCAACTATTTCACTCTTTTTCAGTGCTTTAACATTTTTGTTTGACTTTTTCGTATTTTCATTTAAGATCAGTAGGCTATATAGCTTTATATAAATTAAATTTTCAAAATTTACAACATTGAAAATGTCTCATCCCAAGGGGTCCCTTTAAATTATTGTGCATAGCAACGCTGTATGAAAATCAAAAGACTGGAGCAACTGTACCATTCCTATAGCCCATGCAGGAACATGATATTGTTTTTTTAATAATTTGTATGTGTTCAGCCTCCTTTTCTCAGATTATTTTCTATCAACATGATTTGTGTAGATATCTTCCTAAAATGTGAAATCTAACTGCTACTAGTAGGCCTACAATAAAAGCGGCTATGAGCAGTCACCATTATGGGCAGCCAACCTCCTATGTGAGGCCACTTGGCCCACAGTAGGTTCTGCTGTATTCGAATAAACGCCATAGGTCTGCATACTGTTATCCAAGGTCATTTTTTTCGAAGTAACAAAACGTATATGAACTTCTACTTGTTTATACTTCACATAGACCTACGAGTATGTTTGGTCGCGTTTTGGTCCAAATGTAATCAGCCTTTTAATTATTATGGTGACATCGAAGACGCTCGGTAGCTCTAAGGAAAAAAGTTCCTATAAGACCTTTTTTATTGGCAGGGTAGGACCAGGAGAACTGGGAAACCATAACCATTCCACTGCCGTCATTCGACCCCACTTTGTGTTTTATTGTTATGCCTTTGTTTGCTTGTACCCAACATGTATTGTAGTCTGGGGATATTGTTACATAATATTAGTTACCATTGTAGTGAGATGTAATGACAAGCACATTTTTCCACCTGCCGAAAATTATTAAAACATGGAGAGCTGGGACATCTCAAGTAGAAGTGGGATAGCTTATGCAGTAAAGTGCGACAATTTCACGTATATCTTCAGATCCACTGATACTGGAAACCAAAGGAAATTATAAACAGATGCAATCGGATTTGAACACATTAACACAACGAACATCCAGTATATGAAGAAGTATGACACTTGACAAATGGGACACTTACATTAGTTTTTTCCACTTGTGGGACGTCATTCCCCAGATCTCCCCATGCCTGCCATTAGCCTACATATTGTCTACCAGATTTATAACATATCACTTACTCAATAATCACTATAGTAAACAACATTTAACTTATACATGTCCATGAGGAATGTACCAAGGATACCCCAAACACAATAAATATGAGATACTGTTCATATTCAACTTGCTTCACCCATTAACATAAAGGCAGAAAAACAACTTTTTATAGTCAAAATCTAACAAGTTTTGTAACTGTATTGTGTTACTGTAATTTGATTCTGCAAATAGATGTGTTGAAGGCAGCCAGGGGCCACAGAAAAATAGTTCCTAGAAGCTGATTAGCTTAAAACAACGGACGTTACCCGAGGTGTCCCAGTTCTCCCCGCCCTCCCCTAAACAATATTTAAAGGCCCATGTGTATATGCTAAAACATGCCCACGTGTGTAATAACTTTTAAGTACACCACCAGTAGGCTCAGAGATTGCGAGGACAAAATAGTTATTTTGTAAAATTGATGTGATTCCTAAGTCCTAAAAATTATTGGGTTTTTATCCCCCGCCTGACAACTGTCCGCATTTTCGTTTCTGTAGCATATCTCAGAAACTCCTAAGGGGATTTTCTTCGTATTGCACACACACACATGGTGTATATGTGCATTTTGGAGATTACCAGGTATGACCTTTCACCTATTTTGTAACCCACATATCTCCGCCAAAATAGCTTATTTTTTCAATGTTGCTAGGTATATTCCCTCAAAAATTTCAACTCCATTAAATTCAAAATGGTTGACTATCGGCTAGGATTAACTTTAATATGCCTGATATCTGGCAAACGGTGTAGATAGCTAGGCCGTTACTATAAAACAAAATGTGTGGTGGCAAGGAGTGATATGCCTGAAAAATTTCTGCTAGATCAAATTCAAAATGGCCAATTTGAGGCTATTGTTAACTTTAATATGCATCATACCAGGAAAACTGTGTCCCAGACAGCTAGACCATTACCATAAAACAAAATGTGTGGTTGTAGGGAGGAATATGTCCTGAAAAAAATTAATGGTCAACTTAATCAAATTCACAATGGTCGACTTGCGACAATCCACCTCCACTGTGATAATACACTTTTTCGTATCAGCCCCGCTAAAGAAGGGAATAATATTATAGTTTCACAAACAAGTGATGTAGGCCTAATCCCACTGACAAAACAATAGGACAGCCAGCCACCATGAGAAACCGTGCTAGATAGACCATTTACTGTATAACAAAATGTGGGAAGGATGACCCTGAAAAATTTATATCACACGCGTGAGGGGCGGGGGATATGGCCTAATGGTGGCCGGCTGTCCTATTGTTTTGTAAGTGGGATTACATCACTTGTTTGTGAAACTATATTATTCCTTTTTTTAGCGGGGCTGATTCCAAAAAGTGTATTATCACAGTGGAGGTGGTGGTGGACTATCGAATTCAGACAAGGGCGTATTTTAGAATTACCATGATGGTCATGCAATAAAAACAATCCTGTGCTTGGTGTCACCGACACTTGGGTCTCATGCTCACAGTTTTGTTAGCGTGACCATGAGACTTAACTTTTGTCTCAAGTCGTGAACAGTGAAACAATGCCCTGGATAACTCAAGTAAATTTTAGTTCAAAGTCTGTGTTCTAGTGCATGTTAATAAGAGTAGGCCTATTTGAATTTTTATCGGGTTACCTGCCTAACCAGAGAAAACCAGAAGGTAGAGATACTATTTCCTGTGGTGTTGTTGCATTATTGCTTGATTCTTGGTAGTTTGAATCACAATGACATATTTCAAACGGCTGGTAATGTGATATGGATAAATGTAGCTACACGGTGTTTAATGTTTATAGTTGAAGTTATTCAATTTATGTGTGCTATGTTTATATTTCTAGAAACGTTTTTCTTTTGCTTAAATAATATTACATAATGATTAAACTTCTGATATTTGAGATAAAATACTCTCATTTACGATAGTATGCCTACACAAAATCTTATATCTACTAAATTTATTGGTATAACCAACGCAAATGTATATAATAATTTCTATATTTCGAGATTATACCATGTAGTCGTTAACCAAAAATGTAACTAGAATGAATCAATGCAAAGTCACTGCGACTTTTTGTTTTATTATATCAGAGGAGAGTTGATGTAGATAATATTGTATTTGAATTACGAATTTTTGAACTTTCTATGTTTCACTGCACTGGTAGTACTGATGTTGAACTTTCATCCATCCATGTGTGAAAAAAACAGAGAATGTGTTTTAGTGGAAGAAGATGTGTGATTGTATCATTATATTCGTGCATACATTACAATGAAAATAAATGCATCTTCAACAATATGTTTCGCATTCAGCTTAGAACTATTTAAGAGTCAACATTTTTCTATCACAGACGGACAGCATTACTGCCATTTATACTTTTTACATTATTGGAACTTATTCCAATAATGTTTTGATATGGTTCACAAAACGGATTCTGGACACTGTTTTTTGTGGCCATTTCCCGTGTCTCCCAAATAGTCCATGGGCCAGATATGAAAACCCTCCCCCCCACCCTGGGGACTTTTGAAGACAGTGATTTTTGGACACCATGTTATATGACTGCTTGTTTGCCTACAAAATATTGGGGTATAAAAAAATACTTGGTCATCAAACATATGCACCCCCCCTAAATTTTAAGCGGTAAATTTAATTTTATAAAAGTCATGTTGTGTATATTTTTTTCAACTGCAGGTATTTATTCTTATAATTCTAAACACTAGTTATGTTACAAGAAGATGCTATGCGAGACAAAAATAAGACAAATATGGCCTTCAATAATATATGTAATAACCCTTTAAATCACAAATTCCACATATAGCTTGCTACGTTTACATGAAAATCTAATCTGAAAACCCTCTCCACCCCCCTCCTCAAGGGCGAGATATTTGAAAACGATAATTTTAAGACAGCTTATTCAATATCCATTAAATATCTGCTTGTTTGCACTCAAAATATTGCGACAGGAAAAAATACTGGGTCATCAAACATATGTACCCCCTTGAATTTTAAGCGGTAAATATAATTTACTGAAAGGCATGTTGTATATATTTTTTCAACTACAGGTATTTATTCTAATAATCAAACACTAGTTATGCTACAAGAATATGCTATGTAAGACGAAAATGGAAAAAAAAAGAATATGGGGTTCATCAATATATGTAATAACCCTTTAAATCCCAAATTCCACATATTGCTTGCTACGTTTACATAAAAATCGAATATGAAAACTCTCTCTACCCCCTCTTCCGGGGCGAGGTATTTGGAGACGATAACTTTTAGACACCTTATTCAATATGCATTCAATATCTGCTTGTTTGCACTCAAAATATTGCGACAGG
Source organism: Flabesymbios commensalis (assembly GCA_964017125.1). Lineage (NCBI taxonomy): Eukaryota > Metazoa > Annelida > Polychaeta > Terebellida > Flabelligeridae > Flabesymbios > Flabesymbios commensalis. Next base: position 44,119,186 of record OZ024908.1, on the reverse strand, counting down.
AAGAAATATTGAGCCACCAAACATAATATACCCCGTTGAATTTTAGGCGGTAATTTAATATACTAAAAGGCATGCTGTATATATTTTTTCAACTACAGGTAGTTATTTCAAGAATTAAACACTAGTATTGTTACAAGATGTTATGTGAAACTGAAATAATAATAAAAAACAAATATGGGGTTTATTAATACATGTAATAACCCTTTAAATCCCAAATTGCTCGCCTCCTATGCTACGTTTATGAAAACCAGATAAACAAAACCCTTTCCACCCCCCTCCTCCTGGGCGGGATTTTTTAAGACAATAATTTTTCAGACACCTTATTGTTTATCTGTTCTATATCTGCTTGTTTGCACTCAAAATATTGGGGCTGGAAAAAATAACGGGTCATCAAACATAATGTACCCCCTGAATTATAAGCGGTAAATTTAATCTCCTAGAAGACATGCTGTGATTGTTTTTTTAACCACAGGTATGTGTTCCATAGAATACACACTAGTTATGTTACTAGAAGATGTTATGTAACAAGAAAATAAATAGATTACCAAATATGGGGTTCATTATAATATATAATGACTTTTTAAATCCCAAATTACACGTCTTTCTTGCTATGTGTATATAAAAACCAAAAATGAAAAACATCCCCCACCCCCTCACCATGGCCGGGATTTCTAAAGACAATAATTTTTAGACACCTTATTATTTATCTATAAAATATCTGCTTGTTTGCACTCAAAATATTGGAGCTGTAAAAAATATCGGTTCATCAAACATATGTAGTCCCTGAATTTTAAGTAGCAAATTTAATTTCCTAGAAGACATGTTGGGATTGTTTTTTAACTCCAGGTATGTGTTCCACAGAATACACACTAGTTATGTTATTAGAAGATGTTACGTGAAGTGAAAATAAAAAAATAAAAAATATGGGGTTCATTATAATATATAAAGACCCTTTAAATCTCAAAGTACACGGCTTCCGTGCTATGTGTATATGAAAACCATACATTAAAAACATCCCCTCCCCATGGGCGGGATTTTTAAAGACAATAATTTTTAGACAACTCATTATATATTTATTTAATATCTGCTAGTTTGCACTCAAGATATTGGGACAAGAACAATTAATGGGTCATTTTACACAGTAAATTTAATATCAGAAAAGACTGGTTGTATCTATTTGATCAAATCTAGTTATTTATCCCAAGGATTACACATTAAAACCTAGTTATGTCACCCTAGTTATGTCAGTAGAAGATGTTATGTAAATAAATAAAATAACTTAAATGAACAAATATGGGTTTATTTTTACATCATACATGTAATAACGAATTATATTTAACCAAGGTGTGATAAAATAACAGTTTCATCGTGTCAGTGGCGGGCGGTGGCCCTAGGGTAGTGGTTAGCACCGCTGCCTTTCACGCCAGAGTTCGGGGTTCGGTTCCCGGACTCGGTGGTTTGAAAGAAACAAAAATGTTTCTTCCCCATTCACGTGTGAAAGTTAGTATTGGGGGGAGCCTCCGTGACCGAGAGGTAGCGTGCTCGGCCTCAGACCGCCAGGGCTCGAATTTCGAATCCTTTGTCTGGAGGACAGTGTCATCTCAATCATCTCACCATCCTCAGGAGGTTCTCCTGGCCCAGTTTAGCCTATATGTGCACAAAGGTGGCCTGAAGCCCGATTCATTTCATTTTTGTGTCAGTGGCATTTAGAAGGTAAATTCTCGTCCCCATGTCTGAGATATGCGATCGGTCCCTCAGTGATCTGATTTACTGTCATGGCTCTATTTCTTCACTGCTAATATCGCGGACCGGCATAGTGACAATCGCCGGAATAATATGAGTTTCATTTGCTCCGCTGTTATTCAATACTTACAATAAAGTGATTTCTGAGTGGTGGGTGTGAATTGCAATGTGGGATTAATTGGCGAGACCGGCAATCGGCGATAAATTAAATCAGGCCATAAATTAAATCAGATCAATCAAGTTAAATCAACCAACAACTCAGCTGACAATTGGACACTTTTTCAAAACCACTGATCTTGATTAGTATCTTTAACCATGAACGTTAAAATAATGACATAATGACATAAACTATTAATCACTGTTAATACGTGTAGCATGATGTTGTGGTTGAGGCCATGTGTTTGTTTAATGTTATATATATGGCATACAGGCATCTGGGACGTCAGTCCAACCAAAACATCTATGGTTGGCCATCACCCTCATAAGTAAATAAACCTTCCGAGGATAAATAAAAACCTTCCGCGGATAATTAGAAACCTTCCGCGGACAATGAAAAACCTTCCGCGGAGAATTATAACCTTCCGCGGATAATTAAAAACCTTCCGCGGAGAATTATAATCTTCCACGGATAATTAAAAACCTTCCCCGGATAATTAAAAATGTATTCTCCGCAGAAGGTTTTAATGTTCCGCCGAAAAGTTTTTAATCGTCCGCGGAAGGTTTTTAATTCTCCGCGGAAGGTTTTTAATTGTCCGCGGAAGGTTTTTAATTATCCGCGGAAGGTTTTTAATTGTCCGCGGAAGGTTTTTAATTGTCCGCGGAAGGATTTTAATTATCCGCGGAAGGTTTTTAATTATCCGCGGGAGGTTTATTTACTTATGAGGGTGATGGCCAACCATACACATCATACATATATGCCTACACAAGATCTGTATCACTGTGACAGTTTACTAGGAATATTATTATGTGACGTGCCATATGAAAACCAGTCCTATGTCGCAAGATATATATGGAAAATGAGTTAGTAAGTGGCGTTTAAAGAGCCAGCGCTCAGGTTTCAAATACACCCAAAATTATAAATATATCTTAATTATTTAAGAAATCATCGATAAAACAAGATTTGGAAACTTAAGCCCTAAATATCGCAAAATGTTGAGAAAAATAGTTCAAACTAAATATTTTTTTATATAAGAAATAAAACTAGGGATCTTTAATATTTTGTACCTCTATTGCATTGTAGTTGTATTTCCGATCAGCGTTAAAAAAGGAAAATTAGCGAAAAAAAATTATTTTAACAAAACATGGCCATAACACAAAATATAAAGTTCCGACATAGGTCGGGTGCCGATGTGGCACGTCACATATAGACTATGTTACACCCTACATATCCCAATAAGCACGTGTAGTACCGTTATATCTATTATAGACTTCAATTATTAGGTCTAGATTTAATAGATATACTGGGGTTCTTTTCTTAGTCGGGCAGCCTAGTTTCGGCGGGTGATGTGGATGTAGAAAAAAGGGAACTTCAACACTTGACTTGATTTAGATATAACAGCAAACAGTTTATTAACAGGATAACAATCAGTATAATTTCCAGTAGGTTGATTTGACACAATCAGGAGATGTCCAAAAGAGACTTAAAATATAGTTCACACTCGTGACACTGGAGGAAGCTCAGAATTAATCAATTACATGTAGTCTAGACTGAAGTGAAGATAACAATTGGTAGGTATGAGATATTCGGATGAAGATTACAGGGTGAAGGCAGAGAATGAAGATAAATGCCCAATGTCCTGATAGATCTGTAACAATTACAATACCGAGTTGATAGAGCTATTTAACAGACCATCATTCAGACGTGCTGTCTGAATGACGTCGAAGAACAGAGAGAGTTACTTTAGTTATAAGATTACTTAAAGAAGGATTCAACTGCAAGACGCGCATGCCTGGGACGGTCAAGTGTAGTCCAACAGTAGCCTATTGAGTACAGATTGACGGCATTAATATAGCCACTGAACTGATTACAAGATACTACTTAAACGGGACATTGGTCCAATGGTGTTTTAATGCTAGGCCAACGTCTGCGACGCTGGCCCAACATTGAACCAACATTGAATAAATGTACAATGTTTGAGAGAAAGTCCGCCTGCCCAGCAAACACAAGACATTTGTATAACATTTATACAACGTCGGCTCAACGTCTTCGACGTTGGTCCAACATCGCATAAAGTCATACAAATGTTTTGTGTTTACTGGGCATGTCAATACAAGCTTGGGTCAAGCAGTTTCAACATACCAGCAGTAATACAGTCAGTTTGTTTGCAAGCAAGCGACCAAGTAGGGGTAAGGGCCAAGATCTTTGAATTATAAACTCATAGATGTCGCTCAAGTATATATGAACTTGCTGTGATTTGAAAACTTGCTCTTAATGAGGCTTTAGGTATGAAACGCATATTTAGTATTATTATGGAATAGGGACTTGGCCTACCCACGGGCACTATTGCCTTCTGGGGGACCCTTGTCCCGTGAATTTTAACAGTTGACTACACCTTTAATAACATTGAAATCGGACTTACTTAAATTATTAACAGTTAGTCGAATTGACACTAACATTCACGGAAACTTTATAAGACATATTGCCAAAGTTAAAAGCATAGAGAACAATTACAAGTTACCAAATATACTCAAACTTCGCGGTCCTAAACATTTCACATTTGACAATAACTTGACACACATAGAATACTGACCTGTAACAATTACAATACCGAGTTGATAGAGCTAGTTAACAGACCATCATTCAGACGTGCTGACTGAATGACGTCGAAGAACAGAGAGACAGAAAACACGTGGAACTCTCATTAAATATTGGACTTCGAGTCCGAATTATCCCGGAAGAAATTGGGATAGCCAATTACTTTAAACAGAAGGCCATAAAGTTGGAAGATGGATCCTGTCTGGGTCCGACCCAGAATCAACGGACGAATTCGTTACATCCCGTGTTTCATGTCTCTGCTGAGCTTAGTGCGCATTCGATACTAACCAGTGTAATAATAACAACGTACATTTAAAATGAAGACATTCATAATAATAATAATAATACAGTTGATTATTCAACCTGTCACACACGCATCACAGGCATTCATCAAGTTCATTGCCTAACCAGTGGGCATCGTCGAAGATTCTGCCACACTAGGCCTATATCACATATATTCTTACTTATCCCATTCCCGGCAAACACAGGACGTTGAGCCCCGCTTCGATGTTGAGCCAGTGTTACAGACCATGGGCCAACATTAAATCAGCATTACGTCAACGTCCGTGTTTGCGGGGTAAGACAGCTATTAAACACTGACAAGCCATCGTCCCGCTAGATACTGACCATGTGCAGTTGATGACGACCCCTGTGAGCTGCAACTTTTTGAAACGCCGCACAACAGTGATTTTACGGAAGTATCACGGCTCGTGATCACTGCATTTAGAAAAGTGTCCGTTGGCTGTTGCGTCTGATTAAAACAACAATTGGCTAAACTACTCCAGTCGTTGACTGTGAAAGCAGTTAGATCTAATCGTTTCATTTCAACCCAGACTCCCCGAACAGAAACTCAGGTCAAACTGCCATCAAATTTCGGCAAACAGCAGTGAACATAGCCTTCCTTCAGTAAGCAGTTGCCACTGTTTGGCTTTGGATGGCACCGTAGGTAGCACTAGGCGTCGGTTGACTGATCAGTCATTCCTCGTAGTTTGTAACGCGCGTGTATCGCTATCGTCAAAGACGACAGGATTATAGATTAGCAAAAACATTCGCTAAACACTCATTTGTGAAGCAAATAGCATAAAATACTCGCAATTTACAAATTTTGTGAGCGCCAGCGGGAGCCCTGATTTTAAATTATATAACCATAAACCATAACTTTGTCCTTGATTTTCCAAGTCAAATCCTCGCAATGAAAAAGTTAACTTATATACATAACGGGCATTTAATTGCTATGTTTCTGTATTTATAACCGCGTGCATTGATTCACAATAACCACTGGGCCAACACTAGTCCAGCATCGGGTCAATGAGTTGTGCTTGCGGGTGATAGCTGATCAAAGGCATACCACATCTGCCTTTCTGTCTCTGTGCAGTTGGTTCAATCCTGACTTAAAAATTGATCATTTCATCAATATTGGCGCTAAGGAAGTCTGTAATATGTCAATCTTGAATAGTTTGAGGTGAAAAGAACAAATCTATATCTTGAATCCTGGTATATTTACAATTTAAATAGATTTTGTTCACAGTCAGGTGGCGAGTCCTCGCGTATTACATAATCACAGTTGGCCAGGAGCCGGGTGTGTATCATGTTTATACACTGACATACACAGCCACAATTAACATACACAGTAGCTGCTTACATTACAAGTCAGCAGATACTGCCTTTCGAGTTTTTAGCAGTATCAGCTCTCTCACGGAAAGCGTGATGGCCGTTCAGTATATGAATGACCCAGATATCGTGCATGAGACCGGTCGAGATGACTTTCTCGACCAATGATGTGCTTGAGATCTAGTTCAGCCTCAATGACATTGCACTGTGTCAATGTCACGTGTCTGTCGTCCATGTTGAAATATCCAGAGATGTGAGTGACCTAGATGTTGTGTCTGTGATTGGTCAGGGCAGGCCATCCCGTCCAATGGTTTGCCTAAGATGTAGATCAACATCATTAAGAATTTTTTTACAACAATAGTAGCTATACCGCTAGGTGATATTAAGACCAAGGGTTAGCTTTTCTAAGGCAAGATATATCATTGCAAAATATTGCTTCTATATCATAATATATTTGCTTTGGAAAGTAGAACATCTGCTAGCTTCCCGCAGTTTCAGACTCTCATTGTGGCAATTTCTTAAGATTATATTGGACTAGTTTGCTCCCAAGGTAGGCAATGTTCTCGGTAAAATCTATGGGCTAGCTACAGGGTATAAACTGATGGCTCAACCCACAGCTCAAAATTTCGAGACCCCTAACTGTCGTAAAATTGACAACGGAAATCCTAATAACTAAGCAATTACAGATATTTATGCTTATTCAGAAACAACGTTTTGTTGGCCTACTGTTGGCTATGGAATGACAGAAAACTGAACCTATGCATTTTGCCGTATTTGAAAAGATGTGAGTGATAGTCATTTGGGACACACATTATATGGACACAAAAAAACAGTGCCCAGAATCCGTTTTGTGAACCATATTAAACATTATTAAAATGAGTTCCAATAATGTAAAAACCGTTTTGACGGGTGACTCGGTTTTCATGAGAAATGCCCGCCAACTTTTGTTCTCTTTATATTTCAATACGCGAAATATTATTATGGAATGAATTCACATCTCAACTTGTGCAGTTCTCAATAGGAAATAGAGCCATTTAAAATTGCAACCTTTATGGATGAATAAAAGGGCTTAATTGGTCTGTAATATGAAAATGTTAGGACAATAGGTCAAATTCATTACATTTTAACTGATATTTCATTGCAGAAGAAGCAGAATTGTCTAATACTATGTATTGGTAAGTCAGCCCTACAGCCAGCGGGCCTCACGTGACCCCCCAGATCGACAAATGCACGCTATGTGCGCATCATCCGATGTCTAGGCTCATTAGTATTCACATAAATTAAGACGCCATACTTTTCCACAGTGATTTGTGAGAATTCCGAATACGTGGTGCCGCATCCATATTGGATTGCCGGCAGGTCTACATAGTCCTAGTCAATGAGGAATTAAACCATTTTTTTTCCTTTACATTTGAGAAAAGACGTGCCGGTTCGAACCCCACAAAACACATGCACCGACAATCGAAGCGATAGTAATGCCGATAAAAACGGTAGAGTCACGGTAAATCCGCCACCTATACAAACACTTGTTGGACGACAGATCCACACCCCCGCCCGATTCGTGCAGCTGGTTCACGCGGTTATAGCTCCTAATGATATATACAGCGGACCCAGCGCTGATATCATATAGTTGAGTTGTGTGTATAAATCCTGCCAAGCCTGTCACAACTAAATCATTGTTACGTAAAGTAACGAAAAGTTTTATTATGAACACATGTTATTATGTCAAATGTATTAATTAAACTAAGTCAGTTGGATGAGATAAATGAGTTTTGGGCATGACTGTGTTAAAAAGGACATTTGCCAAGAGGGTTGGAAATAATTTAAATATAGATTTGGTCATAGCCGCACTAATCAATGTCCACCTACAACCCACAATGTGAACCAACTTTGACTGTTTACATTTTATTGTTATATATTGTGTATATAAATGGTAGGCTCCTACGACTCGTGCTATTTGGTCAGACGCATAGATCACCGTACTTTTGCGATTTCTGCCTTTGAAGTAACCACAAGCATAGTTTTTAGATATACGTTGTCACTTAGCCCGACAACAACTGCAGAATTCATCGCGGCCGATTTCGAACTAGACAGAATCTCTGGACTGACGAGTCAGAGCTTCTGGTTAGCTCTCGCCATGTGCGATCCCGCGGTGTTCTCCCACTTCGACCCTGCCCTCCATCGAAGATGGACGTGTGAGCACGTTCTCCGCTTACCAGCCGCAGGGCTGGGTCGTCACACTCTGCTGCACGACCTAAGTAGCACGCCATCTGACACTGTCTGCAAGACCATGACATGAATAAAGACTGAAAGAAAGGAATTATCTTTGTGAATTGGGTTTATTTAATTGAACCATTTCCTGCTGACTGAGCAGGACTCTGATATTTTGGATTGAGGTGGTGGTCGCGTCCACAGGCCACGCATCCCAATATGCCTAGTTAGACAAGCTCATCCTCGGATGGAGGACGATTATATTACTATATGCCACGGTATGGAACGCCCAAGTGGATTTTTCCTGCTACATTTATTTTGTTGTGCACATTTTCATTTTTTGATGCATAGGCCCCTACTTTTTTTTCTGGTCGTGCTATATGCCATTTGTGGCCATTATTGTTGAATTGTATTGTTAAGAGAAGTGTATGATTTCGGTAGGGATTTAAGGGATTCTCCTTTCGGTTTGTATCTATTATGTGCAGTTTCCATATGCATTCTCACAACATCTGCGTTTTCATAAGTAGTGTGCTGTATGATAAATATAGCAGTCCCGTGGAAAGAATCACAACTCAAGGTTGAAGGAGGATTGTGATTGTCAATGTCTCCAGTGGTAAAGAGGTTGTCTCGAAGAGTTGGACATACACAGTCCTCCTTCTCGTGCATCTCTATGGCTCTATTAACTTTATTTGTAGATAACTGGGGGACATATCATGTCATACTGATAGACCTTTATTAAACAGATTGTCAATGAGCTCACGCTTTAGTGTTTTGTTATGGAACAGTAGGCCAAGATAAAGTAGTAGTAAATCATTGCTTTACTTCACTTTTCGGCACAAATTTTCTTTCAAGTGACATTTCAATACGATAAAAACGTTGTAGTTAATTGATGAGATGAATGATGTGCAGATGATGATGTGAGGGTGGGGGTGATAGGGCATGGTGGGTTATTGGAAGCATTTTCCTTCGCTCGCCCGATAAGGGGTTCTGGGGATGTCTAGGGGATCCACCCCCAGACGGCCGGAGACTTGGGTTTCGCTGTGCCTCCGTGGCATTTCGCGCAGCTCCGCTATTTTCGCGTCGGCCAAGATAAAGTGGGAGGGCTGCTTATCGTTCAAGATTGTGTCTTACCAATACAGTATCTTGTCTACCTCGCCTAACTTACTGATACAGCATATCTTGTCAACCTCGCTTAACAGCATTAAATACCAGCAACTGTGTTATTGATGATGCAGCAATACTTATATTGTCTGCACTGAGTTGTCTTGTAGTTTAAAGATATGTTTCTATATTTTATATGACATCCCTTCATAATTTGTTTTGTTAAATCTTAAATAAAATCGCCAGAGTTTCTACTTTGCTTATTTGCTATCACATCTCAGAGTATTTTATGTTTTTTACACGTTATTTATTTTTTTTGTGGAAATATTACCTAAATATGTTTAATAAATTGCTTATTGGTTTTCTTGACCTCAAAAACATATCTTTTGACACCAATATAATTGAAATTGGAACATTTTTGGCTATTCTAGAAACAAAATTGTATTTCATGGCGGCCATTTTGAATTTCAACTTTTTGGCGGAAAAAAATTTCGTGGTTCCTGGCAGTTTTGAATTCAGCATTGTTCAGAGCCCAATGCTACAAATTTTCATGCTTTTATCCGGATGTGCACACACAAGGCACTTTTTGTTACATATCTGCCCCACTATTAAAACTGCATGTTATTTTCTGATGGGAAGTCAATACATATCCAGTCTCTCTCGTACACTTGGTGGCGCCTAAGTCTAAAGCTAAACCAAAAGGCAGTTACAAATTACAATATTGGCACCAGATGCCGCTAGCATGCCGAACGTAAAACATGCCGAATGTAACACATCACGACGAATGAATAGCGGCACCAAGCAAATAATTCTATGCATAGACAAACTAAAAACTAGCAGCGACCAAATAAAGTTTGCACCAACAAATAAAAACTGCACAAAGAAAACGTAAATTAGACAGGAACAAATAAATATAAGCACCAACAAATGGAATATAACACAACCAGAAAAAAAGTATGCATCAACAAATGAAAATGTGCTCAACAGAATAAATGTAGCAGGAAAAGTCTACTTTGGCGTTCCATATAGAACAGCATTGAGCCACATGTGGACGTATGTTAGCTTTGGGCAGACAATAGGTGCTGCAGGGGAATCACCCACTTTCACATGCAACCTAACGTCAGTGGCAATTGAGACGGTGAGTATTTGTGGTATAAAGTGTTGTATTATGCACACATTTGTGTTTACATGGAACGAAAATAAGACTAGTTTAGTCTTTTTCATTGCTTTTTATTTTTTTTTCACATTTTAGTCCAGTTCAGGTCCTGTACTCTCATACAAGTTACGATATATCGTAGGCTTCTGAATGGTTGAGTTGCCATATCGACCAATCAGAAGCCTATGATATATTGTAAATTGTAGGCCTACAAGAATACGGACCCAGTGGGATATATAACTTCTTATAATTTTTTTTTCAAAATTGCCATGTCAACATGTGGAGCTGCTTTGATTTATGTTTTTGGGGCCATTGTGTATCATAAATGTAAAGAAAATAATTAAATGTGAAAATCATTTGCTTTTAAAATTATTATTTGTATAAAAATGTATGCACTGATAAAACTTTTAATATTTCATTAATCAATCATTTTGTTAACATATTTTATTCATCATTTATTTTATTAATCCATCATTTTGTTAAAATAATTTACCAATCTAAAGCCTATAGAATAAGATGTTGACATTGCTCGACAACGCTAATTTGAAGTGTTAACAACATTTCACATTGTATTTTTACATCGCATATAACAATCAGGATGTTACATCACCTTGTCGCCCCTCAGTTTAACCTTTAGTTCACCACATGCGATTTTTAAATTTCTCTGAGAAAATCATTTCCGACTTCTGTTTCAAGAGGTGAATTACAATGCAATGTATACATTTGGGGGGGGGGGGGGGGTGGTTGAGTCCCGTTTCAGAATGGACAGGTTTTGGTTTGCAAAGAGTTAATTAGTATTGTTTTTAGTGTAAAGAATTTCGGGATCAAATAAGCATTAGTATGGTATAGACAGGATTACGGTTTGTTCAGGGTTCGGTATACGTACATTACATGTACAGGTTGCACTGTAGGCCTACTATAGTTGGAAATGGAATGTGTGAATTATGTTTTATTATGAGGGCATAATGCTTCTGCTATGGCCACGTTCAATGACACGATTGCATGTAGTTTTAATTGCAACTGAACTCGATTAAATTCTGCATATTCAATCTTGGAGAGATAAGTGATATAATATGCTAAGAAAATATTGTATTCGATCTTGATGTGCAAATATTGCCTTGTGTGTAGCTCATCTGTCCACATAATCTTGTGAACTGTCTACGCTTGTCGTTCCATGGGTTAAATCACAATTGTCAGATTGAGATGCATCTTCACAGTGTGTTTTCTTCTGTTTAAAAGTAATGAAACTTGATATCAGCGTGTTGACCTCAACTGGACACTCCACCATTACCATGTGACTCGCTCCGTCTATCACAACCAGGTGGCAATTTGGGATAGTCTGAAAAAAATATTTAAAAAAAATTGAAATAATAATAGGTTCGCTTCTAGATTGACTAGATTTCACTCTTGACAAAAAGGATTACGCGAAATATTTAAAACGTTCATCTTTTTATCCTGTCGGTTGAGAGAGAACAGGAAGGCATTAGAAGGATTGCTTTACCAGACATTTTTTTAGATAGCCACATTACAGGCACTAATCGCTATACATTGTCATAGAAACTTTAATAGAGGGGATCAGGGTCAGGGATGGGAACAAATACACTTGATCAAATACAATGAAATACACTTAGTCCAGGGCTATTAGATAATAAACCGGAGCAAATTCGTAACAAGCTGAAAATTTCAGCATATGTTCTTGAAACAACATAGAAAAACATATCAAAAGTCCTCTAAACTCCGCCTGGTATTAGTGCCCGAAATTGGGGTATTAAGGGGTAAATGGGGGTAAACAATGGGTATAACAATACATTTAAAAGTATTCAACCTAAATTCATAAAATTTGTATCTAAATATATATTTTAGCACCTGCGGAATACATTAAAATTAATTGTATTAATTTTTCGCCACTCTTAGGAAAAATAGGGATAATATCCATAGCTTATGAGCTATTTGAGCTAGCTTCATAAAATTTGTATGTAGCATCGGCGGAAAAAGCAAAAACACTTTTTTAAATTCGGCGACCTCCCTTTAATCGCCAGCAACAACTTTTTATATCAATTTTTAACCACCCTTTCTGCCAAAAAGTGGTAAATAGAAGTAAAATTGGGGTGATAACCATAACTTAATGCGTTATTTGACCTAGATTCATAAAATTTGTATCCAAACATACACGAGGTGTTTAATATTATCATTTGTATTAATATTTTACCACCTTTTCATTCCCACAGCAAAAAAATAGCATAATAACCACAAATTGTGAGCTATTTTACCTAGATTTATAAAAATTGGTAGGGCCTACCTGGATATGTTTTACCATGGGAGAAAATGTAAAAGCATTTTAAACTTATGCGACAACCAGCAACAAAAGGATTTGATGCTGTAACATCACCCTTTCATCTCGAAAAGTGGTAAATAAGGGTAAGATGTGAGCGATATTTGACTTACTTGGATTCATAAAATTGGTATCTAGATTATATATTTTAGCATCCGAGAAAAAATAATGAAACCGTTTTTAAAAGTTTAAAATTTAATAGTTTAAGCTCTTTGAAATAAACTCGAATTAACTGTTTTATTATGTGATTACCAATCTACATTATACATGAAAATACTTTTTGGGAATGCAAAGGTTGTTAAAAATGAATACAACATCATATACAATTTCGTTTTTTGAGATTTAATGGTGATGGTTGGTTTTTCTTTCAATCAGGCCTACCCTTTTTTGTTTGGTGCTAGGACAAATATATAAAAAACAATTTTATGAATAGTCAAATTTATGGTTATTCTCATAATTTTCCATAATTTGCCACTTTCGGGAAAGAAAGGGTTGTTAAAAATGGATATAAGTAATTGTAGTGGATTCCTCAGGGGCTAAAACATATGTTTAAAAACATGTTTTGTAACTTTAGACCTCATAGTTCATAAGCTATGGTTATCACCCCCCATTTTACCCATATTTAATTCTTATGGAGAGGGTGGTTAAAAATTGATATAAAAAATTGTTGTTGTCAATTAAGGGGAGGTCGCCAAGTTTTAGAAGTGTTTTTTTAAAAAATATCTGATGCTAGATACACAGTTTATGAATCTAGGTCAAATAGATCATAAATTATGGTTATTACCTCTATTTTACCATTTTCGGGGATGAAACGGAGGCTAAAAATTAATACAAATATTTTTAATGGATTCCGCAGGGGAATAAACATATATGTTTAGATACAATTTTTATGAATCCAGGTTAAATAGTTTTAAAGTTATCGTTATTATTCCCTTTATTACCCCTATTTACCCCCTTATTACCCCCATTTCGGGCACTAATACCAGGGGGATCTTAGAGGACTTTTGATATGTTTTTCTGTTGTCTCAACAATATTTGCTGACATTTTCAGCTTGTTATGAATTTGTTCCAGGTCTTTATGAGTTTTAGACTAATACTCCTGGACTAACCGTCGTAGATGTTTTCAAATACAGTATAACTTGTCTCAACCAGCTACCAGTTTGAACGGTCATGTACCTCCACTCAGCTCTGATTTTTGACCACTGCATTATTATCGAAGGTCAGAGCCAGTTAATTTCTACACATGGACAGGTGACACTTCTGAAGAAGCATAGGTATTTCCAAGTCAGTCCATGACCAGTCCAGTATATATAGAAAAATAATGAGAAAATAATGACCCACCCCCCCCCCCCCCGATAATTTTTTCAATGGCTGTGGCAGCCATTTTCTTTTGAATGGATCCATCCCAAAAATTTATCAGATTATTAGAAATACCTAGAGAACCATCCTATCAGATAAGACATAAGGTCTCACCAACCCCAAATGCCAGTCCCATTGAAACACATGTGACCTGCCTCAATTCAGCAGGCCGAATTCACCATTTTTTGACCTATTAAACATAATCATACATATCAGGATAAAGCTTGAAATGTCCTTGTGCAAAAACAGGGCCGCTATTGGTATGCTTACCAGACACATTTTGAGCCATGCCCCCTAGTGTGTCAAAAAGGCAGCACAGTTCAAATTGGGCGAAGGAGATAACATGTGCTTATTAAATATTCACAAAATTATAACTTCGCTGTATTTTATTTTGCTTCACTAGAGGTTTCGGATTATTTAGGGTGGTGAGACCATAAGTTTTATGGGTGGCCATCTTGAAAATGGCCGTTTATGGCTCGGTGCCAAAAAATATATATGGGAGGAATAGCTCAGTCACATATATGGTCATATGTAAAAAATAAATGTGTAGAAACATTAATTAGCTAAACAAAATTCAACCAAGCCCAACCCACACCACCCCCCCTCAAAGAAAGTGCCCCCCCCCTCGAAAAAAAACATCTCTAGAGACTATTCTAATTTAAAAATATATAAAATTTTAAAAGATGAGACAAATATGACCCCCACCATGTCAATTTTGTTTAATGGCTGCGGTAGCAGTTTTTTTAAATAAATTCATCCCAAAAGTTAAGCAGATCATCAGAAATACCTAGAGAACAGCTACCCGGTATGACTGGGCTGCCTAACTCATTTGCTGCACGAGGCCCAGTCACACTGACCACAATTTTGTTTCCATAGCCAGCTGTGTAAAAACGACACTAGCGCTGCCTAACAAAAATCTCGGATTAGAACTATTAAATTTAAAAATGGAGGTCACTGTGTCAGAGCCTTGCGATGTCATCAGGGTAGAGAACAGCCCTACCAAATTTATAAAGGAATCCAATCAACGGTTCATAAGTTATCATACCCACAAGCTTTTTGGGCGGCCATCAGGTGACTATTTTTTTCAAAATGTTCTCCATCGGCCATCTTGTGTTTAATGGAATCTTCCCAAAAAATAATCAGATCATCAGAACACTATCATTTCTCGTCATCAAAAACCCCAAAATAAGTACTAAAGTTATTCTTAAAGTACAACCTATGGTAGATTCACTATCATGGATGCCTATAATTAGTTTGAAGCTGCATAACTGTTTTGTTTATTTCGACCGAAATAACCTAAAATGTTCAGCACAATCATTCATATATTTTTAAAGGCTTTAAAATGAGCAAAATCGATGTAAATGTAGCTGGATTAGATCATGACGCGATACACCGTCAAGCTATATGGTGTGGTAAATCGGTCCATCTGTGTACAATATGTACGTAATACTAATAGTGGTTAATTGTGGGCCAATATAATGTCACATTAGACCAACATCAAACTCCTTAATAACAAACACGAGACGTTGAGCCGCATTGGTCTAACGCTGGCCCAGAGCCGTAGACGATGGCCCCGAATTAGTTTGACATCGGACCAATGCCTCGTGTTGGCTGCGATGCCAAGCTCACGCAAACCACCAGTTGGTGTCCTAAGACTAGGTCAGCCCCTATGATAACTCAGCAGGCACGAGTCACTGACCCATTGATGGCTCAATTTTGTAGCCTAGGCATATTGCATGCTAGTAGGCCTACTGCTATTTGCTCAGATGTGATGGCAGTGTGTAGTGTTCAGATTGAAATAACTGAGTCAGGAGACAGATTAACTACTTCCACTGCCACAGTCGTTGAGCCAATGTTGATTTATTGATAGACCAGCGTAATAACAGTGTGAGACTGCAGGACAACATTAAATAGACTCACTATAATAGAACTCACTATAATAGAACTCACAACTCGATAAGCCTAGATATATTGAGATTGCAAAGTTATCGATATAATTAGTGAGTTAATAACTTGATGTTGAGTTGAAAACAATAATAGCCTAATTTAAATGTCACTTCTGGGGCTTCGCATATGGCTATGAGATTCATTAGGCATAGCCGGATTAGGCTATGCATTGCCTGAGGGGTGTTTTTAAAGTTTTCAGAACGTATTCAGACTGTAGGCACCAGTAGGTCCTAGGCCTAAGTTTTTACTACAAATGAATTGGTTTTTTTTGCTGGTTTAATGTCAGAGCATCGTCTATGAAGGTCGCCCAACATTAATTCCACATCGAGTGAATGTTTGTTTTGTTGGCCGATAGGCATATTATCTAGGCCCTATACATGTCTATTGGCAGGCCAGCAGAGACAAGACGGTGAATCAAAGTTGGCTTAACGTTTGTCCAGCGTCGTAGATGGTGGACAAATGTTGAACGCACATTGATTCAATCCTTGTGTGAGCTGAGTATTGTGTATGCCTCTGGGACAGACTGACCATACAGCCTTTACAGGCAAACACGCAGACCGCTGGACAATCACATGCAGCCAGCGTTGTTTCAATGCTGGCACACTGTCTACGACGCTGGCCCAACATTTGGTCAGCGTTGCCGTATTAGGCCTACTATTAATGCCAGGTGCACTTCCCAGCAAAGACTAGACGTTGACGCAATGTTGTTTTAATGCCGGACCAATGTCGGAGACGGCGGGCCAACATTCAAACAACATTGGATCATAGTAGATCACGTGTCGTATACAGTACTGCCAGCTTGGTATTGCGAGGCAGGTCAAAGCACTGAGGGTCAAAGTGTATTGCTAAGGTCACACGTGTCACGCGTGACGTCCCCTAACAGACATGGCTGACATAGTATTGTACATGATAGGAATTGATGCGTCATTTATATCAGTGTTCATCTGATCAGCTGATCCAAAATCTCAAAATCTGGCTTCGTGGTGCAACAAAAAAAGTTATTCTTAACACACACATGGAGTTAGTTATGTTCCCAATTCCACAAATTTAAAGTTATTGCCGTGAAATTAATCATACAGAAAACCACTCAGACCCACATAGACTGAAAAAGTAGACTTCAAAATGAAATAATAAAAGAGAATCGTGCTGGATTTATTTAGCTATTTTTGTCAGGGGGGGGGGGGTCTCTTGTGTCGGAGCTGATATGTTAGGATCCCCAAGTCAATTATTGTTCTTGATGAGTTTATGCCTGTAATTAATCAGTCACTAATTGTGTACTTTATTATTGTGGGTGTTCCAATCGAGATGGAATCAACCCAGCAAACACGAGACATTGAACCAATGTTGGGTTAATGTTGGGCCGCTGTCGCAGAGAGTTGGTCAAGGTCTCATGCCTGCTGTCGGTAAATGTGTCGTTGTTTCTGTATTCTGTGTTTTTTATTCGACTTTTGTGAATTATTTTTCATTGGCATATTTTAATACGAATGTCATTTGGCCGATGATGTTTGGCCAACGTATCAGTAAATCGGTAACTAACTAACCATGATTAAAACAATTTGAAACAAACTGCCGTGTTTTCACGTCGACGTCGAGAGAAACTACGAGATTTTTCAGCCAAACACGTCATATACGCAGTGCTGACAAGTGATTGGATGGGGGAATTAGGAAAATGCCAATCAAATCATACATTTTATAATTCTGACGTCACAGTAGATCTGCCTGTTGTAGAAGCTGGCCTCTATCATGTCTATCAGAAAAGAGTCACCGCATTATAATATAATTATTTATACGGACCCAAGCATTGTACTCTATAGGATCTAACAAAATTAATCAGATGCGTCATTCAGTCACGTAAGGAAATAGAGGAGTGGGCGTAGTATGGAGAGAAGAAGATTTACACAGGGTTCATTATGGATAACAGTGTGACATATATATTGAAGGTCAAATCAAGGAATATAGAAAGGTCATTTCTATATTTCTTAGTAAAATATGTAACTGTCTCATGGTTCGTGTCTAGTAGGCCTATGTTGCGGCGTCTGTGATCGCCAGGAGTGGTGATGACGATGGTCATTATACGCTATAGCAAACACCACAGGCTGAACCGCGGCAGTTGTTTCAACCATAGACCTCTGTTCTAATTCTCTGGTTTCAACGTTGGGCCAGCATCGTTGACGATGGACCGTTAAACAGAAATGGCTCCATGTCACACGTTTGATGGATAAATCTACCTTATCTTATTAAACAACGATATCACACAACTTCTAAGTTTTTTTAGGCTCACGATCAAGCAGGTAGGCCTATAATTAAATATAAACGGCCGACATTTTGTAAACAAGAGCCTCGCGTTTGTAAACAACAGCCAGCTCCCTTACCTGTCCCGAAACGCAGTGCTACACTGTAAATCAAGCGTTTAGCCATTAAACAGAATGCTAAACAGGTTTGTTGTCCTTCGTTTCACCACCCGTTTAAATGGTTAGTTCTAACGTATTTTAAATTGATACGTGTATAGGTATCATGGGTATGAAGCGTTTAGAAACTAAACATGTCTCAAGTCATCACATGTTTAGCTTAGTCAATTAACAGGTCACACAAATGACATGCTTAGGCTCCAGGCATTTAGCTGGTAAACGGGTCTCCATTCCCCACGTGCTTAGCATCTGTTCTAAACATCCAAGAAGATTGGGCCCAAGTATGGTATACCACCCCTAATTTAAATAACAACTGAATGATGGCAGTGATTGGCTGATCACTCTGTCGTCATTGGTCGGGGTAGAATACCATAGTTGAACCAAAGATTGGAATAATTTTTTTGAATTGTCACATTTTTTGCTAATTATAACCTATATTTAATAGAGTACCAACTGTGAAGTAATGTTATATATATTATGCCCGTTAGATATAGGCCTACATGCTCCACACTACCAACGATGCTTTTATTACCCAAATACCACAAGAACAAACCCCCCGCCAGGTTAAAGTTAAAGCGACTCAATCAGGCTATAATAATTAAAATCGGTGATTTTATTTGCATGTCTGAAATAAGAAATCGAAAATTTCGTCTCTATATCTCGCTTAACTGGTAAATGCGCAGCACAAAAAAAAAACTTCTGCAGTTCTAGGCTAAGGACATGTTTACATCATATGGTCATAATTCTTAAGAAGCCAAAATATAATCACCAATTTTTTTATGATTTTAGCCTGATTAAGTCGCTTAACTGACTGTATGTAAAACACGACGTCCTGCACCTGCTTGGGCGTTCTGTGATTGGAACAATGCTTAGATTTAAGCTATGTGATTGAACGATAAACACTGAGGAAATCATGGAAGCAATGTGGGCATGTGTAAGATCAAGGAGGTTATCAACTGGTTATATCTATAACCTTTTTTATAAGATGCTGGGGAAGGGAAGGCGAGCACAAGGGAAGGAGGGTCCCCCCCCCCCCTAAGCTGCAGACTTTCAACAAGCCAATACATTGAACCAATGCTGGCTTAATGACTCATGACTCAATGACTCATGGTAGGCCTATAGCTGCAGTCTTTAATTGAGAATAGGCTACGTTGTAGGCTCTGGTGAGGCCCCAGACGATGGGCCGGCAATAATCTACCCTTGGATCACCATCTGGAAGATATTAGCAACAGCAACTGTGAATAGTAGTAACCCCTGGCGAGTCATAAGAAACATGAAGGATCATTTCACATTGCACATATACATGCGATCGAGTGCATACAGCTTTACATCGTCTTCATGTGCATAACATTGTCCACATGGCAGTGCTACTTTCAAACTGTCAAGTACAATGACTTTATGCCGGTTACATCGTCTAAATGCAGGGGTCGATTTAAGCGCTGGCCCGCTGGCCCGTGGCCAGTGAAATTATAGGAGGGCCAGTCAGTTCAACTTATGACTGGCCCGTATGGCCAGCTAACATTTTCATATTGGATCTCAGACAAAATGTGCCGCTGCAGCCCATGACGTCTTGTGGTTTGTAAGTAGTTGTCATGTTGTATTTTCGTAGGCCCACTCCATGTCAGTCAATTACACTGGCATCGCTCCTATCCTAACCCAGTGGTATTCACTATTGTGGCCTAACATAAAGAAAGTGATAATTCAACAAAATTCAATCTGTTGCAAACAGGCAGAATCTCAACTAAAATCTTCGCATTCATACCCAAAATTGACATTAGAGGCGGGCAGTCTAACGTTACATGTAATTTTCCAAGAATAGGTGAATTCGTTCTTTTTTTTTTGTTGCGTGGTTGTTGATGAAGCAGCGATTAAGCACAACAATTAACTATCGCAATTTAAAAGTGGTGACACAATTCACACATCAGCAGGTGTAATGTTGCACTTTCTGTAACCAATAAAGATCACAACTCAGCTGTATGCATATCGCTACATTAGCGACGTGTTGCAAAAAATATCAGGGTTCCCCACTGAAAAAAAATCATCCGGTTGTTCCCTCAAAAATCTTAACTTAGCGCGCGCGAGCAGCATAATAAAGTGTTTACTTTTGCGCGCGCGCGATAACAAAAATCAAAGATTTTTTTAATTAAGACACCTCAAAGTACATCATGCGATCTCTGAACGCATGCATAAGAGAGGTGCATGCATAAATGGGGGATGCAAAATTTATGAAAACCAAATAGTTTGATGTTTATATTTTTATGTTATATTAATGTATCATAACTATTTTCATGGTATATTAATTCATCATAATCCATACTTTATATTCTAATATTCTTTTCTTTATCCTCTATCTTAGGTTGTAAATTATTTTTAATCACATGATAGGAATGCTTATGATTTACCCTCAGCTGCTTTAATATTTTGTTTTGCAAATAATTGTCAAAAATTTGCATGAGCAGCTAGCTGTGAGGCTATGTTTAACAGCAAGTTTAACCGTAACGTTCACCGGGGGAGAACAAAGGATGTGGGGGCGAGGCATTGCCCAAACTATGCTTATCACACTTTCTGGGCATATCAATCTAGTTGTATTATGTTAGACCAGCGTTCTGTGTTATTTGGTGGGGCTAACCATGTAGGCCTAGACAGTGAGTGAGGAGCTATGATGTATAAGATGTTCATTAGCACGGCATTGTCAAAACTATGTCTATGGCAGGGATAATCCAGTAAACATGACCAATATCAGCTTAATCTAATTGTTGGTCCAATGTCCAACGCTGGCCAGCAATAAATGAATATTGTTGCAGGGTCTGTGTATCCCGTGCGCAATGGATGAGAGGGGGGGGGGGGGTATGGGAGGGTCAGCCATATTTAGTTGAGGGTTGTTTGAATGCTGGGCCACGGGCGGGAGTGGTCACCAGCCTGGCGTGTAGGCCTACATGTGTATAGTTGTGTAGGCATACACCAGCAGTGTTTGACCAGGGCTGGCTAGAGGTTGGCACAGCGTCGCAGAAGTGTGAGCGCTACCACGCCAGCTGACGTAACAAGTGACGGCAATGAGGGGGGAAGTGCGCCCTCTCCCGTTTGGGTGGGCCCTAACCGCTAAAACTACACAGGGTGACAGACTATTTTGGCAAATCTACCATCTTGATGACAGCCGGATGACACCTTTTACATGCTGGTCGGTATAAAATTCATCTGGTTGGGCAACCGGCTCTGCCAGTACTGTGGGGAACCCTGAAATATTGTCCATTCAATTAAAAATCAAGCCTGGAGAAAGGTGGAACTATTATTAATGAAAAAAAGACTTTGGAATCTAATTCGAATAACTGATAATAGTAATGTTGCTACTTAAATGGCGCCACATTTCTTTTTTCTCATTTTTGTCACAAGTAGGCTATTAAAATGTAATTCTGAGATCTGCCCTATACCTTTGCCTAACAATTTCAGGTGGTTCTTAGCTGTCTGAATGAAAACGACATCCACCTGTCACGTAGGCCAATGTGATTGTCATGCTTATCCAGCAGACAAAATACGCTGATCTTGTTATTTGTGTTGGGCCAGCATTGAACCAGCACAGTGTGAGTGGGTCGTGTCTTCTAGTGCATGTTATACGATTTCTATAATATTTGATTAAAGCATTGTTGATACGAATTATCAGAATTCGACAAAAAAAAAAAACATTGGATTTTGTTATCCCTGCTGTGTAAAGTTATTAATATAAATCGGACTATGAATTTTTTTTACCGCGCTATATTTGATCAAAAGAATCAGACATTTTGCTGATAAAAATTAGGGCCAGTGATTTCGGTGGAGGGCCAGTAACCTTTAGGTAAAACTGGCCCTCCAGGCCAGTAGCAATTTTGGCCTTAGCTCTACCCCTGAAATGGTAGGGCTAATAACCAAACAAATGTCGTATTCTCCTCATGTTAGTTAGGCTACATTATCCTAACACAATGTAGCTTACATTGACCAAAGCAATGTCTCATTGACCTCATATATGTAAATTCGCAACATATTAGTTACATTGTCCTGATGCAAGGTACATTGACCAAAGTAATGTCTCATTCACCTCATGTTAGTTGCATTGTCCTAATGGGCGATACATAGATCAAACTAAAATTGTACTGTCCTCGTCTTAGTTATATTGTCCTAATGCCAGATACATTGACTAAATTAAAATTACACTGTCCTGTTGTTAGTTACATAGTCCTAATGACAATGTATATTATAATCAAAGTAAAGTTACATTGTCCTAGTTACAAGGGTTAGAATGATGTACCACATTTTACATTGAGCTAATCAGTTTTGCACTGTCCTCATGATGTTTTAATTGTCCAAATGACACCATTTATATTTACCGAATCTATATTGCATTAAAATAATTAATCAAACAAATTTAGCATTGTCCTCATGTGTGTTGCATTGTCCTAACGGCAATGTATGCAGTGATCTAACAGATTCTACACTGTCCTAATATTGTTGTACTGTCCTCATGCAAGTGTTGTCTTTTTTGCGGACTTGGCGCCCCATAGGCATCAGCACACTCTCGCCAACCTGTTCACCATGAGAACTATGGTTGGCCATCACCCTCATAAGTAAATAAACCTTCCGAGGATAATAAAAAACCTTCCACGGATAATTATAAACCTTCCGCGGACAATTAAAAACCTTCCGCGGATAATTATAAACCTTCCGCGGATAATTAAAAACCTTCCGCGGATAATTATAAACCTTCCGCGGACAATTAAAAACCTTCCGCGGATAATTAAAAACCTTCCGCGGATAATTAAAAACCTTCCGCGGACAATTAAAAACCTTTCGCGGATAATTATAAACCTTCCGCGGACAATTAAAAACCTTCCGCGGATAATTAAAAACCTTCCGCGGATAATTAAAAACCTTCCGCGGACTATTTAAAACCTTCCGCGGATAATTATAAACCTTCCGCGGACAATTAAAAACCTTCCGCGGATAATTAAAAACCTTCCGCGGATAATTAAAAACCTTCCGCGGACAATTAAAAACCTTCCGCGGACAATTAAAAACCTTCCGCGGATAATTAAAAACCTTCTGCGGACAATTAAAAACCTTCCGCGGATAATTAAAAACCTTCCGCGGACAATTAAAAACCTTCCGCGGATAATTAAAAACCTTCCGCGGACAATTAAAAACCTTCCGCGGATAATTAGAAACCTTCCGCGGACAATTAAAAACCCTCCGCGGACAATTAAAAACCTTCCGCGGAGAATTAAAAACCTTCCGCGGATAATTAAAACCTTCCGCGGAGAATGAATTTTCAATTGTCCGCGGAAGGTTTTTAATTGTCCGCGGAAGGTTTTTAATTATCCGCGGAAGGTTTTTATTTATCCGTGGAAGGTTTTTAATTATCCTCGGAAGGTTTATTTACTTATGAGGGTGATGGCCAACCATAGAGAACCACTCGAAACCACTCAAAACACTGCTCACCACAAGTTCACTGTAGACTTGCCCATTTCAGCGCTGATCTCCCTTGCACAGAAGAGAGGATTTCTAAACTACTAATAGTCTAGTGCTATTACTAGTAGTATACTATAGCTAGCCTATGTGTGATGAAATAAGCACCCCAAATCGCATTATCCCCAAGGGATAGTCAGACTGATACAGACTGATTATCCCGTCCTTTTTGTTATTAGCCACGGGATAGCGGGATAGCACTTATTTCGACCCTGTATATACATTTATGTCACTCTCAGAAGTTTTCATGAACAAATTGTATGCAGATTTGGTAATCAATCACTGTTCAGTGACTCATTTGTGTGGACATGTTTAAACTGGAGTTGCAATAGGCCTATAATGAAGAGATAGATATAAGAAATATCTCAGATTTGAACAAGAAAATTTACTTACTTCAACATTACTGGAAAAATTAACAAAGCTGCAATATAACATTATATAACATATATAAACTATAGATAACTTTACCGCTTGCATGTGTTTCTCTTCTTCCAGTGAGATAAGTTGGTCATGTTGTCCATGAATTATTAAAGTTGGTGAAGTTATCCACTCATGATATTCAGTGCCTCCTTCAGGCCACACTTGCCCATTCATTACATGACGTAAAACCCAGGTAGGTACATCAAACGCACAGTCACACCATTTCATAGAAGCATTCTCATTGTGGAATGCACTTCTGAAAAAAAATCCACAATGCAGATACACTGTTTATCACTATACTAGTTTACTACCTCTAGGTCAAATGCCTCACGCTGAAGATTATTTGAATGAGGGGGGCCACCATTCCTAAGGGGAGGGGGAAGAGGCTAGAGTTTTTTAACTGAGCACATTATTTATTTTACTTACTATCTGCAATACTTTATTTATTTCACCCCGTCTAGCATTTCACAGCAGAACGTATCAGTGAATGCATGGTCTAGAGCATGATGTCCAACATCAGGCAACTGGTGCCCGATATTGATTGCTCTACATGCTGTTACGTAAGTAAGAGCAGTTGTATTACTGTTGCAGGAGAATACAGCCCAGCACCGAAAGTCAAGTGACGGGATGACACGATTTATAGACGCTACCATTATATTTCAACATGTCAGTAGCCTGAGTAGGGTACATTTGATTAATCAAGGAATCTAAAGATTCTTTGGATTAATCCATTGTCGGTTTTGGTACAGTGGCGGATCTTCGAATTGACAGACGAGAGGGCGCCGATTTATACACATCATAGCTAGCCTCTTATATATATGCTCTCGGGCGGTCTGGGCATTCTCCCCAGAACATTTGGACATCTAAGCCTTCAAATGGTGCATTCTAGAGCATATTTTGGCGTCCAAATATTGATTATATCGGTGAGCCTAATATTATTATCGAACAGCTATCATCTTTTAACTTGGACAAGCTGTGGAAGAGTTGGAGCCATACAAATTTCCATAGAAGAATCGGTTAAATATTAAGGAGCGTTTTTTGCTTCCAATTGGAATACGTATGGGGTTTTTAAAATGATTGTGGTGACCTTAATTATTATGGGACAGCCCTCATCTTTAAACTTAAACAAACTATTGAGAAAATTGATCTATGGATTTTTTTGAGCAAAATTTGGGAGAATATTGTGCTTAAAAACTACAAGAATTTCCAGTTTTAAAAAAACCGGCTGTGATAATCCCAGTTATTATGAAACAACCCTCATCTTCGACTTTGACCAGTCTATGGGGATATGGACCCATGGATTTTTTTAGAGCAATCGATATAATAATAGAGAGTATATCGCACTTAAATAATTTGCTGATTGCCATTGAAATGTATTATGAAACATACTTCATCTTCATCAGTTAGATAATTAGGTCACCCACCTTCTATGAAAGTCTTATTTAAGAGCAGCAGACAATACAGACATAATTTACAGTGTATGTACATTTAGCAAAAAAACTTACCTTTTGAAAGCACGTCTCATAAAAGGCATACAACATTGTAAAGTACATGTGGGGAGTGAAAAAAGACCACGTTGCGGAGCAAGCGGTGTTGGCGAACCTCCACTTAACAACACTAAATGCTGTACCCATCTGGCACGTTCTCTTGCAACAACAGTTGCAAAGCTTGCTCTACAATAATAATAATCACAATAAATTGATGTAAATTACAACACATACATATCTACCGTATCCCCGCGCATTAACGTGCATGCACTTATATTTGAAGATGCACTTAGTTTTCGAAAATAAGTGCATGCACTTAAATTCGAACATAAAAATAAATGTTCAATTTCCTCACATTCTTTAAAATCTTAATGATTTGCTTGATTCCAATCAAAAGTAAACTAAGCTAACGTTAGCAATCACTGACTGTTACTTTGAAGTTAATTTGCGGGAGTGACTCCAGGCAATAGGTGTTGACACTACCTCAACTGTCATATCCTACCTCCTTTGTCCACACTTTTCAGCTATCACACCCATGCATACACTATCGCATTGACGGCTTGAACTGTCGGCGCATATCTATATTATGAAGCAATTATCTCCTAAAGTCAAGCCGAAAATAATGATGTAGTTCGTGTTTACGATCAACATGATAATTGTTTAAATTCTTATGAACATTACTAGTAATGGTTTATATGAGTCAACATATATCGATATTATTATCACCTGCACTATATTTCTGAGTTACACAGTTGTGCACAAAGTAATTTTCGAATATAAGTGCATGCACGTAGTATTCGAATATATGTGCATGCACTTATAAACGAACAAGAATATTTTTGGAGCCATGCCTAAAACAGTCGATTTTCACTTATAAGAGCATGCATGTTTTTGCGCGGGGATATGACATATTCACACAGATAGATAAATGTTTTAATAATTGACTGAACTGTTTTAATTAAATGAGAATTAACTAGCTGTCCCTAAAGATGACAAGAGAAGATCAGATAAATCAGTTTAATATTAAGGATTGTATTGTGCTTTCACAAAAAGTATATGTTTAAAAATGGCTGTTGTGATCCTAATCAGTGGCGGATCCAAGGGGTTAGGGGGTTTGAACCCCCCTACCCCTCAGAAAAAAATCATCACCTTATTTAGGGGTTTTCTTATGATTTGCTGATATACTGAGTGAGAAACAGTGCCCGATATGCCTTGGATTGCATGAGAAAGCCTTTGGAAATTAAAAATTTCCCCGGGGGCAGACCCCTCGACCCCTTTACAGTAAAATATTTTTTTTTGTCAAATTTTAAACCCCCCCTCATTCAAAAGCTAGATCCGCCCCTTCTAATTATTACGGTACAGCCCATATCTTCGAGTTTGACTGAGTTTATCGGAGAGTTAAACACAAGTGACATTTTGTTTTAATTTGGTAAACATTGGCAAGAAATTGTGCCGGGACACACGGACAGACAGACACACCTGTTGACGGAGGGTAATTCCCCTCTAAAACGGTGCAATGTAGGTAACTCAAATTACGTACCCATATGAGTGACCAATAATGATATTAGAATCTTTCCTGTGATGATCAAATATAGCAAGAATATCTTTTTTTATCTCCTCAAACTGGTAGGACTGTGATTCCTTAGGACTACTACTGAAACCGTGTCCAATTAAGTCTGGAATAATGACACTATAGCCTCTGCTTTTGAAAAATTCTGCTTGCATCCGCCATACATCTCCTGAGCCTCCAACACCATGGATGAAAAAAATTGCTTCGGAAGGTATGCTATCAACTTTAATGTCAAATGTGTGTCCATGTGATGATTGTTCCAGCACAGATTCATCACAAGATGAGGAACCATGCTGTTTTGAAAAACTTTTCGCTTGGCGTTTGCTAATCATATCATTTCCAGCAGAGCCTTCCCCTGTACAACATTGTCTCTCAGCAGCTGCATTGTAATTTGTAGAGTGATTGTGACCATTCTGATGTCTTGATAAAGCTGAACCGGATGTGACCCTAAACTGCTTAGACGCAGATTTGATACGAGCTGACGATTCAGCATGACTTGTCCGTCTATCAATTGAAATTTTTCTGTAATTTTCATTAAAGTTATTTTCTTCATTGAAAAAATTGTGATCACATGTTCCTGCTGATATTGGTGTGGTAATATTTCTACCTCGTGTAAGAGTAGTAGTTGATTTACTTGATTGTTTCACATATTGTCTCTCTTCACTTTCAACAGTAAGACGCTGTATCCTCAATTTTCTATTTTTACGAACTTCTACAATCTCATAATCATTATATATCCCAGGAGAAGGTGCAATTTTGTGTGAGTTTGATGCACAGCAGCAACGCGTTGTCTGGGGTCGCTCTAGTTCTGAAATATCTCCGAAGCTATCACTTTTTATCACAGATATATGTTGTGGCATATTTATCTAAGAATAATTTGCATCTGAAAAAAATGTATACAAAATTAATATTACATCCCCAAAAATGTGATAACAACAAGTAGAAATACAAGAAGACCTATAATTTAAATTGCGCTGACTGTTAAATGTGAATGGTGGCATACTAGATGGTAGTGCAGCTGCTAATGTAGAAAAAATGGGTTGAGTA
Source organism: Flabesymbios commensalis (assembly GCA_964017125.1). Taxonomy (NCBI): domain Eukaryota; kingdom Metazoa; phylum Annelida; class Polychaeta; order Terebellida; family Flabelligeridae; genus Flabesymbios; species Flabesymbios commensalis. Next base: position 44,090,546 of record OZ024908.1, on the reverse strand, counting down.
AAAATGTCATGATAAAGTTTAAACTGTTGTCAGTAGCATTCTAAAAAGTTGACCAGATCAAGGTCATTGCAATAGTACTAAATTGGGTTATCTTCATATCCCCCTCGATCCCTCAACCACACCCATCGACCCACAACCCCCTCGACCCACAAACCTTCGACCCTCGACCCACAACCCCCTCAACCCACAACAACAATATTTTTTATCTCATTATATGGTATTAACCAAATATGACTTTAAGTAATCTATATCAGGAAACTTCAAGTAATTACGAAGTTCCCATGTTCGGAAGTTCCCACGTTCCCGGAACTTCAAACCACCCATATGGGACCCACTGGGGGCTGTTAAATTAACTATAATTTTAAAGTTCATAGTCAACAGAAGGCGGGCATTCTTCAATCTCCGATGGGGGGGGGGGGGGGTTGGATTATTTATCCGCGCATAATTTCAACACGGCTCGGTGGTGTGCTGAAGATGTCAAATTTGATTAGTCCATGTCTAGGTCTTGATATATATTATTTATTTCATAAAGAGCCTGCCCAGGGTTTTATTTCAAAAATGCTCTACCCCCCTCCCTGCCCACCCGGCTATTGAATGGTGGCCCTCTAGAAATGGAGGTCTATCTTCAGGCCTATTATATGAAACACAGTGACATCAACCTTTTGAATGGCTACTCAGTGAAAAACAATATATGGCTCCTTCCCCATACTTTAGTGTATTAGTTAGCTCAGTGAGAACATTGGAGGTCAAGGCTATTGAATTTCACAGAATTCTGTGAAACTCAATAGCCTTGACCTCTATTGTTATCACCGAGCTAGCTAATACAATGAAGTATGGTGGAGAGGGTCTTTTATGATACAACTTTGTTTTCACCGAGTTCCCATTCAAAACGTATTTCTTATTTTTGATATGGTTGTCCAGAACAAGAAATCAGGAGTTTCGTCTCTATATAGCCTAACTGGTAAATGCGCAGCACAAAAATTAAAAAAGCTTTTGCAGTCCTAGTCTATGGAAATTTTTACATCACATGGTCATATTGATAACCCAAAATAAAATCACCGCTTTTTCGATGATTTTGATGAGTATGAACAAATGAAATGAATCGGGCTTTAGGCCACCTTTGTGCACATATAGGCTAAACTGGGCCAGGAGAACCTCCTGAGGATGGTGAGATGAATGAGATGACACTGTCCTCCAGACACAGGATTCGAAATTCAAGCCCTGGCGGTCTGAGGCCGAGCACGCTACCTCTCGGTCACGGAGGCTCCCCACAATACTGACTTTCACACGTGGATGGGGAAGAAACATTTTTGTTTCTTTCAAACCACCTAGACCGGGAATCTCAGAACTCAGAATCATTTATTCGCCTCTTTAACAAATATATATATAGTCTCATCATTTTATACAGATAATTAATGATGTGATGGGCATGGAGTCTTGCATTAAGATCAAGAATTTGATCGCTATCATGCAAGCCACCATATTTAATAAGCAAAATTCAACAAAACATGAACATACCAGGGTTGCATGGATCAAGCGCGCCACGTCGACGCCAGACATGCACCGGATAAATCACAACAGCCCGTACGCCGTCCCCCGGCCAACCCACAGAGAAAAAATATTTGTGGGTTAGCCGGCGAAAACACGCACGAAGCCGCAACACTAATGCACTTGACCTCTAGACTGCTGATATGATATCGGAACATTTATATTTATATATATCATATGTGCAAAAAACTATGTGAGACTCCACGACATCTCATATGTGGACATTTAAGTCAGCAAATATGAGAGGTCAAGACAGAGCACATTCAATGATTCTGAAACTAGTTCACCCGACTCGTGACCGGGTAACCTTACATGACAAAGTATAATTATTTTATTCTAGAATGTTATCGATTGCATACATAACAATTTTCAATTAAACATTGTGGCTGGTACATTTTAATAAAATAATTACGGGTATACAATACAGAACCTGAAAAACTATGAGTAAGAAATTTGTCTCGAATTTCGTTTGGTAACCGATTTATTAAATTGGGAATTTTATGAGAAATACATTTGGTAGCAAATACATGATTCACTTTCATTGGAGTCAAATCATCACAGCGTCTAGTGTTATATCTGGATTGCCTGATAAAATTCAAGTTTTGAAAATAATCCGGTAAACTCTTTATCAAATATTTGTAATAAAATTTTAACTGATTAAGTTTAAATATATCCTGTATTTTTAAAAGATTAAGTTTGATAAAAATTGGATCCGTATGTGCTAAATATTTACTTTGTGTTATAAATCTTACTGCTCTCTTTTGTAATTTCACAATTCTTTCATTGTTATGTCCACAGATTAAAATGCCATAATTTAACCATGTGGCAAGAATAGCGAGTTATACAGCTGGAGTAAAACATTCCTGGGAAGTACAAATTTCATTTTATTGATAATTCCGAGGGTTCTTGAAAGTTTACAGGATAGTTTCTCTATATGATCGTTCCAATTTAAATTCTCATCTAATCTGAATCCTAAAAAATCTACCACTTTTGTGTTACCAATAACAGTATTTTCGATTTGTATTTCCGGAATTGAGACTTTACGTTGTACTTTATGGAATATACAAAATTTTGTCTTAGAAATATTTAAAGACAATTTATTGAGTTTTAACCATGCAATAATTTTTTCTAGCTCCATATTAATTATGTTAGCAGTTTCCTTGTTATTTGTGTTAATTGGTGCAAAAAGTGTTGTATCATCGGCAAATAGTATAAATTTTAAAAAGTTACTTGATTTAACAATATCATTTATATAAATTGAAAACAACAGCGGTCCTAAAATAGATCCCTGGGGAACACCTGTTTCTATATCCAAAACCTGTGAATTGATGTCATCAAAAACTACAAATTGTTTTCTATTTGACAGGTAACTCTCAAGCAATTATCCTGGACCATCAGAAACGCCATAAAATTCCAACTTTTTTATCAGGATGTTGTGATCTAACGTGTCGAACGCTTTTGAGAGGTCCAGAAAAATTCCCAGAGGCACCTGTCCCTTGTCCATCATGCTTAGTAAATTATCAACTAATTCCAATGCGGCAAATTCGGTTGAGTGACGTTTACGAAACCCATATTGACTTCCATAGAAAAGTCCATTTGTTTCAAAATAAGCATACAATTGATTAAAAATAACTCGTTCTACAACCTTAGATGATGATGGTAGAAGTGATATGGGTCGATAGTTTGTAAATAAAGTGTCATCTCCTGATTTGAAAATCGGAACTACTTTGGCTTTTTTTAGCTGATTTGGAAATATGCTAATTTTTAAACATTGGTTTATTATAACAGTTAGGGGTTTTGAAATGATCTCCGCTATTGATTTAATTATTATGTTGGAAATGCTATCATAACCTGAACTGCTTTTAGAATCTAATTGGGAGATTATTTTACTTACTTCTTTTATTTCAACTGGTTGAAATTCAAATTTAGTATTAGGTTTTGATACTAAGTAATCGCTAAAGTGTCTATGTGGATAGAAATAGAATAAAAATAGAATAAAATAGAATCGAACTTCAAGGTCAAGGTCCAAAAACCTGAAAAGGCACAACTAGGGACCTTAGAGAACATGTATGTGCAATATGACTGTCATCGGTAGGTATGAAAAGCGAGGGAGACGTATAAAGCGAAAGAGGATCAATAAGAGGCTTCGTATGGCAGTGTAATGCATGTATATGATGTATTTATCGATGTCACAATAAAATATATGCTTGTATTGTCGTTATGCAATTATTATTTTTTATTTTATTTATTTGGGAGACAATACAGGTCCAGTTTTGTGAAAGAAAGAGACTCCGCTTCGTTTGAAAGTCTTTTTCGCTTTGCCAGGCGGCTGTGAGTGACACCTGGTGTGTACCCGGTAATCACTTAGCCGCTCGCGTTCCTACTAAAACAAGAACATCACACGTGTATGTATGTATCTAACGTTACCACTGGCGCACGAATCATTAGTAATCAGCCAAAAAAAAAAAAAATAAAAAATAAAGAGTTATAGGGTACCTTTTAATAATATATTAATATAATATATATATATTTTATAGACATATATGTAAATGTAACGAAAATAATATTTATATCTCATTAGTCTCCACAAGTATTTCTACCTTTTCATCACAATTGAACAAATAGGCCTACATATTAGTAATATAAATCACACAGAAAAACAAGAAATAAAAGAAATACAAACTGATCATGACTCGCACGCCGGCATAGGGCCTATTGTATCAAGGGCGCGTATTTTCCGAACGCCAGCCACAAGAAAGAACACTGTATACAGGCTAATACTATCTATAATACTATAACAATACCCTGTAGCGCTCAAGATTACAATATAAACTAGTTGCATCTGGATATGTATGTCATTCATCTATAGCCCTATACACCAAAGCTCTCTGTGTATTTAAGAGTCGGTCTAGATGAAATGCAATTGAAAAGAAAACCGCCTAAAACACAATTAACTTAACAGTGGATAAAACACCACCTGAAACGCAATTAACAACAACATTAAATAAAACACCGTCCAAAATGCATTCACAACAACAGTAGATAAAACACCGTCCAAAATGCAATTGACGACAACAGTAGATAAAACACCGTCCAGAATTCAATTGACGACAACAGTGGGTAGAACACTTGCTGTATTTCACACCTCCGTTCGTGATCAACTGATAGGCCTAATCCCCCCAGGCGGGACCAATTAACCGCCTTCATGCTAAAGACCACTTTCACACACGTATTTAATAAAAGTCACAAATGCTTATAGATATTTGTGGTTATATTTTATTATCTGATAGATAGGTAAAGGATACCGCGTCAATGCGTACACGAGTAGGCCTACCGCGATTGAAAGAAACATTCATAGCAGAACGATAACATAAAATTTTACGTTTATCCAGGCTTCTGATGCAATAGAGGATATATTTTATTCGTCAAATTCCTTAAGAGAACTATCAAGTACTGAAAACTCTTTTAATAATCTCGATACATTTGTAAGTAACAGGTATGGACTATATCTACAGTAATAAAAATTAATATAAATGTCGATACTTAGACGTTATTGTATAGTGTAATTATTTGATTTTTAACGTTTCTTTCTTTTTAAAATGATAATAACGCCAACCCTATGCAGCCGTGATTTGATCGAGTTCAATTTTCAATTGTAGTCCACTTGTCATCACTGAGATCACGACAACTTTTTGCGTTCGCTGGTAAATGTGTGATATATTGACACTCAGATCACGACAGCTTGAGTCAGTAAATGTCACGTGTGATAGCTTGTCACTCAAGGCGTTCCGATAATCGGTCGGCATGTTTCACGATTAAACTGTCACTTCTGCTTTGTTCGAATCAAAGGTGTCAAAAGGGCTTCAAGTATATAATAGGGTAACCATGTCTCTCTCACATAACTTCCTCGGAAGACCTATGCACGTCAAGTCTCATCACTATTATTTGCAAAAAGCCTATTTTTTTGTACTCATTTATTTGATAATTATTGCTTTGAATCATGGCACCTAAGTATCCGTGTGGTGTTAAAGGGACTGGCCCAGGCTAAAATCATAAAAAAATCGTTGATTTTATTTTGGCTTCTTAATATGACCATATGATGTAAACATGTCCATAGACTAGAACTGCAAAAGTTTTTTAATTTTCTGCTGCGCATTCATCAGTTAGACTAGATATAGAGACAAAATTCCTGATTTGTAATTATTGACAACCATGTCAAAAATTAGAAATTCGGGAATTTCGTCTCTATATCTAGTCTAACTGGTGAATGCGCAGCAGAAAAATTTAAAAACTTTTGCAGTTCTAGTCTATGGACATGTTTACATCATATGGTGATATTCAGAAGCCAAAATAAAATCACCGATTTTTTTATGATTTTAGCCTGGGCCAGTCCCTTTAAATACTATTAGAGAAGAAGCTCCCGATTTTTCGAAATATTTTACTGAAAACATTTTTCCCAAAATTGAAAGTAATCGCGATATTGTAGAGAATAACCCCTGGCTTTCCACCACATGGACAAACAATAATTCCGAATCAGTTAATCATGTTATAAAAACTAGAGTAAATTGGAAATCCGGTCCCGTGGTAGAATTAATTAACACCCTACACGACTTAGTTAAATCTCAATATAAAGATACAGAGCGCGCTTTCATTAGTACAAGTAAATTTTCTCTTGTCCCAGATTTCGAAACTTTTAAAATACCGGTAAATTCATGGATTAATAAAACAAAAGAACAAAGAGACCGCCATCTACTTAAATTTCTCAAAACTTGCAAACCCTAACAACATCGTTCTGTTATTTCAAGTGACGCTGCATTAACAATTCTACGCTCCACCGCCAATGGTACCAAGCCTGGCCAAAATAAACACAAAAGAACGGCAAAGACCACAACTTAACTGTGAAATAACAGTAATTAAGAATGTGTATATTATGTATTTGTGTACATTACCTATCATGTTGAATGCTTGTTGTATGAATATTGTATGTCAATAAAATATATATTATATTTACGCATAATATGTGCTATTGTGTTTTTTTATATAATTAAAATAATATACTACGCTGCTATCAACGCTATCCTGATTGCTTCAGTACTGTACACCATGTTCTTACTAACTCTATGCTGTACACAGTCTGTCACGTTCTATTCACCAGATGGCCCCACTGTTGGCCGACTGGGCAATCTGACAAAATGGCGGCCGGCCGCAGGCGATCTTAATAATGTCTCCCTCGTTGTTGTTATCGTTCTTTTTGTCAACTGTTGCAATAATTATAGCCGGTTTCGATACAGTTATATGTATATTATGATGTTTATAACATATATTTGTATATTTAGCTATAAATCGCCATCTCATATACACACATTCGGCCTCTTATTGATCCTCTCTCGCTTTATAGGTCTCCCTCGCTATTCATACCAACCCACTGTCATCGGCCCAGTACTTTTCGAGATCTGCTCCGGAAACAAAGTGTGCGTCAAAACGTCTAAATAGGTCATAGTTCTGAACCAAAAGTAGGTCAAATTCATATACCCCAAAAGGCACAACTAGACCCCCCTAGGCGTGTTGTGTGTAAAATTTGAAGACAATCGGACAAGTACTTTCAGAGATAATATATGCTCCGGAAATGAATTGTTTACGGATGGCCCAACGCCGTAACACCATCATTTTCTCCTCTGCGACCTTGCGTATTGAATACAGATTAAAAATATTTTAACCTGTCCATTACTCATGACATTAGCCACCTGGGAGTAACCTACATACCAAAAATTGTTATCCTAGCTTATTTTCTTATAAAGACTAAGTTATAGGCAAAAGAAGAGGTAAAAAAAAACGGAGGCGGAATCCATAGCTCCCTCCGTCTCACCTACGGTGACGGCGGGAGCTAAAAAGGCTACTCCCACAGTCCCAGGATCTGGTGAAACAGACTGTAGACTACTGTCATATAATCCTTCTTACGAGTTACGGGCGATAATATAAGCAATTAAGTTAAGTCAAGGGGGTCGCGATTTTCCGAGATCAACCAGACCTGATAATTAGATTTAGACCAGCTTAGATCTATGTCTTATATTGTTCAAATAGTCATGATGTTTAAAAAAAATATGCACAGTAACGTTAGATCTACAAAATTATCACCCTCTCAGTTTCACTGCATAACGACTGAAAGATAACACTGGCCTGGAGACCAATCAAAACATTGTCGTATCAGGTGAGTTCGCCACACGTGAGTTCACCACAAGTTAGTTCACCACAACTACGGTGACTTCACCACAACTTGGGATTAGGGTATCACGCGCGGTAGCGAGGTCGACCCAGTGGACGTGCGGAGCCCACTGGGTTAACCCAACCGGCAGGTGTATATGAGCATTAATTATTCAATAGAGATCGTTTACAATTCCGTCATAACATAGTTTATTATCCGAGCGGCGCCTTGTAATACTGAATATATTGTTCAAATCCGTTAATAAATATGTTTAAAACAAAGACAGGGTTAAAACACGTCTTTCACTATATACTATAGACAGACGGGGGGGGGGGGGGTGCTTTGATAGTTTACAACCACAATGGCTGAATCAGTAATGTGATTGTAGGCTACTGCTCACTTCAAACAGTAAATCCGGGATAACTTTTTAACGGCGTTGTTGGGCTCATAAGTGACGGTCCCAGTGGGCCCGCAAATCAAGTGTGGTATAAGGGAGGCTCACAAGTGACCCAGTGGACCCCCAAACCATGTGCAGTATTAGGGAGGCTCATAACTGACCCAGTGGATCCCCAAATCATGTGGGGTATAAGGGTGACCCAGTGGACCCCCAAATCATGTGGAGTATAAAGGAGGCTCACAAGTGACCCAATGGGCCCCCAAATCATGTGGGGTATAAGGGAGGCTCACAAGTGACCCAGTGGGCCCCCAAATCATGTGGGGTATAAGGGAGGCTCACAAGTGACCCAGTGGGCCCCCAAATCATGTGGGGTATAAAGGAGGCTCACAAATGACCCAGTGGGCCCCCAAATCATGTGGGGTATAAGGGAGGCTCACAAGTGACCCAGTGGGCCCCCAAATCATGTGGGGTATAAGGGAGGCTCACAAGTGACCCAGTGGGCCCCCAAATCATGTGCGGTATAAGGGAGGCTCATAAGTGACCCAGTGGACCCCCAAATCATATAAGTGACCCAAAAATAAAAACAACTAAATGCCGACCATATGTTGTAATTGGCTTCTGAACCGGATAGAAAGTGGATTGATGCCAATGAAAACAACCAAATGCCTACCATATGTAGTAATTGACATCTGAACGCGATAGCAAGTGAAACGCTTGTCCAAATTTATACATTTTAAATATGCCTATTAATGGTTATTCAGTGGACCCCCAAATCATGTGCGGTATAAGGGAGGCTCATAAGTGACCCAGTGGACCCCCAAATCATGTCTGGTGTTAGGGAGGCTCATACATGACCTAGTGGGCCCCCAAACTTGTTGGTGTAGGCCCATATTAACCCTATTTGTGTTTAATCTTTGTATTAAAGTTATGATTAATACATTTTTCCATTGTATTCCTCATTTTATAAAATTAAATAACATGAATGGGATGAATTTGGTACAAAACATACTATTCATACCTCCAGTTTCGAACTATGAATGCTACCATATGTCACACTATGCGTTTTTTAATTCAAAAAAAATCCGGGGGAGAACCCCCTACCCCCAACCAGGCCAGCGCTCTTCGTGCTCACTCAATTTTTCTTTGGTTCATAAATGACGGGCAATTTTTCGACACATTATAGTACAAATGACGGACACTTATTGAGTCCCTGCCCGATGTGCCTCCAAATCAAGTGCGGTATAAGGAAAGCTAATAAAAATTGCAAGACAATTGATAAGCCCATTTTTTATTTATTTATGTAGGGCATTTAAAACAAATATTTTTCTTCCTTCGTTCTTCATCTGTGCATCTGGGGTGAAATGCTACCCCACAGGATGTGCATATGACCTGATGAATAAATGCAATGGACATTATATAACGGTAGCTGTAGCAGTAGTGGTAGTGTTTACGCTGGTGGTAGTTGTAGAAATCGTATTGAATGATAATAATTTATTATTAGTGTAGTAAAATGTTGCATAACGTCAATTTTTGGCACTAAAGATAATTTAAAAAAAACCACGTTTATACACCTATAGGAGGGTAGATGTTTGTATATGTACCACTTTATATAATGATAGATCTATATTAATATTTATTTTGTGCTGACATAATCTTGACTATAATTACCAGCTCTCCAATGGCATCTTCACCACAGCGCATGCATGCTCCAGCCTTCAAATCTGAAATAAATAAACGGATGAGTATGGTATTTTAAAACATTTTTTTTGTAATCATTCCTGCCTATGTCGTATCAATTTGGTTACCGTAACTAAAGCCACACTTACCAGAATTTGCGTGTAACAAACATGCGATTATCCTCCTGCCGTCGTCAGGTGATCCCATCACAAGTACATCCTCTCTTAACTGATCATGTATATACTGTAACATAATAACAATATTTAATGTACGGTTTAGCCATAAATACAATATTATTTTTATGCGGGGTAAATCCTTATTCATTGTCTAGTTACACGAATACATGAATATACTATATTAATTACCTTCAATGGGTAAACTCCACAGTTGAACGAATCCTTTTGTCTGTGCACAGACTTGGACGGGATGACATCCAGCATATCTCCCAAATGTTTCATCTCGCGCTTTATCATAAATTCCCTAAGTAAAAAAATGAAATAATTTATGGTTTACATAAATGTGACCCAACGCATCAGACACAGGGACATGTCGCAAAACATTATAATTATAATTAGAAAATGTTTTCCCGAAAATAATGTTTTTTATTTTGTCAAAATTGCTCATTCAAGTGCGGAGATACGCTTGATTGAATAATCAAATATCACAGTAACCTAAATTACCACAAATATATTAATTATGTCACTTCACTGGAATTAAATTAAATGCAGAGATGATCATTTTAAACCGTTTTTTAATGTATTCAAAACACAATAATGGTTATTCTATTCAAGTTATTCATGTGATTTTTTTTGTATTTTGAAACCCAAAGTGTTCTGCATTTAAAATGAGTAAATTGGATAATCCATCTTATTTGCATAATTATCTAATTAGCATATTTTCGTGAATAATGACCATTCTAAGTACCCTTATTTGCATATTCATTTGCATGATATTTCTAAATTTAAAAAACGAGCTTTTAGAAAATATCATAGAAAAATTCCCCTTTCAAATTTTTTTTTTTCATTTTTCTAATGTATTAACTCATAAATTTAAATAATATGCAAATAAAGGGAACGTGGCACCTCCGACATGCGTTGGGTTACGATGTCACGGGTCACACTATGTATTCACCAAAATATAATTTTTGTTATCCAGCTTAATTTAATACAGGTTCAATGGTTATATTATACCGAATATGTCGAGATTCGAACGGTAAGGGTTAAAAGTAACATTTGATAAATAAATAAATATTAAAAAACAAAAACAGCCAATATAAGATTAAAAGTTGGTCACATACATAAATAGATGAATGAATGAGTAATTGGGGCTTTAGGCCACCTTTGTACAAATATAGGCTAAAATAGACCAGGAAAATATCCTGGGATGATACCACCCTGTCCGAGTGGACGGGGAATAAATATAATATTTCTTTGAATGCCGCAAGAGGGGACAGTTTGAGTGATATTATTTGAGGCTCAATCCAGGTCAAACCTCTAGGTGACAATGCAACCTGCGTCTGCAATCTATTCAATAGTAGGTCTATGCGATGGTCCACCAAAGCCTTCCCTATAATTTAAAGACGTATAACGATTTGTCTGCGATCTTCCACATGGTGGACATCGTATAGGCGTAAGATAATATCCGCATCTGGGTGATGTTAGAATACGAGTCTATAACATTGGCTAAGGAGAAAGTGTTAGTAAAAGAGCAAATTCTCAAACACAGTGAAAACATAACAACAGAAATAAATTTGATATTCAAATAGTTAAAAATAGTGCAGAATGAAAAATACCATTCTGAAAACATAAGAGCAAAGGCACTGGTTAGAATATTACAATCTTATTTTTATTCTTGACACCTAAATTGCACACTGATAATTTCATAAATGCATTAAAGATGTTACAATAAATATGGTTTAATTTAGATTATGTACATCGTCTGATGGTATATTCCTTGAAATTTTAATTCCTTACAATGCCTTTGCAAAAACCAACAAAATGGCTGATAAGGGCCATTAGAATCTCCTGCAGATCATGACATGAATATATGACACTGCCCTCCAGACGGAGAAACCACACAGTTAGCATTGACGGTATCAGTAATTATTAGATTATCATTAGAGTATAGATTTAAAGCAGTATTATCTAATTTTAAAATATGCATTGTTTATCTGTTCATCTGTGAAACGTTAAAGCGAAAAGAACTGTATTAAGATATCCACAGGGCCTTAAAAAGATATTAAACGTGTATATATGTATACGCTTATACTGTCAATCTATAAATTCTGAAAGGTTTAGGAAACCTTTTTTATTAACAGCTAAGAGAATGGCTTTTAACTATAAAAGTCACTCACCACAGAAGTCCAGTGGTTGCCGTTTTGTAAAAACACACCGACAACTTTTTCAAAATCTTCAAATTTGACCTATACTCAAAACAAAATTAATTAAATGAAGCCTAGAAATTTATCATAAGAATGGTTACAGTAACCTAATAATTTATTCCATAAATCTTAAAATGTGTGTCGCTACCCTATCGTCACCAGTTCTGTGGTAGGGTTCAATATAATACAAACATAAACACTGTATCAGTTGATGTATAAAATATAGTTGCATGTGTATACCTTCCGTAATAGAGGTCTTCGTGGTCCTTCTACGATAGCGGTCATTGTTTGCATGGTCAAATGGAGTACCTTATCACACTTTTGCACCAGCATATGTAAATATGCGTCAATGACCTGTAACAAATCCCTAAATTAAATATTGTGTGAGCAAATTATAAGGAATTTATTACAATTAATTTGGAAATGTAGAAAGTGTATGCCAACTAATAAGGCATCAATAACTTTATTTAATTTACAGTTATAGTTTAATATCTTAAACATAATGATGATCCCATAATTAATAACTGAAACAATCTCTTAGAAACAACTACTAGCGGATGCTTAATTTAATACATGGGTAATACATGCATTACATCATTTGAAAAATAGTTTTGCTTAGAATTATTGAATACAAACAACGATAAATATTTAGATGATCAATAATAGTACAATTTGTATAAGTCAATCAAATGCTATGCTGAAAGAATATTGTGGGATAATCAATAATTACTTGATCGGTGATCCACGATATTCCCTTTAAGCTAGAAAAATCCCCAGCCGTTAAGGCATATGGCCCATGGCGGGCAACAACTTCATCTGGGACTTTGTTCTCGCAAATTTTCCATATCTGAGGATAATCAGTATTGGCTGAAAAGAAAACATAACCAATACATAAATTTAAATGCGATAAAAAAATTAAAAAATGTATTCCCGGATTCACTGGTTTACTCATTATCCTAGAGGTTATTTTTTCAAGCAGAACAATAACGTTGAAGAGTTCACTTTTTAACGAGGTCAAAGTCATGTTTAGGAATTGGGCAGCCATACAACAATAGTTTAAGATTAGTCAAACTGAAACAGTTTATAACTGGTATCTTTCTGATAATGCGCATATAATCAACAAAAAATATAAATCACATAGCTACTGATACTATTTATTTAAATATAGGCACAATACAGTGGTCAATATTATTTTAAAATTGGTATTTGTAATATAATTTAGGTAAATTAGTTAAATTTATACTTTATATTAAGGGTAGATCAACTTATATCCTTACCGAAACGAACCCGCTTGTTTTCAGTACATGATCCATTTATTTCTGTTGACGATAGTTTTCCTGAAAAAAATATTCACTTGCGAGATATATGGAGTGATCTTTTTGTGATATTGTACTTTGTTTACAGTACACTAATACACAAATAGTAATGTAATTTCCACATTTACGAAACCTAAAGTGATGTCATGTTACTATGAAATAATTATTTCAATTTTTGAAAACATTAATTTCTAACCAGTCAATAATTTCCCAGCTATTACGCATCAAATTGTGTTTGTATTAACGCTATTGCCTAATTGATTAGGATAGGGGTGAACTGAATAAGGCTTCAACTTTGCTGTGGTCACATGGTATTAATTTGCATATAACCTATAGCTTATTATAATTGCAAAATATTTTTTTGAAATACTTTAGAATAATGGAAAGATGAATACCAATTTTTATAAATCCTTTATCTTCTGGGTAGAAATTCCTTAATTCTATGTCAGGATCGGTGGTGTTGGCAATACCGAAACAGGACTCCAAACTGTATGCTGTTATAGTACTTGGCGAATCTGTATTAATGAGGTATACCTTAATTCAGTAAAACTGATTTTTAGATCTATGGCCATATCATCGGTATATAATTACGATCTTATAGAACGGAAATGTTGGGTTATGATCATGATAAACTACTTATACGATGTAGGCCTGCTAATTAGTGTGATGTAAGATGTAAGATGTAAATTTGTATTGTTTTAGACAAAACTGTGCTCGACATTAAGACTAGAATTTTCAACGTGGAAACAGTTTTGTTTTGAAATGTGCATTTAAATAACATTTCAGAGAGACCTTTGGTTGGTCAACAGTTACACATATATTACTCACCACTGTATTTTGAAAATGTTGTACGCTTATATATATGCTCTCCTTCTTGATTGTCTTGACTGTCTTGACTGTCTTGACTATCTTGATTGCCTTGATTGTCTTGACTGTCTTGACTGTCTTGATTGCCTTGATTGTCTTGACTGTCTTGACTGTCTTGATTGCCTTGATTGTCTTGACTGTCTTGACTGTTTTGATTGCCTTGATTGTCTTGACTGTCTTGTGCAAACTTCTCACCAGACGCATCTTAGAATTAACAACAATTCATAAACATGATAAACTAGCATCACCATTTGCAAAAAAACCCATTACGTTTATGTCGTTCATGTGATTACAAGATCTTAAATTATCATTTTTAAGATTCGTTCCCAATAATTCGAAAAAAATCATCACGAACATCCATGAGATAAGATCCACTTGAACTTGGGTTAAGTATATGCTCTTTATTGGAAGCATTCATTTAATCTGCGATCACTTCTATTGAAATTATTTGCAGCTAGATGAGAGTGCTCGCCCGCAAAAGCGAATGCATCCCGCAGTAGTAATCATTAAAAAACGGACCAAAGTAGAAAAATTAATCATCCCATTTGGAAAAAATCACTTTCACATGATCTGCTACCATTAAAAAAACCCAAAAAGGCCGCCAAGAAACGATTTTTTATTTACCGGCGTTCATTTAAAATGGTTAGCTAGAAAATTGCTTAGGGTATCTTTTGCAAAAAATCATCAAAGAAAACGGGTAAATTTTACATTTTATAGTAGTTTATTGTATTATGGTTTTATTACTAATTAATTCACAGATTTAAAACTAATTATTTTAATTTGGAAAAAACTCATTACAATTAATCTGATATATATTCAGATATTTACTTCAAAATGGTTGATATGTTCCTTACCATCAAGAGATGCAGAGTTGGCTTGAACTGAACTAATCTTGAGACGTTTGTCAGGTCCATATGTGATAGCACAGTCACTGAAATTTGCCTTCACCTTTTTAGTGATCCTCTGCAGTCTTTCTTCATTTTTTTTTCGTTAAGTAAGTGCAGCACAAGTCTTATGATGAAAATATGATTGACTGGCTTACATTGGGTGAGAAAATAAATAGAGCGATCCAAGCTGGTGAACAGCTCTTCGACAACTTGGCTATTTATGTCGCCTTTGAGTTGTTCCACCAAGTCCAGTCTTCTCAATTGTTCTTTTTCACTTTGGTGGAACCGATCAAATGCACAATAATGATTTGCTGTGTTTGTTATGGGGTAACATCTCTGGCTGTATGAATGATCCAATGATGAAGCATTGAATTCTAGATTGGAAATGTCAAGTTCAGGAATATTAATGGAAAAGTTCTTGGTGCTTCTTAAATGCCCCATCATTTCTTGTGTATATTCAGCGAAACGGCCAGCATGCGGAGAGAACATACCTGGGTTTCTTTTATTGCCATGTGATGCCACAAACCAAGGTATATCACAGATAGAAAGTGTAGGCTGATGCTGGAATGACATTAGCATGTCTACGTGATCTCTGGGGCTTTCACCCCTGAGAAGGAACTTTAGGCCATATGCTATACCATGCTGACAACATGCTACCAGTAAACCACCTGTCGAGATATGTACAGTTATAATTTGTGTATTGATTGGATGTACGATTCAGTGAACGTATAACCACAGACTGGTTAAACCCCTGGCGGCATAATATCAAGTCTAATGCATAACATATTAAATACATTTTGTTACATAGTCAGTAGTGTTGTTGTTATTTGACAGCTATCACTAACAAACAGAGTTTAATTTTAATAAAAGGCTACGTGAAATATAGTTTTTACATTATCATCACAATGAAAGATCAATAAATGTTTGTATTCTAGAAACATCATTACAGGTTCATTGCATGTCAAAAGGAGCAAAATAAAAACATATGGTATTGACCTTGCTGTTTTTTTAATGTTGCTAATATTTTATAAGCATGTTCCATAATAAGAATTGTAAGGACATGTAAAATTTGAGTTGTACAGTATGGTCCAAATAGTTACAGAGATATTACAATTTAAAGGTCAGGGGGGTCGCTGCCCAACATCACGCGGGTAAAAAACTTACAAAATCTTCAAGTTTCGATGTCTTATATATTTTTCACTTTCATTTCTATGAGAATTCAATACCTTTCTTCGCAATCATTTTCTACATATTTTATGTTTATGTAATTTTTATAATCAGAAATCGATGTCTGTTAAACTACTTGAAACAAATGACAAACCTGAACTTCCGGCAAACTTGGTAAAAATTTTATTAAAAGAGCTTTTGTCTGAGAGTTTTTCTTTTAATCGCTGTAAGCACTCTATCTTCATACCTTTATCTGAAATGCCGACAGAGCGGCATATTTTCCTGATATCACACAACTGAAATTTAAGTAACCGATTATAATAAAAACAAATCAGTTTATATAAAATTGGTTTACAGGTCACAAAAAATGTAAACAAATTACTTACAGGTTGGAAGTGCTATTTAATAATCACTGTGCTTGTTCGACAAACTATGCCGATTGTTTTGGTATTAGGAAATGATATATAAATCATTTTGTTAGCTCAGGGATTGAATAAATCACTCATTTAGGTTTTGAAGATAATTTAATCACCATTCTTACTGGAAACAACTAATATATTATTATTACAATTTCTTACTTTTTTTTCACTCATTAACTCTATCAATAAATCTTCTGTCAATTCCATGTCAACATTTTCCTCTTCATCCTTGCCACCTTTATGTAATGCCACCTTTTTATATTCGGAATTATAGACATCTTTATCCGCCCGAGAATGTCCTAAGTATGGCGCCCAGTGATTGTAGCAGGGACTTATAACATTAGCAGCTGATGTACCTATGCAAAGTAATATTTGTGCCATTTCCCAGCGGGCACATGACATTGTGGCAACGTTGTGTAAAGTTTGTACCACGACGTCGAAATTTGGTCAGGTGGAGGTTGTATTTGCAACATGGTACGACGTCAGATCACAACATCACCACAACGTTGTCACAACGTCATAGGCGACGTCAGATCACAACGTCACCACAACGTCAAACAGACGAATACAAATATATAAAATCGAAAAATGAAAATAAAATCATTTCATTTATTTTTTCTTCAGTAATTCTACATGTTACTCAATTGTATTTTTTTTAAATATTGTTATTATTTATCACCCACAGTGGGATTGAAGAATACTTGCATCAAGTAAGAGAGTGGAGGTAGAACGCATTTACCGATTGAGCCACTACTTGTGTTGACTATTGAGCCATTGTTAGCTGATATAGCTGTGTTGGCAATGGAGTCAAAGTGATTTGACTAACAAAACTATGGCTACAGTGAACGTTATAATAATATTTAGTTTGTATTATAAAAGTACAGATATACAATATAACTAGATATATACAATAAATATATAATTAAAAACAAATCAAGAGTAAAGTATTTTGTTTTCCATGTTTTTAAAAGTCACCAAATGCCGTGTATGTCCTATAAATACTATTATTAGAGGTTATTATTTTTTACAATTGTTACCAAATTTTAGCACGATAATAGTCTGACCAATTTCTGACGTCAATTTCTAACGTCAAACTGACGTCGTCTAGCAAATTCATAAAAATCAAATGGACACGACGTTATGATGACGTACGTCATACTTGTTAAATATTGTGACCAATTTCTGACTTTTAACTGACGTCGTCTAGCAACGTCATGAAATGACTTGGACACGACGTCGTGGTGACGTCATACTTGTTGAACATTGTGAACATAATTTCAGTCTGACCAATTTCTGACGTCTTACTGACGTCGTTTTACAACGTCATTATCATGACTTGGACACGATGTCGTTATGACATCGACTTGAGGTTGTACAACGTCGTGACCAAAGTACGAAGTCTAAACAACGTCAATCCGACGTCGTGTACCCGCTGGATTACTGATATTTTTAGAATTGGCCGGGAATATATTTTTTTAATTTTACATGAAAATGGTCGTATCTTTCATTTCCTTTTAGGAACAAAATGTTCAATAATCTTAATAGAAATTTAATTAACTATGGCTGGATGCAATTCATGTTGAATACGCAACATAGTCAATTTACTTGAATACTAGTCTGACTAACTCACCTCCGTATCCTTCAGAAATTAACTGAGCCCCAGCTTTTTCCCAGAAATTATCCTGGTCTACCGTGTCTGACGCCTTATCATGTCCATCAACACTAGCCACTACAAACAAGAACCGCCAGCTAATGGTAATAAAGAGGCATTTGTAATGAATCGAATTAATCATTTTCAATAATTATCTTGAGAACTTTAATAATAATTAGATGGGTATAGAAAACACTCATGACCGTACTATTCAACTTGAAACAGCACTTCTTGTTTACATCTGTGAGGATGACCGTTGGATAAATGCCACATTCAATACAAATGAAATCATACGAATGGTCACAGGAAGCCTCATAGCTGAGGTAAGCCTTCATTATTTCACTATGCGGAGGGTAAGTGAAATTGTTGTACATCTCCAGTTTCTCCAACTCTCTTCCTAACGCTGTGTGAGTCTACAACAAATACTATAGATTATGCAAAGCATTAAAGAATTGTAACCTCTTGCAAATTATTTTGTTGCATTCGATTTTTCGTAGATTTTTTTTTATTAGATATATTTTTGTGAAGGGACATGGTTAATAAATAACAGTTACTTGTATATGGTTTACCATACACACGATATTTATGTGTTGATGGCATAGTTATGGTACATCATTCAACAGGGCAGTCGAGCCCGTAAGTGAGTAGTATGAACTCTGCTTGACCATCAAACTTAATACTTAATTAAATAAGCAATATCTGCATCGTTTAATTGTCATATTCAGTATTCACGATGTTCAGAGGCATTACAACGGACTGTTCTGAAATAAATTAATAATCTATTACCTTTATTGAACTCAAATATAACCTCAAGTAACATGGGACCTACTCAGATCAAAATAAATTATTACAAATGCAAACTAAAGCACCGTACAGGAGCATAGCGCGGTTAAATACTGAGGCTTCGGTTAAATACCACTTTTTGTGATGGTTAAATACTGAAATAGTGACAATTACGGTTAAATTTAACCGAAACCCGTGCAGTATTTAACCGTAGCCTGCGCCAGGTTCCTGTACGGTGTACAGGTTTGCAGTTAAATACACTTGTACCTGAATGCAGCATCGAATCCATTTGCAAAACCTAGTGGTCAACATCATTTTATTATCATAATTGTAAAGGCCATCTGATACATCATGATGGAACACATGTCTGCTGCAACTGCTGCATTCCTTTATAAAAATCTTTATACCTGAACAAAGAAAAGTTTGGTGCCATTATTTTATCAATAATCATTTAGTTAATAAAGTGAATTTAAAATTGAGCTACATCGTCTCTATGCCATGGCATAATTGCATGCTGCCAGTTATTTAAAAAAAAATTCATGAGCCAGTTCAGAACTGACTGAATTAAAATTAAGCGCCTGCTGTATCGTATTTTCGCGTTTATAAGGACATGCAATTATTCGAGCATGCGCTTACAGCCGGATATCAGTGCATAACTGCATATAGTCAGGGTGCCGAAGCTAATATTCCAGCCTAACCCTGCTTGGAATAATAAAGGTTTTTTATGGTGGATTCTATATCATTAGAACCTTCATAATGCATATTAGGCGGATATCAAGCGCAAATCCTTGATCTGAATTTAGAGATCCAAGATGGCCGCCAAGATGGCTGCCAATGCATGATAAAACCTAACTTTTAAACCATTGAACTTAGAATATCAAGTAATTCCACTTTTCTGATAGTATTCAATATTAGCAGTTCATTTCTAACATTGTTTTTGTATTTGGAGGTCACAGATCCAAGATGGCCGCCATTGCATGATAAAACCTAACTTGACCGTTAGAATATCAAGTAATACCACTTTTCTGATAGTATTCGATATCAGCAGTGCATTTCTAGCATTGTTTTGGTAATTGGATGTCACATATATATCCAAGGTGGTCGACAAAATGGCCGCCGTTTCACAGAAAACGTTACTTTTTAACTGTTTAAAATAGAATACCAAGTTTATTTGTGATGCAGTGGCGGCCATCTTGGCGGCCATCTTGGATTGCTCGGTTAGCTCAAGGATTTGTGCTTGATATCCGCCTGATATGCATCATAGAGGTTCTGGTGATATAGAATCCATCGTAAAAAAAACGTTATCATTCCCAGCAGGGTTAGGCTGGGTGGCACCGTGACTAATATAAATGTAAAATAAAAAGCATTGCTTATTTTCTGTAGAAAAGTGTTAAATGCAACAATAGAGTAGGCCTATATTTGTTCACTAGGGTTATATACTAAGGATAAATCACATTAAAACGATAATTAAAGAATGATATCTACAGAAGCATTTAGTTATAAATCATTAGCAAACCTTTCCTGATGAAATGTTGATCTATAACAATCCCATTATCTGTCGCTGATTTGCTTGTTAACATGTTATCACACCACGGGCATTGTATTTCATTTGGAATTATCGGTCTGAACTCAACAGACAAGTCGAAATCTACGACAAGATTAGGATTTATTTTTTTTCCAAGCAAATATTTTATCGAATCTGAATGTGAGATTGTCGGTGGTGACTGTGATGTCTCGGATGGTGAAGTTTTATTATCTGTGTTGTCATCTTCACCACAAAGGGTATTGGTGAGGTCACCACAGTTAGTTTAGCTGATGCATTTACATTATTTAAAGTGTTTATTTATTTTATTATTTAAAATATGAACCATGTTTATATCGTGTGTATAGATCTGTATTATAACAAATTACAAAATAAACATTATAGACCTATATATTATCCATAATCTAGAGGGGAGACTGAGGCATGTCCGCCACCCTAAGACATATATTCCTTTAACACCTGGGTCATTATTTGCATTATTTGTATACATTCATGGAAAAAAGTATAGCAGCTCTTCCCATTCAGTTTAGGTACGGAAATGTTGCGCTGAATCAACCAATTTGTAATTAAAAAGCTGGCGTAATAGAAGCTGAACTTGGGTAAATAATTTTATATGGGCAAGACAAATATTTAATTTATTTAATATTTAATTTAATAATGACACTGGTATTAAATAATGTTGTACTTGGTAACGGACGTATCATTTTTATTCAAATTTAACTAGGCCTAGTTATTTAACTTATTTAAAAATGATTTTTTTATGCTAACATTTATGTAATATAGGCCCTACCTAATCTAGTTTTGTGCTGTCGTAGGCCTATATGGTTCATATAATCAAGGATACAACCTCATAAAATAATAATTATTTTAAGCTTCTCTAATATATGGATGGTATCTCATCTATATTAGAAAACTCCACAAAAACCGAAAAAAAATTTAATGTTTCGTTCGGACCGACCCTTTCTCGACCAACAAAGATAAAAAATAGCATAAAACAATAACGATCGAGTGGTAGTGTGCGTGCTTCTCTCAGGACACAGCAACACTGTGCAAGCTAGGTAACGGACGTCACTTTTCTTTTATACAATGAATATATGCGAGTAAAGCCACAACAAATACATTGAATCATGGTGTTATGAATTGCTTTTTCAAAATGTGAAATAAACCAAATCACTGAGTATGATTATTCCATAAAGAAATATAGCAAATAGTAATTAAGGATGAATATAAGTAAAATAAAATTATGTCTTATTTTATATTTGCCAAATATTGGAGCCAATCTGAAAGGGAGAAACATTGCATTGCTCTGAAAATCCACTCCCCATGCTACCCGGAGGGGGGGGGGGGGTGAATCTGAAACGCTGGCGCGACAGGCAAGCATCCTACAAGGAAGTATCCTACGACTTTTCTAGATATCTCTCAATAAATACTTGTGGTAACGGACGTATCTAAGAAGCTTGGATTAAGAGCTAATAATACAAAACGTTGTCGGTAATTTTATGTTAATGACCAAGTAGGGGCCAGGGCTAATGGCTTTGAATTCGTAACACATAGATGTCGCTCAAGTATATATGAAGTTGCTGTGATTTGAAAACTTGCTCTTAATGAGGCTTTGGGTATGAAACGCATATTTAGCATTATTATGGAATAGGGCCTGGGCCTACCCACGGGCACTATTGCATTCTGGGGGGACCTTGTCCCGCGAATTTTGACAGTTGACCATACCTTTGAAATTATAGAATCCCTCACATATGTATGCACACATATATAAATATTCAATAACTATTAACTTTTGTTGGTACAATTATAGGAAAATAAACATTCTTTAAACTCAGACAGTGAATTGGCAGAGCGAATCTCAACCGGGATATTATTCCACACAGTAATGCCTTTTGAGGAAACACTTTTTTAATGATGCTGGTTACTATGTAGATTCATTTTACTGGCAGATCTGGTATTGGGGGTATGAATGTTCTTAGAATATGTAAATAGGTTTTCTAAGCCTTGGTTACTTAAACCATTGATGCACTTGTATACCTGGATTGCTATATTGAAGTTTATCCTAGCTTTTAATGGCAGCCATTTTAGTTCAGCAAAAAGATCAGCGCTCCTAATGTTGTAGTCATACTAATTTTTATCAAGAATAATACGAGAAGCTCTCTTTTGTAATTTTTCGAGATCATACAAAAGAGTATGTGAATAATTTCCCCATATAATGCAACAATAATCTAAGTGTGGTAGTATATAACTGTTGTAGAACAACTTTCTAGAATCAATATGGAGAAATTTTAATCTGTTGCAATAGGTTTTTAAAAAAAACTGTTATAAACATGTTTAATACGTACATTCCACGACAAAGCATTATCAAAATGAACTACTAAAATCTTAGTTGTGGAAACCCAAGGTATAACAGTGTCATCAATTTTAAATTCAATTGTAGAATCAACATTCTAAAGTCTCTGTCTACCGGCTACAATCATGGAACAACACTTTGGCAAACTTAGTGCCATATCATTTGCTTTACACCTTTCTAAAGCATTTTTTGTGTCAATAAAGATATTTGATTCAATACGTTTTACATCATCACATATAGTGGTCAGAGTTACATCATCGGCATATATAACTTCTTCTGTAAAAATAGAGATATGTCATTGATATAGATAACAAAAAGTAGCGGTCCAAGGATTGATCCCTGTGGAACACCTGATAATATTGTTTTAGAATCTGATAATGTTAATTGTATATACACTTTTTGCGATCGTGAACTGAGATAAGAAGTGAACCACTTGATGGTTTCATTGTTACATCTGTACAATTTAAGTTTTTGCAATAAAATATCGTGATTAACAAGATCAAATGCTTTACTCATGTCAAGTTGAGTCATTCCAAAATATTTCCCTTCATTTATTCCTACATATATTTTTTCAGTTAGTGTTAGTAAAGCTGTTTGACATGAATTTGTTTTCGAAAACTAAATTGACTATCAGCTAGTAGTTTATATTTCTGAAGAAAAGCATACAGGTGAGTAAATACATGTTTTTCTAATATTTTTGACAAAATGGGCAACACTGATACAGGTCTATAATTTGAAAAATTCACATCCTGATTCGCCTTTGTGAAGGGGTTTTACTTCAGCCTCTTTCCATCTCATGGGAAATTCCCCTGTTAATAAACTAAGGTTACATATTATAAGTGAATGCAGTGTGAAATGGAGTGATTGCAGGCGCAGCCAGTTGTAACACATTGACACTTATATCATCTACTCCAATTGCTTTTGTCTTTGACATATGTTTCAGCTGTTGTGAGACAAAATCATTGGTGATATGAGGAATAGAGAAAATAATAAAAGGATCATTTATTTTGTTATCAATTAAATTTGAAATTTTCAATACGGATTTTGTGTCTAACTCTGATCGTCGCGCAGATATATATTTGTTGGACGCCATTAATTTTACTTTATTCACATCCAACACAGTCATGTATGTTGTAACATACCATATTAAAGGTAAAATTAAAGGTGGTAATGGACTGTATCTGAAGACAATGTTAATTCTTGACAGTATTTAGCCAAGATAACTCTGATGACCATATACATCATGCCATCATATTAGATGGATAGATAGTGTACATGAGTTAACAGGTCATCTTATAGAAACAATGGTAGTCTTGGCGAAGAAGAGGAACTAGTCATGCAGTATAGTTATGACATGAAATATTAAACTCATTTGAAAGTATAGTAGAAAACATTTCCGGGAGAATAGATACGTTGATATTACTTCTTGCTCATAAATGTTTGACACAATTGAACCAAAACATTTGTCTTTCTATCACGGAAGGTGCTAAATCTAACGACATAGATGCGAGTCTGTTATGTAGTAATCAAGAGGAAGCAGATACACTCCTAATCTTACATGCTTTTTTTTTAAATTGCTGGTAAAATCACCATCATGACATTGTTTAATTATTGCCCTGCACAAATATCCATTGTTGAGACGTAAAAACTTCCTACGATTAGGCGCAAGAAACAAGAGGGGAGATGTTTATCTTGAGCCAATATACTTTATCCTGTCATGGTGGACGGCCTAATTGGTTTCCGTGTTTTATAGGATAATATTCAAATAATTGCCAAGAATATAGTAAAGGTGGAATGACTTGTTGGAAAATAATACAATAGGTTGGACCAGATGTTCTTGCTGCATTTATTCAGATTGGAAATATTGTGTATTCACCGGAAAAAGCTGATATGTTGGTTTTCAAAATTGTACATGTTTATTTGTTCAGTTGAGCTGGGCAAGAGCATATAACGAAGCTACGTTTGCAAATGTTCTAGAAGAACGAATCTGCCCCTGAAAAGCTGCCTTCAACAAGAATAGCTCTAATAGCATATGTTGAAGGCACACTACCAGTCGATGTTGATACACTCTTAATGCCCTGGCAATATTGACTCTACAGAAACGACAGAAGAAGCGTAGTTGTCTTTTAGCTTGTCCACTATAATGTTCTTAGACGAAGTAGTGTGCATTATAATAGTCACTATTCGCCACATGTGTGTGATAATACATTGTATATCTAGTCAAAGTTACCAAGGACAAAATGTAACCTAATATCTTCAATTTTGTAATTACTACAGTAAACAACTGGTCAGCAGATCAGTTGTTGCATTTTTCATTCCATGAAAGTTATAATTGTTTATATTTTCTCAAATGATGTGACATACCGCGTGACTACATGAAGTGCATTAAATCGAATATCTAGTGTTTTAATTAATTAATATATTGAGTTTGAAGTGTCACTCAAAATGAAAACCGACACACATTTGTATGATTATGTGTAACCTTTTCGTGAATTTGTTGTCACCTTTATATAGAAATAATGGTATTTTAATTTAATACTTCTTGAGCGGAAAGTGCACTGAGACTGGAAAAAAATCACTTATTTTTTCATTATATTGTGGACTTCTGAACATTTTGTTTCATATTTCTAATACATGTACATCTTTTTAATACAGAAACGACAGTAAAAATAGCAACCACTACATTTTTCGTGTTATGAAATGTAATTATTGTGTTACTTTGATGTCGAAATAGATGTCTTTTAATTTTATGTTTATCGAACGTGAAGTCTCAATAAAAGTGAATATTAACTGACACGTTATTTTTCATGATTATGTGTACTCTCTTCCGAACACTTTCAATTGTATTCCTTTGTACAGTATCTTATATCATGAGATCATAGTTCTACTTTGTGAACAAAGTAGAACTAATAATCTTACTACATAAACTTTGCTGTAAAAAAATGTAGGCCTACAGTATTTTAATTTGTCACTCATTGAACTTAAAGTGTCCCAAAGACTAGAATAAATAATCGCCACCCAATATTTTCATCAACGTGTGTTATATATCACTTGAAATAGATAGTATTAAGTATGTTAAGGTGGTGTGGAAACCATGTGTTTTTATTTTTTTAATTATTGATCCCGAATTGTCACTAAATCTAATAATATTTTGTGTGAAAAGCATGTATTTTATTATTTTTTACTTATTGCGCCTAAAGTGTCACTAAATCTAAAAAGATTATTGTTTTATTCTGCGTGCTCTTCTGAACAGTGTGTGTAACATATTACCATGATTTTATGTTACATGACCATCTGATGTGCAGAAATATAATTATTTGGGTTAAACTGATATGAAAATGATGTTTTTTCAATTTTTTTCTATGGGAATTAAAGTGGCGCTAAAACTGAAAAGGAAAAATTGACACCCTAATTTTTCTGATTCAGATTTTTATACTGAACATTTTGCTATATCGCATGATAAATTAACATTAAAATCCCACGGACTTCTGTTTAGCTACATATGCCCCCTACACTATACAGCTGTAGAGATAAATTGGACTAATATGGCTACGGAGACAACCACCTACAGTACTCTGATTGAAACAAGACTCGATGGCACCCAGCCAATTTATGAACAGTTTATGTGGGAAATACAATTTTACTCACCGCCACATGCACGGGGCATAACCACCAATTATGACCTAACTCTCAAATAAGGATTAAATTAAATTGGGAGACAGACCGTGACTACTCGACCATGGCTAGTCTTTTTATTCCTGGGGAAAGTCTATTATTAAGCATTTCTCTAAAAGGGGATGCTTACTGTTTTTGCATTGGACGTCTGCCGCCGCCGCAGTGCGTGCCGACATTTATGCCTCTGTCACGTTTTGCCCTTTGTGTCTATTTAAGCATCTATGCAGATCGTTTTTATCCCCCGCCCCGACCAAAGATGCCACCACACACAATACCCCTCTCATAGACTTGCATGTATTATGGCCCATATGCTTGGACCTCTCAGCATTTTTAAAATTGACAAATGTTAATTAACCACATAATTATTTTTTTGCTCATTATGATATACTCTTTCAAATGAAATTATACATATCTAGCTGTACAACTTAACTGTTAAACATCAGGGTTTTTTCTATTTTCACATGCAGATGATATTACCACTATACCAACGTCGTAGAAGTGCAACCCGGGTGAACGAGCAAGCATTCCGAGTGTAAAAGTGGAGGACTGTAAGAAAACAATGTAGAAGTGGTGCCGCTTCGACAACAAATTTCACGTTTATAAGATGAATTACTCAATCAATAATGCAGCGATTTCTAAGCGTTTTTTTCCATAAGGTGCGGAATTTTCTTAGAAATATTACAGCGTAAATTTCGATTTTTAACTTTCGTCGTTTTGCCGCTAGCTGGTCCACAAATCGGCCAAGTGGACAATATTTTGTCGAAACTGCCGGTCTGGAACGTCGAAAAAAACGGTTTAGGCTTTTATTTTAACCCAGATCACTGCTATTCAATCTATTTTGATGTTAAACAATTGTACGTAAATTTGTGTGTACAACGACAGTATATATAGTGTCAAAACATGCAATGTACGCACACCTGATGTACAGTAAGTTGTATCACCAACAAGGTATTGTGGTGCAATGAACTAATATCTTGCTGGCCGTCTGCTTCGACTAGGGTCATATGTCTTTTCATTCAGTGTTTAGCCAGCTGGCGCGATACGGTGACCAGGTGACTCTTAGCGCTGGGGCATTCATGAATCGTCACATTGTGTCTCCCAGTCAGTTAAGCACTTTATTGTTCGCGATATCGACAGCTGTAATGTAGCTTGGAATGGTTATGCAGGTCGGATATTTTAAGTATGCCATAGGAATATTACACGGTTGAAAAGGTATAAAGTGGACCTGAGAGGGCAAGGGTTAAAACAGAACACTACTGACATAGCAAGCAAGGGTAATGAAGAAGTTGGGTTCAGGTCACATACATTTTATATAACTAAACTGAATCAAGAGGAGATTCAGATGATATATACTACCCCAGACAAAATAATGGAAATTACTGGCGGTATGAGATTAGAGTACGCTGCCTGGCATTCGCAGAGGAACATACCACAGGCTTTGAAGCTTGCACGGAGAGAGGAGAAATATTTTGATCCTGAAAAGACGAATACTATAGCAGTAGGAGAGACCCAAATTGCACCGTGACAGATTGCTGAGCTAATTACTACACCAGAGCCCTGCGCTGGACATATATACTTATCAGTGAATATGGTGAAAAAAGGGTGAAATTCCCTAGGATTATGTAATTTTAAATTGCTCTACAAATTTCAGAATTCCTTATTTTTCTTACAGCTACGTATCATGGGAAAGTATATATAGGTCTACCCTAGTGAGATATACAGTACATATGCCCAGCTTGATATAGGTCTATCTACTTCATATCTAGTCCTCCACTCGGAATGCTCTACACTTGGAATGCTTGCTCATTCACCCGAGTTGAAGTGGACCAGTATGAAACCCCGGGTATGAAACCAGCATTGAATAACACATCTGACTGGGCAGACTACGTTGTAGCGACGTTGAAACAACGTCTAAGCCGTTGATTGAACGTCACAACAACATTGTGTGCCCAGTGGGAAGTGTTTGTGGAGTTCGCCACCCAACAAGTAGGCCTAGGCCTACCACCACAAGCCCTAGACCACAAGCTAGTTCACAACAGTGATAGTAGGGCAGGAAGAAGGGTTCCCGATCACCCGAAAGATATTTTTCAACTTATATTTTTGTCAAAGTCAAATATAGTTTATTCATGCATTAGGGCCACTGGCCTACATTGCAAATATTATAACATACTCACACATTCCATTCTTTCTCAATTCAAACAATTTGTATATAAAAATAGTAAGTTGAAAAATAGTTATCATCTTGTGTAGCCATCAGTTTATTAAAATTGTGGATAGATGGTCGATTTAAATAACATTGTGGAATATAAAAACATTTGATTTCCTTGTATTTTTCACAAATCATTAGGCCCTACTGCGTGAAATTCATCTTCCAGTAGGCCTACCTTGTCATTTAGCGAACGCTATGATATGCTTCCGTACTTGTAAGATATGAAGATAACGTTCTGGTTCTAATGTATACTTCACATTTGCATAATAGTTCAGTTTATCGCTAGTAGTATTTTCATAACTGATGTCAAGTTCACATTACCTTAGACAAAGTGAAGGTCGGCGGCCATTGTGTATGTTAAAACATCTCTATCTTTTGAAGCAATAAAGCAAAAGTCATAATTTAAAATGTCAAGGTGACTTTAATTTTGCCATGGTCAAGGTCAGCTGTCATTTTGAATATTAAAACGATTTAAAATAATTTAAAAATGTCAAGGCGACATTAATTTTGCCAAGGTCAAGGTCGGCCGTTATTTTGAATATTAAAACTTCTCTATTCTTCGAAGCAATAAAGCAATTGCCATGATTTAAAAAGCAAAACACGGGTGATTAACGATACTTAGGCCTAATCCACTAGTAAAAAATTTACAACTGAGAAATTTCAAGGTCACATTCATTTAGCTAAGGTCAAGATCGGAGGCCATTTTGAATATTAAAACTTCTTTATCTTTTGAAGCAATAGTCATGTTTTAAAAAGCTGAATACAAGTATTAAACAATACTGAATCTGCTAGTAATATTTTCGTAGCTGAGAAATATCAAGGTCACATTAATTGAGTCAAGGTCAAAGTCGGCGGCCATTTTGAATATCAAAACTTCTCTATTTTTTAACAATGCTGAATCCGCTGGAAATATTTTCATTACCAAAAAATGTCAAGGTCACATTAATTTTTGCCAAGGTCAAAGGCCATTTTTATTTTTACAATTTCTCTATGCTTCGAAGCAATAAAGCAATTGTCATGTTTTAAAAAGCAAAATATAAGTATTTAACATTGCTGAATGCGCTAGTAATATTTGCGAAGGTCAAGGTCGGCAGTCATTTTGAATATGAAAACTTCTCTATTTTTTGAAACAATGAAGCGATTGTCATTGAAGTGGTCGTGTCATGATTTAAAAAATTAAATATAGGAATGCTATTCGGTGATGCACAGTAGGCCTATCGATTGCCATTTGTGTTTTTTTTCCAAAACTGAGCAATATCAATGTATAAATATCTTGCAAAGGTCTAGGCTGGCAGCCATTTTGATTATCCATGTCGCTTCTGGGGCTTTCATTATTTTATTATTGAACCACTAGTAATGAAGTTGTATTTTCACGTTTACCAGCGCTGGTGGTCATTTTTCACCTTCATTGGATGTTTTAAGGTCCTATAGGCTTATAACGTTTTCGAGGTCACTGGTGGCTTATAATGACAATATTGATATCATGAATGGATTTTGTTAGCCGGAAATGACATATCACGATATTACTCCATTAGTAAACAAGAGGCCCAGGGGCCTTGACGCTTGTCAACAGCATTGCAAAATATCAGCTACAGATGTGTCAGAGAATGTATATCTATGTTCTAAAATAAATTATCATGAAAAGGAAATATGTATAGGCCTATACACCCGGTACTATGTATTTATATCCTATTCATCATATCCATATTATATGTTCGATTCCCATCATTTGCTGGTTTTACACACATTCTAAAGTACTGCACCTAATGAAAAATGTTTTACAAAGAATCATTTTACAGGACTACAATGTAATTAATATTACAAAAGTAGAAGTGCAATTATTATTTATTCTGGGCCTTTCAACAGGGCCCCCGCCCTTTGTTATTGTTGTTATATACTGTAGATCTGGTAATTTTCGCGAAAATTTGTGATTTTGAAAAAAAATACAGAGTTTTCGTAAAATGAAAGCTCTTTTTATCGGACACAAAATAGATTATTAATCTTAGGTGAATCCCAAGCTATGTAATTCGTGGTTTGTTCGGATCTCGATTTGTTTGTAACAGTCTCTTTTAGCAATGAAATCTTGAGAGTGGTTCAAACCAAAAATTAATCCGAAAGAAATATAAATTTATATAGCAGATTCTATGTCTATCAAGAAAATCTTGTATTTTAAATACGTTTCAATAGTTCTTTTATATGATAGATATAGTTTTGCTTTGTTTTTGAATATGTTCAACCATGTGTCAGTGTTTTTTTAGATTATGACTTCGATTGACATCGCCGACATCGATCCGGTCGCAGTCACGTGGTTAAGTCCACTTCAAATTCTTATATTATCGCTCACGCTGAATTCGTGTTTTTATCAGCTATTATTAATAGTATTATCCGTACGCGCTGTTAATCAAATGTCAAAGTTACTGGAGTCTAGATATCGGCTCCAATTGTTACTCTAACTGTTAGTGTACTCAGACTATACTATAGTATAGACTATGGCCATAGGCTCCTGGCTAGGACTAGACTTTGGTCTAATTCATTTTAAATCTAATAGTCTAATTCTAGACATTGCACATTACAAAATTGTAGCTGTCTACAAAAACGTATATAGGCCTAGTCTAATCGCTTTTCGTTTCATTTCATAAAATCAAAAAATTTGCGCTGCTTAACCTCATTTTCATGGAATAAAAATTAAAATATATGATGTAGACTAGTCTACCATTAGACTGGTTGAATCGTCATTATTAGTGTAATAGTCGGCAGCACTTCCAGTCACTAGTGACATATTTTTGGAGTGACAAATTCATAATACAAAATTCATCTGGATTAAATTTGGTTTGGACTGTTCTTTCATGATTTTAATAAAATGTAGTCTAAAAAATATACAATCTTAAAAATTTAAGCGCTAGTGTTAACTTTACATTAAGTTAAAAGCACAATGACCATATAATTTTGATTTAATTTAAATCAATGAGAGTGGTGATAGTTCACCAGTTTTAAATTTGATTTAAAATAGCAAGATTTGATGAACTTTTGAGGCGATAACCAATCGCACATTAAAAATTTGTAGCTGTCTATACTTTATTTTTATATGACTATAAAGATCTATAAATAAAATTTATGTTACAAATATTTTTAATAGTTTGTGTATATATTTGATAACAGCTTTGCGTGGTTGTTATTGAATCTGTCTGACCAATTATTTGGATTATGACCCTTATCTTTGTCTCATTGACATTGTTGGCTTTCCATGTGGTCTAGTCAGTCTCAAAACCTTACATTATCGTTCACTCATTCTTTGTTTCAATCGTGAATTTCCGTTGTTATCAAATTATCAAATTTAACAAATTGAGCATGAAACAAGAATTCTCATAATGCAGAGTAACACTGATCGGTTTCTCATTTATCAAACATTTGCGGAATGACATAATGAAAAAATCATTTGCATTTTTGCATACAAATTTGGGTTTGGATGATGCTTCCATAACTTTTAATATGTCAAGGGGGATGGAAAATAGTTTCATCTTTGTTATATAAAAATTTTGGTTTCATTCAGGTGAAAAAGTAATATGTTAACTTGTTGTGATTCGCTGAGTAAAAATTTGAGATGGCGTTCACTTTAGACAATATTAATTTTATAAATCAACGATAATTGTGTCAGAGAATTTGTTTAACAAAGATTGATTAACTCTTGAGGCGATAACCACTTTAGCTGCTTTTATGCTTTTATACTAGTTTGTGGTTGACTCACTGATTCCTTTCAGGAACTGTTTTTCCTGTGGGCCATTCTGTGGCATTGCCACTGCGGCCTTATGGGGTTTCAGATAGGTCTTGTTGTCAGGAACATATGTTTTTGGCCTTTTTCCTCGTTGGGAGTTTCATCTTTGTTACCTAAATTTTTTGGGTACATTTTATTGTGTGATTTGCAGGGTCAACTTTATAAATTATCTTGATAGAAGATTGATTCTTGTTGTGATTCGCTGAGTAAACATTTGAGATGGTGCTCACTTTAATGCAATAGACAATATTATTTTATAAATCAATGATAATTGTCTCAGAGAATTTGTTTAACAAAGATTGATTAACTCTGGAGGCGATAACCACTTTGGCTGCTTTTATGCATTTATGCCAATTTGTGGTTGACTCACTGATTCCTTTCAGGAACTGTTTTTCCTGTGGGCCATTCTTTGGCATTGCCACTGCGGCCTTATGGGGTTTCAGATAGGTCTTGTTGTCAGGAACATATGTTTTTGGCCTTTTTCCTCATTTTTTTGGAGTTTCATCTTTGTTACTTAAATTTTTTGGGTACATTTTATCGTGTGATTTGTAGGGCAAATATTTACAAATAATATAAATAAATAAGAGGAGCAATTGTTGTTTCTAGGATTTGATTTAGCAAGAATTGATAAACTCTGGAGGCGATAATCACATTGGCTGATGCCAATTTGTGGTGGACCCACTGATTCCTGTCAGGATTTGTTTCCTGTGGGCTATTTTCTGGCCTCGCCAGTACAGCTTTCGGTTTCAGATAGGTCTTTGTCAAAACTATGTTTTTGGCGCCTTCCTCTTTGATTGGAGTTTTCTTTTTTTTGTTACTTTTGGTCAATGAAGCATACATACCAGCCACTCTTAATCTCAAATTAAAATATACAATATTAGTGCTCATAAGGATATTTAAAAATAATTCATGTTAGGAAGTTAAGATTTAACGTTCTCATTAGTAATAATTTAAATTAATGAGAAGAGATATAGTTGATAATCTCTTGATTTCATTTGATATAATTAATGCAATTATGCCAATTTGTGATGACTCTGGAATAATCCCAGGGGCTGGTTTTCCTGTAGGCCATTCTCTGGCTTTGCCAAAGTGACCTTAGGTTTCAAGTAGATCCTAAGAAATTATGTTTTGGGTCACCTTTTTCTTTCTAAGTTTTCTTCTTTGTTGTTTGTTTTGTAAAGCTTAGTGATCCAGCTGCTTTGAAATTAAATAATAATAGGACCACAAGAATTAAATCTTTCATCATTCTTACTTAGATATATATATATATAATAAATAATTTGTAAATTAAAATAATTCGGAAGAGTATCCAAGTGTAGGAGTGTAAGGTAAAAGCAATATAATTATTCAATTAAACTACTGCAAGAACATATTATTAGTCAATAAATACAAGGTCAGTTACAACAAGACTTGGCCATTTGTGACAGGCCGCAGTAATTATTGCATGCCTTATACGCCAACTACTTGATGCTCTCTGTCTAGCTTGATTAATCTAGCATCAGGACTTGCGCCAGCTGCTGAAATCAGTGCTAGTAATGATAGACAGGATGCATCCGGACTTGCGCCAGATGCAATGAACTTCATGAAGAACCAAACATATGATTATTCATTTGTTAGTTCGGCAGGACTTGCGCCAGCTGTTCTAACAATGGAAAACATGATGGGGAGTGATTTGCCAACCCGATTTCGACCAGTCGGTTTTTGATACAATATCCACAAGCTCATTCTCACAGGTGGAATTAGTTTATTCTAGCATCAGGATTTGCGCCAGCTGCTGAAATCAGTGCTAGCAAGTATGGGCAGGATGCATCCGGACTTGCGCCAGATGCAATAAACTTTGTGAAGAACCAAACATATGATTTTCCATTTGTTAGTTCGGCAGGACTTGCGCCAGCTGTTCTAACAATGGGAAACATGACGAGGTGTGATTTGCCAACCCGATTTCGGCCAGTCGGTTTTTGATACAATATCCACAAGCTCATACTCACAGGTGGAATTACTTTAAATTTGAATGATTTATGTCCTTTTTCTTCTCCCGTAGAAGAGAAGAAAAAGCTAAAATTTTGCTTTTTCGTCAATAACTGCGTGAGTAAGAAATTATTATTATTTTTTTTTTTTTTAGAATTCTTTAGATCTTGCTTTTGAATGTATATGTAAACACCATTTTTAGTGAATACAGCAATACTCAAGATGTGGACCATTTCCTCATGTTCCTAATTTGCTTCAAATCCTTCTAAATCTATGTTTTGTGGTCTTCTTATGTTTTCAAAGTGTGTCTGCAATACCTAGGTCAGCTCAAAATGAGGCCTGTATACTTCTGTGGTCAGATTTTACACTTACAGAAAATAAAATTCCACTGACATATAAATCCAGCCAGTCAAAACACTACTCAGACTTGCTTCAGGAATTATAAATACAATAAATGTTATGATAATGTGTCCCTTATTATCTACATTTGGAAATTTTAATTATTTGCTTATCTATTCATTACATGTAAATTTCAAGTTTCACTTCTGTAGACATCCTAATTTCAATTTAAAAACTAAATTTCAGACTATATAGCACTTCACTATTTAGAATTAGTGTTGTTTCTGATGCCGCAAGTAATGGTGGATTAGACAGAGGAGAGGTTGGAATTCATATGTGCTCTTACGATGCATTCGTAAGTTTGTGTTGTGGGGGTCAGACACTTTGTGTCTGTGTGCCGTTTTCATACCCTCCTCAACAACAGATAATCTTGTTTAATAATGTTATTGATAGATTTTGGCAATATTATGTAATTTGTATGTAATGATACAAGAGTCAATGTTCATTAATATATTAATGTGAACAATTAGTAGATTGTTATTGATAGGTTTGGTTTTGTGTGAACAATTACTAGATTGTTATTGATAGTTTGGTTGATATTATCTAATTTGTTTGTAATGATACAAGAGTCAAAGTTCACATTTAAATAGTAGATTAGATCAATCAGAGACATGTATAAATATTCATAGTAGATTAGATCAATCAGAGACATGTATAAATAGTCCTAGTAGATTTGATCAATTTGAGACATGTATAAATATTCATAGTAGATTAGATCAATTAGAGACATGTATAAATATTCACTGGTTAATCCTGTTAACTGACTGGCAAGTAAATTTATACCTATTTTGGTCTTAGGGCTTCACTCTGTTACAACCACGTTTACATTAACAACATTTGAAGTGAAGCCCTTTTTATTTGTAGTCGTTTAATTTGATGTTTATTTTTAATAAACATATTTTCCCCATTTTATGTGTCTGTTTTTTGTACGATAAAAATCGGTTGTAATTAGATCTAACTGATAGGGGCCTAGTTACTGAGCAGAAATGTCACGTTTTAATGGCACTTACTCAGCCGTGAAATCAACGAATCCCCTTATCCATCGTTATCACAAGTAGGCGTAATCCACTGGGTCTATCTCACAGTGGGTCTACCTCAGGTCACGACACGTGCCTACATTCTCAACTCACACGCGTCCTTGCGCAAATGTTGGGTCAAAACTGGAAATACCAGGCCATCGTTTAATCAACACTGTTTTAACTTCCAGAGTTCGTTGGGATGGTGAAAGTGGACAGCGGTATTGTTATATAGAAATTAATGGTAATTAGCAAAACGATTTCAATCATCGTCATCAATAGCAGGCGGGTACGGACTTGCATAGCACTCAAATCGATCACCAATTGTATATCATGGTCGATAAATATGCACATCGATGATTATACTCTATTCCAGCATTATTTTTATTCACGCTCACACACTATCGGTTAGGATATACATTGTTGTTGAGTCTTCATAGAGGCTGTAGTTAAAGCTCACTGTAGTACCGTCATGGTCATTTCCGATGATAGGTAGCGCTATTATAATAGGCCTAATAATTTTCGCGAGATTCTTAAATTTGCAAAAATTAAAACCTCGCGAATATTACCAGATTTACAGTATACAAACACATCACCTAATCACTGATATCAAGATGGTGTGTTATACAGTGTAGATTCTTGCTGGTATCTATAATAGACAGGGATATATCCTAACCAATCTAATAAACATGTCTGTCAAACTTTTCTCAACGGTTTCTATTGTATTTTTTCCCGTAGATTTCAAATCTGCCAGATACCATTCGAGATTTTGCATATTTAATTAGCTAATTTGCATATTTCCAAAATGGCCGCCGAAAAAAAAGTAATCGGCTATCAATACATTTCCGGCAATCCTAAAAATGTGTTTTTTGGCCCTAAGTTCGGGTTTTGAGATCCCATAATGCAATTTTGACGACAATATTAATTTTGGTGTCATTGGAAGATCATAGGTCACGTGACCATCGAAATACAATATCCAACATTCACGTTTTAGCAAAAAGTGCACAACTTGAAGTTTTTTGGATAAAATGATGGTTTGAATGCCTGATAATATATATTTAATCTCAGAGAGTTACATCTTATACACAATACTATATTTATTAATACAAGATGGCCGCCATAATTCAAAATGGCCGCCAGCCGAATCGAAAATCAAGATATCTTAGTTTCTGGATATCATATCTAAGCGATCTTAGTGGCTTGATTAAGGTTTTTGGACCAAGGAATACACTGCCGAACATCATTATACTGTCAAATGATTTTTTAGAGGTTTTTGAAGTGTTTTTGATTTCTATAGTTTGATATTTTGGCAAAATTGTGTGATCCCTCTACCCCACCATAGTTATATTTGAATGACTTCCTCACAGAATGAGTTTATCATCCGCACACTGTTCTGAATTCACATACTAACATGATATAAAGTTAAACCATATAAATTACATGTGTATGACAGCGACAAAATAGGTAAATAAACATCATTTACATTATAATACGGAACTGTTATGTTGTAGAGTATGTAAAACTAATAACCAGGGGGTTAACATCATATTTTCTGGAAAACTGACAGTCTGACACGGCGTGTTGTAAACGGTTGGGCACCCGAAAAGATATCTACATATATTTAGGTTCACAACCTAGGTGCACAACCTTGCAAATCGACTACTGGAAATTGACAGGAGGCCAATAATGGCGGCCATTACCGAGAAACCTTAAGTTGTCAATATCGCGGTCAATATTTAGGATAATTTGCTTTTAAAGTTGTCTAAACCTATCTTTTTAGGGTCAATGATCAATATGGAGACAACCCTGAAGTGATTTTATGTCTTCTTAACAAGATAGTACACAAAGCCATGCATTTGATAATGTGAAATTAATGTTTTGCGCTAGATATTATTAATCTCGTTTGATAAGAAAAAAATTGATGTGATAACAATGGTAAGTTTATTGATTATAATCTAACATAAGTATTAATCCTTGTTGTGTTACATCACTTGTTACAATAATCACTTCAAAACATAATTAGCCGAATGTTAGCATTAAGAGCGCTGAAAATAATACTGTCGAAGGAACTAGTGGCAGGAAGCAACATGCACACAACTACATTGTATATCGATTATAAGATT